>CM053607.1:105911455-105947656 GCA_028646535.1 Procyon lotor | reverse complement strand
TAAATAAATCTACTAGGGGAGAGAATCTGCGGAGAATGAGAAGGATGAGTCAGGAGGATTAAATTATAAAGGGTCTTGAAGGTCAAGCTAAAAAGTGTGGATTTGATTCATCAGGAGTTGGCAGTCTTTGAAAGCACCCGAGCAGGTACATTTAAAGACAATATAGAAGATAAACATGGAGCAGCCTGGCAGAGGTCTGGAGTAGGGGAAGCCTACACTGGAGGATGGGCGAAGGCTCCAGAAGTCCAATATGCCGGACTCCTGTATACACAGGACTGAGAAGGTGAGGGACCATGATCCTTACCAACCTCCTGCCCTGTCTGCTTAACCATGCTCCTGGAATAGGAGTCAGCCTCTTGGAGGCAAGGCCCCTAAAGAGACTCTTCCAGGTCAAGGACAAGTCCCGGATCAACCTGACTTGTCTAGTGCACTCAGCGGGCCAGACAGGAGCGAAAGAATAGAGCTCAGCAGCTACTCCCTCCCCCTCCCCGTGCGCCCCATTCAGTTTGTCCAGCCAGCCAGCCAGCCGACTAAGGGTCCAGGCAGATCCTGCAGACACAGGGAGGACAATGGTGACCGCGTCCCATACAGAGGCAGGTAACACGGGGTCACAAAGACTCTCCAGGCAAGTTCACTCTGTGAGTTCCTACCTGTTGCCCTTGAACTTGAGGAGAAAGTCATTTCTCATTTCAAATAAAATTCAATTCCTTATACCAGCCAAGAGCTTCTGCATGATCTGCAAAGCCTTGCCCGGCAATCTCACCACACATCTGCCCACATGATACACTCCATACATCCTTCTTTTCATTCCTCAGCCGCGCCACATTCCTTCCCGCCTCTGGGCTTCCACACTCGCTGCTCCCTCCACCTAAGCACGCCTTTCCCCACATCTTAACTCAGCTGCCTCTGCTCAGCTTTCCTTCCTGATCACTTGAGCTTTCTGACCACTCCAAGCTTTGTGGCCACACAAGAGGTACGTCTCACCTTCAGGAATTGCGATTCCTGAAGGACAGTTGCCAATGTTGTTAGTTTCAGGTGCACAACACAGTGACTCGACATTAACACACGTCCTGGAATGCTCACCACGCGAATCGTCGTTGCCATCTGTCACCCATGGGCCGTTATTCCAATATTATTGACGACATTCCCTATGCTGTACTTCTCTTCTCCGTAACTTACTTACCCTGTAACTGGGGTTTGCATCTCTACGGTCCCTTCACCCCTTTCATTCCCCTGCCACTCTCCATGGCCCCATCTTCTTATTTGCACTTAGCTCTATCAGAACTCTAACTGAGCTAAGTGTTGGCTCTGTGATCCATCCCCTATTACAAGGCAAAATCTAGAGGGGCAGGGACCTTCTCCCACCTCATTCACTTCTGTCTCTCTTCTGTCTCTCTCTTCTTTCATGTCTATAGAAGTGCCTGGCCCGTGTTGGTGGTCCAAAAATATCTGTCAAATAAGTGAAATAATTAACGAACCAATCCATGCCTTGAAGATCCATGAAATTCCAACCCTCTGTAGAAAACCTGTTAAAGGCTGTGATGGGGATCTTCAAGAGACTAGAACCTTAGAGTTTCTAGTGTTTTTTTTTTTAAACCATCTGCATCTAAAATGTTGGCAGCTGGGCATTGTGTGTGTTCACATCAAATGGGGAAAAGCAGTGGGGAACTTGCTCAATATACCGTCAGTGAGAAAAGAAACTTCCAAAATGCCTTCATTAACGAAGTGGCTTTTAGGGGACAGTCCCTTGAAATACCATCTCGCTGGTAACACAACTCCCCTCACTGTGGAGTGAAAGCCGGGTGAGAGAGGGGAGAGATCTCGGGCATCCACCTGCGACAGAAGTGAGAGAGCCCGGAAGACCCAGGCTGAAGTCTCGCAAATCACGGCGGCGAGCTCTCCAGAGGCGTCTTTGTTCTGTCCTCGTGTCTGGGCTCTAATGAGGCTTTAGGAAAAGCAGAGCTGCCTTTTAAGAAAATTTCATCCTAACCTGGCAAGAGCGAAATGGAGACAAGGCTCACTTAGTGTGTCTAACGAGGGGGAGAGACAATAAATGAAACCTTTGGATAATCAGACACCTCTTCTGGCAAACCTGTCTGTGATCTAATAATAACCACTACAACCATGTCTGTGGCATTTGATCACACACAAAGCACCTTCACCTCCCACTGTCTCCCAGGATTCTCAAACTCCCTGTGAGGCCAGGGCCGGCATCATCAGCATTTTGCAGACGAAGGAACAGAGGCTAAAAGAGATGGCAGCAGAATGGGAAGCAAGACCCTTGGCCCAGTGAGGCAAGGAACCCCCACCAGGGGCTGCTCTCCAGCCCGTGAGGCAGATGTGAGAGGGCATGGGAAGGTCCTACAGGGCCCCGAGCTCTGCTCCTCCGCGCCTCACATCTATGCTAGCCCTGAGCACTCACAGATGCCTTTAGATTCTCTTATTTTGTGCTAGTGGAATTTGTTGTTTTAAAACATTTCCCAAGGGCACCTGGGTGGCTCAGTCAGTGAACCATCTGCTTTTGGGTCAGGTCATGATTTCGGGTCCTGGAATCGAGCCCCACATCGGCCCCCTGGTCAGCAGGGAGATTGCTTCTCCCTCTTCCTCTGACCCTCCCTGCTTGTGCTCTCTGTCACAAATAAATAAATAAAATCTTAGGGTGCCTGGGTGGCTGAGTTGGTTAAATAGCAGCCTTCAGCTCGAGTCATGGTCCCAGGGTCCATGGTTCCCATCGAGTCCTGCGTCGGGCTCCCTGCTTGGTGGGGAGCCTGCTTCTCCCTCTCACTGCTGCTCTCCCTGCTTGTGCTCTCTCTCTCTCTGGCAAATAAATAAAATCTTTTAAATGAATGAATGAATGAATGAATGAATGAATGAATGAATGAATAAATAAATAAATAAATAAATAGAACCTTAATTAAAAAAAAAACTTCCTTCTTCCAGTGCTTACTTCCTCCACTGGCTCATTTCTCCTCAGACATGAGGATGCAGAAAGGCCCAAAAGACAGCAGCCATGTCCGCTGGGCCTCCTCTTGCTCTGGTGGCAGCCAGAGGCTGGCACCTCCAGCCAGTGAACTTGTTGGGGCCTCTGCAGCTAGACGAAGACAAGGCCACACCTCACACACTTAGGTGACAGAGGCCCCCTCAGGTCGGAAGCTCTCCTGCAAGCCACAAGCACTGGGACCCAGGAGGGTCAAGGGGCAGATTTGTCATCCAAATGCCTGGCTCAGAAGCCCAGCTCAGCAGCTTCCTAGCTGTCATGACCCAGGGCAAGTGACTTAGGCCAAGACTCGGGTGCCTCATCTGAAAAGTGAGGATTACAGGGGTGTCGACCTCATGAGGCTACTGTATTAAATGAGCAAATACCTGCAGAGCACTTAGAACAGCATCTACCCCTGTGAAGCAGGCCCTTCATACGTGCTAGCTGTGGCCCTTAATTGCTCTCATTTTGGATATTTGTAAAAGTTTAAGAGAGTCTGCAGAGGAGGAGGGATGGGAAGAAACATGCCTACCTGTAAGTCACAATGCAGTGTGCTTCATAATATTTCAGAGAGATGAACCAAGAAGATTAAAAGGTAAATATGAAACCAAAACTCACCGAAGAAAGGGAAAACTTGACTAATAACAGAAAATCCATTCCAGCTTCAAGGCCTTTGCATTTGCTGTTCCTTTGGCTTGACATTGGTCTATGCCCAATGTCCTTTTCTCAAGGGGCTTCCTTGAACCACCACCCCATCCAATAAGACTTCCCCCATCAGTAGTCATCACCCTCAGAAACGATCTGCTGTGTTCAACTGCTTACTGCCTGCTCCTTCCTCAGATTATTAGCTATACGTAGCCAAGAATGTGGACTGTTCACTACTGCTTCCCTACCACCTCCAATAGGGCCTAACATAGATTAGATGCATAACACTGGCAGAATCTATAACTGGACACTGCAATGAGCCATGAAGAATGGGTGGGAATTTTCCAGGTTGAGAAAGGATTTTCCCAAGAGGGCAAATGTGTGTCTGGCTTGAAGTCTGATGATTTCCCATGATATGAGCCTCCACAGTGTGGTAAAACCCTACTTAAATTCTGAACCTTCACTCAATCTTTCCAGAGCTTAACATTCCAATAGTTCAGCCAAGTAATTAACAACCCTCTTACCCTATACTCCCATCAAGCCAAGGACAGGGGCTCTCTCCAGCACCCAGTGGAAAACTGCCATGTGATATGGAAAGATCTTTATGGGGAAAATTCACTCATGATTGAAGAGGTGACATCAAAACATTGCAGTGGAAAAACACTGTTTGAAAATTAAAAATTCTATCAGGAGATATTTTTATTATTATATAAATTTAAATTACATTAACGATTATATATTAACAGTAATAGCTAACACTTATGAAGCTCCTGCTTAATAGAGCTAGCATTTTGTTGATTTTTACACCAGTGGAGGGCTAAATCTATAACATAAAAATATAGGCAAATGGAATCATTCATTCATTCATTCAGCAAACATTCATTAGGTGCCTAATTTATGTCAGACGCTGCGACGTAGAAATGAACAAGTTCCAGATCATTTCCTCAAGGTGCTCACAGTCTAGGTGTGACATAGGAAGGAGTGATCAACTTTCCTTCAGTAGGTCAAAAAATAACAAAAAAATTTATAGAGATCACACAGTAACGATGATGATGATATCAGCAAGTAACATTTACTTGAGCAATTACTGTGTCTCATACTGTTCTAACATACACTTCACTCCCTAAGCCTCACAACATACATATGAGGTAGACATATTACTTGCATTTTACAGATGAAAAATCTAGACACAGAGAACTTAGGTCATTTGCCCAAGGTCACAGAGCTGGTCAAAGTTTTAAGAGGTTAACTATACTTGACCGGGCACAAAGTAAAGAGTTCACCAAGTGATTTGGTCATGTTTCTCCACATCAATACGCTTAACATTTTGGGCCAGATAATTCATTGTGGGGATGGTCTAGGCTTTGTAGGAAATTTAGCGGCATCCCTGCCCTCTACCCACTAGACGTTAGTAGCAACTGCCTCCTGTTGTGATAACCAAAAATGTCTTCAGACACTGACAAATGTCCGTGGAGGGAAGAAGCTGAAAACCACTAGGTGAAAGGAAGAGCATGCTCAAGGCACCCTGGCAAGAAATGGCACATCAGATCTGGGAAACTATGAGTAACCTGATATGGGGTATGATTCAGGGAATGACAAAGGACAACTTTATAAAGGTGAGCAAGAACCAAATCACAAAGAAGACTCATCACCCACAGGAAAAACCTGGGCTTGATCTTGAGGCCAACGGGGAGCCACTGAGGCATTTTAAGCAGGGAAGTGACAAGATCAGGTTTAGGTTTCAGAAATATGGAACTAGAGAGACAGAAAGAAGGTGGCTCAAAGGTGATGTAGAAAGAAATTAGGGAGTGGGGGGCTAAATTAAGACAGCGACAGAAAGCCAAGGAAGGCAAAAAGATGCCTTCAGAGCATTGGAGGTATGAGGGGCAGGCTCAGGTGTGGGGTGGGAAAGAGCCAGAAATAATACAACCAGCCCACAGACCTAGGTGGCTAAATGAACGGCAATTCCACTCACGATGACAATGAAGGAGCCCCACTCTACACAGACTGAGTTTGAACTGCATCAGAGAGAGGCCATCCAAGTCGAGACCTCACTGTACCACTGGATCATTAGTATCCTGAACCTCCAACCTGGGCTGGAGACAGATATTCAGAGTGTGAGATATATGGGGTTGTGAAGACTTCCCTGGTGAATGAAATTATGCAGGGGAGATTATTAACAAAGGGCGAACCGGCCTGAGGACAGAACCCTGAGGCATCACCAATATGAAAAGTTTGGGAGGAAGAGCAAGACCTAGACAAAAAGAGCCAGAGAGAACCAGGGAGGCCATCTCGGAAAACCAGAACAGTGTTCTGGATGCCAGTGGCAAAAAGGGAGATAGCAGGTAAGACCAAAATCTAGGATTCACGTCTGAATGAGAAGGTATAACTAATAAGCACCCGGGTCCTCAATTTGATTACATTCATAAAATACTTCCATGAGGAAAATGTAAGTTACTAATATAAATAAACATAATTCTCCAAATTTAGAGAGTTGAAGAGACTACCCAATTAAACATACTTACTTAATTCACTTGTGATCTCATTGAGAATGGAAAGCAATCCCAACGTCAAAAGGCTGCCAAATTCATGACAGCTGAAGAGAGATTCAAATCATGACAGCTGAACACCGTGGGCAACGTAGAGCCCGGAATGTAAAATCCAAGTTCTATCCAAACTCCTTTTCATAACAACACGAAGACCAATGTACAAGCTTATACCTTCGACAAATTGTAAAATGATCTTTTCATAAGAGCCCCAATTTGATTCTTGTTTATCTGGAAAAGTTCTGTTGAACCGTCAGAGGTTTTTACTAAAAGACACACAGGTATGTTGCCAGAATATAAGGTCCCATCTGCTGCAACACCTCATACAGTAACACACCTAGTATATGTTTTATACCCAACACTCATTTGTAGTCTGTACATGTTTGGCTATTTGTCCATCACTCAAAGTGAATCTCTCTGAATTAGCAATCATGATGCAACTCCACAGTATTCAAGAAGTTGGCAAAAATCAACCCTGAGGCAGGAGATACGCAGGCACACCAGAGGACAAAAAAAAAAAAAAAATAGACAAAAGGGGACTTCTGGTCTTCAAATTTCTCAGGAAGAACACAAACTCCAGAATTCAGGGCTGAGGATCATTCTGCACTCAAAATTAGCTTCGAGCAAAAGGTCCTGGAACTTCAGAATCTAAATCCATAGTGATCTTACACAACATTAACCTTTTCTCTTAGACATCTTGCATTCTGTTCTGTTGCATTTTTAGATCTATAGATAAATAAAATGGAACATAAGTTTAAAAGACTTTATTACTGGTTAAAATATTCACAATGCCACAATCTGCCACAGACAGAGTCATGTGGTTAAATGTGCAAACAATTACTCAATTTAATTTCATCTTGCAGAAGTTGAAAAACAAGCTGTAATCACAGTGGACGCTGTTCATTTCATTCCAAAAGCCACCATCTTTTCTGTTCCTGATTGGATTTTATTCTTGGACACAAGAGAAGTGGGCTTCCACACTAAGCATGCTAATTCACAGGGCATTAAGAGGGCATGTCTAAATAAAGCGACAGCTGGATCTCTCCTAAAGGGGCTTGATTCCAGTTCCTTAAAGAGACAGGGTCCAAGATGAGCCACTGCCCAAGTCCTCATACTGAACAGCCTCACACCCCACTGCACCAAATCCTGGAAACCCACACAGCCAGGACTTCTAGTGTTTAGGTGAGGAAGGAGCCCAAAGCCACTAAAGGTTATATTCTACCTGTGGCACAGGCTCCAGAATCGCACACACCACCTGCACTCTCCCAAGACCTTGAACAAGTTACTCAATATCTCTTAGCCTCACTTGTCTCATCTGCTAATAAGAGATGATAATAGAACCTAAGTCACAGAGTTAATTTGAGGAGCAGACAAAAGTGTACATATTAAGCGTTTGTTTAGCCCAAGACCTGACATGTATTTAGTTTTCATTATTACCATTAATCTTATCTAATAAACTAATAGAGAGAAATTAATGTGATCGTTAGCTATGGCTATGTAACAAATTACCCCAAACTCAGTGCCTTAAAAAAGAAGCATGTATGATCTCACAGCTTCTGTAAGTCAGGAATCCAAGTGCTGCTCAGTTCAGTGCCCCTGCCTCAAGATCTCTCACAGGCTGCAGTCAGGCTATTGGCTGGTGTCTCATCTGAAGGCTCAAATGAGGGAGGATCCCCTTCCCAATACACTCACATGTTGGTTGTCAGGACCCAGTTCCTCAAAGGCAACTGGAATGAGGGACCCAGTTCTTCCCTAGGCAGCAATGAGAAGCCTCCCTCAGTTCCTCACCACATGGCCTGGATCTCCCACTGGGCAGCTTACAACATGGCTTCTGCCAGAGCAAAGAAAGAGGGCAGGAAAGAGCACACAAGACAGAGGCTACATTCTCTTTGTAACTCAATTTCCGAAGTGGCATCTTATACCTTTGCAATATTCTATTTGTCAGAAATGAGTCTCTAGGTCCAGCCTACACTCAAGGGGAGGGAATTACACAAGGGCATGAATACCAGGAGGTGGGGATTATTAAAGGTCATCTTAGGGCTCTAGTGCAATGTGAAAAAGGCAAAATCTTCACAATGAGTTTTTAACTCTTTTTTTTTCCTTCTTTCCACAAATATTTGAGTATTTATTCCATATCAAGCACTACACAAAGGCCCTGAGACCATAATATAGAACAGAGACATGCCTTTGCTCTCATGAAGCTGATAATCTAGTGGGGGAAATAGACATTAAAGAAATAAACTATGATTGAATTAAAGTTGACAAGGGCCATGAGGGAGAAAGACACTTTATAAAATTGCAAGAAGAATGTGATCCACTCAGGATTCATGTAGGGCTTCCCCTGAGGAAGAGAGCCAGGCTGAGACATAAAGGATAAGAAAGATTTAACCAGGCAAAAGGCAGGGCCAGGCAAGAGAATAGACATCTAGACACAAAGGAATGGACCAGAGGAAGGCTGTGAGGTCAGACATATCCTGCACATGCTGGGCTCAATAAATGGAGTGGTGGAGGCAGAATGGTGTCCAAGCAGGACTAAACAGATAAGTTTCTAACTGACCTCTATTCTCAGCTACATTAAATTCAAAAAACACAATTCAGATATATTGGTCCTTCATGGTTTGAGTTAGATCTACAAACCACCACATAAACAGTGAATAAACCCATGTTCATCTCAATCTTCCAGACCTCCAAACCTGCAGTGTCTTGGGGGCTTAGGGTTGTTTTAATGATTTGTCCATGAAGACAGGCTTCCATACTAGGACACACTACCCCTAACCAAAATCAGATCTCATTCTGAAAAATTGTCGCTAACTGAAAATCATTCAGAAGAATGAAGACTCCTTTTCATTCCATTTCATTAAATTCAATCAATTTTTCCATAAATAATGCTGCTAAATGACTCCTGGAGTTAAAGAGAACACAGAAATGCTGATCCATGGAGGAGGTAGACTGAAACACTCAAAATAAAGATGCTTTTCTATTGATTCCCAAGGTTAGAGAACAGACCCAGAAACAGCTGCAGCCCAGTGGGGAGTTAAATAAAGAACTTTCCTCCAAGGCATTCAAATTCTGTTCAACGCCCTCTCTTGCTTACTAGCAAGCTGCAAGTTCAAGTGTTAAACAGCCACAAAAGGACACATTTCAGTAAGTCTGAAATCCAATACATTTGTACCAGAAAAGAAATTAGTAGACCTTCAGTATTTTCATGTTAACCTGAGCTGAGATACTTAGGATAAACAGCCTACCTTTTAATCCTATTGATCAAAGGACATCTTTCCTATGGATGCTGTGAAAACCCGTCCTACACTGTCATAGTCAATCCATACATAAGAACATAATTAAGGAGTAGGTGACACATGTTTATTGCACTCCAAAGTTGAATGCCAACTGTTAGCTAACCCTGGTAACAGCATGCTTCCAGCTGCACTCCCCACAGACTTAACATCAGGATGGAATTGCCCAAGTAAAGCCCACAGGCAGAACAAAGCAGAGGTGATCCAAATTGCATGTTCTTCTGAAGCAATGAGGTACCGTGGGATAAAACTGAGGAAGAAGGGCTTCCCACCAAAAAAAAAAAAAAAAAATCTCCGGCTGGTCATCTGGTCAACCACATGATCATAACAACTTCACCCATGATCATGTGGAGAAAGGGAGTCGAGAAGGATGGACCAGAAGAAAATAGCGCAATGAAAGAGTTGGGTAAGCTTTAAGGTAGCTTCGGGAAACAGCAGGAGACTGGGACACCCTGTGTTAGAGTTTTTTGGCTAGCAAAGCAAGCCTCTGACTGGAAGTTGAAAGAACTGGATTCCAGCCTCAAGTAATTAACTCTTTGGCATTTAGCAAACATCTTCAATCGAGTCATTAGCAAGTAATTATTGAGTAGCTACTATGTGGTCAGTGCTCAGCATGCTGTAGGGTTGACCCAAAGCAGGTTAAGGCTCCAATGCTGCCCTCAAGGAACTTAACATTTTATCTTGAGACTAGAAACAACTAAGTACTAAAACTTCAGCTTTCCAGCACCTGCCCCGACTGACTCCCTGTTACCAAGTCCTTGCAGAGCTGGAAGCTAAAATTTTAAGTACTAGAGCTTTTCACATCTAAGTGCTTTTAAGATGGAAATCTTTCAGAGATATATGACCTTCGCATTTCCCAAGATTTTCAAAGAAAACCCCATAAAGTGGGTTCTGCTGGATATGAATAAGAATTATGCCCCAAAAGAAAAATGTTGGAAGGTCTCATGGTCAATAACTTTGTGAAACAATGGGTTGAAAAATTAAATAGGTTTCTTTACTACAGGACTTCTCATGGCCTTAAAAAACTAATGTGAATTGTGAGCATCTAAATGGAGGATATGATTTACTTCTCCAGGGAATCATTTTTCTCATTGATTAAGGTTCTGTGCCATGTACTTTGGAAAGACTACGCTATACACTTCCCTTTCTCCTTAAGTAAATGCTCTTGCTGGCTCAGAACTGTCTTATCAGGAGGCTGAGTCATGGCCATGGGCCGCAGATGAAGGAGAAGTGCACAGAAAATGCCTTCCCTCCATGGGCCACCATTGGCACAGTGAGCTGTGCCATGGCGGCAGTAAGACACGCCACCCAATCACACTGCACAACTGCCGGTGCCATGTGGGGGAGGTGGGGGGGTGAGGCGCCTTCACAGAAGCACAACCTGGACTCTCTACCTGGAACCCAAAGGCTAGCTATGAAGCCCTAGAATGTTCCACCCCCGTATGCTGCTCTACTGCAACTTTATCCCACATGCTTAAAAGTCCCACTATCTTTAAGAAGATTCCAGACCACACTGACCCTTTCCTGCCCCCACTCAGAGCACAAATGGCCTGCCAGATGTTCTTGGCAACCACCTGGGCACGGCCTTATGATCCTTCCCATGGTTCCTTTTATGACTCCTGTCCCGTTTGACCATTTCTTTGTAGAAGGATTTGTGGGCACACCTTCAACTGAACAATGCATTCCACAAGGGCGGAGATACTCTATCTCCCCGGGACACCAAGGACATGGGCTTTCAGTTTGGGACCGAGGAAAATTGAAAGAAAATTTAAAGTACTATTACCACAAGAGGTCAACCCAGCTTGGCTGACCAGCCCCACACTGGCCCATCTGAGAGAGGAGCTGTGCTCTTTGTCTGAGTCACAGGCACAGTGTGGGTGGCAACCCTGTCCCCCTGCTGTGACAGTGCCACTGGGGAGAAGGTCAAACTCAACAGCTGGAAAAGCTTCTGAGGGGTGGCTGCTGACCATGGTGCCCCAAGGCCCGGCCAGCCCTGACAGGGAGTCTGGTAGCTCCCGCTGGTAGCCGCCCACGGCGTCGGCACCATTTGGACATGGCCCCAGTTACCAGGAAAAGAAATCAGCCTTATAAAAGCCGCTGGTCCAGTCAATCACCAACATGAACAGCAAGAGACCCTGGCTGCCTTCCCTCTAATAGCTGAAGAGAGGATCTGGAAGAAGCTACCCAGAGGCCTGGGGGCAATGTCTGTGGCCTCATGGGAGGTGGTGCTGCAGGACAGTGAAGAGCTCAGGTGTCTGGAGAGGGACAACCCAGGTCTGAATCACAGCACTGCAGTAACCAGCTGTCTGTCCTTGCGCAACTCGGTTAATATTCTGAGCCTTACTCTCCTCATATGTGTAAGTTGGAGCGAAATCCCCCTTTTTCCATTAGAAGGCTGTGGGCGTGTGTGAGATAAGCACACACAGGGCTCTCCCCAACACTGGACACAGAGGAAATGCTCAGTGCACACTGGCCGTGGGGTCTCAGCACTGCTTCCCCTAACCACACTCGACTTCATGCAAGGCTCAGCTCTCCCCAAATCTCCAGCCCAGGCTGAGGTCTCCACAGCCACACAGCGTGATCCTATACCAACCTATTCACGTGATATATGCTCAAGAAATCCAAAATACTTTTCACATAGTTACCATTAGAGTTTTTGCTGTGTTCCCCACCAAATCAGAATATTCCCCAAAGTCGAATTACCTGTGTACTTTCTTGCTTCTTCACCTAATAGCTGGGAGGGCTTGGGCAGCAGCCCCGTTTCTAAAAAGGGAGATGTTCACAGCACCTACGTGATTCTGTCAGTGAAAAGCTGGAGAGCCCCATCAGACAGCAGGGTAACCGTGAGGGGGAGGGAGGGTTGGGGCAAAGTTGGCAGCAGGAAGCCCAGGGGCTCCTCCTCAGAAAGGGAGGGACTTCGGCATTCCCTCCACCTCTGAGGAGACACAGGACAGGCTGGGAACAAGGGGCTCTGGGAAACTCTGCAGCCTGGCCATCCGCACAGAGGTAATCACCTGTCCGTGGGCCCTGAGGGCCTGGAAAACAACGGGGCCAAGTGACTCAGCCCAGATAGGTTGGGGCTTATCTGGACTATCTGGACTTAGCCCAGATTGGAAGAGAAGGGGAGCCTGCAGCTGACCCGGACGAGCAGAGAGGAGGGATGAAAACATCCTGGAGTCCTGGAGTCAGGCTCTCTCTCCACTAAGGAATTCAGTTGGGGAACAGCAGACCAAGGACTCGGGTCCATGAACTCATGCGAGGACACGACATCAGGGGGGCTGAGCTGAAGCACTGCCAACAGACCATGTGCACATTTGGATTGGACCTTCGGAGCGGAGACACTTCGGGAATGGCTGAGTCTGGGGCTGCAGGCCCCCAGCGGCAGAATTCCTGGTTGGGCGGACGGTGGTAGCCCCGTCATTAACACTTCACTGAGATTTCATGTTCCCCTATCAGGACAAAAATCTGAAAGGCAACAACCCACAAGGCTCAATAGCGGGGAGGAAAGAGGCACTCGCATACACTGCTGGAGGGGGTGTTAGGTGGGGACACCCATTAGAGGGGCACGAAATTTGCCAATACTGATTCACATCCCTAGCACATAAACCCTGTGACCAAGCAAATCCACCTCTGAGATTTAACAGGCAGGCGAAGCTGCACAGGAGTGAAGCACTCCTAACGCCACTCATTGCAGCACCGTCGCTAACAGCAAAACATAAAAAACAACTCCAGTTTCCACCAACAGGAGGCTAGGTAAATAAAGTATATGCAGACAGTGAAATACTATGCAACTTAAAAAATAATGAGGACCCAAGAGAAAAATGGGCAAAATTCATAAGCAGTCCACAGAAAGAGACACACAAAATATACAAAAAGATGCTCAACTTCACTTGCTATAGGAAAAATGCAAATTAAAACGACACCATAATACCATTTCTTACCTAGCATGGTTGCGAAAATTCAAAAGCTTTATCCCATAGTCTGTCAGCAAGGCTGTGGGGAAACCAGACCTGTCCCATGTCACTGGTTGGAATGCAGACTGCTTCAAGCCCATGGAGCGGGAATTTAGTAATATCTAACACAAAGGCATGTGTTTCTTCTCTGACCCACTAATCCCACTTCTAAGAATCTACCCCCGTGATACAGCTCCACCAGCAGGAAACGAGGGACACACAAAGTTATTCGCTTGCATCATGCACATGCCAGAAAAATGCGAAACAATCTAAATGCCCACCCCCAGAAGTTGGCTGAAAAACCCTACTATAAAACCATATAATGGAAAATTTCTGCACCCTTATTAAAGAATAAGAAAGATCTTTATGAACCACTATGGACTCCATCCAGCATATATTATTAAATGCCAAAAGCAAAGTGAAAAAATACACATGATACATGCACACACACATACACACGAAAAAAGAAGAAATAAAAACATACACTTATTTTTCCAAAGAAAAAGGGTACCTATAGAAGGTACATGTGACAAAGAGGAAAGGATGACAATAGGAAGTAAGATTCCTAAATAGATCTTCTTATATACTTTTGATTTTAAACATGTAAATATTTTATATTTTCAATAAATTTTAAAATGACACAAGATGGAAGACTAAAGTTCAGTATGAACAGTAATAAACCTAAATGCACATTAAAATGGTAATAAAATGGGGCACCCGGTTGGCTCAGTGGGTTAAGCCCCTGCCTTCGGATCAGGTCATGATTTCAGGGTCCTGGGATCGAGCCCCACATCAGGCCTCCACATCAGGCTCAGGAGGGAGCCTGGTTCTCCCTCTTCCTCTGCCCCCCCCCCACTTGTGCTCTCTTGCTCTCTCTGTCAAATAAATAAGTAAAATCTTTAAAAAAAAATGGTAACAAACTCAATTAGAAAATAAAAATTTGCTCAAGTGATTTTGAATACACGACTCTGACTATAAACTCTTGGTGGCACATGGTCTAAAGACTAAAGAAAAACTGCAAAGAAATACTCAACTGTATTTAGTAGGTTTGTTGTGTGGCACCGGTCCTGTAATTCCTAGATTCTTTCATGTATACAGGAGCATAAAATAAATGAGTGGTTGTATTGATGAGAACCAGGGGTCTCATTCTGGGAATAATAGAGATTTATGGCATCTAGCAGTATGTTGTGAGATATACAATTAAAGGATCAGTATTAGCTCATCATTTACTCGATTCCTAAACTTCATGCACTTAAGGAGCATACGAGTAACAACAAGACCCAGGACTGATAAGTATGCCCAACGTCCAAATTCAGGTTTCTAAAGACCAGTTCTCATTAGGAGGAACCAGAACTCTTTGAATAAATGTCTGATTCCCAGAGTGGAAAGGGAGAAATACAAGATAACCCTGGAACATCTCATTATGCCAGAAAGCAAGAGAGTGTCCAAAAGGACATCAAAGCAGGCTTTTAAGTGTTTCACACAGTCAAACCTGGGACAATTTGAGAATCAAGAGGAATAACGACACCACCACACTGAATGGTATCACAGGGATTTTGTTAAAAATCCAAGTGTCCAGAGTGCCAGGGAACTAAAAGGGTAGGAGAGTGATGAAGCTTTTTTCTACTGGAAAATACTAAGTAAAAAATGGAGAAAGAATACTTACAGAAAATGATGACTTTGCTATTGCCGATGTAGCGATAGCTTGTATCACCAATGCCTGGCAAGGACCCTGAGGAGATGCTAAAACCATGGGGGGAAATGTTTTTAAGAACAGGATATTCACATGGTCTCAAAATTAATGCCACAGATTATTAAATACAAAGGGCAGAGGGTGCTTTTGCAATAAGGGATCTGGCAGACACCCCCTTAAACCACCAAGGTAACCATCCCCAAGGGTGAGACAAGTTGACATTGGGTGCCTTACATGATACAGTGGGAAGTACAGAACATCGGCCATGAGGTCTTAGCGCCAAAAGGTCTAATCTGAATGGAATCATGAAGAAACTATTAGACAAAAAAGGACTGCAGGATCTTACGAAGAATATTGGCCTCAATTCTTCAAATATGTCAATGTCTTGAAAGACCTCCCCCTTTCAAAAACACTCTTTTCTAGACAAAAGGGACATTACAACCAAAATTAATATTCAATATCTGACTAGATTCAGGAATAAAAAAAGTTACATGTGATATTTCTAGAAGAAATTTTTATCTACACTAGATAACATTTTTGTATTAATGGCAAATAATTTTACTATTTCTAATGTGGGGTATTTATTTCAAATGTAGGAAATACACAAGCTAAAGTGTCTTAAAAGTAAAGAAGGAAGAGAGTGCCTGGGTGGCTCAGCGGGTTAAGTGTCTGACTTGATTTCAGCTCAGGTCATCATCTCAGGGTTGTGAGATGGAGCCTCACATTGGGCACCATAGTGGGTGTGGAGCCTGCTTAAGATTCTCTCTCTCCTTCTCCCTCTGACCCTCCCCACTCCCTCTTTAAAAAAAAAAAAAAAAAAAAAAGGTAAAGAAGGGAGAAATTCTCTGTTCTAATATTTTCAAAACCCTCCTTAATATTTTACATCAAGGGGTGCCTGGGTGGCTCAGTGGGTTGGGCCTCTGCCTTCGGCTCAGGTCATGATCTCGGGGTCCTGGGATCGAGCCCCACATCGGGCTCTCTGCTCAGCGGGGAGCCTGCTTCCCTCCCTCCCTCTGCCTGCCTCTCTTCCTACTTGTGATCTCTCTCTCTGTTAAATAAAATAAATAAAATCTTAAAAAAATATACTTTACATCAAAAAGGCCAGGTATAGAACAATGTATATAGAATCCTACCTTGGGGCACCTGGGTGGCTCAGTGGGTTAAAGCCTCTGCCTTCAGCTCAGCTCATGATCTCAGGGTCCTAGGATCAAGCCCCACATCAGGCTCTCTGCTCAGCAGGGAGCCTGCTTCCCCACCTCTCTCTCTGCCTGCCTCTCTGCCTACTTGTGATCTCTCTCTCTTTGTCAAATAAATAAATAAAATCCTAAAAAAATAAGTTAGAATCCTACCTTCGTTTCAAGAATGGGTAAAACAGAATAAGCTATACAATTTTATTAGCTTGTATATACACACAGAATATGAGAAGGGATACACAAGAAATTATTAATAGCAGTTACCTGGGGCAGGTAGCAAAGGGGAGCAGAGAACAAAACAGGGCACATAACGGACAGAGTTGGGAGTAAAGGTATTCCATGGGTATTTTTCAAATATCGGGTGGGCAGGGGGGGGCGGTGCCCAGGTGGCTCAGTGGTTCGACCCTTGGTTTTGGGTCAGGTCATCATCTCCTGAGTCCTGGGATTGAGTCCCACTTTAGCACTGTGCTCAGCAGGGAGTCTGGTCTAGGTTCTCTGCCTCTGTCCCTTCCCCCACTCTTGCACATGCATGCTCTCTCTCCCTCTCATTCTGAAATACATAAATATTTTTTAAAATATTTGGAACCATAGCTACGTATTATCTACCCAAAAAGGTGAATACTGTTTTTAGAAAAGAAACCTAGGGACCTAGAAAGTGGAAGGAATAGGTCAGTGAAGGAACCTGGGAACCGTGGGACAGAGGCCCTCATCTCTTTCTAGAGGTGTCAGTGACATCCTGGGTATGACAGAACATGGTCTTCTCAGTGGGATGGGGAGACTAGTGTGTAGCCCAACAGAACGTGTCAAAAGTCTTAAAAATTTGCACATTCTTGTTCCCTAGAAATTCAGCAATTCTTTTTCTAAAATTTATCCTGAGGAAATAATTATAAAGATAAACAACTATTTAATCACCAAAAATATTCATCACAACATTGTTACACTAGGGAAAAATGGAAAACAGCCCACATGTAAAAGCAAACAACCAAATACAGGCTTATTTAAATAAATTACGGAATATCCATCCAAAGGAATATTAGGAAAATACGGTCAAGTGTACGCCATGAGAAAGAAAGACATTTATTCAGCATTTTAAACTGAAAAGGGCACATCTTATTACATGCTTTCATTTAGAATTATAAACATGTAGGTATACAAAGGCATAAACCAACACAGCTTCTATGAAATTACACGTCATTTTTTTCTTCCTTCTATTTATCTGCTTTAACCTCTGCAAAAAAAAAAAATGATATTTATTTTAAAGCTGCAATTTTTTTAGGTAGTAGTAAATTTATTTTGTAAATAGGAGTGGAAAAGCTCTGTGCAGAAAACTTCCAGAGAGGTATAACCCGGATGCCTTTCCCACCAACGTCGAGGCCGGGCAGAGACTTACAGGATACTCCAAGTTTGGGGAGCTCTGGGAACATTTCTCAGTATAACTTGTGGGGGAAAGGGGCGGGGAACGGGCTTGCTGGCTAGGATTTCCAAACAAACCTGTCAGCCTGCCAGCAACCCGTAAGAGCCGCTCTACACCAGAGCAGGTCAACATCCACTGGACCGTGATGACGCTTCCCTGCTCACTCCCCGGGGGTGATCACAGTGGAGGGGGGAAACATGGCCTCATCTCAACCAAGCACCCCTGGCTCAGCTCCATGTGTCAGCTCAGGCAGCACCTGAAGCTAAGGATCACTGGAAGAAGCTGACAGAAGCGGGGCACACCTATCAGCACATCCTTGTGACTCTGGGAAGGACAACGCGGTCTTCAAGGAACAATGCTGAAAATCCCACTTTGTCAGCTTGCCGGCTGCCGAACCAGCGAACAGAGGGAGGTTTACTTCTAACGGATGCCCAACACACTCAAGAATGAAGGGTTGGAGTCCAAGCCATATGTGAAGCTCTCTCCTGCTTTCCATCACCTCTCCTGCTGTTGGCAAGCCTGTTACCTGGTCGGAGCCCCAGGCTCCTGAGGGATCTCTAGGAGAGCTCTGAAAATGACACGAGCTATGGGTAGGGAGCCCGTGCCACAGCTTGAGTGTACATGTGGGTATACACATACACAGGAGGAGGACAGATAAAGCAAAATGGTAAAAAGGTTGCCACAGAACAGCACCTAGCACATGCTATCTCACTAGACAGTAGCTATTATCATTACTGCGAGAGCAAAGATGACTGAGCGAGAGTCCTCTACCGACAGAGCAGGCAAACCCAACAGAAGGGTCTGAAACCCAACCCCATGTGGCTACACCCAAAGTCAGTATCCCAAAGAGGGAAGAAGTTACTGTATTAAAGAAAAAAAATCATATCCAAGTCCCAGGACACTCGGATTTGAAATAATCACTGGTTTCACTTTAAATGGAACATAAACTGAACAGCTCAATAAAATCTTTTTTTTTTTTTTTTTTTTTTTAAGATTTTATTTATTTGACAGAGAGAAACGCAGCGAGAGAGGGAACACAAGCAGAGGGAATGGTAGCGGGAGAAGCAGGCTTCCTGCCGAGCAAGGAGCCCGATGTGGGGCTCGATCCCAGGACTCTGGGATCATGACCTGAGCCGAAGGCAGACGCTTAACGACTGAGCCACCCAGGTGCCCCAATAAAATCTTTTTTTAAGAAATTAAACTCTCTCTCAAGCCCCTCGTTAATTTGAACAACAGAAAGAAATTTGCATTTAGTGAAGGTCTCAGGGCTAACCGACAGAAGATAGGTTGCGAGTCTAGAGGATTTTTAAATTAGTATATATTAGTTCAACCTCCCATTTATCAATGAACCACTATGTTTTCAAGCAAAGGTTTAGGCCCCTTGTATCCAAAGTGTGTTGTTTCAGTGGGACTTACATTGTTCTCCAGGAAATTTGACTAAGACCCAATGTGGGAATCAAATTTCTATATATTCTGGAAAAAAAAGTCAGGGGAGAGGTGGTGGCAATATGTTTCCAGATGTTCAAAAACGACTCTTACCTAGAGATGGTTTTAGAAAGTAAGGAGAACTGATAGAACTAGCAATATCTCATGCAGGCCCTCACCTGCTCCTCAGGACATATGAGAAGAATAGAGTGGAGAGAAGGTGGTCATTAACCTTCTGGAAAATACAATGTTCAACAGGTTCCCCCAGCGATGTGTTCTTCCCCTTTCAGTGTTAATTTTAGGCGGGTATTATAGGAAAACAGCTTAAAAACTGGGGCACCTACAAGAGGGGAATATTTGTTTCCCCAAATGAAAATTTTTCCAGGCAGCGAGTTTGCTAGTCTGTCCTAGGACTAACTTAACAGGGAAAAGAAAATTCAAGATGACCGGCCAAACCTTAAGAAGCCACAACATTAGGGAAGCATGGAACAAAAGAACACGCAAGGCAGCTCTAGCACTGTGGTGTATGTATCTCTCCACGGAGACCACCTACAAAGTAAATGGTCTTATTAGCAGGAGGCTGTGACACAGATGTCTAGGAGAACATGCTCTTGGAATGTTATTGATGGCATTGACCAAATAAAGGACTTCTCCTTCCAAGTACATGGTAGGATTACCCTCAAACATCCCCCTGGAAGTAGAATTTGGCCATGCAACTTCCCTGCTCAAGAAAAAAAAAAAAATGGTGGTCCATCTAAGAAGATGCAGTGGGTCGCTAATGCAGGCTCTGCAGCACAACATCAGCCTGTTGTCCTCAGAGATCAGAGCCCCACCAACCCATGAAAGATGTGTAGAATGAGGGAAAATGAGTCTTCCTTGTTTTAAGACAAAAGAATGATTTTTAAAGTTGTTACCGCAGCATAACCTAACTCATCCTTGCTGATAAAAAGGGGAGAGAAAAAAAAAAAAAGGCTAATCTGGGTGAAACCACCATATTGGGGAAATTATGTAGCAGGCAGGTCCCCTGCCTGACCCTCCAAAGGGCCCACCTTGACACCCACCCTGGGAGGAAGAGGACTGAATCATCAAAGCCACAGTCTATACTGTGCAGGTGAAGAGGAAAAGATTCTTCAAAATTGCTAGGAGATGGAAGTTTTCATGTCCACGGGACTTAGTTTTAAAGCCAAAATTGATGGGAAACTATGGAATCTCCCCTAAGATGCTATTCAGAGAAAGTAGAAATTAAAAATAAACAAAATTGTCTCATGTTTATTTCCCAAACTGAAATTCCTCAATAAACTGGCTGCTCATACGTGTTTGATAAACAAGGACATGTGTTTATGACTGGTCTTAGAAAACTGCAGCTGTTCACATTTGCTCTCCTGAAAACACACACACACGCACACACACATACACACATGCACAAACACATTACTAAAATAATTCACAAAAGACAACAATACTGCCCCAAAACAATCAGTTCTAATCAGCCCTACCAACCACAGGACGTTAATCCTATTATGTGGGCTTCCTGCTTCTCATAGAGATGAAGCTGTTTTTCTCTGCACAAAGAAGGTACACCCTACAGGGAGAGTGAAAAGATTAGGATATCTGAAAATAAGGTATTGGCGAGAAGTAGATTAGAACTCAACTATTACCATGAGAGGGGTGTGCAGTGAAGAACCAAAGTGAGAACCACAGGCACAAAGGGGAGGAGATTTGTTAACATGTAAAGACTCTCCAACTTCCCACTCCATTTTACCCATCGCTTACCCTCTACAGAACAATTCTGTCTTTTCTCAGCCTAGGGGTCATGGGGGTAGGAAAACACCTAAGAAGCCAGAGGATGCTGCAGAGGTTTTCGCCAGGAAAGATGAGGTCTAACTATAAAACAAATTACTGGGAGAAGAGGCAGGAAAAGGAGAGGTTTATGGGACGGTCATATAAAAGACTCCTGAGTAACACAAGGACCAAAAGAATGCGAAAGATGAGAATACAGCTTTTGAGAACTGTAACTGTGTGTTATAATTAGGTTTCCTTGAACATGGGCTGAAAGATAGAAGGGAAAACAGAATTCCTTTTGAAATCCTCTGCGGGCTGGGCTGGACTGTGCACCTGTGAATGGAACCGTAAACAAAGCTCGGGCTGTGTGGAACCCTGGGATTTATCTAAGCCACAGATAATGCTGCAGAAACTCCTCTGTAACTGTTTATCCAAGTAGAGCACCACCTCCTTAGGGCCAAGATGTAGTCGTGAGTTTCCACCTTCCTGAGTCTGGCACCATGCCTGGCACAAAGGTATTCAATAATTAAGATGATATAGTCTCTCTTGAACCCAAAAATGTACTTGACCAACATAATAGAAGAAAAATGATTATTAGCCTGCTCCCCTTATCCATTGAACAACTGAGTTTCTTACTTATGTATCAACATTCGCTAACGCTGCAGAGGCTCAGGTACTCTACATGCTATGAAAACAGCTCACTTCAACACTCTGTGTAGGGGACAGAAAAGCACCTGAAAAAGCCACTGGAGACGGTAAGTTTGGGTATGAAGACCCCACATTGGAGAGCTACAAATGGAGTAGCAAAGTCAGCTAGAGGCCTATATCAACACCACAATTCTTCCAGAGTCATGGGAAGGAGAGCAGAGTCCTAACAATAGAGGTCTTCTTCTCTTTCCTCCCTTCCTCCTAAAGGATGCCCCAGAATTCAGTGAACCATTTGACCTCAAGGCAGCTTGGTTTAGCATTACACAGGAGTTATGCTGATGGGATGTTAATCTTCCATGTGGAAAGGGTCTTTGAGACCCTCGCAAAAAGAAGATTTTTTCTCCATACTTCCACCCATGCCTAATTTCCAACCTTCCCAGGAATGAGACCAAAGAGGGCTGAGAGAGCAACCCATGCTAGATGTTAGGGGCAGTAATTGGTGAGGATTGAGGACAGATGCAAAGTAAAGGAAAAATAGACAAGTGGTCTTTACAGGGGGAAAGGTACACAGTAAAAGTGCCCAAGGGCATCTCCATGGGACAGGGCACATTGAACACCCCATAATCCTGAGCTAAGTCTTCATATCCATGAACAGAAACTATAGAAATGGGGCGCCTGGGTGGCTCAGTCGTTAAGCGTCTGCCTTCGGCTCAGGTCATGATCCCAGACCACATCAGGCTCCTTGCTCTGCAGGAAGCCTGCTTCTCCTGCTCTCATTCCCCCTGCTTGTGTTCTCTCTCTTGCTGTGTTTCTCTCTGTCAAATAAATAAAATCTTTAAAAAAAAAAAAAAAGAAACTATAGAAATATCCAAACAGACACAATACATTACTGTGCCCATCTCCCCTACAATATGAACTCAGTGTGGACTCACACCCACTCAGATCTGAAGTAAAGGCTTCACAGGATATCACTGGGAAGCAGAGTCAGCTCAACCACTTTCTTGTGGGTGTGCCCCCTTTCCCCTCGCAAGGAAGAGTGCTACAATTATACAGGGTAAGAGAAAAGGCTTCCAATACAACCTTAAATATGTACTGTATATCCAGCAGCCTTGGAGAGACCAGAGCCCATGAGCCTAGGTCTTGGAAGGCAGGAGCTCACAATCCAGGTGCGCCTCTAACAGACAGAACAAGAACTTAACCTGAGGAATGCATAAGCCAGAAGAGAGCCAAGTGTCACTGGCCATCAGTACTACGGAATTCAGAGGAGCAGGCCATTAAAATTTGCTATAGAGGATATGAAAAAGAAGTGAGTTGTGAAAAGAGATCATCTTGTTGAAAATAATGGCTACTCCCCAGGATGTGTGGTGAAACAAGATCCAAGGGAGAGTAACCAGGCCATCCATCTGGAGACTGTCACTTCTTTTAGGGAACAGAAATATTTTTATACTGAATTTTCCCACTCCTCAGGGAAACAAAATCAAACAGCCTCTCTGATTCACGGTGCAGCCAATTTACAGTGACTCACAGGTAAATACACGTCTCACACAAAAACTCCCCATGGCTGTTTATCCTGGCAAAAATAATAAAAATTACAGGATCTTTATTACACATGATCGGCTGCAATAATGCATCACATTGCCTGAGGATATAAAATATAATGTATTTATTTGATTGATTCCCCCTTCTCTTGGCTCTGGAAAAGTCAAATAACCAGAACAAGAGGAGTTTATGCCTTAGAACGCACAGTCTACGAGAACATAAAATTTTGTATATTTTGTTTATGGCTGTATCCCAGAGTCTAGGACAGTACCTGGTAGATTTATTTCTTAAATAAGAAATAGAAAGAAAGGCTCATCATATGCCCCCCACCATGTTCAACTCCATCCAGCTAGACTCTACCTTACATTAAAAAGCAATCATCAGGGAGTGATGTCACCAAGAGAGCAAAACAAATCATTCCTGACTTTGCTCCCCCTCATGAAAACAACTAACAACTACTCAAGAACAAGACACTACCAGGAAAATCCCAGAGGAGGAAAATGAAGCACCCTCCACACCACACAGACCAAGACCATTAGAAGGTAAGAGAGGTGGCTATACACTGAACACACTGCCCCTTTCCCAGGCCAGTGCGCCACCAAGCAAAGAGGTCTCCTCTGAGCCTCCAGTGCCTCCAAATGGAAAAAGGAGCTCAGAGGGGGTACCAGGACCCACTTGTAGCACTGGCGTCATTTTGTGAGAGCCCCTATTCTGATCTCACTCTGCATATATTTTTTTTAAAGATTTTATTTTATTTATTTGACACACAGAGAGAGAGAGAGAGATCACAAGTAGGCAGAGGCAGGTAGAGAGAGGGGGGGAAGCAGGCTCCCTGCTGAGCAGAGAGCCCGATGCGGGGCTTGATCCCAGGACCCTGAGATCATGACCTGAGCCGAAGGCAGAGGCTTTAACCCACTGAGCCACCCAGGCGCCACTCACTCTGCATATATTGTAGGGGAACCTGCAAGGCTCAATGACTGGGAATCTGACCCTAATGGAGAAGGAGGGAAAGACCTGCAAATACTGTTACATTGATCCTGGAAGACCAAATTCATACCTGCAGTACCCAAGTACTCCCAGCCAGCAGTTCTGTTCACCTGTACAACCACATTAGGGGTGCCGACTCTGACCAGAGAACATGGTGGGGTGCAGATACACCTGATTCAGATTCTCAAATGAGGAATTTTACAGCCCTAGAGCCCAGTTTTCCCATGCTCAGGCAAGAAATGGAGTTATGGCCCTGCCCACTGGGGATAGCATCGTCCAGCCACATTTGATCAGAAGTACGGAGATGACTCCAGGAAACTATGTGGCCCAGGGGCACTTGAGCCAAGAGGTGGGGAGGCAGAGCTCGTTACCCTCAGAAAAAATGCAGTACCAGGCATAGAGGATTCCTGTGCTATGCACAGGGAGGGAGATTAATTCACTGCCAAGCCAGTCCCCACAACCAGAGAGCCTATTTGGAAACCCGAGAGTAGCCTGGAGAGGCCTGTCCCCTTCCTAGGCACGGATGCTGATACATAACTCCAACCACTATGGAGAATGTCTTTTGGTCTCATCTGACCATAAGTCACCTCATCTTGTGTATGAGGTGACTTATACTGTAAAATCTGTAAAATCCGGCAAGTTGTAAGGACCAGTAGTGCTTGAACCTAGAGAGAGAGGTGGGCAGTAGCCCTTGGAGCTATCAAACTTGGAGTGTGGGTCAGCTTGAGTTAAGACAACAAAGAGTTTTACTTGTTTTAGAGCAGCTTCTCTTGCTGCATCCAGGCAGAGAATCTAATTCATAACCCTGCTCATTACTGAATGTAGTCTTCAAACTGTCCCACCAGAGAACTTAAGCCAGAGCACAGAGGAGGCTGTGTAGCCCATTTAACAGCTCTATTATATACAGTGGCACTTGAAGAGAAACTACAGCCAGTGGCTCTCCCCATCTACAGAGCAAAACTAATAGCCTCACCTGAGCAGGAAATTCAATGCACACTCTGGTTTGATATGAGTCTCCAAATAACAAGCTATACAGGCATGGGTCCCATCCTGCTGACTGGTACCAAGACCCAACCATCAACTAAGCCTGACCAGAGAATCCATGCAACCACAGAGCCATCAAACAGCCTTACGGTAGGTAGGAAACCAAATCATCAGTCCTATTAAATTTTTCTTAGAGGTGTACCCTCCCATCCCTGTCCTCAGCTTAAACAGTTGCCTTCCCCAAAACTAGATCATAATAGCAAGTCCCACCTGCCAAAGGACATTACCAGCAAAAACACTTGTAAACCCAAAATGAGCTTATTGGTGAAGAAGGGTCTATAAAGTCTGGAAGAGGAACTCACTCAAATGCACAGATACCAATGTAAGAAATCAGGGATCACAAAAAAATCAGGTAAATATGACACTGCCTAAGGAAACTAATAAAACGCTAATAAGTGACCCTAAGGAAATGGAGATCTATTAACTGTAAGACAAAGAATTCAGAATAATCTTAAGAAAGTTTATGCAACTACAGGAAAACACACACAGACAACTAAACAAAATTATGAAAACAATATATGGACAAAGTGAGAAGTTCAACAAGGAAATCGAAACCTTCAAAAGAGACCAAATAGAAATCCTAGACTTGAAAAATAAGTAACTTCAGTGAAGAATTCAACACAGTTTCAAAAGTAGACTCAAACACACAGAAGAGGGAATTAGTGACACAAAAAACAGAAATATTAGAAATTACCTAGTCAGAGGAGCAAAATTTTGAAACGAATGACAAAGAATGAAGAATGCCTGTGGGGATTATGAGACATAATAAAAAGAAACAATATTCGTATTATGGGAATTCCAGAAACATAAGAGAGAAAGGGATAGAATGTCTATTTAAAGCAATAAAGGCTGAAAACTTCCCAAACCTGGAGAGAAATGGACATCTAGATCCAAAAGGCCAAACAATCCTAAATACGATGACTCTGATTAAGCTAACACCAAGGTACATTATAACTGAATTGCCAAAAGTAAAAAACAAAGAATTTTAAGACTAGTCAAAGAGAAAAATTACACACAATGGAATCCCCATAAGACTTCCAATGGATTTCTCAACAGAAACTGTTCAGGTCAGGAGAGAATGGAGTGACCTATTCAAAATACTGAAATAAAGTAACTATAAAAGAAAATTATCATATGGTTTCGCTCATATGTGGAATATAAGAAACAGCGTAGAGGACCATGGGGGAAGGGAGGTAAAACTGAATGGGGAGTCATCAGAGAGGGAGAAAACCATGACTCTTAACTAAGGAAACTGAGGAGTGTGGAGAGGGAGGTGGGTGGAGGGGATGAGGTGACTGGGTGATGGGCATTAGGGAGGGCACGTGATGTGATGAGCACTGGGTGTAATGCACAACTGATAAATTACACTATATCTGAAATTAATGATTACTACGTGTTGGCTAACTGAATTTAAATTAAAAAAAAAAAGTAATTGTAAAGCAAGATTCCCATACTCAGTGAAACTCCTTCAGAAATGAAGGAGGGAAAAGACTTCCAGAACAAAAAAAAAGCTGAGGGAATTCACTACAACTAAACCTGCCTTACTTGAGATATAAGGGAGTTCCTTGAGTAGAAATCCAAGAATGCTAACACAAAAACCATACAGAGGTAGCATAAATCTCACTGGTAATGGCACGTATATAGTCTTAGACTTTACAGTTTGGTAATAGTGGTGCACACTTCACTTACAATTCTAGCTTAAAAAAATTTTTAGGGGGCACCTGGGTGGCTCAGTTGTTAAGCATCTGCCTTCAGCTCAGGTCATGATCCCAGGGTCCTGGGATCAAGCCCCACATCGGGCTTCCTGCTCGGCAGGAAGCCTGCTTCTCCCACTACTATTCCCTCTGCTTGTGTTCCCTCTCTCACTGTGTTTCTCTCTGTCAAATAAATAAAATCTTTAAAAAAAAATTTTTTTTAGAAGGAGCAAAAATAACCCTAACTAGAATAATCTGTTATTAGTTACACAATGTAAAAAACATGTAAATTATAACAGCAATAACCTAAAAGATCAGAGGGAGAAGAAATAACAGTGTTAGTAAAGGTAAGTTGTTATCAGTTTAAAATAGAGTATGGGGTGCCCGGGTGGCTCTGTCAGTTAAGTGTCTGCCTTCAGCTCAGGTAATGATCCCAGGGTCCTGGGATCAAGCCTCACATTGGGATCCCTGCTCATCACAGAGTGCTTTACCCTTTCCCTCTGCACTCCCCCCACTTATTACAGTCACACACACTCTCTCTCTGTTTCTCCCTCAAATAAATAAATAAAATCTTTAAAAATAAAATAAAATATAGTGTGATATGTTCCAGGTATTTCAGGTAAGCCTCATGGTAACCACAAAGAAAAATCTTATAGTAAATACACAAAATAAAATAAAATAAAAATAAAATAAAACAAAGTCAAAGCATAATGATACCAAAACACATTAGAACACAAGACAGAAGGATAAGAAACAAGTAATAACAAATGTACATAACAATCAGAAAACAAAGAACAGAATGGCAATAGTAGCTCCTTGCCTATCAATAAGTACTTTAAATGTAAACAAATAAAATTCTCCAGTTAAAGATAGAATGGCAGCATGGATTTAAAAAAAAAAGGACTCAACAATACGCTGCCTATAAGAAACTCACTTTAGCCTTAAAGACATATACAGACTAAGAGCAAAGGGATGAAAAAAGATATTTCAAGCAAATGGTAAAAACAACAACAAAAAAATTCAAGGGTACCTATACTTGTATTAGACAAAATAGAATTTAAGCTAAAAATGATAAAAAGAGACAAAGATAGTCACTATATGATAAAGGAGTCAATATATCAAGAATATATAACAATTGTAAATATTTATATGTCCATCAGAGCACCTAAATACATCAACCAAAAACACAAAGCTAAAATGAGAAATAAACAATGACACAATAGTGGGGAATTTTAATACCCTACTCTCAGCAATGGAGAGACGATCTAGAAAGAGTATCAATAAGGAACTAGCAGATTTGAACAATACTATAGATGAAATGGACCTAACAGACATACACAGAACATCTTATCCAACGACAGCAGAATACACAGTCTTCTCAAATGCACATGGAACATTTTCTATGATAGACCATATGCTAAGCCACAAAACAAATCTCAGCAATTTCAAGACTGAAGTCATAAAATTATCTTCTTTGACCACAATGGCTTTAAAATAGAATTCGACAAGAAAACTGAGAAATTCAAAACCACATGGAAATCAAACAATATTCTTGTAAACAATCAATAGATCAAAAAATAAAGAAGAAATAAAATTTTGAGAGAAACAAAGATATAAACACAACATACCAAAACCTACAGAATGCAGCAAAAACAGTTCTAAGAGAGAAGTTCATAGCAAACATACCTACATTAAGATACAAGACCCACCCTACCTAAAAAAACTAACTCTATACTTTAAGTAGAAAAAGAACAAACTAAGCCCAAAGTTAGCAGAGGAGAGAAAATAATAAAAATCAGAGCAGAAATGAAAAGAGAACAGAAAATCAACAGAGAAGATTAAAGAAATGGAAAGTTGCTTCATTTAAAAGATACACAAAATTGTCAAACTCTCAACTAGAATAGCCAAGGAAAAAAGGGAAAGGATCCAAATCAACAAAATTGTAAGTGAAAAATAAGACATTACAACTGGTATCACAGAAGTTCAAAGAATTTTAATAGGCTGCTATGAAAAACTACATGCCAATGAACTAGACAACCTAGAAGAAATGGAAAAATTCTTAGAGAGGTGCCTCGGTGGCTCAGTGGGTTAAACGTATGTCTTCAACTCAGGTTATGATCAAGCCCCATGTCAGGCTCCCCGGTCAGTGGGAAGTTTGCTTCTCCCTCCCCCTCTGCCGCTCCTCACTTCTCATGCTCACTCATAATCTCTCTCTCAAATAAATAAATAAAATCTTTTTAAAAATTCTTAGAAACACACAACTTACAACAGAGAAAATCTGAATAGACTACTTACTAGTAAGGAGATTGAATCAGTAAGCAAAATCTCCCAACAAAGAAAGGCCTGGGACTGGATGCTTCGGTTGTGAATTTTACTAAGTATTTAAGCAGAATTAATGCCAACCCTTCTCAAACTCTTCAAAAAATAGAAAAAGGGGGAACACTTTAAAATGCCTTTTACAAGGCCAGTACTATGCTAATACCAAGCGAGAAAAGGATGGTACTAGAAAACAAAATTACAGGCCAGTACCTCGGATGAATATAGAAGCAAAAATTCTCAATAAAATACTAGCAAACTAAATTCAGCAGCATATTTAAAAGATCATCCACCATGATGAAATGGGATTTACCCCTAGGCCGCAAGGACGGTTCAACATAAACAAATCAAGGAATATGACACATCACATTAATAGAATAAAATAACCATATTATCATTTCAATTGACAAAGAAAAAGTAACTGACAAAATTCAACATCCATTCATGATACAAATTCTTAACAAATTAAGTACAGAAAGAACATATCTCAACATAATAAAGGTTATATATACGACAAGTCCACAGGTGAAATCATTCTCCACGGTGAATGGTTGAAAACCTTTCCTCTAAGATCAGGAACAAGACAGTCTTTGTAGTACTGAAAGTCTAGCAAAGTAATCAGTTAACAAAAATAAAATGTGTGGAGAGGAAGAAGTAAAATTATCTCGATTTGCAGATTATATGACTTTCTATACACAAATCCCAAAGACTCAACCAATAAACTGTCAGACTGATAAGTGAGCTCAGTATAGTCGCAGAAAACAAAATGAATATTCAAAAGTAAGTACTGCTTTTATATACGAACCGTGAATTTACTGGGAAAATTTAAAATTCAATTTAAAAATTTAAAAATCCATCCCATTTAGGAGGGAAATCAGAGGGGGAGATGAACCATGAGAGACTGTGGACTCTAAGCAACAAACTGAGGGTTTTGGAGGGAAGGGGGTGGGGGGTTGGGCGAGCCTGGTGGTGCATGAAGCGTATATGGAGCACTGGGTGTGGTGCATGAACAATTAATCCTGTAACACTGAAAAAGTAAAATAAACCTATTTGGGGAAAAAAATCGATCCCATTTATAATAGCATTAAAAACAATAAAATACTTAGGAATAAAATTAAGGATGTGAAAGATCTCCCTTCTGAAAACTATAAGACAATTAAAAAACAAAAGAAAACACAAATGGAAAAATATCCAGTGTTCACGATTTGAAGAACTCATACTGTTAAAATGTCAATACTACCAAAAGCCATCTATAGATTCAATGTAATCCTTATGAAGATTTCGATGGAATTTTTCACAGAAATGGAAAAGAACACTCCTAAAACTTTGTAGAACCACAAAAGACCCTGAATAGCCAAAGAAATTCTAAGAAAGAAGAGCAAAGCAGAAGGTACTAGACTTTCTGATTTCAAACTACACTATAAAACTAGAGTCATTAAACAGTACAGTACTGACATAAAAACAGACGAATAGAACAATGGAACAGAAATGAGAGCCCACAAATGAACCCAACCATGTATGGTCAAGTGATATTTGATAAGGGAGCCATTAATGCTCAGTGTATAAAAGACTGTCTCTTCAATGTGGGAAAACTGGGTATTCACATGAAAAAGAATGAAACTGAATCTATAGCTTACATAACTCACAAAAATTAACTTGCAATTGATTAAAAACTTAAATGTAAGACCAGAAATCATAAAAGTTGTAGGAAAAAACATTTTGACATCAGTCTTAGCAATGATTTCTTTTTTATAGGACACCGAAAGGACAAGTAACAAAATCAAAAACAGACAAGTAGGACTTCATCACACTAAAAAGCTTCTACACAGTAAAAGAAACCATCAAAAAAAAAAGAAAGAAAGAAAGAAAGACAACCTATGGAATGGGAAAAAATATTTACAAACCATCTATCTCATAAGGGGATAATATCTAAAATACATAAAGAAAAAAAAAGAAAGAAGGAAAGAATAAAATAAAATACATAAAGAACTCAAATAATTCAACAGCAAAAACAACAACAAACAATCCAATTAAAAACTGAGCAAAGGACCTAACTAGACATTTCTCCAAAAAAGATATACAAAAGGCCAACGGAGACATGGAAAAGATGCTCAGCATCACTAGTCATTAGGAAAATTCACAGTAAAGCCACAATGGTTTATCACTAGAATGGCCATAATCAACAAGACAAGAGATAACTGCTGGATGAAGGCAGAGAAAAGAGAACCCTCTGCACTACTGATGGGACTGTAAATTGGTGCAGCCAGTATGGAAAACACCATGGTGAGCCCGAATTAAAAATAGGACTACCATAAAAAAAAAAAAATAGGACTACCATATGATCCAGTAATTCCAATTCTGGGAACACAAACCAAGGAAACAAAACCACTAACTGGAAAAGCCATCCGCACCCCCACGTTTCCCCCAGCATTATTTGTAATAGCCAAGACACGAAACAATCCATGTGCCCACTGATGGATAAACGGATAAAGAAGTTGTGTTATCTATCTAAACAATGTACTATTATTCATCCTTTAAAAGCAACAATAAATTTTACCACCTGAGACAACATGGGTGGGCTTTAAAGGCATTAAGCTAAGTGAACTATGTCAGGCAGAGAAAATTAAACACTGTATGATCCTGCTTATTTGGGATTCCAAAACTAAAGAACAAAACCATGGGGAAAGAAAAATCCCATCTACAAGTTACAGGAGGCTGGGGCAGGGGGAGTAACGGAAGAAGATGGTCAAAAGGTACAAAGTTCCGGGACGCTTGGGTGGCTAAGTCAGTTAAGCCACTGACTTCAGCTCAGGTCATGATCTCAGGGTCCTGGGATCGAGTCCCATATCGGGATCCTTGCTCGGCGGGGAGCCTGCTTCTCCCTCTGCCTGCTCTGCCTGCTGCTTCCCATTTGTCCGCTTGTCCTCTGTCTCTCTCTGACAAATAAATAAATAAAATCTTTAAAAAATAGAAAAAAGAAAAATACAAACTTCCAGGTGTAAGATCAGTAAGTACTAGGGATATAACCTAGGACATAGGTCACTACAGTTGAGAGGCTGTGTGGGATATAGGCAAGTTGTTAAAGGAGTAAATCATAAGAGCTTTCCCATCACAATAATTTTTTCTCCCTTTTTTCCTTTCTTCTCTCCTTTTCATTTTATCTGTACAAAAAGATGGGTATTAGCTGAACCTACTGTGGTCATCACATCACAAGGTCTGTAAATCAAACAATCAGGCTGTAGGTCTTAAACTGAATAACATATGGTATGTCAACTGTTTCTTGACAAAACTGGGAAAAAAATAATCATAAAAGGAGCAACCATGGGGCACTGGGGCAGTGCAGTCGGTTAGGCGTCTGACTCCTGATTTCAGCTCAGGTCATCATCTTGGGGTTGTGAGACTGAGGCCTGTGTCGGACTCTGTGCTCAGCGTGGAGCCTGCTTACGTTTCTCTCTCCCCCTACCCTCTGCTCACTCACGCTCTCTCTCAAATAAATAAATCTTAAAAAAAAAAAAAAAAGGAGCAACCACATCTCTAGATCAGCATTTCTCAACCTTGGCACTACAGACATTTCAGGTGAGAAGGGCTGTCCTGTATGTGGCAGGATACTGGCAGCATCCCTTGCCTTTACTCACAAGATGTGGAGAGCATCCCCCCACCTCCTTAGGAAGCAGAAATGTCTCTAGATCCTGCCAAACGCCCCCTGGGGGCAAAATCTTCCCTGCATGGGAATCACTCGTCTAGGCCTGCAGAGAGCTCCCCGAATGCTGACAAATCCAGAGAACTGTTGTGTTTTCATCTTATTCGTGATGCTGAGACAGCAGCCAGGGGAAGCCCTCTGCCTGCCTACTCTGAGCTGAGTGCAACCGACAGGCCCGTGCTGAGAGCAGTGGGAGGAAATATCGGCTAATGAAAATCAGGCAGATGTCTTGAACACAAATGAAGATGGAGATGTGGGCTCAGGCCTTGTCTATATTCGACAGGAGAAACCACTTCACTGCCGTGGTGGGGACGGACTTGGTTTTTAATGATCTCTTCTCACCCTCCTCCACCACAAGGGCATTGAAGTATCTATACGTCGTAGCAGCAGCAGGGGATCCGGAAGCAGCAGTTTGACTGGAAATCTGGCTTGGAGCATCTGCTCCTGCTCCTAATTACGAACGAGGCTAGGATTCATTAAGAGTTCCACAATGGGTTTGAAGGGCTCTTCAGGGAATAGGCTCCGTACAGCATTTACAAGGCCAGGTACAAATGTGAGAAAGGGCAACAGCTTATGCTCCCCAATTCTGAGTGAGCTGCTGGCCTCACATCTGTTTCCCTGACACAATCGAGAGGGATCAGAGAAACCCTCCTCCCAGTCAGGACTCCTGGTAAGCATCAACTTACCCGCACTGATTCAGTAATCGCGCCCATCTTGGCATGCTGTGTTTCTAGCATAGTCTTCTTTACCCAAAAAATCACTAATAGCCAATGCTGGCAAGGGTGCAATAAACATACACATTCTATTGTTCTTGGGGTAGAACCACTATAATGTGGTAACATCCATCAGTGGCCTTTGAAATGCACATGCCACTAATACCACATATTTCTACTCCTAGGAATGTATCATAAGGAAATAAATTCTAACTGGAGAAAGGCTCACAGGCTCAAAATATTCATCATGTGATAACATAGAATAAGGAAAAATGAAAACCACTAATCGTCTATTGTCAGGTACTATAGTTTGTTATATTGTAATGTTCACTGGACTAATATACATCATTAAAATGTCATTTACAAAAAAAAATAAAAATAAAAAAAAAATAAAATGTCATTTACAAAGAATACCATCATACGATACTAAAATGTTTAGGCTGTGTCATTAAATGAAAACAGAGAGAGAGAACACCAAATCATATCAACAGCATGACATCAACAATGAAAATAAACAGTTTGGCATTAAAAAGTCTTCTGAAAAAAAAGCGAACAGACCCCCCCCAAAATATTAACAATACTATATATGGAAAGTTATTTCACTTTTTCTTTATCTTCTAAATTCTCTTTTTAATTCATCTATTTCTTTACAATGGAATAATAATTTAAAGTCAAAAGAATAATAATAAACTGGGTCACCTGGGTGGCTCAGATGGTTAAGTTATCTGCCTTTGCCTCAAGTTATGATCTCAGGGTCTGGGACCAAGTCCCACATCAGGCTCCTTCCTCAGCAGGAAGTCTGCTTCTCCCTCCCCCTCTGCTCTTTCCTCCTGCTCATGCTCTCTCTCTCTCTCAAATAAATAAAATCTTAAAAAATAATAAGGTCAAAAAAATAATACTATATATATTTTTTCTCTTTGTCCATTCATCTGTCAAAGGACATTTGATCTATTTCCATGTCTTGGTTACTGTGAATAACACTGCAATGAACATGGGAGCACAGATACCTCTTCAGGATAGTGATCATTTCCTTAGGATATATACCCAGAAATACCATTACTACATCATATGTTAGTTGGATTTTCAATTTTGGGGGGGACCCTCCATAGTGGCTGCACCAATTTACATTCCCACCAACACTGCACAAGGGTTTCCTTTTTTCTACATCCTTGCCAACACCTGTTATCCCTTATTTCATTTACAGTAGCCATTCTAACAGGCAGGAGATAAAATATCACTGAGATTTGGATTTGGATTTCCCTGATGATTTTGATGCTGAGCATCTTTTCCTGTACCTGTTGTCCATTTGCCTATCTTCTGTGGAAAAATTTATGTCCAGGTTCTTTGCCCATTTTGAAATCAGATTATTTCATCTTTTGCTACTGAGTTGCATGAGCTCTTTACATATTTATGTATAATAACCCTTATTAGATACATGGTTTGCTAATATTTCCTATTTTGTAGAAGGCCTTTTCATTTTGTTGATTGTTTCTTTTGCTATGCAGGGCCTTTTTAAGGTGTGATGTAGTCTCACCTGTTTCTTTTTGCTGTTGTTGCTTGTATTTTTGTTCTATATACAAAAAAAAAAACCATTGCCAAGACCAATGTCAAGGAGTTTTTTCCATATGTTTTCTTCTAGGAGTTTTATGGTTTCAGGTCTCATGTTTACATCTTTAAAGGCTCCTGGATATTCAGTCAGTAGAGCATAAACTCCAGATCTCAGGGTTGTAAGTTCAAGCCCCATGTTGGGTATAGAGATTATTTTGAAATAAAATCTTTTTTAAAAAAATAAACCTTTAATCCATTTCAAGTTAATTTTTGTTAGTGGTGTTACATGTGGGTCGAATTTCATTCTTCTTCTTATGAATATCCAGTTTTCCCAATACTACTTATTGAAGAGACTATCCTTTCCCTCATTAAGTTACCTATTATTTTGTCTATAGCACTTACAAAGTTGTGTTGTTGTGTCTTATTCTCAGCATTATTTTTATCCTCACCTAGAATATAGGCACCATAAGGGAAAACAAGTACCTGAAAAATAATAGATGATCAATACAGTTTTTTGAATTAAACATAAAAGTTAGATGTAGAGTGAGTTGAGTTTGTTTTTAATTTCTCCGCCAATAAAGCAAAAATGCTCTATTGGTAAGACAGTAGTTGGAATAACCACTTAGGAAAACTTGAAAGTACAATGTTCACCTGTCTTATCATGACCAGTGGATTCTACACATCAGTGTTTACCTGTAAAAAAGGCACACATAGATTCACTAAAAGATATTCCCAAGAAGGTGCTTTAGATAAGAACCAAAAACTTGGAAATTACTGAAAGGTCCTTCAATAATAGAACAGGTAGAAACTTCTGGGAAAGATAGTGGAGTAAGAGGCTCCTAAGGTCACTTCATCCTACAGATATAACTAGATAATACACACATCAGTGTAAATAACCAGAAAACCACCCCAAGACTGGCAGAACAAACTCTCCACAGCTAAATGTAAACAGGAGGCCACACTGAAGAGCAGAGACATAGCTAGGAGCTAAATGAACACGCAGGACTGCCTGTGGAGGGAGGATCATTGCGGTTGTTGGGTGGGGAGAAAAACACACCCCAGCCACTCCAGGCATGGAGAATCCCCGTACC
>CM053607.1:105892671-105911355 GCA_028646535.1 Procyon lotor | reverse complement strand
AAGGAAGGAAGGAAGGAACAGAGGGAGGGAGGGAGGGAGGGAGGGAGGGAGGGAGACCCAACAACTAACAGCCCTACAGAGATACAGCATAGAAGAGCATTTTTTTTAAATGCCTGGTTTATACAGGAGGAGTATTTGTTTACTAATCTCAGAGTGAGGGCCATTTCTCTTCCTGACCCCCAGTGCATGCCCCCAGGCCTAGATATCTGTGAGAACCAGCACAGTGACATCTAACATCTCCATTTAACACTACCAGCTCTTACAGGTCTGCCTCCTCCAGACTGCCTGCTTCTGTTCCCTGCCACTGCAGGTCCCCTCCCACAGCCAATAGGCTGACACCTTGCAGTCACAATGCACCGTGCCCCTGCATTCTTTTCTGTACACGACCCTCCAGCTATGCCTCAGCTCCAGGTCCCCTCCCACAGCAGACCTGTGCACACAGGTCTAACAGAGGGTGCCCCACCTCAATGTTCTCCTGCAGACCTGCCCCCTCCAAAATGTCCACGGCCATAGCCCATCCAAATATAGCCACACACATCAGTCCGACTGCAGCCACAGCAGTGGGCTGGGAGCAGACATCTGGTCTTGACTGCAGGCTCCACCCATCAACAAAAGCTTCTCGGGGCATTGCAGTTTGGTGTTACTACATCTGTCATATACCTGCTCTGACGCAACTCAAACCCAAAGTGGTCCCAAAGTGGCCCACTAACAACAGAGGAACCAAACCTTGCCCACAACGGGCAAAGAGAGCCATGGCACACAACTAAAGGCAAACACGGCCCAACCACAACAGAAGGGCATATGCAACACGCACAGGAGACACTCCTTAAGTGCCAGGTTCTGGTAAAAAGGGAACATTGCACCATAGGATACTACTGGACATGTTCTTTATAAGGTCATTACTTTCAAAGGCAGGAGACGTCACTGACTTTCCTAACACATAAAAACAGAGATCTGGACAAATGAGGAGATAGAGAAATAAGTTCCAAATGAAAGAACAAGATAAAATCACAGCAAGAGACCTAAAGGAGATAAGTAATATGCTTGATAGGGGATTTAACATGGTGGTCATAAAGATACTCACTAGAATTGAGAAAAGAGTAGAGGACCTCAGTGAGATCTCTTAACAAAAAGAGTGAAAACATAAAAAGAATCTATCAGGGCCACCTGGGTGGCTCAGTGGGTTAGGCCTCTGCCTTCAGCTCAGGTCATGATCTTGGGGTCCCAGGATTGAGCCCCCGGATCGGGTTCTCTCTCGGCAGGGAGCCTGCTTCCCCCTCTCTCTGCCTGCCTCTCTACCTACTTGTGACCTCTCTCTCTCTGTCAAATAAATAAAAAATCTAAAAATTAAAAAAAAAAAGAACCTATCAGAGATTAAGAACTCAATAACTGAAATTAGAAACACATTAGAGAGCAGTAGACTAGAGGAAGCAGAAGAATGAATCAGTGACCTGGAGGACAGAGTAATGTAAAGCAATCAAGTTGAGCAGGAGAGAGAAAAATAATAATAAAAAAATGAAAAGAGATTTAGGGAACCCAGCAGCACCAACAACTGTAATAACATTTGCATTATCGGGAACCTAGGAGAAGAGAAACAAAAGAACTAATAGCTGCAAACTTTCTGAATCTGGGGAAGGAAACAGAAATCCAGGTCCAGGAGTCAGAGAGGTCCCCGAATAAAATCAACCCATGGAGGTCCACAGCAAGACTCATAGTAATTAAAATTGCAAAAACCAATTATAAGGAGAGGATTTTAAAAGCAGCAAATGAAAAGAAAATAGTTACCTACAAGGGAAGCTCCTTAAGACCATAGCAGATTTTTTGGCAAGTAAGAGCACACTCATCCTGATGAGTACTGAGTAATATATAGAATTATTGAATCACTATACTGCATACCTAAGACTAATTTAACACTGTACGTTAACTATACTGGAATTAAAATTTTTAAAAAAGGGAAAGGAATCCAATATATCTCTAAAGAAAACCAGTAAACCGTGAGAGAACAAAGCAAGAGAAGGAACAGAGAAGAACCACAGAGACAACCATAAAGAAAACAAATGGCAGTATATACATACCTCTCAGTAAGTACTTTAAGTGTAATACCTATCAATAATTACTTCTATCAAAAAGAAAAAGGGGGGGGTGCCTGGGTGGCTCAGTGGGTTAAAGCCTCTGCCTTCAAGTCAGTTCATCATCTCAGGGTCCTAGGATCGAGCCCCGCATCGGGCTCTCTGCTCAGCAGGGAGCCTGCTTCCCCCTCTCTCTCTCTGCCTGCTTGTGATCTCTCTCTCTCTCTCTGTTGAATAATAAATAAATCTTTAAAACAAAACAATATTCTCCTTAAAAATAATAATAATAATAAATTACTCCTATAAAAAGACATAGGATGATAGAGTGGATGAAAAAGCAAGACTTCCTACAAGAGACTCATTTTAGACCTAAAGACACAAGAAGATGGAAAGTGAAGGGAAAGAAAAGCACTTATCAGACAAATCGAAGTGAAAAGAAAGCTGGGGTAGTGGTACTGATATTGGGGGATAAAAGACTTTAAGACAAAGACTGTAACAAGGACACCATATAAAGGGAATAATCCAACAAGATCTAATAATTGTAAATATTCATGCACCCAACATGAGAGCACAGAAATACATAAAGCAGCTAATAACAAACATAAAGGAAGTAATCAATAATAACAATAACAGTCGAGGACTTTAATACCCCACTTGCTTCAATGCACAGATCATCTAAACAAAAAATCACTAAGCAAACAGTGGCTTTCACTGACACACTGGACCAGATGGATCTAACAGATTATTCAGAACATTTCATCTTAAAACAGGAGAATACACATTTTTTTCAAGTGCACGTGAAATATGCTCCAGAACAGATCACATATTAGGCCACAAAACAAATCCCAACGAACTCAAAAAGGCTGAAGTCATACCACGTATCCTTTGTGACCATAACACTATGAAACTAGAAATCAAGCACAAGAAAAAAATCTGGAATGAGCCCAAATACCATGCTACTAAACAATGAAGGTGTCAACCAAGATATCAAAAAGGAAATAAAAAAATACACAGGGACAAAAGAAAATGAAAACACAAAAATCCAAAATCCTTGGGCTGTGGCAAAAACTGTTCTAAGAGGGAAGTTTATGGCAATAAAGGCCCTCCTTAGGAAGCAAGCAAAATCTCAAATAAACAACTTAACTTTACACCTAAAGGAGCTAGAAAAAGAACAAACAAACCCCAAAGCCAGCAGAAGGAAGGAAATAATAAAGGTGCAAGCAGAAATAAATGAAACAGAAATTAAAAAAAAAAAAAGAACATATTAATGAAACCAGGAGCTGGTACTTTAAGATCAACAAAACTGATAAACCTTTTGTTGACTCATAAAAAAACGAAGTCTCAAACAAGATGAAAGATTAAACAGAAGAAATAATAACTCATACTACAAAAATAAAGGATTAGAAGAGAATATTATGAAAAATTATACCCCAAGAAATTGGAAAACTTACAGGAAATGGATAAATCCCCAGAAACCTAAAACCTCCCAAAACTGAAGCAAAAGGAAACAAAAATTTAAACAGAACAAATACCAGCAATGATAGAGTCACTAATCAAAAAACTCCCAACAAATAAAAGTCTAGGATGAGATGGCTTCACAAGTGAATTCTATCCAACATTTAAAGAAGACTTAAAACCCATTCTTCTCAAACTACTAAAAAAAAAAAAGAAGAAGAAGAAGAAGAGGAGGGAAATCTCCTGAATTCATTCTAGGATGCCAGTATTATTCTGAGACCAAAACCAGATAAAGAAAACTACAGGCCAATATCCCTGATGAATATAGATGCAGAAATCCTCAACAAATTATCAAACTGAATTCAACAATACATTTTAAAAAAGCACTCAGCATAATCAAGTGGGATTTATTCCTGGGTTGCAAGGATGGTTCAATATTCTCAAATCAATCAACAAGATACATCACATCGATAAGAGAAAGGATAAAAAAAAAAAACCCATATGATCCTTTCAACAAATGCAGAAAAAGCATATGATAAAGTAGAACTCCCACTCATGATAAAAACCTTCAATAAACTAAGTCTAGAGGGAACATAACAAAACATAAGAAAGGCCATATATGAAAAACAGCTAACATCAGAGTCAAAGGGGGAAAAACTGAGGTTTTCCCCCTACAGTTAGGAATTAGATGAGGATGTCCATTCTTACTACATTTATTCAACACAGTATTGGATGTCCTGACCACAACCATCAGATAAGAAAAATAAATAAAACACATCCAAACTGGTAAGGAAGAACTAAAACTTTCACGATTTGCGGAGGACAGGATGCTTAAAGCTACTAGAATTGATAAATGAATTCACTAAGGTTAGAGGAAACAAGATCAATGCATTTCTATACACTAATAATGAAGTACCAGAAAGAAAAATTAAGAATACCATGTCATTTACAACTGTACCAAAAAATAATAAAATATATAGAAACAAACTTAACCATAGAGGTAAAAGACCTGTACTCTGAAAACTGGAGGACACTGATAAAAGACACTAAAGATGATATACACAAATAGAAACATATTCCACCTTCATGGATTGGGAAAACAAATACTGTTAAACATCTATACTACGCGGAGCAATCTACAGATTTAATCCAATCCATACCAAAATACCAACAGCATTTTTCACAGAACTAGAAAAAAAAAATTTGTACAAAGCCACAAAAAGACCCCAAATAGCCAAAGCAATCTTGAAAAAGAAAAACAAAGCTGGAGGCATCATAATCTCAGATTTCAAGATACACTACAAAGCTATACTCATTAAAACAGTATGGTACTGGCACAAAAACAGACACGTAGGTCAAGAGAAAAAAACAGAGAACCCAGAAATAAACCCAAGATTATATGGCCAATTAATCTTTGACAAAGGAGACAAGAATATACAACAGGGAAAAGACCGTCTCTTCAACAAATGATGCTGGGAAAACTACACAGCAACGTGCAAAAGAATGAAATTGAACCACTTTCTTACACCACACACAAAATAAACTCAAATTGGATTAAGAACCTGAATATGAGATCCAAAACCATAAAAATTCTCAAAAGAGCACAGGCAGTAATTTCTCTGACATTGGCTATAGCACATTTTTCTAGATATATCTCCTGAAACAAGGGAAATAAAAGTAAAAACAAGCTATTGGGATGTCATCAAAATAGAAAGCTTCTGCGCAGCAAAGAAAACAACCAACAAAACTACAAGGCAATTGAATGAATGGAGAAGATATTTGCAAATGACACATCGCATAAACAGTATCTTAAATACATAGAGAGGGGCGCCTGGGTGGCTCAGTGGGTTAAAGCCTCTGCCTTGGGCTCAGGTCATGATCTCGGGGTCCTGGGATTGAGCCGCACATCGGGCTCTCTGCTCAGCAGGGAGCCTGCTTCCCCCTCTCTCTCTGCCTGCCTCTCTGCCTACTTGTGATCTCTCTTTGCCAAATAAATGAATATTTTTTAAAAAATAAAAGATAAAATAAAATACATAAAGAATTTATACAACTCAACACAGACACTATCCAATTTTTAAAAATGGGTAGAAGCCACAGACACTTCTCCAAAGAAGATGTATATATGGTCAAAAGACACATGAAAAGATGGTCAACATCACTTACCATCAGGGAAATTCAACTCAAAACCACAATGAAGTATCACCTTATATCTGCCAGAATGGCAAAAATCAGAAACACAAGAAAATAACTGCCGGTGAGGATAAGGAAAAAAAAGGAACTCTCATGCACAATGGGTGGGAATTCAAACTGATGCAGTCACAGTGAAAAACAGTATGGAGGTTCGTCAAAAAATTAAAAATAGGATGCCTGGGTGGCTCAATCAGTTAAATGTCTACGTTCAGGTTGGGTTGAGATCCTGGGGTGTTGGGATCAAGTCTGACATTGGTGCTTCTCCCTATGCATCTGCCTCTCTCTCCGTCTCTCACGAATTCACGAATAAATGAAATCTTTAAAAAATTAGATTAAAAAGCATTAAAGATAGAATTACCATATGATCCAGTAATTTCCCTACTATTTACCCAAATAATAAAAAAACCCCATGAATTCAAACAGATATATACACATCTGTATTCATTGAAGGATTATTGACAATAGCCATATTATGGAAGCAAACCAAGTGTCCGTTAATAGATGAAGGAATAAGGAGTATGTACTGTGTACACACACACACACACACACACACATACACACACACACACACTGGATTGAATATTACTTAGCCACGAAAAAGAAACATATCTTGTCATTTGCAACAATAAGGACAGATAGGTATGATATAATGCTGAGTGAAATAAATCAGTCAGAGAAAGACAAATATGATTTTCATTCATATAGGGAATTTAAGAAACAAAACAAAGAAAAAAACAGACAATCCAACAAACAGACTCTTAATTATAGAGTATAATCTGATGGTTACCAGAGGAGAGGGGGGAGGGGGATGGGTGAAATAGGTGAAGGGGATGAAGAGTACACTTACCTTAATGAGTGCAGAGTAAAATGCATAAAATTATTGAATTACTATATTGTACACCTAAAACTAATGTAACACTGTATGTTAACTACATTGGAGTTAAAATTAAATAAAGACCAAAAAAATAGAACAGGTGAATCAACTGTGGAATATTCACACAACAATGAAAATGAACAAAGTACAGCACCACACAATAGTCTATCATAAACTTGATGTTCAGCAAAAGAAGCCAGACCAAGAAAGACATCCTTATAATTCCATTATAAACAAAACTAATCTACAGCGTTAGAAGTCAGGACAGTTCTTGCTTGGGACAGGGACAGGTAGCCACATCAAGGGACACAAATCGGACTTCTAGGATGCTACGGAGATTCTGTCTCTTGATCGGGTTGATGGTTGAATGGGTGTGTTCACTGGATCAAATTCGATGTAGTGTGTTCACTACATCAAGCGGTAGTACATTTATGATTGGCACCCTTTGCTCTATATATGTTATACTCCAAATAAATAGACTCTTTACCAATCCAGACCTTGACCTAGAGGACAGACAAGGCTGGACACTGAACTTCAGCATTCATACACATCAGGTGCTCCCTCATCAACATGCTCCATCTTGACTACACAGGCCAACACCCTTCTATTGGCAGCACCTGGGTCCCTAAACTTTTCCAAACAGCAGAGGCACCCCATATGTCTGAGTTGAGGGGAGCTGAAGTGGCCTGACCCCCCCAGACAGATTGAGAGATGAAGACTGATGCTACTTTCCCCCAGAAGCATGGCTCAGGTCACAGTGCCTCTGGATGTCCAGCAGGCCAGGACTGCTCTGGCTCCTTTGTGAACCATGGCTCTCCCTTTGTGGAACAGGCTGACAAGCACCCCTTCTTCTTCACTTGATCTCAGACAAGGAGTCTACAGATTTCAGAGGATAGGAATCAGCTTTGTGTGGCTCCCTGCCACCTCCTAAATGGCCAGCACGGTTCCTGGTACAGAGTGGCCTGGCCAATAGCATCTCTGGTAGGAGTGTAGGAATACGTGAACAGAGGGTACTGAATCTGAGTACCAGGACCTGGTCACTAGAGAGGTAAGATCTAGGTCAAGGACGACTATGGAAGGAAACAAAATGATAAAAAAAATCTAGGCAAAGGTCTTTCTGAGATAGGAAGACATTTTTAAACCATCAACCCTGTCATATAAAGAAAAATCACATAGTTTATGTCACACTAGTAAAAACCGCAGTATTTCCTCTCTACCTTGGATAACACTTTTATGCTCTCCTTCACTGAAAATTATATAGGTCTTGATTCAGGTAGGCTGGTCAAAGGTTGAAGACCAGATCCAGAGTCACAGTAAGACTAGCTGGCCCAGATGTTGGAAGTGATGCCTCAGCCTAATGAAAGTTCTGGATACCAACCAGCCAGCCACGCCCACGGAAGTCACAAAGGACTCAGCATATCCAAGGCGCATAAAAAGACATGGAGGGGCACCTGGGTGGCTCAGTCGTTAAGTGGCTGCCTTCGGCTCAGGTCATGATCCCGGAGTCCTGGGATCGAGCCCCGCATCGGGCTCCTTGCTCGGCAGGAAGCCTGCTTCTCCCACTACCATTCCCTCTGCTTGTGTTCCCTCTCTCGCTGTGTTTCTCTCTGTCAAATAAATAAAATCTTTAAAAAATATATAAAAAAAAAATAAAAAGACATGGAAACTACCCAACCATCCCCTTAAGCCATGCAAACCTGTTCAGTTATTATCTGTTAACTATTTTCTCCCTCCTGGCAATGGTTTTATCAATTTCAGGTACCATTATTTAGAGGAAATTCAGCAACATGGGGTAAAGCAAAGTTTGAGAGTTGGTTCAGCGGGCAATGGAATGGCTTCAGGACAAGAGCTACCACTGTGCCTTGATGGGCCTCAAAATTCCTTGCTCATCACATATTCTTGGCACCACGTAAGCTTCAGTATCCATTTCTCTGTAAACCAAAGCCAGTGTCAGAAGTCAACTTCCTTCATGTCATCTGTGCACAAAACCTATCAATTCTGCTCAAGAAGATGCAAAGTTAGCCCAGAGTTGGCGGGGCTCAGGCCCCCTCAGACACAGGAAGATCTGTTGAGATGACATCCAAGAGAGTTTACCTTGTAAAAGGCCCCACATCAATTTCACCATGTTGCTGTACACAAGTGTCCCTAGTAGCCAGTCAAGAGTCAAATGTTATTTTGCTCCGGGACCACTACCTAACAGTGCCTGCTGCTGAGACCATGCAGATACACGCTCAGGAAAGCAAGACCTTTCTTTCTATTGGTATCGAGGGTAGCCCTATTGGCCAAAGGGGAAAACACTGCACCCATGATAATTTCCTACTACACAAAATGCTCATTCTGCCCAAGATGTTGTTATTCATTGGATCTTACCACGTTGGCTATTCAGGATGAATAATAATTCTCCAGGATTTTTCTGGAAATACAGTCCACAAATTACCTGCACCGGAATTATCCCAATTGCTTATTTAAAATGCAGCTTCCTGGGTGTCACCTTCAACTTACTGAAGACTATGCTCTGGACATGGAGGCTGAAATCTACAGTGTTTTGTTTTGTTTAAGATTTTATTTATTCATTTGAGAGAGAGAGAGCACAAGCAGAGGGAGTGGCAGAGGGAGAAGACGACTCCCCGCTGAGGGGGGAGCCCGACGCAGGGCTCGATATCAGTACCCCAGGTACAAGACCTGAGCCGAAGGCAGACGCTTAACCAGCTGAACCACCCAGGCGCCCCAAGATCTACAGTTTAAAGAAGTGCACTAGTGATGTTTCAATATTACAAGGTCATGAGTGCAAAAACAACGATTCTAACACCTCGCTCTGGGCATTTTCTCCTTTTGCTTTGGCCCGGCCTTTTTTTAGAACTGAGAGTGATGCCTAGTGGGCCACTTTTGGTAAGAACTCAGAGTGATGCCATGTCAACAGTGGGACAGAAAGACAGAACTGAAGTAGAAGAGTGGAGACTTATACTCACTGCCTACTTGTTTTCTCTTTCATCTGTGGGAAGACTGCCTGGAATTGCCCACACTGAGTCCTGCTTCCCGGCTCCAATCACGGGCACCTACGGCCTTTGCATAAACGCCTGCTCTCCCAGCACATAATTATGCTGGGGAGTGCTGACGGTGCCCTCCGCAGTGGGACAAGCTGCAGATCCCACCAGAGGAATCTGCAAATTCTTACACATAGTTATATAGTATGTCCTTCTTTCCTTTCCCCAGTACGCCAAATATAAAAGCAAGTTCATTTTCAAGGATCAAGGGAGAGTATCTCCTGAAGGACATATTTGTATAGCATCCTAAGGAGAGTGGCCCAGTCAGGTTACTGTGGACTTTGGTGGTACCCTTCCAGAGGAATCTCCAAGAACTCATCACCGATTGTCAATGCCTCTTTCCTCCTTCCCCAAAAGAAACTGTTACCTTCATCTCTGTCAGAGAGACACTGAGAGGACCCAGAGGGAGGAGCTGTGAAACGTACCTGCTCTACTCAGCCCTCGGCAGAGCACTGAAGGAACTGTACTCTTATCCATCTCTCCCCCTAAAGTGTGACGCTTGAGGGCAGTAATCTTGGTTCTCATCTTTAGTCTCCAAGTCTGGCATGCAGTTGGTTCTTAGCAGTGATGGCAGGAGAAGGGAAGAGGGAGGAGGGCACTCTCATTTCTGAAATAAATACTTCATAGATCATCACTCCGTCCAGAAACTCCATGGTGCCTTTATTTTTAAAGAGCAGTGGGAATTGGAGGAGCGTTACAGCCCAGGACACTGGACCACAGATGGATGGAGAAGCTCAGAGGCTGCAGACCCTAGAGGAGGAAGGGATTTCTGAAAGGGGTAGGCAAAGTTGGGGGATGCATACTTTCCCATCACAGAAGGCTGCTGAGGCTGGCAGAGAGGGGAACAAAACAACAGGCCATCCTTCCACATACTCGGCCCATCTGCGTACCTCATTGGTCCCAGGTGACTCATTCTCCTGCCCCCAAAATAGGAATTAAGCTGAAAATGGGCAAAGTGTGCTTTTAAAATACACTAGGAAAGAGCTTGCTGCTTAACACGTCTAATGGAGACAAATCCGGGTCCTTCCCTTGGAGGGTACAAACCCCAATTGTCTTCTTTGCTCAGCACCCAGCAAAGGTCTGGTGCAGAGCTGGCATTTGGAGAACATTTTTGCACCAACAAACCTTCACGGCCTGCATTAGTGATTTTTGACTGTTTGGGTTTTCCTAAACCATAGTGAACCTGCTCTGCCTTTACTGAATTAAAGATCCTCTGAGAGCCTGTCATGATCTCAGTATGAAGAGCTAGATCTGAGGAGAGAAGGAAAAAAGGCCTGCCCAACTCTACCAGTATTTTCCTATTGGTTTTAAGGCCAAACCAAGAGCTTAGGGACTCCTGAACTCCAATAAGCAACATCTGCTAGATCTGCTAAACCCTAGAGGAATTTCCTCCAGGGAATACAGAACCCCAACCATCCCAAAGCCAGCCTGGATCTGTCTGTAGGACGAGATGAGGTTTATACCTTTTGAGATGGGCTGGAGGCCACAGGATAAGAGCCTAACATTGAAAATGATACTGACTGAGGGCTGAGCGGGCCAAACAGAGCTCCCCCAGGAGCCCTTCACATGACTCAGATTTCAGGCACAGCTGGGCACAAAACCCTCTCATACCCATCATGATGAGTTGCCAGTTTCAGGAGGTCCAGGGATGACAGGAAATATGATGGCAAAGTCTTCTGTGCCAGAAGCTGCAACCGGAAATTAACAGAGAACAGACCATATGGAAAGTCACACAGCCTTCCAGACTGGCAAGGAAGACAGGCTCAAGGATAATGGAACAAATCCCCACAACATTTCTCAAAGACATGAGACAGTAAACAACACCTGGAGCTGTGTGCCAACAAGTCCCTCACGGGGCAGAAGACAAGTGACCCTCGGAAAGCCAATCAGAGGAACCGGTATACCAGCCCCCCAAAGATCATGAGCATCTTACTCTGTGCTTCATGTCATGATCTCACTCACCCTCCCCCAAACCCAACAAATAGATATGACCACTCAACTTTCGGGGATGAGGAAAGTGACGCTCTGGCCCAACACCCAAGCTTATACCTGGCCAGACTGCAAGGTGAACTCAGGTCAAAGAGTGGGTTCTTCTCTACGAAAGGACTCGGCTTTGGAGAGCTGTGTCCCAATCGTGCAGGGTTTGGGTTTCTTTTTCAGTTCGCCCTCTCAACAGCACCCCCATCTGTTGGTACCCATAGTCGCTATCGTTACTAAAAGAATGAGACACGTGTCCAAAGCTAGCATGACTTCCTGGGGCCAGCCCTCTGCAAAGAACAACTTGTCCCCATCCTGGAGACGTAGAAAGTCCTGATCGAGAATCACTGGCTCATTCATTCACTCACTCACTCACTCATTCATTCACTGAGCAACTTTCTGTGCTGGGCTTAATGGTAAAGGTCTGGGAACACTGAGCTCTATACCACAGGGTATCCTGAAAAGGGTTATCAAGTTGTAAGGTCCCTGCTTAAAGACAGAGATTAGACCTCCCCCCCAAAAAATGTTTTACAGTATGTGTGTATGATGTAGAATCATACCTATCTACCCAAAACTACCAAAACTAAAAGCACACCTCTGCAATTCTCCTATAGGCTTTTTTTCCCAGCAACACGGCAAGAGGTGTGCTTAGGCAAAAACCCAAATCAACACAATGCTTACTGACCACCTACTCTGTGCCAGGCATGATTAAGACTCAGGCTCTGACTTCAGGAAGCATCCAATGATTTAAAAAGCTAAAATATAAATATATATCCGATTAAAATTGAGGAATAATACAAAGTGTTATAGGAGCAGCTGCTAATATAAAAAAAAAAAAAAAATAGCCTCCACCTTTCCAGCATCTAGTAACTACTTTGCTAAGACCTTCCCAGGCATTAGCCAGTTCATTCTTCATGCCAGCCCTGCACGACTGGTGAACATACTGGACAGCCATGTCCTCTTAAGGAGCTACCCCTCAACCCTCCCTTCCACCATGGGATTCAGTGGAGCCCCCACCACCACTTTAGCCCCAGGTCCTAGGCCTGGAAAATCAGCATTTTCTACCCAACCGTCCAGAGTGTTGACTGGGGCTCGCTGTATAAAACGGGTAAATCTGATAAGTCTCAATTCTGGGAATTGTGTTGGCACCGCTGAGACATAAAAACTTTATGATGATATAAATTTGTACTTGCCATGAGCTACCACATGGAATTAATGAGCCTGAGAACAAAACCAACATAGGGGAAAGAAAGCCCAAAGACGGAGGGGTGGGACAGAGAAGGACGATGAGCACATACACCCAAGTCCTGTGATGTAAGCTTTGGGTCTGGATCCAACCATACCTAAAGGCATAGCTTATCAGTAGAATCTTCAGTTACCAAGTAGGTTTTCTTTTTTCTTTTTTTTTTTAAAGATTTTTTTTATTTACTTGACAGAGAAAAAGAGATCACAAGTAGGCAGAGAGGCAGGCAGAGAGAGAAGAGGGAAGCAGGCTCCCCACAGAGCAGAGAGCCCGATGCGGGGCTCGATCCCAGAACCCTTAGACCATGAGCCAAGCCAAAGGCAGAGGCTTTTACCCACTGAGTCACCCAAGCACAAAGTGTGTTTTCTTTTCCCTTTAAGCCAGCCTGAACTAGGTTTCGGGTACCTGAAATCTAGAGTTCTCACCAATAAGAGGGTTACTCTCCCCACTTAACAAATGCAAAGTCAAGGATTCAGAGAGGACAAATTATTGGACTACCTTGTGTTTAAATAACCAAGGCTTGGGAGGCCACATGGTAGTAAGCCTTGAGTCAGCCTGCTCAAATTTTTTTCCCTCCATCCACCTGGTGAAGGTGGAGACATGCAAGTCACCTTACTACGCTCCTTTCTCTGCATGAGGAATTCATTTCTTGTTTACCTTTACAGAGAGCGGGTAGTCCTCTGGGAACGCAGGTTTACCCAAGGTCTATTAAATTCTTTATTCTGGCACTGTCTTCTTTCTTGGAAGTACACAAAAATGGTGCATTTTAAAAGTAATGGCATCTTATATTAGATGAAATAGGGTAAGAAAATACTTGTAACCTTGGACAAATTGTTTAATCCCTTACAGGAAATTTATTTTGTTTGTAGTTACATCATCTGGGGGAAAGGAGATCCACGGTGAGCCTGGGTCTGAGGAATTTCCTGAGGAACATTCATTGTCACTTTACCAGAAGAAAGGTAAAAAGAGTCACCCTCCAAGCATCCAAGTTTAGATACTGAGTGTGTTTGGTCTGAAACACACTATATTAGGTAAATAAGATATGATTTGTTATAAAATATTTCACTACTAACATGAGTGTCTCTCTCCAAGCAAGATGAAAGAGTTGAACTAATGATTAGGTCCCACTCCTCTCGGGGAATAGCACAGGCCCCATGACCCCTCTGGGACCACTTCTTGCTTTTGAAAATAATCTCATCAGCCTATAGGAGAGGACTTACCCTCTCAGCAATCCAGTTCAGCAGAAGCACTACGGAGCAGGACTCTGGTTGGACCGGGAGACGCAGGGGAACTCAGCCTAGGAAGGTCAACTGCGGCAAGAAGCCCTCCCATCCTTGCCAGGCAAGAACTAGGTTTTCTCTGGGAAGGACAAACTGAAGGTAAGGACAGAAAACACGAGAATGGTCTCAGGCCTACCGACCCCCCAACTGTCTCTTTGCAATGATCCCTGTGAAATAATTATTTCTACCAGTGGCCATTTCGTATAGGGGATTTAAGATAGCAGGTTCATTAAAGAGAATCAGGATCCCAAACTCATTTAAGTCTCCTTGAACCTGTTTAATCAAAATGATTTTCTGCTACTCTCTATTACAAGCCAAGTTTCTGCAGTGACAGATTAATGACTGATCCACTAAGCCCTACCACCGCTCTAGTCACCAACTCTACTGACGGAGCCAGCCCCTGTTCTATCAATAAGCCCCATTTGCCCTTGAAACTCATGACAGCCGAGAGGTTACGATCAAATGAGCAGATCAGACGCTCCCTGCCCCCCCACTTCTGCTACAGAGACCACCAAATCCCACAGAGAGTACACCAAGAGGACAAAGAATGCAGGCTGGTCCTTGTGGTCTCATTAGAATTACAAACTCGGGTCACTCCGGACCAAGATAAATGCCAGCCAAGGCAACATTTCTGATTCTTCAGGCCTGCTCAAGGTAATTATCCTGGAGTTAAATGTCAACTCCAGTTTCATGTGCACATAAGAAAGAAAATGTCAAGTTTGCTGTAAGCAACAATATTATTATAATCAAATCAGAGGCTCATTATGAGCAGAAGATAAGCCCTGATACGACCCCTACGGTAAGCCTTATCTACCTGGCTTCCATTCCACTTTGTCTCAAACTAAGATTCTTCACTGATTGCCCTCGGACATGAAGTGCAAAAGACTTACAGTGTGGTCTCAAAGAAGCCTCACACCTTAAATCCACTCCACTCTTGCCGCAAAGCACAGCAAGAATCTGGAATCAGACTGCCTGGGTCCAGTCCAGGTCCTCAACGGCCCAGCTCTGTAACTTGGGGCAATAGCCTCACCCTCCCAGTTGAAGTCAATAATGGTCCATAATAGTACTTCTCTACTAGGACGGTTATGAATTTTAAATGAGATAATATATGCAAAGGGCCTTAAACAATGTGTTTGGCTAATGTTAGGTATTATTTACTTCTGCAATGTTTTAATTTTTTAATTACAACTGGAATATATGACTACTATAACAAAAAACTTATCAAAAAAAAAAAAGGTAAGAAAGGCGTGAAAGCCTTACAGGATTTCCTCCAGTAGACAAGAGGTTACTGAGAGAAGAGATCACATTATTTATCTGTGCATGCTTACCGCCCACGCTGCCTAGCACATACTAGACAGTCAGATAGGTGTGGGAATGAATGTGCAAATAAATGTGAAAACGAACAGAGGAAAATTTCCTTAGAGGAATGACTATGAAAAGCAAAATCACACTGTGGAAAAATCCAGAGAATGACTGTAGCCTCTTGACCCCTCAATCTCAAACCACAGAGACGTTAAACGTATGACCGCAGAAAGCTGGAAATTATTGTACAACTTAATACAAACACCTGCCTTCTTCATCTTCTCCTGCACAATGCTGTACTTGGGCAAAACTCTCAGCCTCCACCAGACCAAAACATCCCAACTGCTCGTCTTTATAAAAGAATGATGACCAAACAGACCACCAATTACATTTAGGAGCAAACATCGAACATCTCAACATTGTTCTGTTTCTCCCGGACCCCTTACTCCAGGCAACAAGCTGTGGAGTAGTCCTGAAAGTTTTGTTTCTGTAAGGGAGACAGTGATAAAGTACGTACCTAGAGCAAGAGGACCACCTTGAAGGGCTAAGTAGTGGCTCTCAGGTCATTGCTGTGGCAATACCACAGCGCACTCAATGCAGGGATGCAGGGGGCACACAGCCGACCAAGATTTCCATTTCCAAGTGAGCCCAATAACCACCGCTGAAGGGTATGATCAACATTTCTAAAAGGAGACTTTAGGATCTAATTTTCAGTTTCACAAGACCAAAAATCACTTCTGAATCTTTCTTCCCCAGGTGCCTGGGTAGCTCAGTTGGTTGAGCAATCAATTGTTGGTTTCAACTCAGGTCATGATCTTGGGCTCTGTGCTCAGTGGGAGTCCGCTTGATATTCTCTCTCTCCCTCTGCCTCTCCTCTCCCTCTCTCAGAAAAATAAATAAACCTTTCAAGAATAAAAATTTTAAAAATTTAAAAACAAATCTCTCTCCCCTGAGGCAACAAGCTTTTTTTCACAATGACTTTCAAATATTGACAAGCATCCTAACAGTAGTCTCAGGACACAGTCTCTGTAAGTTATCAGAGGCCTCAACAAAACAACTAAAATACTAACAGAGAAGCTAAGCTTTGTGGGGGGGGGGCGGGTCTTGGTGCTAGAATTTAACAAGCAGCCCAGGTGAGCTTCATGATCCCTCGGGGTCGGGACAACACTGACCCAAGGATAAAAAAAAAAAAAAAAAAAAAACAAGTTACCATTTGCAAGCAAGATGAGAAACAGAGAAAGCTCAACTTCTAAAAATTTAAAGCTTAATGGGAAATACGGAAAATGCTGTGCTTATGATACACCAAGACTAGAAGCCGTTGAGCAGACACTATAGCCCAATAAACCTTTACACACGCTGAAGGCCAACGAGCACAGGAGCTTTCAGTCCGACCCAGATGCCACTCTTATCAAGGCATCGGCAAAGGTGTGCCTTCTCCTCTACATCTGGCCCAATTTTTCCACCTCTAGCCAAGGTAAGCATCTGCCTTATCCCTCCACTCTTATCCAAAATGGAACGATGAAATACACTTTAAAACGCAAAATTATTTCTACCCTATTGAATCTGCGAATGAAGGCTTCTTTGAGGGGCACCTTTTGGGCAGTTCAGCATCTTTTTCGGCCTTAGGCAAATAAAGTCATCACAGGACTCTTGGGAACTGAACAGAAAGGGGATGCAAGATGGTTAATGGAGCAGGTCAGGGACAAGGAGAAGGTATGCCAGGCATCTCGTGGCTAGGGGAAGCAAAGACGAAGTGTGCTGACTAAGTCAAGCTCAAAATTACTGTGGAAGTTCATTCAAGTGTTTGAAAGCACCTTTCAAAGAGAAGCAGTCAACTAAAGAAAGGAGGAAGAGGAACAGAGAGAGAGGAGAGAGAAGCCCTCACTCGGGGCTATGGGCACACCTGCTCTTTGGGAATGGGACCTGGAGAGGTGCTCTTTACAAAGTATAAGCAAATATCTGGATTCACTGGATTTCCTCAGACTTTTCCCCTGCAAGGGTTTGAAGCTACCGGAGAGGGGGCTGGACAAATCCAGTAAAGGGAGGGTGATTCCCACCCAACTCCCATCTAAGACGGCCCTGTGACAAGAGCAGGGGCTCTTGGTGCAGGTCTGTCTCAAGGGCAGGAAATCCTCATGTTACGTATTGTACAAGTTCTCTCACAGTCCCCTACAAGCGTATGGCCCCAGCCACCTGGGAAAGCCTCTGGAAGAGCTGTCAGCAGCCCCCACAGCACTCGAGGGGTTGCCATCTGCTAAAAACACTGTGCCGGGTGCTTCTTGTCCTGCATCCTCTGGGACATACCTGTGGAGCGGCAGCCAGCCTTGGGGGCAGAAACAGGCAGACGTGCCTCCCAGGGCTCCCCCAGAGGGCAGGAGACCAACTCCATGAGCGGTCTGCTCCCTTTCCCCTAAGACACCAAGGGTCAAAACCACCACACCTCCCCCACAGCAGTACCATCAACACTGGATGAGGCCCATTGCCACGACCCTCCAAAGCTCCTAGAACACCTGTCTCTAACACATCAGCTGGGCTCAGCCCCAAGCCTAACATCTGCAGCATGGAATCTTCTCGCACAGCTTAGAGATGGCCCACATCAATGTTGCCCCTGGAAGGTTCTCTAGGGCTGTGGGTAAAGTCAACCATGAGCATGAGGGGAACTGAGAGCCTGAGGAAGCCTCTCTCCGAGCTGCTTGCTGTTCAAATGCTGTTAGCCGCCTCCCCCAGTCCTATGATAACACACACCTGGACCACAGGTCGCAGGCAAAGAGCATCACGTTTTCAAAGTTGTCTTTAAAGTTCGTCTCTAGCAAGAGGCAGCCTAGGAACCCCGACCAAGGAGCTGCGGTGAGAGGTCTGCACCCACGCCCGCTCCACCCCGCCCCAGAGGCCCCCAGTCCCTGGAAGGCTCCCCGGCCCCGCAGGGCGCGGCAGCAGTAGCGGTACTCACGTCTCGAAAGCGGTTCCAGTACTTGTCCCGGTCGTACTGGGAGACGGTGCTCAGCCACTGGTCATTGTCCAGGAAATTGCCGTTGTTGGGGCCCGCGCCGCCGACCAGCGCGTCCAGGTGCCGGCTCTCCACCTGGAGGAAGCACCACGCCGCGGCCGCCGCCGCCAGCACCGCGATCGCTGGCATCTGCGGGCAGGGGGCACGCCGAGGCGTGAGGCGGGAGGGCAGGGACAGGCGAGCCCCTCGCGCTGCACCCGGCTCTCGGTGCCTCGGCGACCTGCCCGGGCCGTAGGGACTGGG
>CM053607.1:105823778-105892171 GCA_028646535.1 Procyon lotor | reverse complement strand
GCCCCAAGAAGAGGAAAAATGAAATAGGTGCGTTTCTTGGCACCACTGAAAAGAGCTCACCCAGCAGGACCTATAACTTTTACGAAGATGTCGATTTCTCCTATTGATTACATGTATCCTGCCCAGCCAGGCTCACTCCATCTCCTTGCCGCCCCCATGGCCATTCCCACCCCACACACATACCGTCTTGCTCTCTTCCCCACCATGCATGGGCAGCCCAGCTCGGGAGAAACTGATTTTAAGCAAATGAATACCTCACAAATAAATGAAAATAGCCATCAGAAAAGACTAATGGCCAACCAACTACCTGGGGACAAAGCAGAGGGAGCCAAAGTCCTGCCCATAGAGGAAAACAAAACAAAAACCAAAATAGGAGAGTGACAATCCTAGGAACATTTGCTGATGTACACTGGACATGTCATAGGTCCTATAATCCTATGTGTTATCTAGTATAATGTTCATGACAACCTCATATAAAGTAGGCACCAAGATAAGCCCCACTCACAACTGAGTCCCAGAGTTGTGTCACCACTCATCCAGGACCCCTCAGTGAGTAAATGGAAGAGCCAGGATTTGAACCAGGCACTGCCTGATGTCAAAGGTTTCCTCTGACCCACCAGAGGCCTCAACCCACCACCGCCATCTCCCTCCCTGCCCTCTGCATTTCCCTCATCTCCCACATGAAATCTCACACTAGTAAAAAGTCACCTTCTCATGTAAATGGGCTATTCCTAATTCATTTATACACAATATCTGTTTTTCCCATGAAGTTTAGTGCCCATTCCCTGAAGTGTACAGTCTAGTCAACAAGATATTAAAATGGGAAATCATGCTAATCATTTATGACTGTGACCATCTGCACTCCAGAAGGCACTGACAATGGGGACTCCTTGAACATGGTACCAAAGGGCTCAACATGACTTGGGATCCGTGATGAGGATGTAAGCTCACCAGCATGGAATGTAAAATGGAATTTGGGTGCCAAGGGTCCCATGTTTGGTCCTAATCCAGGAACACTAAGGCCCTCACTACATCAGAGTGATGGCTGCTTACAGAATGCCTGGTGAAATGGGGTGAGGTATTGTCCTGACCTAGCTCTGTGGTCCTGCAGGGAAAATCAAATCAGGTGCCCAAGGTTTGCAGGTCAAAGACTTCCAGGGACGGATGCATCTGTGAAAAGTCACTGGGGATGGAGAGGCAACCTCAGAATCTTCATTGCATCATTTAACAATCAGCTATAGAGCAACCACCTTAGTGCCAGGCTAGATGACCTTTGGGACACAACAGCTGAATGGGACAGTTAGAGGCCCTGCCCTCATGGAGCTTATTCTCACAGGGAAGACCTCAATGCTGGTTTCCATCACTGGAGGCATGCTTGCTTGGCCCAGCTGGAGAGAATTCATCTCTGTTTGATTCCTCTATGCTCTTGCAGGTCTCCAAAAATCTGAAACCCTTCTGCCTAGAACATTGTTCCAATTCCTCAGGAGCTAAAACAATCCCTGGAGTTTGTGAGACTCCATCAGCTGTCAGATACATCTCATTTCAGAGAAGTTAAAACAGGATCTATCAATAAAACAAGGCAGTGCCCATGCTGGAGGGTTATCAAGAGGATCTGGAGAGGTTAAATAACTTACTCAGGACTATAAGGAATCTGATCTCAGGCACTGTGGCTTCTAAGTCCCTCTCTACATTTTGACATGGGACAGCCTCCCTCTTTTCCCCTTAGACTATACTCTGAGATGGGAAATAGAAAGATACCTCATCTCTGTGGACAGAACAACAAGCCCTTGGAGACTTGAAAATAATTATCTTTTCTCCTCCCAGAAAAGCCATCTAAGCTCCTTTTTTTCTCATTAACTTTGTGTTCATTTAAAGATGAGAAAAGCACCCATGTGTTGGCCTCCGCCTTAATATACAATACAAAGATTCACCGTGGGCTGGCAGGGACCTTCTTGCCTCTCAGGGTCGATGCCAGAATTTTGCTTGTAGAAGTGCTTTAGCTTGGGGGTCCTGCAGGTTCACACCTTGCAGAGGTGGAGGCCAGGGAGTACCAAGTCAACAGAGAGCTTGGTGGTCTGCCAAAGAGCAAGGGCTGGTGAAAAGGGACCCAGCTCAGCAAGGATCCCAAGACTGAGCACAAAAATGGAGTTCTTCATGGAGGAAGCTCTCCAAGAATCTTTCAAGCCGAAATAGAGATGAGACAGCAAACTTGGAGCTGGAGAAGCCATGCAGAGCCAAGTGGGCCTTAGAAACATAATGAAATGAACCAGACTAGTCTGCTGAGTCCCCAGAGGAGTCCGAGCATTAACTGTCTTACTGGAACATGAACTAATGGGAAAGGATTTCTAAGACCATTCAGCAACTAGCTTGAACTTAAAACCCAACTTCCCATAAATATTTCCTACCCCAACTCCCCAGATGGAATACAGATGGATTAGCAAAGACCAACACACTAAACTGAACCGGCGCAAGCCCCCAGGAATGAACAATGCTACGAAGGCATCATCTCAAGGCAAGACAGAGCCAGAAGGTCTTGGTGGATCAGTGATGGACAGAAACCTCCATCACTGTGCTAACTACACACAGCATGGTGGCTCTGATGAACCCTGGTTCAAACACCAGCTCAGCCTCCTGTGAGCTCTGGACTCACAGACTTGCTGATTAATCCCTCTGGACCCATTTGTTTGCCTGTAAAATGAAGAAAATAATGGTTTGCCTTCTTTATAGGGCTGTGAGGAGGATTAAGAGGGATGTAAAACTTGCCTAATGTCTACACATGGGAAACACTATAAATATGATATGTCAATGTCAATGCTGTTTCTATAAGATGCTTTACAACCTACAGCATGATTTCTTATTAAAGTCTCACATATGCGGCTCACACAAGCAGGTGCATTCACCCCTTTAGAAACTGAGAAACACAGACTCAGTAAAAATTTTAATCACTTACACACTCCCCTCCACTAGATTTTTTTTAAAAGTCAAAATGTTGGGAAGAATTTGCCTGACTACACATAGATTCGCCTGTAATTTACAGTTGCCTACAACTATGAAAGACATTCTCAGGCAATTTGCAAGTTAAATTTGTATCATTTCACTCAACGTATGAAGTAAAAATGGAGTTATCGAGCCAAGGAGAACTGTAGGGGAGACAGCAAGGGTCCCAAGAAGCTATCCCAAGATTTTCAGTGGAAGAACACTGAATTTAGAACATTAGCATGTGCCCAACAAAGGAATATTATGCAGGTCATTAAAAGGATAGCTATAAAACCCATAAAGCAATATGGAGACACATAAGGTAATAAAAGCAAAAATCAAGTTGTGGAATTGGATGTCCAGAAGGATTTCAGCAGGAAAGAAGGTAGAAAAAACAAGTAAACACCCCAGACTAGAAGTGGCTATGTTAAGGCAGAACTGTGGGCAGTGTTCTTTCCCTTCTTCCAAAGATATCTCAGTGTGGAAGTGTAGCATAAATAGTATATCCTGTCACAGGAGCATATACCCTAGAGTTAGAGAGACTTGAGTTTGGATCTCAGCTCTGTCACTTAACGCCTCTGTGATTTCCCCAAGTTTTTCACTCCCTCTCTGCATCCATTTCCTTATTTGTGGTATGTAGGTAATGATAGCATAGACCTATCAGGTTTTGGGGAAGATAATATAGGCACACAGTGCTTTGAACCACCTGCTCAATTAATTTTCAGTGAGTATTCTAAGCAAAAGGAGAACCTCACTCCTCACTCCCGTTTAACACTGGGGATTGGCCCAGAGTGGTTGCTATTGTGTTGACTCTTGTAAGTCCTCATGTTCTAATGAAGGCAGTGGAGAGAGAATTAGATTGGGAGTTGTGAGGTCCATTTTTTTTAAGATTTTATTTATTTATGTATTTGAGAGAGAGCCTAAGGAGAGGGAGGAGCAGAAGGGGAGGGAAAAAGAGAGGAAAGAACCTCAAGCAGTTTGGTGCCGAGTGCAGAGCCCCACACGGGGCTCTCTCATGACCCATGACATGAGCCAAAACCAAGAGGTGGATGCTTAACTGACTAAATCATCCAGGTGCTCCATGAGGCCCTATTAATGCATATTTTCCTACATATCCCAGGACTCTATTTCTGCTCTCCTAAAATGAGGGTAAAGGGCTATAATGCCTCTACCCCAGCATTCAACTCTGAGGATGTATGTGGTACCTTTGACATTAATAGAACTTTCCATATACTTTGAATCCATTACAAAGAGAATTCAAACAAATCAGTGAAGCAAAGAATAAATCAATGAGAAAATGGGCAAAGGCTTTGAACAGATAATTCACCAAAGAAATACAAATGGCCAAATTATGAGTCAACTGCCTAGTAACCAAAATAAAGCACATTAAAATAACAAACCACCTATCAAATTTGCAAAAATGTCTTCACTCATTATTTTCTGTTTGGCAGATATGGGGAAAAGTCTCCTTTCTACACTGTCTGTGGGCTCATTAACTAGCACAATGCTCCTGGAGGCCAAGTTCATAATATTTATTTTAAGAGTCATAAAGTGTTTGTGACCTTTGACTTTTCAACTTCACCCATAGGAATTTAACCTAGTAAGGTAATTAACAGAATGTACAAAGGTTTGTTGACAACTCATACGTGGAATTTAAGAAACAAAACAGATGAACATAGGGGAAGGGAAGTAAAGATAAAATAAGATGAAACAGAAAGGGAGGCAAACCATAAGAGACTCTTAACTACAGGAAACAAACTGAGGGTTGCTGGAAGGGAGTTGGGGGGTTTTGGGTAACTGGGTGATGGGCATTAGGGAAGGCACATAATGGAGTGAGCACTGGGTGTCATATGCAACTGATGAATCACTAAATTCTACCCCTGAAGCTAATAATACACCATATGTTAACTTAATTGAATTTAAATAAAAATTTTTAAGAAGAACAATATGTGGCCATTAAGTTATGTTATTTGGAAATACCTAACCGCCAGGAACATGTATGACATTAACCAAATAGCAATAATCTGTCAGTGTTATCTGACGTTGGTTCCATAGAAGCAGTCTGAGGCAAGGATTCCTGAGAAAGTGATTTATTGAGAGAGTGCTGTGGGGAGAAGGGCGGCAAAGCTTGAGAACAGTTTTAGCCGGGACTCAGGGGAGCTTTGGAACAGAGTTGCACCCCCATGATGGTGTCCCATGAGGGACTGGTCTTTCATTTCCCCGTGGCACTGACTGTGACTAGCAGAGGTGTGAGGTATGAGGATGTATAACCTCTCCAGACATCTCTGCCAAGGGTAAGTCTCCTGACATGAAGAAGAATGAAACTTTCTTACTTTCTTACACCATACACAAAAATAAATTTGGAATGGATGAAGGACCTAAATGTAAGACAGGAAACCATCAAAATCCAAGAGGACAAAGCAGGCAGCAACCTCTTTGACCTTGGCCACAGCAATTTCTTATGAGACATGTCTGCAGAGGCAAAGGAGACAAAAGCAAAAATGAACTACTGGGACCCCAACAAGATAAAAAGCTTCTGCGCAACAAAGAAAACAATCAACAAAACTAAAAGGCAACCAATGGAATGAGAGAAGATATTTGCAAATGACATATATATAGCACAGATAAAAGGTTAGAAGAACTTATCAAACTCAACACCCAAAAAAACAAATAATCCAGTTAAGAAATGGGCAGAAGACATGAATAGACACTTTTCCAAAGAAGATATCCAGATGGCTAACAGACACATAAAAAGATGCTCACCATCACTCATCATCAGAGAAACACAAATCAAAACCACAATAAGATACCACCTCACGCTGGGCAGAATGGCTGAAATCACCAAGTCAGGAAACAACAGATGTTGGCGAAGATGCAGAGAAAGGGGAAGCCTCTTACACTGTTGGTGGGAATGCAAATGGGTGTGGCCACTCTGGAAAACAGTATGGAGGTTCCTCAAAAACTTAAAAATAGAACTACCCTATAACCCAGCAACTATACTACTAGGTATTTATCTAAAGGATATGTAATGCTTATTAGAACGGGCACATGCACCCCAATATTTACAGCAGCACTATCAACAATAACCAAATTATGGAGAAAGCCAAAATGTCCATTGACTGATGAATGGATAAAGACAATGTTGTATACAGACAATATATACATACATACACACACACACACAATATATACATACATACACACACACACACTATATATACACACACACACACACACACACATATATACATATACATATATATATGTATATTTATGGCTCAGTTGGTTAAGCGCCCAACTCTTGATTTCAGCTCAGGTTTGATCTCAACATCATGAGATCAATCCCCTCATCACGCTCCGTACCAAGAGTGGAGCCTACTTAAGATTCTCTCCCTCTCTTTCTGCCCCTCTCCCTGCTGGGCGCTCTCTCTCTCTTAAAAAAAAAAAAAGATAAAAACAAAGGAGTCAAGGGGCACCTGGGTGGCTCAGTGGGTTAAAGCCTCTGCCTTCAGCTCAGGTCATGATCTCAGGGTCCTGGGATCGAGCCCCGCATCGGGCTCTCTGCTCGGCGGGGAGCCTGCCTCTCTCTCTCTCTCTGCCTACTTGTATCTCTCTCTCTCTCTGTCAAATAAGTAAATAAATCTTTAAAAAAAAAAAAAAACAACAAAGGAGTCAAATCATAAGAGACTCTTAAATATAGAGAACAAACTGGAGGTTGTTGGAAGGGACATGGGAGGAGGGATGGGCAAAACAGGTGATGGACATTAAAGAGGGCACTTGGGATGAGCACTGGGCATTATGTTAGTGATAAATCACTGATTTCTACTCCTAAGGCCAATACTACACTGTGTGTTAACTAACTTGAATTTAATTTTTTTTAAAGAAGTGACTGAAAAAAAAGGTAAGTCTCCTGAGAAGAAACACCACTGACATCCACTTGCTCCTCATGTTAAATTCACCCCATCCACCCACAACTTCTCCAGGATTCTGACAGGTTATACTCTTTGGGAAATCACACAAGAGAAAAGTTACTTAGTTTTTGCTGCACTTGGTCTTGAAATTATGACTGATGATTGTCCTTCCCCTCCCTTTTGCTAATCCTTCTGCTAACCTAGGTGACTTGCCTGGTGGGGCAACCCAGAACCTCATGCATGAACAGTCTGAGTCCTGGATCACTGTGCCTTTACCAGGCTATAACTGCTATCCTTGCCCATTTAAAGCAATGATTAGCCATGAAAGTGTCAAGGGACCTCAGGGGATCACATCATGCAAAATGGGTATCTCCTTACCACCACCATGTACCAAAGTCCCGCCTCCTTCATGGTGATGAAGATCAATTGTTCCATTTTGTGCTTGGTCTTCTGGTGTGAGATGGGGAGCCCAAAGTGACAAGGCAGCAGTCACAGTGTAGTTTAGTGGAACACCTACCATGTGCTGAAGTGGAAGCATCCCCCACCTGGGACATAGGATCTTGAGTTGCAAATAGGAAGTATGAAAATTCTCCAGAAGAGTCAATGAGAGTGATGATGAACAGGGATGTTGCTTCTTACTGAGAATTCTTGATTCTCAGACCTGTGTATCCTCTCTGCTGGGGATATAGCACCATAGAATGGCATTTGGGGGGCGCCTGGGTGGCTCAGTCGCTAAGCGTCTGCCTTCGGCCCAGGTCAGATCCCAGGGTCCTGGGATCGAGCCCCGCATCGGGCTCTCTGCGCGGCAGGGAGCCTGCTTCTCCCGCTACCATTCCCTCTGCTTGTGTTCCCTCTCTCGCTGTGTTTCTCTCTGTCAAATAAATAAAATCTTAAAAAAAAAAAAAAAAAAAAAAGAATGGCATTTGGTTTAAGACGTATACTCAATCTAAGGACCGTTGCCCCATCCTTGCCCCATATCACCTCTAAATTAATACTTCAGTTACACCTTTAAGAGGTTGTTCCAACCCTTAATCAGGCCAGCAGCTTCAAGATGGTGTAGTATCCAAAAGAATCAGTGGATCCCATGGTTATGTGCTCATTGCCATACCTCCTTTGCTATAAAATAATTCCTAATCCAATGCAGTGGTATGTGGGATTCCGTGTCAGTATATCAAACACAGATTTGATCCTTACATCTGATAGTGGTGCTGGCTGAGCCAACGTATGCTGGAAAGGCAAATCTGAAGGCAAATTATCTGTCAGTCCCAGTAAGAATGCAACGCTGCCCATCCCAAGTTGGAAGAGATCTGAAATACAAGGTTCAGTAATTGTTTCTGTTTCTGGTAGGTCAACTTTCAGCCATCACAGTACCTAAGCTGACTTAGCAGCAGCCTAATTTCCCTTAGGGAAAGGGAACCCATGTTGTTGAAACTATGAATAGCCTTTATCGCTATGACCAAGGCCACTACAGTCATCAGCCTGTTGTGCAAGAAATATAGATGCATGCATGTGCATGTATTAGTACACACACACACACACATCCTAGCCCCAGCTACTGTGAGAGTCTAGAACAACCACATCCTAGTTGCAATAAACATACCTAGTGCCCAGGTCTTGGTTTCTAGATACTATTCTCTAATAAAAGTAACCAGGGCCTCTTGAGAAGTGATTGATTGCTGGGCTATTAGCAAGGAAAATAAGATGAGCTTGGCACATTTTGTAGTGCCAGATAGTAAGTGAGAAAGTGCTCAAAAAGATGTGAGCCTGTCAAAAGAATAGGATCCAAACTGGAGGAACTCCTAATAATGGCCAAACCTGGAAAAATTTTGGGAACAGAATAAGTAATTGCTATATTGGATTTAAACCACAGAATAATAATATAGATGTACAGGAGTCCATACTGATAGAATGAATGAGTGAGTGAGTGAATGAATGAATGAATGAATGGTGAGAATGGAAAGTTCTTCCTTATAGTAGAATTCCAATTAATAAATGTAGAAGGAAAGAGGGAAGTAGAAAATCATTATTAGTCAAACACTACAGTAATCATTGTTGCAAACAAATGAATAGGTTGAAATTTGAAGAGAAACAGGACATATTTAGTCTTCAAGCATCTTCCTCAAGGTATTTATCACAAAAGGAAGATAGTAAAATTACAGTGGAAAAACCCAGCGAAGAAAGTCAACATCATGAATAATGGACAATATATTAACACCATAATCTATGACCTCTTGATATGATGCACAAGAAGAACATAACTAATTCCTTTGGTATTCTTGCCCAAAAAATATATAACCCCATTCTAAACATAAGAAAACATCATGGGGCGCCTGGGTGGCTCAGTGGGTTAAAGCCTCTGCCTTCGGCTCAGGTCATGATCTCAGGGTCCTGGGATCGAGCCCCGCATCAGGCTCTCTGCTCAGCAGGGAGTCTGCTTTCCTCTCTTTCTCTCTGCCTGCCTCTCTGCCTACTTGTGATCTCTTTCTGTGTCAAATAAACAAATAAAATATTTAAAAAAAAAAAAGAAAACATCAGACAAACCCAAATTGAGGGATATTCTACAAAATAATTGGTTAGTATTATTTAGAAGTGCAAGATCATGAAAAATAAGAAAAACTGAAGAACTGTTCAAAATTATAGGAGACTAAAGAAAAATAACAACCAAATGTGGGATTCTGGAATAGAAAGGGGACGATGGTAGAAAACGTGAATTTCAAATTAAGTCTATAGTTGATTAGTAGTATTATACCAATGTTAGTTTCATGGTTTTTACTATGGTTCTGTATGATGTCATCATTAAGAGAGTAAGATAGACAACGTATATAAGAAAGCTCTCTGTACTATTTTTGCAACTCTCCTATAAGTCTAAAATTAGTTCAAAATAAAAAATTAAAAAATAAACATCCAAAAAATAAAATGCAATTCAAGTTTTATAAACCGAAGGGGAAAAAAGCTTAGACACAGATAATGCAAACTCTTTCTAGTGTTACCTAAGTCCAAGCAAAACAAGTAACTCAGGTAGAAAAATAAAAAATCATGTCCACTCCTTAAACCAAACAGAAACTGTATTTAGAGTTTCCACATGCTGTGTTCTTCCATTAACATGGATAATTGGAAATTGACTGCCTTTGGAAATGATGACCAGTTTCTCTCTCTGAGTACAACACAAGATAAATTCTCAGGGCAATGGCCTATGTTATTGAGTCCAACAGTAATTAAGTTAATGTATCCTATCTTGTGTATAGAGGTGTAATTCAGGTGGTACAAATCCTTTATTGAACTCAGATTCAATAGTCATGTACAATTCCACTATTTGTGGTGTGCACAAAGGCTGTAGGAAAATTATAAAAGGTGATACATTATAATTATATTCCTATGAAGGTTGGGTGTTTCATCCGACACAAGCCACTCATGGAGCACCGTTTCATTTGCACAGAGGAAATGTTCAAGTGAGTAAACATCAGCACGTAATAAATGGAGCAGAAGCCTGTGGCTTTTTGCCTGCCCACAATTCTTTTCTCTTTGCTCTGTAAATATGCCCTGATTTTCCTTGAGACACCACCTCCTCCCCACTCTTGGCCACCGTAGCCTGGGCAGCCACATGACCCCAGCTTGCCCCAATACCATATAATTCCCCTGGCCACAGTTTGGGAAGGTTCAGGAAGGGCACATGACCCCAGCCTGGCCAACGAGGCTCTATTCTAGGGCTTCTGTTTGAACTACTAGGAAAGAGAAGGGCTCATCCTTCTTAATAGATGGCACTAAAGATGCTTTGAGGAAGCCAGAGTCGGGGGTGCCCACCTTCCTGTTATCTCGGAGGAGATCCTGAATGAGTCCAAAAAGCATAAAAGCAGAGCTAAGAGACAGAGACAGAACAATCAGGCACCTTTGTCAACACCTACCTTCCTTCCTTCCTTCTTTCTTTCCTTCCTTCCTAAATCCAGCTGTAATTGGGTTTCTAATATTTACTAATGTAATAAAAAATTTAAAATAAAGATTTCCAAGCCCCCCCAAAATCTTTTCTTTGAAATCTCAGCACCCAGATCTGTCTCTAAATTCGCTTGCTATTATACCATTATAAATAATCCTGTCTTTGTACTTTTTCTAGTTACCCCCTCTCTCACTTTCCTGGCCTTCCCTCTCATCTCACACCTCAATAACATGTACAAATCTCACCTCCTCCCGGAGCAAGCAAGTGTTCCACCTACCCTTTTCCCCAAGTGTCACACATTTGAAACCTCTAAAACTCAAACTCTCAATTTTCTCTAAGCGCTAAAATAAATGGAAAAGGGGGTGGCAAGCTGGGAAAACAAAGCCTTGCATGGTCGTTCTGGGGTTAAATTGGGAAGTTTATTCTAACAGGAGAGGCAGCCACCGATGCCACGACCTGTGTTTTCACGCCAGCCGCCAATGAGCTCGGCAGTCTCGGGAAAGGTACCAAAAGACACAGGGTCCACAGTTCTTGGGCCATGTCAGGAAGGGTTATGCTAATTTTTTTTCTGCCATAGTGTTTTTAATCAAGTCAAGTTACAATGTTATCATTCAACCTTAACATTTTACCTGCCTTCCTCCATAAGCCAACCTCCTATGGGATAGAGACCACCTACCTGCAAACCATGAACAACGGCAACATTGGCGGCATAAATCTGTGTAGCTACTACGTACCAGTACTAGACATTCTTCTACCTGTGTGTCCAATCCCCACAGAGTGCTTTGAGGTCCATGATTTTAGTCTCCTTGATGAAACAAGGAAACCAAGAGCTGAGATTACTTGACTGAGATCCCACAACTAGGAATGTCAGCACCATATTTCTAACCCAGATCTGGCTAGGCACAAAGTACCCCCCCACACACCTTTCCAATGGTTGTATTCCTCCACAGAAACTCTTATCCTTTATCACCTTGCAGTTTAACCAGAAGGGGCCCGAGCAGAAACACCTGTGTCCAGCTGGTATCGCTGGAGAGGGGCTGGGTGTTGTGTCTGCAACCACCACTAGGTCTTTGACCCAGGAATCCAAATAAAAGACTATCTCCCAAACAGTAATGATAAATAAAAAGTACGGATTTCCAACATATATTAAAGGGGCTCACCACAACACTATTTATAATGAAGAAAAATATCTAGAATATCTACCTGAGGAATGGCCAAGCCAAGTGCCCTAGATCACTAGGAGGGAGATCAGGTAACCCTAAAAACTGATATTCACTCTTTTGTACATGAAACAAGACAAGCAATAAGGGGGGAAGAAGAAACCAAAAGAATAATATCAGTTACAACAAAATAACTTTGATCATTTACTATGAATAGCACATTACATAAATTATATCATTGAATCCTCAACTACAATTTTATAAAATGGTTTTATTATTTATCCCCACATTTCAGATGAGGACACTGAGGCCCGTGTTAAGTCAAGTGCCCAAAGTAATTAAATTAGAACTCATTTTAGAAATAGGGAAATTTGGGTGCTTGGGTGGCTCGGTCAGTTAAGCGTCTGTCTGCCTTCAGCTCAGGTCCTGGGATGGAGTCCCTAATCAGGCTGCTTGCTCAGCGGGGAACCTGCTTCTCCCTCTGCCCCTTCCCCACTCCTACTCATGCTCTCTCTCTCAAAAAAATAAAATAATAATAATAAATTAAATAAGTAAATAATTAAAAAAGTAAAAAATCTTTTAAAAAATAGGGAAATTTGACTTCATAGCCTTATCTTTCAACATTTATCACTACTATGTGAAAATGCAGATACAAGCATGCATTGAAGAACAACTATAAAGGAATACCTAAATATGCCAGGCCCTCTACAGGGTTCTGTGATATAGAATTAACAAAACAGACAAGGTTATATTACTCACGAAGCTTACATTCCAGTAGAAGAAGAAGACAGATAAATGTGACAGTAGAAATAAACACTATGAAGAAAATAAAGCAAAGTACGAGAACAGGAGGAGAATGGGAAGGTGGTGTTTTAAATGTTTAAATAGGGTCACCCAGAAAGCCCTTTTTGAGAAGGTGACATGTGAGCAGAGTAAGAAAAAGAGAAACAACCCTTAGAGCTGCTGTCAAGTGGGTGATGGAAGTGGGGTTGCTCGAGGAAAAGATCCCTTTAGTGCTAAGCACAGAGGAATGGTGCACCTGTGTGTTCAAAGAACAGTAGGAAGACTCGGGAGCCTGCGGGAGGAGCTAAGGGAGAGGGGGTGAGTTCAGAAGGACAGGCAGGATCCTGAGAACTTGGCGAGGCGTGTGGATTTTATAAAATGGGAAAAACCGGGGCGCCTGGGTGGCTCAGTGGGTTAAAGCCTCCGCCTTCGGCTCAGGTCATGATCTCAGGGTCCTGGGATCGAGCCCCACATCAGGCTCTCTGCTCGGCGGGGAGCCTGCTTCCCCCTCTCTCTCTGCCTGCCTCTCTGCCTACTTGTGATCTCTCTACGTCTCTCTGTGTCAAATGAATGAATAAAGTCTTTAAAAATAAAATCAAATAAAAAGGGAAAAACCTTAGAAGACTTTCAAGTAAGGAGTGACATGATCTCATTAAGTTTTAGAAGGATTGTTCTGGCTGCTGTGGGGAGAAAACACTGGCAAGGTGAGTACAAGTGGTAAGAAGGAGATTAGGATTCTGGCTATGTTTTGAAGACAGAGATGATGCTGTTTCTTCACGATTTGGGTGTTGGAAATGGAAAAAAAAGACAAGTCAGAGATGACTCCAAAGGAAGATCTGACAAGGATTAAAAAAAGAAAGTTACAAAAAATATTTTAAGATAGAGGAAACTTTTCTTTAAAATTTTTGAATATATAAGGAACTACATACCACTAAAATTGAAATGATTAAAATAATTACATATAAATTCAGTAAAATGGTGCAGACACTATGAAAAACGTATGGTGTCTCCCCCCAAAATTAAAAATACAAGTATCACATGACCTAGCAAATCCACTTCTGGATAAATAAAAAACTGAAAGCAGGGACTCAAACAGATCCTGGTACATGCATTCAGAGTGATATTATACACAAGAGCCAAAAGATGGAAGCAACCCAAGCATCCATTGACCGATGAATGAATAAACAAAATGAGGTATATACATACAATGGAATATTATTCAGCCTTAAAAAGGAAGGAAGTTCTGATATATGCTACACTGTGGATGAAACTTGGTCACACTATGTTAAGCGAAATGAGCCAGTCACTCAAAGCAAATACTGTATGGTCCCACTTATATGAGGTACCCGGAGCAGTCAAAATTATAGTGAAGCTGGCATCCACCTTGTCAGTTGGATGGAATAAAAAACACTACAGGTCATATCACCCTCAGACTGAACCATACCAGCCAAGGACCATGTAGGCCTAGACTTAAGGGATATGAATGCTTGCGTATCATTCAACGGAACCTGTAGGAGAAGTAGTTAATCAATATTACCCTAGAGATATCATCACCAGATGTAACTAGTGAAATCTTTAACACTAAAAATAAAAATAGTTTTGGGATTCTAAGTATCTTAAGATGGAAGAGACCTCCAGGGAACCAGAAAAGGAGACCCAGAGAGGATCAAGTGACATCTGCTAACATGACCTCATGGGCCTCCAATCAATGGTATCCACCTTCTCAGGAGACTCCTTGCCCCAAATTTTGCCCCTAAAAACCCTCACTTGCCAGCCATCAGCGAGTTCAGGACTTCTGAGCACTAGCTCTTTGTTCTCCTGTGTGGCACCACACCAATCAATAGCCCCTCTTTCCTCTCTGCAAAAGGTCAGTATCATTTTTTATTGGCTTGCTGCACACCCGGTGAATGAACTCCTGTTTGGTTCAGTTACAGTGGAGACAGAAAGTAGAATGATGGCAGTCAAGGGCTGGAGGGAAAGGGAATGGGGAGTTACAGTGTAATGGGTATAGAGTTTCAGATTTATGAGACGAGAAGAGTTCTAGAGATGGGTGGTCATTGTGGCTGCACAATAGGAATGTATTTAACACCAATAAACTGTACACTTAAAAATGGCTATATGCTAAATATTATGTTACATGCATTTTATCTCAATGAAAAAAATTTAAGTCATCACCAAACCACCCCCCTCTCCAAAAAAAGGGAAAGGAGTGGAGAAGTGATGAGTCTCCTGAGGCAGAGCCACTGTTCTGTGGCAGGGGGGTGAGTCTTCTCACACCTACTGTAAACAGTCCCAGGAATCTTCAGGGTATTTGAGTGGGGAAAGGCTAAAACAGAGCGTGGAAGCCTTTCTCTCTCTCTGCCTACTTAGGTGTCTCAAAAAGAAACTGTAACAAAAAGTGCTAATAGATGGTGTGCTGTTCAAGCATCTATTAGAAGACCAATGATGGATTCTGTTCCAATTTAATGAAGCAGAGATCATCAAACACATACTGCAAGCTATCAAACACCCCTTCTCATTGCAGACTCCCTAAGGGAGGTTGCAAAATAGATGGGAGTTAATATCTGAAGATTAAATAACACGATAGCGGATTCTTCTATGTTTGACCTACTTTTTGAGAAATGAACAAAGAATTTTTTTTACTCATCACCTTTAATAAACAACCTAACAGGTCAGTGTTAAACCCTCGATAATGATGATGGTAGCAAGGGGAGACATAGAGTGTAAATACCTATTACAAGGACCAGATAGAATGTGTGGTCACCAACAAGACAAACATTCCAAATTAGGCTAGCAGGACCTCAGCAAGGACCTCAGGGCATTAAGTGATTGTCCATTCAGTCTCAAAGGAGAAGAAATGGCCTCCCATTTTACCATCACCCACTAGAGAAGACAAATCATAAAGTGAGCCAGAGGGTCCTGTTTAGACATCCTGCTTCTGGAAGGCCTGAAAGGGGCACATAAATACAAACTTCAAACTCAAAGTATTTGAAGTCTATGAGGTCTCTTAAAGGTACCTTCTCCATCTAGAGATGGGAAATTGGTCCCAAAGATGGCTGACCCAAGGACAAACAGCCAACATGTAGGAAAAAGCCAGTTCCTTTAACTACCTGAATGACCTTGAACAAAGGAAAGGAATGAGCAAAGGAAAAGGGATTTCAATGTTTGAAATAAGAATGAATAAGAAACTATAGGAGTCCTGAGGCACAGGATACTGAGGGCTTCAGAATATTAGTGTTCTTACAGGTAAAATGGAAATGACAGTTACTTCATGAAGTTTCTTTTAAGAAAATAAGACATGTACACTTATATAGGTGTGGTAATGGATTGTTGACCACACTGCATTGTGGTTGCCCAACTGAGAAACTTTGGCTGGTTGCCAGGTGTCTACAGGATAGAATGTAAATGACCATCATTAAGATCTCATCTTAAATTATCACCACTTAGTTAACCAACCCTTCCTTGCCCATTCTCTCTCAGGTTGTATCAGCCCCTAAGCAACTCTACACATGACCCAGTTTCTTTTTCTCTCTGGTACCTATCCCTGATTTTCTTATTTATTCACACTGCTGTACCCCAAGTACTTGAAACCACATCTATTAAATAAATGTTGTCCTCCATGGTTGTTGACTGAATCAGCTTGAAATTATAGACCTTCTACAACACCCTCTTGAGAATGGAATGAGTCCCAAAGGACACCATGACACCCCCTTTTCTGTCAGAATGGCTTGAACACGGTCCTGCCAATGGACAGAGAGTTGGAGCAAGAGATCTCTTAAGGGTCTCTCTACTTTTTGGAATTGTTTGACCTCTCCCTTTGTCCATTTGCCACCAGAAAATCTGTCATTTTCAAGAAGAAACAATGAGTTAGCAGCACTTTCCACTTCCCTACGAAGCCTTAAACTCATGTAAAATTGTACAATCTGGTCACGCAGCTGAAACTCAACTCTTGGAAGGGAAGGAGGGAGAGAGCTTTTTAGACTCAAGAGCTAAGACTAAAATATGTAAAGAAAAATAACAACCCTGGTAGTAAGTATTGGCAGCTTCTCTGACGGCAAAATTCAATTTTAAAATAAATCAGGCAGTTCTTCAAACTAGAGCTAGACTTTAGGAAATTAGGGTTTGTGTTCAAGTGGGCACATTACAATTTCATAAAAACTGTCTTAGCTATTTCTCTGCTGAGCACTTTGGAAGATGATGGTGTGCTTAATGTTTCTGATTATGTTGCCGGGCAAATCAAGGACCATGGAATAACTGGCGAAGCAGAGACTGAAAGTATTTGGAAGGAAAGAAACCAGGGGCCATCCTGTAAGAACGGTGTCCTAGGCTCAGAAACGGGGCCAGGCCTTCACAGCATGCCTCCACCTCACTCCTACGTCTACTCTGGACACTTGCAGGCAAATTATTCAACCAAAAGGGAGAGAAGAGCCTAAGTCCATCCTTAACAAGGACCAAATGTTCTGTTTTCAAATAGATGGTGCCAAAGGGAGAAAATTCCCTGCTATGTGACAAACCTCATAATGGGTGAAAGCAGCAGGGAAGGCCTTTTTTAAAACTGACGCGTTGCTGTGTCTTCCAAACCAAGATTAGCCTGAGTCCAGGGGGAAAAAAAAGGATAGTTAACGTGAGAATTTTGGTTTCATCTCCCAGCAAGGAGACTCCATTAGTTTAAGTCCAGAAATGCCTTGCCTTAAGAACACCCAGCATAAAGAAATTAGATTGTGTGAAATGAAGAAGAAACTGGAAGGAAGTCCACGTCGCACCCTCTCTCATTCCACATGAGACGAAACTGAGTCTCCAAAACATTGAACGTCATGTCCAAGGGGAGTCATCACAACCAGAACAAGATCCCTGATCTCCTGACTCCCAAGTCGGCTGACCAACCATCCTGGTTTGCCCAGAACGGTACTCATTTTAATATTAGAAGGCCCTCATCTGACTTCCCCCTACTGGTCTGGCATGTAAGGAGTTGGAAGCTGTCCCTCTCTCCTAGCAACAAGTAAAAAGGGGAACAAACTGAAAAATCACCAATTTTTTAGATCCCTCAGAGGTCACAGCAAACTACTACCCTCAACATTGGAGAGACAGCCAGGGAGATACAGAAAATCACAACCTACTGAAAGAGAAACCTACAAGGAGAAAGCTCTGCAGCAAACAAGGCAGGGGTAGGAAGACCTGAACTGTAGTTGAACTGTAGGTCCCTGACGGTTCAGCTTGGACAGATCTGAGAGTTCAAACTGCAGTCGGGGGAGGGAGCCCAGTCACAGGAGGTCCTCACATGCCCTTGAGTTTCATTTCCTGGAGTCCAACCAGGTTCTCACAGTGAAGATGGAAGAAAAATGCCCCCAAGCTTCTAGCAAGGGAGTAAGAAAAAGAAATTGAAATACACCAGAGCACTCCGTTCTTTTCAACAAGGCCTACCCACAAGATAAACTAGTTCAATAGAACCTAGTAGTTCACTAGAACCTAAACTACTGGGGTTTTATCAGAGCCCAATGGGACTGGGGGAGGGAAATACCTAGAGACAGTCTACTCTAGATTTCCACAGGAAGAAAGAAAAATACACAACTCAGTTGCATCTAGCCAGTCTGCCCCACGGAAAGGGGGGGGGAATTCTACAAAACACTATAAAGTGCACAGCTCAAGGATACAGTCTCACTAAAAGACTGGGACCTAATCATAGATAGGACTGTAGGACTCCCCCTATACCTTAGCACTAAACCAGTAAACAGGTATTTATCACAGTTCCTTTGACCTGGTGTATCATGTCTGGCAATCAGGAAAAAAAATTATAAGGCTTACTACAATGCAGAAAACACAGTTTGAAGAGACTGAACAAGTATCTTCAAATGCAGAAAACACAGTTTGAAGAGACTGAACAGAGTCAGATAGGCAGGAATGTTGGAATTATCACATCAGGAATTTTTTTAAACTATGATTATATGCTAAGGGCTCTAATGGAAAAAGACATGCAAGAACAGATGGGTAATGTAAGCAGAGAAATGGAAATTCTAAGAAAGAATCAAAACGAAATGCTAGAGATCAAAAACACTGTACCAGAAATAAAAAAATCCCTTTTAAGGACTTGTTACTAGACTGGATATGGCTAAGGAAAGAGTCTCTGAGCTTGGGGATATGTCAATGGAAACTTCCAAAACTAAAAAAGCAAAGACAAAAAAAGACTAGGGAAAAAAATGGAACAGAATAGCCAAGAACTGTAGGACAACTCCAAAAAGTAGAACATACATGTAATGGGGAATACCGAAAGGAAAAGAGAGAACACACCAGATGGAGTATGTGAAGCAATAATGACTGAGAATTTGCCTCAAACACAGGAAGCTCAGAGACCACCAAGCATGGAAAATGCACCAAAAAACTATGCCCAGGTATACCATCTTCAAACTGAAGAATACCAAAGATAAAGAAAAAAATCATGAGAGAAGCCAGAAGAGGAACGAAGGTAAGAATTAAATATGACCTCTCTTCAGAAGTCATTTAAACAAGAAGGGAATGGGGAGAAATATTTAGTGTTGAAACAATAGAAAAGCAACCTAGAATTCTATTTCCTAAAAAATTATCCTTCAAAGTGAAGGAAAAATAAAGACTTGCTTAGAGAAACAAAAACCGAGAGAACTAACCACTAGTAGACCTTCCTTGCAAGAAATGTTAAAAGAAGCTCTCAGAAAGAGAAAAAATTATGCAGGCTAGAAGCTCAGATCTACTTCTTTTTTAAAAAAAGATTTTATTTATTTATGAGAGAGAGAGAAAGCATGAGTAGGGGTGGGGGGCAGAGGGAGAGGGAGAAGCAGACTCCCCACTGAGCAAGCAGCCCATTGTGGGGCTCAATCCCAGGACCCTGGGATCATGACCTGAGCTGAAGGCAAATGCTTAACTTGACTGAGCCACCCAGGCGCTCTGAAAATTGGATCTTACTGAAAGAAAGGAAGAGCATTAGAGAAGTAATAAGTGAAAGTAAAATTAAAAACTTTTAGTTTTCATATTCTTTATTGATCTAACAAATAACAGCTTATTCAAAATAATATTCAATGATTATGTTGAATATTATTCAATGATTATAACTTTATGTATAAGTGAAATGAGTGACAGCAGTGATGCAGGGGATAGAAAGGAAGATAGAGAAGTATTTTGTTACTACAGAGTACTAGCACTATTCATGAGGTAGTACAATGTTACTGGAAAGTGGATTTAGTTATACACATATATTACAAACACTAGGAACAACCACTAAAAACAGTAAAAAATAGAAGTATAATCGATAGGCTAAAAAGGACAGAAAATGGAATCATATAAAAATGCTCAATTAAAACCACAGGCAGAAAAAAAAGAGGGGTAGGCAAAAACAGGAATAAAGAACAAAAACCACAAACAGAAAACAAATATGGTAGATATTAATCCAACTATATCAAGAATCACCTTACACATCAATGGAAAATAGAAAATATTGGTGAAAGATACATCTGACAAAGAAATGTCATCCAAAATATAAAAAGAACTCTCCAAAGTCAACATAAAAGAACAGTTTAAAAGTTTAGGCAAAGACCTGAATGGACACTTACCAAAAAAAATATGTAGGTAGCAAGTCAACATATGAAAATGTTCCCCATTATGTGTCATGAGGAATTGTAAGTTAATGCAGTGAAATACCACTACACACCCACTAGAATGTCCAAAACCTGGGACACTGTCAACACCGGCATTGATGTGAAATACCAGGAAGGCTCATACATTGCTGTTGGGAATGTGGAATGGTAGTCACTGTGGAAGTCAGGATGGCAATTTCTCACAAAATAAATACACTCTTTGCATATGATCCAGCAGTTGCACTCTTCAGGATTTACTCAAAAGAGCTGAAAACTTCATCCTCACGAAGCCTGCACAAGGACGTCGATGACAGATTTATTCATTAACAGGCAAAACGGGGAAGCAACCAAGATGTCCTTCCATAGATGAAAGGAAAAACAACCCATGGTCCATCCAGACCGCAGAATGAGATTCAGCACTAAAGAGAACTGAGCTATCAGGCCATGAAAAGGCATGGAAGAACCTCAAGTGCACATTACTACGTGAAAGAAGCCAGTATGAAAAGGCTACACAGTGTGTGATTCCAACTCTGAGACATTCTTGAAAAAGCAAGACTAGGAAGACAGTAAAAATATCAGTGTTGCCAGGGTTGGTGGGGGGGAAGGAGGGATGACAAGATGGCGCACAGGGGACGTGCTTAGGGCACTAAAGCTATTCTGTGTGATACTATAATTTTGGATACATGTCATACTTGTCCAAACCCATAGAACATACAACACCAGAGCGAGCCCTAAAAGAAACCACCATCTCTGGTCATGATAATGATTTGTCAGTGGAAGCTCATCAATTGTAATGAATGCATCACTCTGGGGAGGGCTGCTCAAAGTGCGGGAGGCTGTGGATGTGTGGAGGCAGGAAGTGTATTGGAACTCTCCGTACTTTCTGCTGAATTATGCTGTCAGTGAAATTAAAGCTGCTCTAAAAAATAAAATCTATTTAAAAAGGGGTGGGCCCTCATCTTGAGAAATCCCTCAGTCATGGGCAAATAGTGACTGGTGGTCCTCTTTCTCCCATGCTAGAATGAGTTCTGTTTGTGCCTTACTGAGCAAAGAGGGCAAAGTCTCTCTAAAATGATCACATAGCTGAATGGGGGAAATACAGCCCAATTTCTATAAGTTATAGTTAGGGAGAAGTCTTCTGAAATGCATCTACTACATAAAGCAAGACATACCTATTTTTAAAACCCCCATAAATCAAATATTGGAAAGTGGATTTCTTAAATCATGGGTTCAAATGAATTACTTCAGCACCTCTGTCCTTAGGCTGTAAGCCAGCCTCTCCAAAGAGAGCATTTGAAATAAATCCATTCACACACCAGGATTTACCCATTATTCTGGCATGCACCTCATTGATTGGGGGATGGGGGGGTTGCAGTGGGGAGGAAGATAAATTTGCTTTCTAAAACACATGTTTTAGGAGTTTTTGAGAAAGCACATTTTATCTATTAAGAAAATTACTCTGCTCACCCCCAGATCCTCAAGGGCTGAGAAGGTTGTAATCGTTATGTAGGGAAATGGAGAAGGGAAGCACTAGTATAAGGAAGCCTTACTGTGAACAGACCGGTACCAAGGAGGTAGGTGAACAAGCAGGATCACTTCTCACCTCCCAGGTCTGTCCCCACACACCTGCTTTCCTCTGAAGCTGATGCAACTCACTGGACCCATGGTGAGAAGGGGGGTGGTTTTAGGGGCAGGGAATCCTCTTCAAAATATAACAGTGAAGACGCTCGAATGTCCCTAGAATAAAAGGTTGGCCCTTGGCTTTGGAATGTTTCCTGATTTGTTTTGTTTTGTTTTGTTTTGTTTCACTCCAGCAGGTATGCTGAGTGAGTGTTCCCAGAAAATCTAAATTAAGCCCAGGCCCGAAACACCTCAAACAAGGTCAGTTATTAAACTCAAGAGACCAGCACGTCTCACTTCACATGAATTCCAATCATCTGGAATCTTCTGAGAGGTAGATTCTGATGCCGTGGGTCAGGGCGCGGCGATGCCCGGACGATGCCAGTGCTGCTGGTCCAGCAGTAATCAGAACTGAGTGTCTCATGCCATGGACTATAAAATCGTCCTCCACAGGCGAATTTGATTCCACACAATTTCCTCCACAGTTGGATCCTCATTCCTTGAGATGAAGAAACTTCACCTCTGGGTTTTAGATGTCTCCCATACACCAACAGTTCCCAAACTCCTATCCCTAGTCTGGAGGTCTCCCCACGGTGCCAGACTTGTATATACCACAGCCTGTTTCATGTCCCCACATGAATGTCCAACACACTTGAAACTTACATGTCAAAAACTCAACTCTGGATCTGCACCCCCTACTAAAATTAAAACAGCTAACCAACCAACCGACTGACCAAAACAAGAGAAAAAAACACCTATTCTACCACCAGCATTTCCCAACCCAGCAGAAGGTGACTCCATTCTTTCAAATTTGCAAACGTGAGAAACCTGAGATCATCCTGACTCTTCTTCTCCTCCATGCCGACATCCCATGTATCATCAGATCTTTCTGGCTTTTCGCCATTTCCCCTGCTACCACTCTGGCCAAGCCATTAGCATCCCCTGCGTGGATTGCTGCAAGAGCCTCTTACCCATTCTCCCTACTTCTGCCCTTGCCCCCTGCAGTGCACTGGATGTTCCCACAAAGGTATGTCCTAATCCCCAGAAGCTGTGAATGAGCCCTTACATAGAAAAAATGTCCTTGCAGATGAGTTAAGGATCTCTTCATGAGGTCCTCCTGGATTTATGTAGGTAGGCCCTAAGTCCAATGGCAGGTGTCTTTATAAGATTAAGGGAGAGGGAGATGAAAGAGAGAGAGAGAGACAGAGACAGAGACAGAGATTGGGAGAAGAGAAGGAAAGGCCATGTGAAGAGAACTCCAAGAGACTGGAGTTATGCAGCCACAAGCCAAGGAACACCTGGAGCCACCAGGAGCCGGCAACAGCAAAAACAGATGCTCTCCTAGAATGCAGAGGGAAATGTGACCCCACCAACACTTTGATTTCAGACTTGTGGCCTCCAGAACTGTGAGAGAATGCCTTCTTGTTTTAAGGCACCCCGCATGTGCCTATATGCTGGGGCAGCCACAGAAAACTAACACATGCCTCTCTAGTCCCATCTCAATGGGCAGCCAGAGGATCCTTTGAAATCGTAAGTCAGCTCCGCACACCCCTTTGTTCAAGAGACAAGTTCCTGCGACGGCTTCCCATGTCCCTCCAAGTAAAGCCAAAGTCTTTCCAAAGGTCCCAGATGCTCTGCTTCCTACCTTCTTTCCCACCCCATTATTCCCCTGATCCCCTCCCTTCTGCTCCCCTTCCACCCCTCCACTCCGGCCCCCTTGCTCCTCCCTCAGCACACCGGGGACGCCCCCACCAGAGGACCCTGAGCTCTGAGGAGGTCGGGGTGGTAATTCTTTCACGTCCTTCTAGCCTTTCACCGCATCTCCCTTTCTCAGTGAGGCCTGTCCCGACCAGACTGCAAGCCCCAGCTCCCAAAGACCCTTCTCTACTTGTTCTTCTGGCAGACCACGTATCACCTTCTAACATATGGTATTATTTCCAATTTATCTTGTCTACTATTTATTATCTGTTTCCTGCAAAAGACTTTACATGCCTCAGTGGCAGAAATTTTTACTCCTCTGTTTACTGATACGTTGAGAGGGTCTTAAGTAGGCCCTGGCCCAAAACAGGTACTCAGATACTCAATATACATTCAATGGAAGGAAGGAAGGAAGGAAGAAAGGAAGGGAGGGAGGGAGGGAGGGAGGGAGGGAGGGAGGGAGGAAGGAAGGAAGGGAGGAAGGAAGGAAGTCAATCTGAAGACTGTCTGGTTCCAAGGCCTTTACTATTTCTAATCCATGCCACATTCCTAGATTTTTGTTATAGTACTTCCTTTGAAATGCCTGCCTTTGGACATCCCTGTAGGTGAAACTCTCCTAAGAGGAAGCCCTCTTGGAACTTCCATTATAAACACACTCGGAGAGAGTTTAGGGCAGACTTACCTGAGCTATACCAGGAGCTAGAGAGCAGAGATGTGAGACCTGAGCACAAGGAGAGTGAACAGTGTAAGGAAGGGTAGAGGTGAGACACATTTGAAATATGTCAGAAAATAAACTCACAGTAATTTAAGTAATGTCACAAGGCAGTAAATCAGACACTTCCAAAACTGGAAAGGGGTCAGGAGCCACTCAAGTCCAAACACCCACTAACACTTAATCATCTATAAATCAATACCACCAAGAAGGTAACTCAATTCTTACCTTCAATTAATACCTTCAATTTTCTTCCTTTCATTGTATAAAAATAGCCTTCTTACAGGGTTCACCATCAAATCCTCCAAACAAGGCCCTATTCCCATGTGGAGGTCAATACATTTTATTTTTTAAAGGACCAGATAGTAAACTGGCTTTGTGGACCACAGTTTCTTTGGGAACCATTTAATCCTGCTATTGGAGGACAAAAGGTGCCATATACAATAAATAAAGGAATGGCTATGGCTGTTTCCAGTAAAATTTTATTTATAAAAGCAGGCAATGGACCCCAGTTTGCCAACCCCTGCACTAGACCACCTGGAATAAGGTCAAATCTCTCCACAGGGCAGTCCCACAGAGCCTGTAAGAAGAATACAGGAACCCTTCTATTTTTCGGATCAAAAAAGTCTGATTTCTTTCCTTCTCACTGGTATGACCTCTAGTTCCTCCACTGGGGCCCTCTTCTCACACACTCCATCTATCTGTGAAGTTGTCAGTGGGGGTCCTGACCTGAGTAAAATGCTCTAGGGTGACTAGACCACAACAGAGAGAGCCTATCAGCTCCCTCACTATAGCCATCATGCCTCTAAGAACAATGCCCAAGGTCACGGGCTTCCCTGCATCCCACATCCCACTGTTGACTCAGAATGCATCCACAGTTGGCTAAAACCCCAGCTTATATCCAAACTGACCAAGTCCTGCCTTCCCCGTGCTGTGTCTGTGCCCTTGGTATTTTAGAGCCCACCTTTACTCCCTTAGCTTCTGCCTCATTGGATTTCAGACTTGGCCTCCATCCGGTCAAGATCTCTCTGATTTCTAAATCTGTCACTCAACATATTGGTCATTCTGCCTATCTTTTTCCACCGACAGGTCGATGAGCAGACTCTTTCTATCTTTATCCAGGTCCTTGATAAGAAATCTCTAGGATGACTTGGCTCCTTGCCCCACGGGCCCCGGCATGTCTATTCTCCCGTGCAGTTCCTTCTATGGTGCAGAACGATGGCCAGAGTCATGCTTCCCTGAATGCTTTCTCTCTCCTTCAGATGCTACATCATGGGGGGGGGGGGTGGCCATGAACATCAGACAGGAGAGGAAAGAAGGGTGTGCAACATGCCCCACTGCCGGCAGCATTCAGTGGAGGGAAGGAGAAGGGGACAGGGGCCTCTCCTGGATTCTAGAGCAAAGGACACAGCAGTTCAACTCCGGCGCATTTGAAATCCAAAGATGTGCTTGTGCCCACTTTTTTGGGAAACAACATGACTGCAGTAATTTCACATGATTATCTCTGATGTGATATTGGATAGAGAAAGTCGGCTATCAGTGGCTTTTCTTTCACTACCACTAAGTCACTGAAATGGAAACTTTTTCCAGTTTCTATGCTAGCAGGGATTTTGATTGGGAATTGGTTTTCTTTTTCTTCTTTTTGAAGTATTTTAAAGTGAAAAACAAATTGTTTTTCAATAGGTGCTGAGCTGTTTTTACTTGCCATACATCAACTCCAAAGTGGTCAAGGGTTTTTCTCACACGAACCAATTCTCAAAAGTCCCCAGATACCAACTGGGCATCCTGTGACTCAATTCAATTCTGACACTGACTACCAGGAGTTAGCATCAAGTTCTGCAAGTTAAAGGGCTCAGTCACAAGTCCCAGGCCACCCACACTCCCCACCAAGCAGCTATAAACTGGAGATTCATAAGACCCCCTCCGCGGGTTCAGTAATTCACTAGAATGATCCACAGAACTCAGGAAAGCTCTTTACTTATTATTACCAGTGTACTACGAAGGATACAACTCAAGAACGGACAAATGGAAGAGGTGCATAGGGCGAGGTATGAAGGGAAGGACATGGACCTTCTACGCCCTCTTTGGGTTCACCCTGATGCATTCACCAACCCAGAAGCTCTCTGAATCCTTTTGTTCAGGAGTTTTTATAGAGGTTTCATTAAGAAGGCATGAACCTCCAGCCCAAGGGTCAGGAGGGTGCTTAAAGTTCCAACCCTCTACCCACATGGTTGCCTCCCCTGGCTACGAGTCCCCATCTTGAAGCTATCTAGGGTCCCAGAAGTCACCTCACTAGCACAAATAGACACGTGGCTACAAGGAGCTAATTATGAATAACACAAGACTGGTATGAGGTGGTATCTGAGTGTGGTTTTGATTTGAATTTCCATGATGGTTAATGATGATGAACACTCTCACGTGTCCATTAGCCATTTGCACATCTTCGCCAAAGAAGTGTCCGCCCATGTCTTCTGCCCATTTTTTGACTTGATTATCTGTTTTTTTGGCGTTGAGTTTGAGAAGTTCTTTAAAGATCTTGGCTATCAGCCCTTTGTCTGTAGTATCATTTGCAAGTATCTTCTCCCATTCCATGAGTTCCCTGTTTGTTTTGCTGACTGTTTCCTTTGCTGTACAGAAGCTTAACAATGAATCTTGGAACACTGCATCAGAAACTCATGATGTATTTTATGGTGACTAACATAACATAATAAAAATTAATAAATAAAATAAAGTAAAATAAAATGTCAAAAAAAAAAATATGAGTAACACAAGACGCTTCTGTCATGCAGGCAATTCCAAAGGTTTTCAGAGTTCTGTGTCAGAACCAGGGACAAAGATCAAATATATTTTTTATTATATCACAGGTACAAATCACCGATTTTTTTATTTTTTTTAAGTTTCAAGAAGCACATCTACTTGGGTCCCAGGGGAAAAGCGATCCCCAAGAAATGCTGGTCTCTCTCTGGTCAATACCAAACTAGAATCATCTAGAGTTTCATGCTGCAACAGGGAAAGAGACTTTCTAAATCAGAGGGAGTGGAAAGAGACAAAAATACAAAAGTTTTTTTATCATAGCCCTCAGTGGTGACCCGCGTTGAGAATGCAGTGGCTTCTCTCTTCTACTTACATAGACCGAGGCAGGGCTCAGAGTATGGATGTGTGAGCGTGCGTGCTTCCAGCCAGTTACCCAAATAGAATTTGGTATTCATGAGTTTTATATTTGTCTGTTTGAGGATGCTCAGACATAAATGGATCTTTAATTAGACGGGTCTAAATATAACCCCATCTCCTTGCACACGAATCCCACCTTTCAGTTGCAAATACATTCATTTGCTTGTACTAACGTTAGCTCCCTCTGAGCTCTCAGAGGAAAGACTAGGGCGAGTCAGGGAAGGAGCTTCTTCTGTGCAGAGGGAAGACCCCTCCCCAAAGGAAGCCCTCCCTCTTTCCTGTGAGTCTTTCCCTTTCTAAGAAAAGGGAGTATGAGGAGCCAGCAGCCGCCTTCTAGCAGCCTGGCCTGCCCATCTGCTATTACTGGAGGCTGAGAGGCTTTACCTTAATGGGAGGCTCTTACTGAGGGCTAAAAGGCTCCACTCTCCTGCCCTGCATGGGAGTGTCAACGCCCAGGTTGCAGGGGCGAGACCCTGGGTCCCTGTTGCCAGCAAAGTCTCCTGGCCTCTAGTTTCCCAAATTCCTGCCCAGTGCACTGAATGAAGTTCACTTCTTTCCTTCAGCAGTGATGTCCACCGCTTCCGACGTGCATGTAGAATGGATTCTGGTTGGGCAGGGAGGCAGTAAATGGAATGGTAGGATGGGAGCTAGGTTTCGGGCACAAGAACCTGGCTGTGTACGCCCGCCCGTGAGATTTGCTGTCAGTGATCCTCTTCCTGGAGATGCCCCCAAGGCTTTTCTTCCTCCTTCCTCCACTCCCTGAGCCTGCCGGAGCAAGGGCCACAAGCCAGCTTCCAACCACACACTTCCACGTTCCTCAGCCAGTCCTGCGAACCCTTTCTTCGCAAACCCTGCTCTCTTTTCTTCCTTTTCTTCTCTGGATGAGCTCAGATCACCCAAGGGAGTGAGAGGAGGCAAGATTCCAATTTATTTCCTTGGGCTTCTGACCTGAGACTTGTTCATCCCCAGAATCGAAAGCTCTGATAGCTAGCGCGCCATTACAACAGCCCCGCGCTGCAGCAGAGGCAATTTGCGTTTCAAAGGTAATAGAGAGTAAATTGCAGAGGAAATATTTTATGCAAATTAACCAAGCTTAACATTTTGATAAAAGGCTTTCTAAAAAATGAACCAAGGAATCCAATACTCCATCGCAAGTGTAACACAAAAGAAAATTTCAAAAGCCTGAATTTTTTAAGTACGTGACGGCAAGAGACATTAACCACCAATACGATGGACCAGAGAAGCCAAAGAGCATAAAACTATTAGTTCAAAACAATATTTATGTGAGCTTATGGATTAAGGTGTTTCAATAATTTAAATAATTCTCTCCCTTCTTTTGAGTGGACTCTTCGCTAAGCCAAAACATATTTGCTGTGGGATCACTGCTACATTTGCAAGTGAGCTTGGAACCTGCCATCAGAGCAGAAGGAGGAGAATAAAGATTCCAAGGGCATGAACTGTAGGCCAGGCGCTGTGCTGGGTGCTTCATGTACGTTATCTCATTTAAGCAGGCACACTCCGAGTTCCCAGAAAGAAAATGACAAAGGGACCCGGAGAAGCCATTTGCTTCTTATCCTGGGCAAAGATACTTCCATGTGGAAAGAAAATGGCTGAGAGGGTACCATAATGTCTTTTTTCACCCAGTCCCACTTGAATAACATACTCCTTCAAAATCAAGAAAGATGAGTTAAAGACAAAATATTTTTTTTTTAAAGATTTTATTTATTTGACAGAGAGAAACACAGCGAGAGAGGGAACACAAGCAGAGGGAACGGTGGCGGGGAAAAGCAGGCCCCCTGCCGAGCAGAGAGCCCGATGCGGGGCTTGATCCCAGGACCCTGGGATCTGACCTGGGCCGAAGGCAGACGCTTAACGACTGAGCCACCCAGGTGCCCCAAAGACAAAATATTTTAAAAGCCTGGTAATATTTCCACTAACCTCAAACTCAGGCTTCCCAAAAGCCCCATGCCCACATCCTCACAATCCCACGTAAAGAAATTGTAGAGGGAAGCACAGGTTTCAACACAGGCAAAAGACCAATAAGATGTGGACCCCACTGGGGATTCCCAAATTGGGGAGACTTTAAAATTATCACAGGGAATTGAGCACCCACAAGCACACCAAGCTTTGTAGACAGAATACATGCTTCACACATACATGCACTATTTCTCTAACATATATTAGTACTACGGTGATTAATACAATGCAAATTCATATTAAAAAGTAACTCAATTTATAGTTTTTATTCATTATATGATCTCCTTGAACAGACCTTAAAAGTATAACCACTATCACATGGAGGTCCACAGTGATTTTTACCTTAAAGAGAGTTCTTCAACACAATAAACTTGGGAAGCAACGATCTCAAAGGGCTGGAACACTTGTCACCAAACTCGCACACAGTGCTGTGTAGACAAACCTCATAGACCCACCCTACGGGCTCATCCACTCCTGTTTAATAAGACATCTTAAGAAGCTCGATTACCAACCTTTCCAGAATTAAAAGTTGTGCACTGGGAAGATGGGAAAACATAAAGCAAACACCGAATTGATTTCACCATAGAACTTTTAAAACTTCTCCATGTCAAAAATGCCCAAAAACATTATGGAGTGGTCCAAGATGGCGATGTAGGAAGACCCTGAACTCGCCTCCTCCCACAGACATGCCAAATCAACAGCTACATATGCAACAACTCCTTCTGAAAAAGACCTGAAAATGAGGTAAAGAGCTACACAACTACAAAGGACAAAAGAGCCATATTGAGACAGGGAGAGATGCAGTCTTGCCAACCATCCCAACCCCAGAGCAGCAACTCATAATTGGGAGCTCACTCAAGGTTCCTCCTTGAGGAGTGAGGGGTTCGTACCCCACACCAGGTACCCCAATCCTTGGGACCGACACTGGAGAGAAGAGTCCTCAAAACATCTGGTTCTGGAAAGCAACAGGACTTATACCCAGGAGACCCAAAAGGTTGTGGAGAACTGCCAGGTCCACTCTTAAAGGGCATATACCCGGGCTTACTCACCCCAGGACCCAGCACAAAAGCAGCAGTTTCAAAAGCGCCTACATCATGTGCAAGAGAGATTTATTTGCAAATCTTCAAGCATCTGTCAGAGATGCAGGAATCTGGGAGGACTCTCTGTGGAAGGAGGCCAGGTTGGGCCCCATTTTTATACTCCCTCTACCTCATTAGAACCTGCTAGCTGGAAGCTGGCAGGCCTGCCCCGACCCCATGCTCTCCCACAGCCCCCCTGAAGAAGGCAGGCTTGCCCTACCCACATGCTCCTGAGGCTCCAGGGCAGCCAGGCAGCCCACTCCAACCCCAGGCTCCCACATGGCTTTGCTAAAACCAGAAGGCATACACAGTCCACAGAGGCAATGCCCTTTGAATGCCTGGCTCTGTGGCCTGTGTTGTTGGACCTCATGGGACTGAAACAATCAGAGAGACATTTCATGGCAGGCTCCGATCCCGACTGCAGCACAGAAGGCTGACTGAAACACACCCCTAGTCTTCCTGTGAAATAGGCCTATTTACTTGTCCTAGAGCTTTGGCCTGAGGGACAGGCTTCAGACTGGCCACACATCCAGAAGCTATGCGGGAGCTCTCGGGGAATGTCAGCCAGGAGAACACCAGCTTTGTGCTCTGCCTTTGCCTCACTACAGCTCACCAATACCTCCCAGAGGGAGCTCCTACACTTTTCTGGAGCCCCAGTTTGGCAAATTTCACCAAGGAGACACCTCCAAATCACCTGGTCTAGAGGTCGGCAGGGATTATAACTGTGGTTCCACAAGACTATATAAATTTACATACTTTAAAAGCTGCTGCCTGAGGGTCTGGCTTCAAATCAGCCTGAAAGTAGGTGCTGCCTAAGATTCTTCCCTTTGGAACAGACAGGTCTTGGTACAACCTCAACAACTGGGACCTCTCAGGAATAAATCAGGCTGCTTAGACAATCACAAAGATTTAAGAGACCATCAGGAACGTGGGGGAAGGTTGAAAGATAAAGTTCATTACCCATACAAGGCCACTCTTTCTAAATTGACATTGTTGTATCACCAAATGAGAGAGAGAGAGAAAGAGGAGTAAGATGAAGAAATAGAGGAATATGTTCCAAATGAAAGGACAAGATCAAACCCCAGAAATAAACCCGAATGAAATAGAGGAAGTAATGTACCTGATAAAGAGTTTAAAGTAATAGTCATAACAATGCTCACCGAACTCAGGAGAAGAATGGATGAACACAGTGAGAACTTCACCAGAGACAGAAAATATGAAAAAGTACCAAACAGAAGCCACAGAACTGAAGAATACAACAACTGAACAGAGAAATAAAACAGAGGGGTTCAAAAGCTGACCAGATGAAATGCCATCCCCTAACAGTCCCTGAGACGGTCATCTGTGGCTAGTGTGCAGGACCCACCACACCCCTCTTCTGCCTTATCAATGCCCTCCCCTCACGTTACAACAAGAAAGCTTCACCCGTTGCTTCTGACAGCACCCACCACGAACACATGGATCCACGCCAATGTCCGTGTGCAAAGCACTCTCCTGATGCCCCCAGTGTTTGCAGAGCCACTGCCTTCCATACCCACATGCAGAATGTCCTCTCCCCCCGACCCTACATCACTCTGTCATGTGGGCACCAGAGCATCCCCCAGCACTGCCATGGCTCATGGGGTCCTTTGTGAAAACAGCAACTTCAGCTTCCATCCCTAAGGTCACCGACAAGTTTAGGGACTGGGCTGGGATCAGACACTAGAGCTTCCTCTCCATCTCCCTGTCTTCCCCTTCTCACGCTATTCCAAGAGCTCTGGCCACAAGAAGTCAGCTCCCTTCTTTCAGTCAAAATCCCCAAAGCCCCGTAAGTTGCAATTCATGCAAATAAAGAGCTAAGAGGGTCTAAAGTGATTATATCTCCAAGACCTATAGTTCCTGGGATCTTTTTTTTTTTTTTAAAGATTTTATTTATTTGACAGAGAGAAACACAGCAAGAGAGGGAACACAAGCAGAGGGAATGGTAGCGGGAGAAGCAGGCTTCCTGCCAAGCAGGGAGCCCGATGCAGGGCTCGATCCCAGGACCCTGGGATCATGACCTGGGCCGAAGGCAGACGCTCAACGACTGAGCCACCCAGGCACCCCTATTTCCTGCGATCTTATGTCCACTCATACAGCCCTTCTCTTTTCAGGCTCAGTAGTGGGTAAACTGACCCCTCCTGCAAATCTGGCTTCTGGCCCACAACCACCCAATTTCTGTGTCTGTTAGCAAAACTGCCCTTCTCCTCAGAGAGAACCAGGCCCTCAGAGTCCTCCTGTCTCCTGTCTCAACTCCACTCCCAGTCACCAGCCCCTAATTGAGCATTTCCTGCTTTGCTTCTCTCTTCTTCCAGCGTCAGCACTGCATGCCTCATACCCAGACAGTGAGATGGCCCCTTACAGGTCTTTGAGCCCTCCTCCCCCCTCTCTGGTCTGTGGAGCCACCATCTCACAAGAGCAAGGTGGCTAACGCACACCTCTTTTCACAGCCCTTTCCATCTGCACACGGTAATGCTGGAATAGACAGCCACCCATGATCAGAAAAATTACTCTGGGAAGACCAGTAATAGTGGCCATTTGCTATACACCTGGGCCAGGTACTTTAAATACCTTACTTTGACAGTCTTTACACAACTCTGAGGTAGGAGCTATTGTTCCCTATTACAGAGGAAGAAAGCGAGGTTCATGTACTTATATTAATAGAGGTTCCAAACCTATTTGAGGTCTCAAAACCCTGTGAGAATCTGAGAAGAGCTATGAACCCCATGCCCAGAAAAATTCACAGGCTTAAAAAATAGAGCTACCCTATGACCCGGCAATTGCGCTACTGGGTATTTACCCCAAAGATACAGATGTAGTGAAAAGAGGGGCCACATGTACCCCAATGCTCATAGCAGCAATGTCCACGATAGCCAAACTATGGAAAGAGCCAAGATGCCCTTCAGCAGATGAATGGATAAAGAAGATGTGGTCCATATACACAATGGACTATTACTCAGCCATCAGAAAGGATGGGTATCCGACTTTTATATCAACATGGATGGGACTGGAGGAGATTATGCTGAGTGAAATAAGTCAAGCAGAGTAAATCAATTATATGGTGTCACTTACTTACAGAACATAAGGAATAACATGGAGGACATTAGGAGAACAAAGGGAAAAGTGAAGAGGGGGAATTAGAGGGGGAGATGAACTATGAGACGCTGTGGACTCCAAGAAACAAACTGAGGTTTTTAAAGGGGAGGGGGGATGGAAGGGATGGGTGAGCCCGGTGACGGGTACTAAGGAGGGCACATACTGCATGGAGCACTGGGTGTTATAGGCAAACAATGAATCATGGAACCCGACATCAAAAACTAATGATGTACTGTATAGTGACTAACATAACACAATAAAAAAAATTATAATGGAAAGATATATCATACATGCATACATATATACAATATGTATTATATGTATACATAGTATACATACCTACAATATACATTATATGTATACATATGTGTATATATGTGTGCACGAATGCATATAATGCAAAGTCCTGCATACTATTCCAAAGGATTAGCAGACACGGTGAAGGAATCCTTATGTCCCCTAGTGGTGCACTCCCGTTATAAACCCCACCTTAACATCTTTCACTCTCCCCAGAAGTAGGCATCTAGAATTTTAACCTTTTTTTCAGTAAATGGCCTTGAAGTAGCTTTTATTTTATCCTTATTTTTTAGTACATTTTACATCCAGCTTATAACTGTAAGGAAAGACGAGAAGAGTGAGGGAGAACCATTAAGCTTGATGCTGCCCCCCCCCAGCTCCCGTCAGAAAGCCAACTGTTGTTTCCCTAAATGTGTAAGAGATGTCTCCCCTGGGCTCTGCAAGAAAAGAGCAGAAAAGAGGCTGTAACTGCATGGAGAGTAATCCACAGGGCTAAAAAACCCAAGGACTTTGCTTCGAAAAAAATCAGAATTTAATCTGATCAGTGTCAGAAATACTTCCTTGCGGCACCAGGATTTAAACTCATGACACCAAAAGAACAGTCAACGTCGAGCTCTATAATCACTAAAATGCCCTCACCAGCCCTAGGTTAATAGGCTGTCATTCAGAACATGGGTTGAGCCTGAACAAGCCACAGCAACGACAAAACAAAACCTCTTCTTCTCCTCACTCACCCACCCATCCATCCAAAATTTACTGGACACCTATTGGGTCCACGTGAATTCAGAAATGTCCCTGCTTTCAACAAGCTCACAGCCCACAGGGAGAGGCAGACGATTAAATGGATAATTACAGTGCCATCTGAATGCGGATAAATGTACATCATAAGGGACAGGTTAAATTAATCATGAAACAGCCATACAATAGAGTGCTATATGGCCATTAAAAAGAATAATGTAGCACCACATTCATTGACATGGAAAGATCTCCACAATATAGTCAATGGAGGGAAAATAGCAGGTTGCAAAATAGTATTTACGGTATTTTACTCTGTAAAATTATATTGTACACACACATGAATGTTGAAAGGATATTCACTAAATGATCCACCAGTTAGCTCTAGGTGGTACATTTTCAAGTGATTTTACTTTAGCCTTCATGCTTTTCTGTTTTGTTTGTACAATTTAATTTTTTTCAAAACGAAACAGCTTTCTCTGGTGAAAATGAGAGGCACTCACTGCAGAAAATTCAACGTGCTAAGTTCAGTAATGAAGATATTGGCCTGCACTGACAGACACGTGCGTGCACGCGCGCGCGCACACACACACACATGCACACACCCCACTCACAGGGAACACAAGACTCTCTAAGGATCCCATCAAAGGTGAATGGCTATGTCTAAAGTTTTCTTCCATCTTGGTTAACTAGCTATTATGGACTAGAGTGTTAAAAGTTAAAGATTTTGGAAAATAAGAAAACAATACCAAATGACCCACAGCATCGGCTACCTTCCATGGCAACAAATACTCCATGCTTCCCTTGAGTAAGGGAAGCTGCTTTCTTTTCATCCTGCTGGAGTGGGAAACCCTCCTGGGAGGAAGGTTTGCCTTACTTTGACAGTCTTTACACAACTCTGAGGTAGGAGCTATTGTTCCGTATTACAGAGGAAGATAGCAAGGTTCATGTACTTATATTAATAGAGGTTCCAAACCTATTTTTGGTTACTTAGCCTCAGCCCTGACCCCACCCCTCCTGGGTCGGGGGTGGGAAAACTGGGTGACGGGCATCAAGGAGGGCACGTCATGTAATGAGCACTTGGTGTTATCTGCAACTGATGAATCACTAAGTTCTACCCCTAAAACTAATAATACGCTATAGGTTAACTAAATTGAATTTAAATTTTAAAAATTAAAAAAAAACACCCTCCTACACTCCAGCCCTCCAGCCTATGCCTACAAAACACACAGCAGATGCATTCAGCCCTGACCCTTAGCCTCAGACCCACCTTTTCCGCCCACACCCAAGCAAGACTTGGGGTTTAAGGTCCTTTATTCACTTAACAAACACTTACTGAGCCTCCCCACTCCAAACCCCAAGTCCTTAGCTTCCGTTAGCAGCTAATCTATGGAGGTGAACAAGACAAGCGCAGTCTCCATCCTTGTGGAACTTGGGTTCTGGTGGAAGAGGGGGCAACAACCGAGGTGGCTCCAGAGTTTCACTCCCTGAATTCAAGTCCTGGTATCCCGTGGACTAGCTGGGTGCCCTGGCTATCTATGCTGGTCGACCTTTCTGGGCATCGGCTTCCCTTTCTGTGAAAGGGACATCATAATCCTCATTCAGTTGTTAGGGGATTAAATGAGATGGTGCGTGTGGAACGCTCGGCACAGGACCTGGCACATGGCAGCCCCGGACAAAGGTTAACTGATAGTGTCATAAGTACTGACACTTGTAATGAGTTGCAGTGAAAGACCCAAGTGTAGCACCCAGAGGAAAGCACTTGCATCAGGGAAAGCCTGGAGCCTGCCCCAGGGTCACTGTCCACCTTCCAGATAACACATCTAATCGGAGGAAGGAAAACTGTGATTGGACTTGGCACCACGACTCTCTCTAATTAAAATCACGGCCATCAGGGATCCGCAGCACTGATGCAATTTCCTGACCACATGGTTCAAGTCGGGCCGTACTGGCAGGAACACGGAGGCAGAATGTTAATACCTCCCATTCTGGGAAAATATATAGTAGGAGCCCCACCACGCTGACCTTTTCCACACAGAGTGTTTTGATTAACTGGCATCCTATTCCTCCCCTGCAGCTCTAGAAGACTATAAACAGAGAGAGGTGAATGGTCAGCCAATCACATTGTGGGTTCCCTTGAAAAGGTTAGGAGAGGGCGGTGAGGAACCACACCTGCAGGCACGAGAGGGGAAATGAGAAGGCGGGGCTGCCCCACCTTGGCTCCTGGTCCTGAGCCAGGCTCGGCCCTGATGCTGGCCAATTAATTCCAGGCACCAACATCTGTCCTGAATTCTTCAAGATAATTAGCACCACATGTTATCAATAGGAAGCTGGTACCCACGGGCACTTGAGATAATTGTTTCCACACTGGCATATCTCTGCCTACCGTAAAAGGTCACTGCAGCCGATGTATTCCCCCATTCCTCCCGTTAAATGAAAAAAGTTGTCCCTTGCCATGGCAGTTCTATCATTTCATTGGCACAGGGCTCAAAGCATCCAGGAAGAGGCTTCTTAGCAGGATTCGTGCTCCGAGAGTTTGCAGTGATTTCTTCCTGCACCTTCCGCCATCTCAAGTTTCACCCCCTCCTCTAGGCAGTAGCTGAGACACACTCAGCTTTGTCTGGTGTGCCTGGGACCTGGTGTGCTCCAAGCAAAAAATAATTGCATTGGATGACTGTGACCAAGGCTGCTCAGGATTCCCCCCACAAACTCCAGGGAAGCGTCTCCAGGGGAGCCAGGAAAAGTGGGGATTGTACAAAGTGTGCTTGCCAGCCCCGCACCTGTGCTCAAGCCCCATGACGGAGCCATGTTCTACCCACCCCCCTGAACAGCGTCCGTTCTCTTCCCTTGTCCCAGGCAGACACTCCCACACTTATAAGGCTTATCAGTCTTGTTCAGCTGCCTGCCCCCCATCCCTGCCCACCACCCTGCCAAACGGACAGCCCGATGAGAGCAGGGGGTCTCGGCTGCTTTGTTGGTCCATCTACCTTCATGCCCCACATATAACCCTCAATGAACATTTACTGCGTGAATCATGAATACACAGTAGGCAGTGATGCTGTGCTGGCTGGGCGCACACTCCAAGGAGCAGGATACTGGGGAGAGTCTTAGCCACCAGGAAGCACAATCAACAAATTCTCGATTCCAGGGCAAACAAGAACAGAACTTTACTATGCACTGAGCTACCCGCTGGGGTCCCAGCATGAGTTTGCCAGCGGGCAGCAGCCTCCTTCCCAGGGACACAGGACATCTGCATGGCAAGCTGACTGCAGCCACAGGTCAAAGTCAAGGACCAGACACAGCAGCTAGAAACGAAGTACTCGTCCAGGCAGCCAGTGTTTATTCGTCGTTCCATGTGCTCAGCCTGGGCAGGTCTCCCATAACCCGGGGCAGGACAGGGCGAGCTTGCATGGGGCACATACACCCCCAGTCATGTCAGGCCGTGGCCACAGCAAGCCCCCACGAGCGCTCACCCCTGGATCTCTGGCCCCATTGCCTGCTCTCCGCATCTAGGAAGCGCCCACAGCCCACACGCAGGGCCTGTCCAGGTGCTTAGTGCCTCTGTATACTTCACAGCTCCCTCCAGTCTTCCTCCCTCCCTCCGGGTCACCCCAGAGAGGGGCACACCCCCAATGGCAGCACCCTCCTGACAATTTTATACCATGTGTGTGCTTACTTGAATAATGTCAGTGTCCCCCACAAGACAGGCAACATCACGAGGGCAGGGCTGAGACTAGGTCAGCTTTGCTTCACCATATTCCATCCCCTGTGCCTCACTCTACTCAGATGACATGCCAAAACACTCAAGCAGAGTGAAGAAAGGAGCGGCCGACCTAGGTCAGCATTTCCCAAGTCGTGCCTTAAGGAACTGTTAACCTGTGCTCAGGAAACAGAGGTCTGAGAAACACTGTACACTCTCACCTCCCAATACGCACTGGCATACTGTTTTTAACTCGGAAGAATCCTGCAAGAAGGAAACGTCTAACTTTAATCCCACGTTTCCTGTTTCCCTGAGTCTAAGATCCTCTCCTCATTCCTTTCAATGGCGTAGAGCAAGTGGGGTGCCTGGGAACACCAGTTTGGGAAACACAATCTGGACAGCGTTTCTGTTTTTAAATACTCTATTTCAATAATTCTTCAAAACTGATCTGAGCCATTGTGTGGAGGGGGTCTGCTATGCCTAGGCTCTGCTTCCCGCCTGCCTCTACCCTGCCCTTCCTCCATGCTCTGAGCCATAATGGGTTCGGGAAACCACGCTGATCAGATGTACACAGAAAGCCCCCAAGGCTCCCTGCCCTTGGGCTTACGCCAGAACAAAAAAAACTGGGCTGGATCCTAGGCAGGCGTGGAACAGAATGTCCTTTTCAAGTTCACGATTTCTTCACCACCACCACCCCTTCCCACGCAGGCCACACAAAGTAAGAGCAGCCGTCAGCATTTACACTGTTCAGATCACGATTGGTGATGCTATCTTTTTTGTCTCACGAGAAACCTAGTAGGTAGTCCTGATACCATTATCGTCATTTCAAGAATGGAGAAACGGAGACCCATGCGTTCTCAGGGTCACCCAGCCCCAGAAGTTGCAGAGTGCAAAGAGAGGTTCTGGTCTCATGCATCTCCAGCCAAGGTTCCTTCCTCTTGTGGATTAGGTCACTCTTCAACGCGAAAACTATCCCTAGAAGAGACAGCCAAAGGCCCAAGCAGGTCTGTGAGCAGAGAGAACTCCCTCACACAGGGAGGGAAGCCCAGCCTATGCTGGGCCAGGAGAACCTGACCATCGACAGCTTCTGGGCTTAATGTGGCACATCGGTTTAATTCAATCCACACAAGTGGGTTGTTTTGGTTTTTCGGTTTTTTGTTTTTTTGCTGTCTACATTTAAGAGTCAAGAAATTTCATCTTAAAATCTGGATTCCAGCTTCTCTTGAAAACGCGGGGAAATGGCCACCTTGAGTCTGCATTTCTGGGGCAACCACGAGCTGGCACAGGTCTCTCTCTCTCTCCAAACAGGCAAGTCTCCTCTAATCCATCCCAGGCCTCCTTCCTCCCCCACCTCACCGAGTTACCTGCTGGGCCCTGTGGACACTGGGCTGTGACCCCCGCTGTTTTGTAGATGCTGGTCTTCTTTCCAAACCACCAGACAGGGAGGTAGGCACAGAGCAGACGGACGCAGGGACTGTGAAAGAAGGGGGGCAGGGGAAGCACCAGGAAACACATTTTCTGAAGTCTGGAATAACAGCTTCCACGGAAAATAAAAACACGTTCCTGCCACAAAGAGAAAATGCGGACATAAATTCCCTTTAACCAGCAGCCAAACGTTCTAATATTTATGCCTGGATTTTCCCAGGCAATTTTAATTCACATTTGCACTTTTGCTATAGAGAATAAAAAGGAAGACGGGGGTACAGAACGTGCAAAAAACTAAAAAATACCATCATTTAAATGGAATTGAATCCCTTTCAAAACACTGCGTCCAGTGAAGCTGTTGCCTTGAGAGGTTTTTTGTTTTGTTTTGTTTTTTGTCAGTTCTATGCACCACTCAAAACCTGTTGAAAGCTATAAAAAGCACCTGCCATCTCAATGGACTCCAGATTCACTTGCTCTGGTGTTGGATTCCAACGTGGCCCCTTGGCAGCAGGAGCAGAGCTGAGGGCGACAGCCGGGGAGCTGCTGGGGCCTGTGACAGGTGAACCTGTTACATTCCATTTCCAAGCCACACACCGTTAGATAAAGAGGCAATTCCAGCCGGGGGCTTGCTGCAGCCCGACCGCAACTTTGCCAGGCCTGGCTGGCAGCAGCGGGAAGAATACCACTGCAGAAACGGTATGTTTTTTCCTTCAGAGTTCAAGAGTTCCCCGTGGCTCTTTCTTCCCGCAAATCCAGCCTCTATGGGCTGTGGTGTTGGCCACCCGAGCGTTGTACTGGGATGGGGATAAATTTCTTCCTAGAGGGAACTCTCAAGTCCGGCCACCTTCCAGATGCTGCTGCACTATCACCTCCTCCATGGAGCCCTTCGGCCTCTCTCCAGTCCCACTGTTTCCTGCCAACAGCAGGAGTCCCTGGTCAATGTCCCACTTAACCTGCTGCCTCAAATTATTGCTTGTCCTTTTTACATGAGGACCCGTGTGACTGGGAGCTAAACAAGCTGGTCCCTCAGGGTGAGATGGTGTCTCCTATTTCTCTTTGCAAGCACACATGTGGTGGGCGATCTGCAGAAAGAACCACCGTTAGGCAGTAGCCTGGACACCAGCCTCAAGCTCTAAGCACAGTGAAGAAACAGCAGGAACATGGACCTGGGGGACCATGTAGCTGGGGGATGGGCCAATAGGCAGCGCATTTCCAAACCCTTGGCCCTGCCTGAGCCTTGGCCCCCTGACACTCCCCGGAGGAGAGGAGCACCCAGCAGTGACTGAGACTCATTTCCTACCAGCCTGATAGAACCAGAGGCTCCAATTTACGGAATATAAGACACTTACCCATCTAAGTTTGTGCAAAGAAATTTCCACTGGCCTCAAATCCAGCTCAATAATGACACAGGGGAAAAAGAAACAGAGTGTGGGCTCTCAACCTCTGTGCAGAGGAGGGAGGCGTTGAGAACACGTGGGAGGAGGCTGCAAAACAGGCTCTAAGAGCGGAGACTGGAAGGTGTGCGTGTCCCAGATCTGGGACTGGTAAAAGAGGTTTGCTAATGGAACCACAGTGGTTCTTTTATTATGATTTCACTGTTGGTCTCAGTAGATACATGGAACCTGGTTGTCAGTGTCCCAGGACAAACCATTAAAAGGCCACCTAGAAGCCCCCAAAGAAGCAGAGGATCCTCTGAGTAGTGTTCTGGCCCCAGGAAGATGGCCACGCTGTGTCACATTGCAAGTGGCTATCCCCCACAAAAACTCCAGGACTTGAAGCAAGTTTCACAAATACCCTTCACCAGCAAGAAACAACCCTGGGACATGGTTGAATGAAGAAGTCTATCCGTCGGGGGCACCTGGCTCAGTGGATTAAGCGTCTGCCTGCGGGCTCAGGTCATGATCCTGGGGTCCTGGAATCGAGCCCTGCAACGGGCTCCCTGCTCAGCGGGGAGCCTGCTTCTCCCTCTCCCTCTCCTTCTGCCACCCCCCCCCCCCCCCGGCTTATGCTCTCTCGAGCTTTCCCTCTCATTCTCTGTCAACCAAGTAAGTAAAATCTTTGGGGAAAAGTGAGGGCGACTCTACCACTCATTCACTGAAGAAGCATTCGCTTGGTCCCAGCTGCCATGGTACCACACGGCCTGCAAGGCCTCTAGCACAAAAGATTCAGCACGGAGCTAGGGAGCCATGGACAGACGTGGGCCCTGCCTTTGTGGAGCTTGCCCTCTAGTTAGGGGAGAAAACCAACCAAAACTGGCCAAAGAATCATTTCAGATAGGGATCGATACAGCTAAAGCGAAGTAAAGCAAGAGGAGAGAATGAAAACGTGTTAGAAGAAAAATGATCTAGATGATCACCTACAGAAAGGGTGGCATTTGAGCAGAGACACCTGGGCAGATGGGATGGGGAGTGTTCCCAGCAGGGGAAGAAGAGGCACGAAGGGCCTAAGGCCGGAGGGTGACCAGGTCAAGGCAGAAGGCCAGTGTGACTGAGGTAAAAGGGGGCACATGGTCGGAGGGACTCCCTTGCCGAGCCACTTGCCACTCTTCTTCCTCCCCATCCCACCCACGCCCTGGCCCCTAAGGGACATGTGGGAGGAAGGCTCCCTCTGGTGCCTCCCACCCCTAACCTCTAGCACCTGTACGACCCAGTTAAACCCTAGCCCTCAGTGGAACCCCATGGAGTACCCAGGCTTCACGGAGATAAAATGGAGTGTTTTCCAAACCACAACTTTCTGAAGGTCCCCTTGGGGCCCAACATCTATGTTTGATACCAGCTCAAAGGAAATTTTCTCTCAAAGCATTAGTTACATCCGTCCTGGTATTTTTGCACACAGAGGAGCAGGAAACCCAAATGGTGCCTCAGTTCAAGGAAGACGGCAAGGCCTCCCTCTCCCCTGCTTGAATCACTGAAGTGATGCGGAGCTCCCCAGATGGAAACAAGAGGCAAATGCTACTGAGGTCCTGAATCAAGCTCTTGTGACTGGGCCTGAGGGGGTGGTCTGCACCCTGACCAGAGACCCAAGGACCTGCCCCAGAAGGGGCAAGTAGAAAAGGTGAGGTCAGAGGTCAAGGCTCACCAGTGTGACCTGGTGTCCCACGGGCTGCTGACCACCTCTCTCAGGGACCCCACAGGGGTAGTCTCCGCTCCTCCAGCACACGGCCCATACTGCAGGGAAGAGGTCATTCAAATGCCCTCTCCACTGAATGCCCTTCCGATGCCCCAGACTGCCCTAGAGACAAAGCCCAAGTACTCTATGGGGTCCCGCCATCTGGGCCCACTCGCAACACTCAGGCCATCTGAACCAGTGTTGCTCAGAAGCCTGTTCCCGTGCTCATGACAACGAATAGGTTTCACAGGAGACCCAGTGTACACGCCTACACAGGCTTCGGAAACACAAGTTTCAAAAAACTAATCCTTCATACGTACCATGAGCCCTGATGTTCCCAATCCCACCTTATTCTTTCGTTTTAAAGCTGGTCATGACATGCTAAATTGGTTTCATGACCCACTGGCAAATCATGAACTACAGTTTGTGTAACAATATACTAAACTGATTTCTGTCGTCTAAATCGCCTTCCCCTCCTGTCCCTCTGAGATTTCTCACGTGCGTTTCTTCCTGCTGGGATTTCCCTTCTCTTCCCTATTCCTCCCTTTCTTTTGCTGATTCAGATGTTTTCAACCTTGGCTGCACATTAGAATCACACAAGATGCCTTAAAAATATACCAGCGCCTGGGTATAGCCCACTCACACCGGTCCCCACAGAAGCTGATTTCATTGGTCATCGTGGAGCCCTGCCCACCCTAGCCCACAGAAGTAAGTATTTGTTATATGAATTTATGAGGAAGGTCCTGTTATTATCCCATTTTACAGATAAGGAAACTGATGTTCAGAAGGTTAAATCAATTAGCCAATACCACGCAACCGGAAGTGGAAAAGGTGGGATCAGGACTCCCATCCGCCCAGTTCCAGAGCCTCCTAACCGGCCCACGTGCTTCCTCTCAGAGCCCAAGAGATAAGAGACACAACTCACAGCTCTGCCAGACCTTCTGATGAAGATCTAGGGAGAGCCATTAGGTATCACGGTAGGACCGCCTTTCTCCTGGCTCTTTCTGGGCCCTGGGTTCACACAGCATTCCCCCAACGGACTTGGTCCCCAGTCCTCTCCTATGACCACTCTGCTCTCTCACCCAGCTGCCCTATTCCCCATGCCGGCTGGACACTTCCAAGGGCACATTCTCTCAAGTAAGAGGACTCACCCCAAACCCCTTCTCTCCTTCCTCTCACCCCCGGGATCACCACCCCCCTGCTTAATGCTTCACTTATCTAAATTCGAGATATCCCATCCTCAATATCTCTGACCAGTGCCTCCCTCCCTCCCCACTCCCCCAAAACATGCTGCTGGGCACCTAGTTTCCTGTGTTGCCACTCCCCACACTGCATCTCGTGACCCCACCACTTCCTCAGCCCCTGGCCACCTTGCTGCTAGTTGATTGCCACGCTCCCCTGGGCTGCAGCAGTGGTTTCCACACATCTTTCTGTTTCTATGTTCTCCCCACCTATCGACCCCCACCAAGAGGATGCCTGACCCAGCTCTGGCCGGGTCTCTTCTTAGAATCCTCCAGTGAGCCTGTCCTAGCCCACACTGGGAGATAAAACTCAGGCGTCAGAGTCCACTGCTGTGAGCTGGCAAGAAGAAATCTTTCCAGCCACGTTTCACCCTAGCTCGGCCTGCATCCCAAACTAACAGATCTGCTAGGCGTGCCATTTCTCAGATACGCCTCCTAAGCCCACCGCGACCCAGGCATTAGTATTACGCAAACACTGAAGGAGGGCTTAAGAGGAAATAACCCCATCAAGAGGACCAGCCCATTAAGCCAAACGTTCTAGACACTACTCACCACTCTCCAGGCTAGGACCATGGCAACAAGTCACATCTCAGGTTCATTTATGAGCAAACAGTAGGACCACGGGATTATGGAAGTCTAATAATTTTAGCTGTGAAAAACGGTGGGGACAGTAAAGGTTTCTACCAGGGCCAAGGGGGAAATGGGTATCAGTGAGGCAGCACGAAATTATGGCAGCGGGGAGCTCTATCAGCCCAGAAATTACACCAGGTCATGGGGCTTCAGGAGGCTATGGGGGAAGGGAATACAGGCCCCTGCTCTGCCCTCAAATGAGATAAACTTTCGTAGGAGGAGGAAGTTTTTTCAGGGTGTCAATCAGCTTTAAAGTAGATAAGATTCAGAAGTCTTCAGGAACACATTGTTGAGAAATATCTTCCCCTGTACAGAACTTTCTTTACTCCCAGATCCAGGGAAGGTTGGAATCAAACCCTAGGTGCCCATTCCATGACCAGATCTCTTCAACTGGATGACCCGGGGCCCCAAAGTCAACTCCTCCCTACCCTGTACCCTGTCCTTGTCTCAGGCCCTAGGCTCCCTTGCCTGGGTTGAGTTGATCGGGGTCCCTACTTTGGCATTCTAAATGCCTAATTGGGAATAATTATAATTCTTAATTACACTTCATGCATTACATACCAACACCACAGCTGCTTTTAAGTTTTATTTTTCACTAAAGCAATGTTTTCAAGAGCTTATTTAAAAAGGAGGAGGATAAAACTACTGAATAATCATTTATAATTTAAAAGTAAATAAGAACCAATTATGATCATGTTTGTGAAACAAAATGCTCTCTCCATTCAGTTAGTTATTAACCTAGAAATCTGAGTCACCTGGAGCTTCAGACTCATGCACCAAGCTCAGTGAATCTAAGATTCCAGGATTGGTTTCCGGTAACCAAAGACTGAAGACTTTTGGGTTCAAAAACCCAAAAACCTAGGGAGTTTCCCAGAACAGATGGCAACAAAAAGTGTTGACTTTTTGCTGACTTCAGGCCTGAAGGATGGGTATTCCAAAGTAGAATACTCCTACAGACCATAATAATTGTCCTGATAGAGCATTTCCCATCTTAGAATGTACATTCCGATGTATCTGTACATAGCTCCAAGCCTCATTTTCTTTGTGGTTCTTAAACCGTTAAAGGTATAGCACTGAAAACTCTTCCCCAGAGGGGGGTCTGATTGGCTCAGTCAATTAAGCATCGACGCTTGATTTCAGCTCAGGTCATGATCTCAGGGGTCTTGAGATCAAGCCCCGCCTCAGGTTCTGAGCTCAACACGGAGTCTGCTTCTCTCCCTCTCTCTCTCTCTCTCTCCCTGCCCCTCTCCCTGTTTGCACTCTCAATCTCTAAATAAATAAATAAGTAGGTAAATCTTTTTAAAAAACAAAGCAAACTCTTCCCTGAGAAATACATACACATACACAAAACATGCCCAAGATTTTGCATATAATTTTAAGAGATTCACACATTCATAAAGTTATCCATGAATTCCTTAAGATTGGTGCTTTTCAAGATACCCAATGTTCATTTGTTTGTTTTTAGAACAGGGCAAAAGCATGGAGGAACTTGCAAATTACATGCATTGCGAAATTTTTAAACACGATTATTTACAGTTCATTCTACAAATCACTAAGTGCCTACTATGTTCCAGGCACCAGACTGAGAATAATAAGCTAATTGTTATTATTAGCTTATTGTATAGTTAGTTGCTAGAAGCAAGGAAGGATGTGTTGATGAATCCAATAGGGTCCCTGAAGGGTATCAGTGGGAGAGGCAAGAGGAGGATGCATGCCATACTGAGGAGGAAGGAGGAGGAAATGCTGGAAGAATTCTGATTCCTCTGAGGCTGCCAAGCTTTGACCTTGCTGCCCTATGAAAGCTGCGGGAGGCGGTGAGAGGACAGAGAAATACGTCAGCACAGAACAGGCAACGATGGCATTAATGTGAAGACCTGAGTCCCAGAGACTAGGAACATCAGCCTCCTGAGAGAAAGCCCTTGAGACTGACCACTGGCCATGGAATGTGACCAATGCATTCATTAATTACCAGGGATATACTGTCTTCTAAGGACCCCACACGAGCACTGCAGGAATAGAAACTCATGACAGGGCCATGGGCTTTAAGAAAGGCAAAAGTTAAGTGGAGAGAATATGGCTAAGTACATCGATGGTTTATTGGAACAACTTCTCCTGTGTATCACAACAGCCCCCTAATTCAGAGCTCGGCTTCTGGTGTTTCCAACCTGTTATTTTGCCAAGCACACATTTATGTGACCACCACCTACTATCATAATCATTTCATAAAAGAAAACCATTTCACTGCTATTTAATAAGAATAAAGGATATTATTATCCTTACCAAGAAAAAAAGAACTGAAACTTCACGCCATGTGTATACTTGCAATACACATGCGTGCGTACACGCGCCCACACGTCTTTACTTTTCTAATTTTTCTAGGCTGGTGAAATTTTATCACAGCTCAGCACCAGTTCACAGAAGAGCATTTGGAAACCACCACAAGAGGGTTTAAAAAGAAAGTGAGGACAAAGTACGTAAGGAGTAATTGGCCCTGCCCAGGACAGAGAGGGAAGGTTTCCCAGCAGAAGGATGGAAACAGTTTCAGCGAGTGGGGTTGCTGGAATCACAAAGACACAGTGGAAACAAAGGCATGTGGTGAGAAAGAAGCACAATGTCAATCTCATTTCTGAACTTCTGTTATCACTCAAGAGTCCTCAATGCCCATATCTGTGACTTTTGTACCTTATACATTGTTACCTCTAAACTGCCCTTGTACTCCCAGTTTGGACAGTCATAACTGATGGGCAAACCCTTTAAGCTGTCACTGGATGGTCTTGTTCCCCAAACAACTGCTATGTTTGGTAAGCTTTCCCACATTTGTATGTGGGTCCTTATTTTTACCATCAAATATTAGATTATAGGTGGGAAACCAAAAGCCTATTGCTAGAGAATAAATGCAAATAAATTTTGTATAATTAGAAAAGGATGAGAATTATTTGGTGAACCAAAAACAGTACTTCTTTATTCCCAACAGTACTCAGTGAATGTAAGCCAACAATTATGTGTTTAATTTTGAAAAAGAAGAAAAACATCTAAGACTTTCAGTTAAGTATAAATGGCCACAAGGATTTATGTTTTCTTCCTCTGAAAACTCACTAAAATAATAGTGATTTTTTAGAAGTATAACTGTCCAAAAGAAAAAAGAATGCTAAATAAATAATTAGTAAATGAAAAATTTCCACAATTTTTGGGAAGACAGAAAATGGATGGAGGATTAGCAACTTGTACAACAGGGCCAAAAAAGCTACCACCAATGTGCCCATATCTATGATGTATAAACTAATCCCTTTCTCCCTCGCCCCAACACAGAACCCCAGAATGGCTTCAGGGCTCAAGGTTCTATATACCACAAAAGGGAGAAAGTAAGAGCATGAAGGTACAAAGCTAAAAATGGGAGGATTTATTGGAAGTCGGAATATCAAAGTATTGTGCTCCAAAATGTGCTCACAGCCCCAAACAACCAGTTGACTAACTCTACCCACCCTAAGGAAATCACAGGTTTATTTTCTGGAGAAGTTAATCTAGTTAGGCTCTGGACTCAGGAACATCATGCACATTAGAGATAAAGATAAATTAACTTATGGTCTTCAGTCCCCATTCATCTACCCTATTCCCAGAAAGCTGGAAACAAGGCATTCTCCCCCTAGGCTGGAGACTAGAGGATTCATACACAGAGAAAAGATGGCCAGATATTTATACTTGCCGGGTATCACTACAGGATATAGTGAAGTATACTGATTGCCAAACATACACATGCGCGCACATGTGCACACACATGCAAACCAGCTTTTTTTAGAATACTATTGTTAAATATTAATTTAATATTATTAAATATTAAATTAATAAATATTAATTTAATTTCATATTTAATATTAAATATTAAATTAATAAATATTAATTTAATTTCACATTAAATATTAAATATTAATAGTAGTCAACCAAGGAATCATTTAACAATTGAGGAATTCCTGATACAAAGACAAAATAAAGGGAAGAAAAAGGAAAGAACTAGGAAAACGGAGCTAATAAAGAGAAATCAATGTCAATTCTTAATAAAAAGTAAGCTACTATATCTAAGAAACAAAATAGGAGTCCCATCTTTTTTAAGGGAACAAAGTTCAAGAAAGAACTTCACAATTAAAAATAAAATAGCCCAGGGATGCCTGGGTGGTTCAGTCAGTTAAGCAAGTACTTTCGGCTCAGGTCACGAGGCCCACATCAGGCTCCTTGTTCAGTGGGGAGCCTGCTTCTCCCTCTTTCTCTGCCTGCCACTTTGCTTGCTTATGCTCCCTCTCTCTTTCTGATAAAGAAATCATCTTTTAAAAAAAATAAAACAAAATAGCCCAAGTTTAAAAGCCAGTAGAAGATGTGAAAGGTAAAGAATTTACCCCAAAAGTTGAGTTTCCACCTAGTTTCCACTTTCCTAGAAAGAAAAACAAAACAAAAAAAAAGGATAAGTTAAATATGGGATGCAGAAGATAACAGAGCAATGCGTTCAAGTGAGTTTTTAACCTGAGATTTTATAACCAGCTAAACTATCATTCATATGAGAATGATCAGATTCCTTTTCAAACTTGAACTCAAAACTTTAGCAGGGAATCTGAAGTAGAAAAGCAGTAGTATTTTGTAGTGATGTTGTGCCACAGGTCTAGAGAACGATTAGTCTAAATCAGAGGCAGGAAAGTAGAAGTTTCCAAGAAGGAGCATTCTAGGAGGAAAACAACACAGACTTGATAGAATAACTACATGTGTATTTAGAAAAAAAATTATAAAAGTGTGAATACCGCTAGCAGAAAAGAAATTAAGGTTATATAAAAAAGAAAACTCTAAAAAAAGAAGAAGAAAACTTCACAAGGAAAAATAGGGGGGAAAGACATTAACTCTAGGAAAAATAAAGTAGAAATTCCTGAAGAAAGAAAGCAACCATAACACTATACTTATCACTGAACTGCATTTACATAATTATAATAATGTAACCATAAACGTCTAATTCAACCAAAATACATTATGCAATTATTCTAGAAGAATGGGGAAACCGGTGTGAGGTGGGGAATGGAGAGTGAGTAGGAGGAGGTGTGTGAACAATCTAAGCCTATTTATACTGCAAATGGAAAAAGATGAAAAGAAAAGCTGCCTACAAAAATCAAATGTATCCAATAAAGTGCAATATTCTGAGGTATATCTTATTTTATTCTTTCTCTCCCTATATGTCCCCTCATTTAAGAATAAAATGAAAACAGTGAGGGGGAAAAAAGAATTCAATAACGTCCAAAATGAGTAAATCAAGAAATGGCAGTATTCACTTATTATTTATAAACATGGAGGTACATTCCCAAAAAAATATTAAAATATTAAGGGTGTTGCAAGTAGTTAACTCTGGAGGACAGAAGTGAAAAGGACTTGGGTGAGAGGGACACAACTGACGGCTAATGGATCCCCCATCTGCAGTTCTGAGTTCTGGCTTTTACTAATAGTTTGCCGGTTGGCCCATCCTTTCTGTGCCACGCCCTAACGACCACATTCATTGTTCCCTATGATAACAATGGGCTGAGCCATGACTTTCAACAGAGGGAGCCCTAAGCATCCCCTCAGGCCAGTCTGTCCAATACTTCTGTCCGTTCTGAAATCCACCTGCCTCCTTGGCAAAAGCCAGGGAGCTACTGGCGTCAGCTTGCTCCCCTGGCTCAACGCTGAACACCAAGTTCTCCTTCAGCACATCATCACCAGGAAGGTGATAAAAGTGGCTTTTTTCCAAGGTAATAATCCCACATTTACGACAATTAAGAATCTCCCCATAGTGAATGTCACATCTCCCTAAGAAGCCAGCAGTACTTAGGCCCCAATAATCTGTGAGGGGCCTTGGGGCCGAGGATCTGAATATTCACAGCACCAGGACCCTCCTTCCCAGAGATGTCAGAAGCTCTCCTTCTGCACGGATGTGGACGCCAGCTGGTATGACACAAGTCTGCTGCTGAGTAGACTATCAAGTGGACCAGCTTGACTTGGCCAGTCTCAGCCCAAATCCAATCATGTCCTAATCAGGTTTAATTGAGATTAATAACCTCTCACAACTGGCTCTAGGTGTCTCATCAACGGACATCCTGCTAAGAAAACTGCTCTGCAGGCCTCCATTCTGGCCAAACAATTTCCACCTTCCTCCCTCCCCACCCTGGCTCCCAGCCCATCAGACCCCCCGACCCTAAGGAACAAAAGAAAATACGAAGGATGTTTTCAGGACCCAAAGAGGATGGGAAAAGCAAAAGCAGAACAACTACTGAGTCAGAAATATCAAAGCCCTGGCATGAACTTCTTTGCCCCACTCTGATAGCCCCTATAGAGTAGATGCAGGAAAATTCTAGAAGCATTGTAACCATCATCGTTGGGCTGTCTACAGTGCAGTGAATGCTTCCCAGCTCCGCTCACCTGGGCTGCCACACTGGACTAAAGGGAAACATCAGTCATTCATTTCCTTAAAAGATAATTGTTAAACACCTCCTCTGTGCCAGGGCATATAGGAGACTGGGAGAAGTGGTTAGTCCAGCTGATACAGCCAGCCAAAATGGACAGCAGAACAAGATGAGGCCACAGAACCACAGAGGCTGGATTATGCCACACCAGATGGGCCACAGAAAGAGGGTTGGATTTCCTCTTGAGCACGGTGGGAAGTTACTTACTAATGCAGGACACCTCCTTCTATGGTCTGAGGAACATGTCCGGGCATAAACTTTACAGCATAGTCCCTTCTTTTTGCTTTGGAGGAACAGTTCCCTAGAATAAAATAAATTTATTCATTCATGCATCAATTATGTACCACATAAAACTAACTCTCCCACAACACCAGCGAGATCAGGCTCATGCGGTCAAAAGGAAAGCTTGTACTAAAGAATTGCTGGGGTCCTCAGTCTGCCTGGGGACATCTCCACATCCCAGCTCCATTTTCCTGGGGAAAAAACACTGGCCCTGCCCTCAGGAAGCTGGAGAGAAAAGGCAGATCAACCTGTGATTCCCCAAACAGGAAAAGCCCCTATCAGACTCCTGTTCTAATGAACTCAGGACTTCAGAAGGAAACAAATGATGTGAAAGGACATGAACTTCACACTGGAAGAAGAATCATGAAAATGTACCATGCAATATTTTCCCCATATTTTGAAATCCTTCGAAGGAATTCCCTGCTAACAGGGTGATCAAGAAGTCAGGGGGGTCAGAGTGAAAAGAAGGAAGGAGAGATCTCTGCTTTTTCAGACCAAAAAGCAAGAAAATGCCCCATCTAGTTTCCCTCATCCCCATTAACTCAGACTCTGCACGGGCTATTCACAGAAGCACTTTTCAGAGAATCATAGCTGAACACTTCAAAAAACTTGAACACTGAAGATGCTTTTTTGACGGGGCAGAGAAGGTAATAGCTTTGGTCTCGAGAGTCTGCATTGGCACCAACAGCCCGTTCTGAGCCTGTAAGATGACCCAACCCCTGGGAAGAGCTTTTGAGAAAAATTGGAAACGGGCCCCTGCCTTACCCATTGAGGCATGAATACCGTGCCCGTTACCGAAACCACCAGGTATGAAGAAGAGAACATGGGAGGGCGGTTGAAAAAAAGCTGCAATTACCACCAGCTCTGGCTCACCATTGTGCTCCCCTGTCTCCACTGTCTTTCTATCAGGTGTCTTTTTTCCAAACCCACTGCAACTCAAGTGCAAGCTGGGCTCCTGTGTGTTACCAGAGCTCTCTTACCAAAGCCTCCTGGGGAAGCTGGAAGCCCCAGTTCGTGCCCTATCTCATGCCTCTTGTCTGAGGACATTGGGTGGGGCGTTCCAAGACTTGCCTTGGTTTCCTTGAAAAGGTGGGTCCCAAGAGCCTCTTTCTGCACAGCAAGGGGTTAGAGCAGGTAAAGAAGTGTGAAGAAGAGGCCTCTGGCTGAAAGGGAAACGGGGGCTAGGCGAGGCTTGTGATTCCAGAGCTCTGCGAAGCTTACGAATTTAAACATCAGCAAACAAGGCAATCCATGACCCAAACTCAATTTGTTCCATCTTCTCACCTCCCACTGCCTTTGCCGAAGGTAGGGACTGGCCACTTGTGTTCTGGACGATCAGAGCAGTGTCCGCCTCAAGCCCTGCCCCTCCTACCCAGCTCCCAGACTGGGACCACACATCCATTAGAGGGGCTTTCCTCAGACTCAGCTGTGGCCGTGTCTCTCCCAGAGTGAACACTCTTCTTTGACAACCAACCACTGCCTGTTGAAGGAGGTCCAACCAAACCACCTAGAGTAACATGCATGGCCTTCTGTGGTCTGTCTCCCGTGACCTCCACCGTCCCACTTTCCCCTAAGCCCTACTCCTGTCTTCCCCCACAGTGCACCTCCTTCCCATTCGGCAAAAATACACAACCAGCGACAACTCCCAGAATGTGCCACAGGGTTTGCACGCCTGTACCTTCATGTGTGCTATTCTCCCTCCCTGGAATGCTTTCTTCCTCTGCCTTATCCATTCATAAAACTTCTCTCAAAATACACACTTAAATGTTAGCTCCCTCTGGGGTGCCTGGGTGCCTTAATTAGTTGAGTGTCCAATCCTTGGTTTCAGCTCAGGTCATGACACCAGGGTCGTGAGATCAAGACTCATGTCAGGCTCCATGCTCAGTGGAGAGTCTGCTGGAGATTCTCTCCTTCTCCCTCTGCCCCTCCCCACACTCTCCATCTCTCTCTCACATAAATAAATAATCTTTTTTTAAAAATTGTTAGCTCCCTCTGAAGCCTTCTCTGATCTTCTCTGACAACTGATCCCCTCTTCCACTGACCAGTAGGACATGTAACACCAAATGGCAAGTGTTGCTCTACTCCACTGGAATGAGTTACTTAGAACATAGACTAAAATTTCATCCTTGTCCAGTCCACTCACCAACGTGTAGAATGAAAGGATCTTTGCATTGTCTAGAATTGGGTAACGTTGTATAATGAGAAAACTGGGGTCTAAAGAGATAAGATTCACAATGCCAGTTGACAGCAGACTTGGATCTAGACATCAGTTTCAATTTACCCAACTCCTAATCCAAAGTATTTTCTACCAGGACTCCCTGCGCACGAGAGGCTTAGCCCCTTCATAGAAGGTGACCTCTTCAACTTAAGTCCCATTCAGCCAGAGTAACATGATACAGAGGTCTCTGGAACCTGGGCCTCTTCTGGGCACCACCATGTTGCCTCAGAGCCTTCTCCCATTTCCAGGGAGAAGACTCCCAGGTGGCAGCTTACCTTGGGATACCCAAACTCACCCAAGCTCCTGTGGTCCCTGGAAGACCTACGTCAAACCACTGTTTGCCAAGGAGTAGAAAGATGACCAAATTGCGTGACCTTGGGCAGATGGTCAAGAGAGAGATATAATATAGGGGCTGAGAACACCTGTATTCTCCACATTGTCTTAACCTCCTGGAGTCATAAGTACAGAGAAGGCCATCGGGAAGGAGCCTTTAATTACCTGCAGGTGTCCCAATTAAGCAGCATTGCCTTCCCAATTAGCAGTCCCTTCCATTGGAAATCATTAGGCTTAATTCCATTTCCCGGGAAACATCTTAATCAAGCAAGCTCTGTCCCCAACTCCTGAAGCAGGCAGACTGCTGCTGTTGTCAGCCTGGCCCTGCCTGGTCTAGATGATGCTGCTAAACTGGGCTTTGGGTCAATTTCCCAATTAAACATATCCCTTTAATTACACTGTTTTCTACTGTTTATGGCCAAACCGAGGATCTATTTCCTTCATTACTTACTAACAGTAGAGCCTGTTCAAAGAAAGCCCTTCCCTAAAGAAGGAGATAAATTTGTAAGAGTGCTCAATGAAATCATCTCTTTTGAAAAATGAATCTGAAACACTATGGGGTGGGAGCTACGAAGCACAGCCTGTTTTCAAGATGTAACTTGAAAGCTACAGGTGCCTTCACTCCCAAAGTCAGGGGAGCCCCCGGTTTCTCTCCCCTTTTTTTCTTTACTATTCCCCAGAATCATTAAATTGAGAGTGACAATCTTAGGAGAGAGGGGACTGTCCAGTAGATGTCCAGAGAGGGCTCTCCAAGTTCTCAGTCTTTGAATCTTAAATACTTGAATCAGAAGGTGAAGGCGAGGGATGGGAAGAAGCAGGGGATTCGGAGGCGTCCCAGCCCGGATGACTGCCAGGGGAATGAGAGCCCTATTACATGTCAGCACTGAAGCCGACTGCTGACCACCAACTTTGTATTTTTTCTAGAGATCCTCCTCCTGGATGGTGTCTAGTTCTCTTGTCCCAAATTCAGAGCCCCATTCTCATGCTGTTAAAGGATTCACTGCCGACAGAGGGGTTCGTTTTTCATCTATGCGAGCCTGAAATCCTTCACGCCTCAAGGCAGGCAACGCAAGTCTCTTCCCCATCCCTAGCACGGCATCCTCCTCGCACTCTGCTGGTTTATCTCTTCCCTTCTTTCGCTCCATTCTCAGCAGACATAAGCCCCCAGGAAAGGGGAAAGAGAGGGAGGCAAAGTACAAGATGCAATTGGTTCAATCACAATTTAGAATCCCTCAAAACTTATCCCTGAAAACCTTACAAAAACATCTTCATTTTCACTCTGAAATAGACTCTGAAGTTCAAATCAAATTTTCTTTCCTTGAACTTTTTTTTATATCTATGTTAATCACATTCCTATGAAATTGAAGAGAGGGAAGTGCCCCTCTCCTTGATAATAAATTTAATATGGAGATGATTAGAAATGCATTTGTCATTGCTGCCTGGAGAGCCTCATGCATTAGCCCTCCAGAAATCAGATCAACACCTAACCATCCCTGTCCCTCCCTGGGTCCTCACCACAGTGCCAGCCTCTGCAATAATCACCCGCTACTGATTTTTTTTCTCAAATTATTTGTTTTTTTTTAATTTTAAAATCAGCTTACCTTAATTCATTACTATTCAACATTAGGGACAAACTCCCAAACCCTGGAGGACTCTGGTCCTAATAGGTTAAAAAAATTGTATAGATAAATATAATACACACACACACACACACACACACACATGCTAAAAACTATCCATATATACATATGTGTGTACATATATACATACCTCAGACTACCCACATATACATATGTATACATGTGTATATGTATACACATATATACAGGTAGACATATATGTGTTTGCATGTTCCATATATCCATATACACATGTATGTACTATACATGTATGCACATGTATATATATATGGATAGTCTGTATATATGTGTGTTTGTATATATGTGTGTGTGTGTGCATATATATATATAATCTGTGCATATATATGTGTGTTTAGGTGTGGGTGTGGATGTATATATATGCATATAATCTGAAGTCAGTTGCTTTCTATTGACTTTTACCATTTCTTCCCTCTGTTCCCAGAAGACAAAACTATTTAGATCTGATAAAGCATCTGGCCTATTAGATAAGCTTCCTTTTCTCCCTTACAGAAATTCTGATTGAAAATGTCACTGCTCTAATAGTGGTCTAGAGACATTTCCCTGGCACAAGTCACAATTCGTCACCGAGTTCGCTTTGAAAGCCCTCTGGTTTGGGAAAATGGGACTCTTCAGACATCCCCTAATGAAGCCTCAAGTCAGCCTTGAGAATTCAGATAACCTATGTCCCATACCTTGTGCCCCACACTGCTCAGGCCTCTGTGCTAGTTCCAAGGATTAAAACAGGTAAAAAGCCTTGAGGCAACAGTAGTCAAAATACTAACACTACTACTATTTATAGCTAACATGTATATCCTCACTATGTTCTAGAAACAACTGAAAGGGTTCTCCCTATATTATTTCCTTTATATGATAGATATTACTATTACCCACATTGTACGGAAAGGGAAATTGAAGTTCAAAAAAGTCAAGTAATTTCTTCCAGAACACATAGCTAGTAAGTGTGCCCAGGACTCATACTCAGGTTGTTCTATTGCCAAGTTGCTTGAAGCCTCAGAGGAGACAAAGGAGGAAATTAACACTGAGCTGGGATTAGATCTACTATCTTATATTCTGAATTCTATTCCTGTCCTGCTTCCACGAATGCAAATTAATTCATTATATTAGATCGGAACCTGGACTCGGGTTCCGACTCCAAGTGAATCACTTTCCCTCTGATCTTAGTTTTCTCATCTATGCAATGAGAATACTGGGCTGAGCGATCCCATGGGAAACTTCTAGCTCTTACAGTCTGGGAGTCTAAGTAGATATCTAAGTAGATAAGACATAAATGGTACCACAGACAGTCCTTTAAAGTTGGAGAAGTCTTGGAGTTGATCTAATATAGGTACACCAAATGCACTGCATATAAGCCACCACTTTCCTATACTGTGCCCATGGCAGACATCACCAATGGATCACCATCTTCCTTACTGATCCCAGCTCGGATTCCTTTACAATTAGATTCAGAATAAATAGATTCTGAATCCTTTACAAAATAGATTCAGAATCCTTTACAATTCTAAGCTAAGGAAGCAAGAGAGTGAAACAACAGCACACTGGATAAACCTATTTGCCATCCCAATGTTTACCAATTGTCCCAATTTACAAATGAGGAAACTGAGGCTCAGAGCGAGTAAGGGATACAATAAACATCTATTGAGCAATTAATATGTCATAGCACTTGCGTTAGATCCCAAAGATAAAAAGAAGAAAAGGACATAGTCTCGTTCTGTAATGACTCAGCTGTTAGACAAACAGTTACAATACTCTGTAAAAAGTATCATTTGACCACATGGAAGGCCCACTAACTTAGACTAATAGATTAGTGGAAGGCCTCTGGCAGGAAGCAGCACTTTAGCTAAGACTTGAAGGGAATTAACAGTTTGTCAGATGAAGAAGGGGCAAGAAGGCCATTCTGAAGAGGGAAGAATCTAACAGTGGAAAAAGGCCCAGCCTACTCTAAAGAGTTATAAGTTGCTAGGGATAGCTGAAGCCTTGGAGCATAAAATGCACTGAGCTAGGAAATGATGAGCAGAGAGGAGGCGAGCAGGACCCAGCCGTAAAGAGTCACACAAGCCATTCTATAAAAGCTGTCCTCAGAAGACACGCTGGATTCCTCCCACTGAAAAGTAGGGTCTTTGTCCCCTGTCCTTGAAAGATGGCAGGCCTGTAACTTTTCTTTTTTTTTTTTTTTTTTTTACAGAGGCAAACAGAGAGTTTATTGGTCACCTGCTGACTACCTCTCACTGAGGGACTGACTTCTCAGGCTGACTTATCACCCCAAGGGGCTTCTAGTCCTGGAGGCACCCTGGCCCAGCCCCTGGCAGAAGGCATTGTAACAGGCAAGGAGGGGCACGACTGAGCCCCCACCAGGGTAATACCCTGGAGTGGGGAGGGCCAGTGGAGCCCTGGCCCCCGTATTTTGGAGGGAGCCGGCTGGGGAAGGAGGGTGGTGCCCTGCCGCTCCCTGGGCCCCCCAGAGTGGGGCTGCCCCTCGGGGTGGTGAAGGTGGGGGTCGGGGATGAGCAGGCCTCACTTCTCGAAGTGGTCCAGGGGGTAGTGCTCCCCGTAGGTCTGGAGGTGATGGGCCAGGGCTTCCTGCTGCTTGCGGAGCTGGGCGGGCATCTCCTGGTACACGTCAAGAAGAGCAGGCTGGGGCTGGGCTTCAGCTTCCGCTCTGCCGGCTCCAAGACCTCCATCACCTTCTCGCTCCCGCAAGACTGCTTCCTCCAGGCCCTCTCCTGCTCATCATCCCACCAGCCCCAGCTCTGCAGGTAGTGGCGCAGCCAGGAGATGGGGTGGTCCTGCTTGTCCCAGTAACTGACCTCATCCACCGAGCGGTAGGTTGAGCTGTCATCCCTCATGCTGTGGTGTCTGACCCTGTAGGTCATGGCCTCAATGAGGAAGGGCTGGTTCTCCGCCACAGCCCGCAGTACTACAATGGTAGTACTACGGAAAGGATGCCATAGGACTTCTGAGCCTACACCACGAAACGATATGCAGCTTCCACCTTGTTCTTTGGAACTCTCACGTTTCGAGCCATGAGCCACCATGTAAGAACATTAACTTCCTAAAACCACCACGCTGGAGGGGCTGGCTGTAGGTGCTCCCTCTGATAGCCCCAGCCTGCTGGCCCTCCCAACCAAGGTGCCACATATGTGAATGAAGCCATCTTGGGCTTTAGAGCAAGCTACTACCAGCTGAACACCACCAACGGACTTCTGATGAATCCCTCAGCTGAGCCCTGCCTGAATTCCTGACAATTTATGAGATACAATGAAATGGCTGTTATTTTACACCACTAAGTTTTGGAGTAGCATTTTTATGCAGCAGTAGAAAACCAGGACAGCAAAGGAGCACTGAGAATTTGGGGGAAGGAAAGTGACGTGATTAGGTTTGCTCTGGAAGGAGCACTCAGGCTGCTGCGTGGGGAATGACTGACAGGTAGAGAGAATGGAGCAGAATAACCATGGGGCTACTGCAGGTGTACAGCTAAGTGGCAAACGAGAGAGTGGCAAGGGGGTGAAGACACATGCCAGGCTGATCTGAGATACACACAGAAGGTAGAATCAACAGAACGCGATGACTGACGAGAGGAAGGATCAAAAAGAGTCTCACTCTTCTGGCTTAGGTGACTGGGTGGATGGTGGTACCATGGGCTGAGATGGGGAAGATGGGAAGGGAAGCATGTTGGGGAAGCTTTGGGGGGAGGAGTGAGTCTCGTTTAGATGTGGCAGTTGAGATAGTGCATCACGGAGCAGGGAGGAGCTAGAGCATTCAGGAGATGCGCCCGGGCTAGAGACTTGTGTGTGCGAGCCATTCACTGAGGGGTGGCAGCGAAAATCCTGAGGGCAATGGAAAGACCAGATGTCTCACTGCAAGGAATGAGGAGAGGGTAACAGGGAGCAGAACCCCAGGGAGTAGCAGAGTGGAGACAGAGCCAGGGCAGAGTATAGCCTGGCCACCTGAAACCGTGCTTCCTAGGGGATTCCCCCCAAAAAGTTGCTTACCATCCCCCTCCTCTTGTCTCCCCTCTCCTGTCCCCTAGCAAGCCCCTGCCTTGAACATGACACACACTGAGGCTGAGGAAACATGAGGCTAGGCTCTCTTCCTCCTGCTCATCAGAATTGCATATGCTATCCCATGCCAATTTCTTTAATTTTTTAAATGCTCTCCTCTACCGTCTTCTACCCATTCCCTCCAGCCTGTCTTCTTTTAAATGCTCCTCATTTCTTTCCCATTTCATTTTCTTTCATCTGCAACCTGCTATTAAGGTTGTTTTCCCCCCAGCTATTTTGACACCAAAGCAGCTTAATCTGTTCTCCTAATTAACTTGTGATACATACACAGAGTCCAACATCTCCTGCACAATAGTATTCTCTCCATGATCTCCATGGCTCCCCCACAGAATGGGGTTGTCCTCCTTCCCACATCCCTCATTCTTCCCTCCTGTTCCCACGGCTCCTCCAGCCAGATCTTTCTGTCCACATTTGGGAGACCATGGACCTGGACCACTGGCCTGCCAAGTGATCTCAGTAGCCATCATTAGAGTCACTCCATGGAGTGAGACCTTGTCTCCAAAAAGCCCCTATTAGAACACACCATGAGAATTAAGCAGCCACTATTCAGTATTAATGGTTTGTCAGATAATCTTTCTTCAAGAAAAGTACAGCACACGGAATATAGTCAGCAATACTGTATGTAATACACTTATCATGGTGAGCATTTCATAGTATGTATAACTGTTGAATCACAATGTTGTACACCTAAAGCTAATATAATAATATGTCACCTAAACCTCAATTAAAATTTTAAAAATACTCTTTGCTTCATCGACTGCAAGAATTAAGACCATTCTTGACCACCAAACAGTCAACATTCCAGAAAAAGTCAACAGCCCTCTGAAGGGATGCACTGCTATGATGAAGGACCCCAGAGGAACCTACAGAAGACCTTCAGTCATGTCAATGTAGAACTTAGTCTCCTGCAAAAGAAAAGCAAGAGGCACTGAGTGGACAAACAGTGGGGAAATGGAAAGGAATTGGGAGTTGCATATAGAACACGATCAAGAGCACTTCAAGGGCTTCCTTTACAAGATGAGAACTGTGTATCTCATTTGCTCAGCAATGTTGTTCGTTATTCAGGACAATGTTTCTCTTATGAAATCTGAAATTTCTTGGGTGAAAAATACATCTGCAGAGTTCAGATGAGGTCAGGCATTGCTTGTTCAGTATCTCAAGTCCAGAAAGACAAGTTAATTCTTTTTTTAAAGATTTATTTATTTATTTGAGAGAGAGAGTGGAGGAGAGAGGAGAAGCAGAGGGAGAAGGAAGGAGAGTCTCAAGCACTCTGCGCTAAGCACAGAGCCTGATGCGGGACTTGATCTCACAACCCTGAGATCACGACCTGAGCTGAAACCAAGAATTGGATACTCAACTGACTGTACACCCGGGTGTGTCAAAATGAGTTAATTCTTAAAGAAAATGACAGTGAATTTGTATCACACTTAGCAACTCTGACTGAGTAAGCCACAGCAGTTAAAAATAAGGATATTAGAAAATTTGGGCATGGTACAGAAGTTTCTGAAAAAGGAATACTTCAGCAGGCTGATGAGTAAGATTTAAGTTGTCCAGCTTTAGAAACACCAAGATGCTGGATGATTTTTCAGACTTATTGGTGATATTTTAAAGTTGTAATGAAAGCTGTGAATTGATTTGAGAGGATTAAAAATTAAAACAAATAAAATAAGTAAAAGCAAATGAACAGATTTTTTTTAAAAGAGTTAACAAATTCCAATGGACTAAGGAAACTCATTTATAGGAGAAACTCAATTAAGACACTGAATGGAGAAACAAAACTCAAGTCCAAATTAAAGAAAGATAGGGATGAACCTGGACAGTGGACAGCAAGTCTGGAGAATGAGGTGGGATGCTGTGAAGGTGAGTAGCTTAGTATTAAGACAGAGCTCCCCTTCTTGTGGGGTGTCTATGCCACGTACATAGACAGAGGAGTCTCAGAAAATCTCAAGGACCTTGAGTCCCTCCAAGTGCCTTCTAAACGAGCGTGCGCACACACATATCCTATATCACGTTGCCTAGTAAAGTTAATGAGCCTGAGCTGGCCAGGCTCACCTTGGAACTTGCATGGCCAGCAAAGCACAGCCCCTGCACAAGACCCAAGAGTAAGAATCTAGGTCGGAAATCAAAATGTCTCTTCACAAACCTCACTTCATTAAAGTTGTTGACAACTGACTTAGCAGGCTACATAAACTCATTTTTGTTTCATGACAATTCTGAGCATTCTCCTTGCCTTAAAGAGGCTTATGGGCAACTCCAAGAAAGCTAGACAATGTTCTAACTTTCCTAATATTCCCAGGGTTCTCCTCCAATCTCAGCCAAGACCCTGAGGACCACGCCATGAAGCAGATGTTATCACAGGATGACATTTGTGGAGGGATTTACACCAGGTGTAAGTTGCTGGGTCCCCCTTGAGTGGTTCCTCTAACTTCAGATGCCATCACTTTCCACAATGCTTCCCACTGTGCTGCCCACCAAGGGATCTCCGAGTGCCACCCATGACATAATCTAGAGGCGGCACACACTGTCCCTTGATATAATCAGGGGAGATTGCAATATCACCCATGATGTAATCTAGCCAGAAACTACACCAGACCTTCTTCTGAAATTTCGTGGTTTCTGAATCCTTAGAACAGTCTCTGTGGTCTGAGCTCCTCTCCCCAACAGCTCCTAAAATGAAACATCAGCCCCCAAAAGGAAGAATCCATTATTATATGAACAGCAAACCATGTTTGAAAACCCTCTGAAAAACCTACAACCACCTGTGACCTGCTTCTCTTTTTATGAAGCACACACCCTCCTGTCTGGCCTCCTAGTTCTCTACAAGAGAATTACAGGAAACTCATCACTACACTTTATTACACATCTCCCTGCTGCTTCCTCAAGAGAACTTGGGCTACTCCAAATTCCTTTCCCGATATGTATTAGGCTCCTTTCAATAAAGTGTATGGAAACTGGAGTCCCAAAATTGTTAAAGAAAATACATTTCCTAGACAAGAATGTATTTATTCTTAGAAGCAATCTTCTCTATCTTCCCTGTCCTTTGCACTGCTAATAACTTCCCTAATTGAGTTATGATAATAACATTCAAAAATGTTGAATCATAGCTAATACAGTTAGAACAGTGTCTGGGCCTACACAGCCCTATCAGAGCTGTGGGTAAACACACACCTGCTTTGGGAACATCTCAAACTTCATTTCCAAAGGCATAAAAGTAGAGAAACTGGAGAGATGTGTTCTTGCCCTAAGAGGTAAAATATTTGTTGCAGGTGGCTGATCTGGGGGAAATACAATGTGGCCAAGAACATGGCTTTTAGACTCTAGTGGACTGGAATTAAAATTTACTGGCTCAGCCACATGGCCCCAGGCAAGTTATCAGCTTTTCTGAGCACCTGGTTTATTATATATAAAATGGAGATGACAATGGTGCTTACTTTAGGGGATTATAGATAAGAGAGAACATTATAAAGTTCCCAGCACTGAGCATGGCACAAGGGAAACACTCAATAAACAGTAGTTATTAATAATACATTTTGCTGGGGATGACTCTTATTAACTTTGAGCTTTGAGGTTTAGTGTAGGGGCTGTTCTTGGGATGAGAGAACCAGGTGTCTTCCAAAACTATGCTGGGCAGCAACCATGATTCAGCTGTGGTCTCAGGAACCTTATTGACTGCGTGGCAATGTGTTTTGGTGCCACCAAACTTCAGGCATCCCTCCACCCTTGGATGGCTGAAAAATGGTCAGTATCATTCACACAGACCATGGGTACACTTTGGGCTTCAACGTTTCCATTTTGTTATGCTATTTCAGAGATGATTGAACAAAAATGGGCATGAGCCACCATCATGTGGTTTTCGAAACCAAAGCCCCACACATGGGGAAATTCATCATTCAATTCAATAAACCCCTCCCCCATCTACCTCACATCCCAGATTGCTTCTTCTTCCAAGTCATTCCCAGTCACCCTTCATTAATTGGGTCTGAAATTATCTATTGAGTGCCTGCTATATTCCAGGAAGCATGTCGGGCAACGGAGGTAACAAGAATGAAAAAAATGAGCAAAAATATCTGACTCGATGGAAGTTCTGTTCTAGTTGGGGAAGACAGACAAGAAACAAATAAATGTCTGAGTGCTATACAGAAAAACAAAGCAGGCTCAGGTGGAGAGGGAATGGGGAAAATGGAGTCTCCCGGTTTACGTACAATAGTCAGAAAAAGTCTTGCTACCAAGAGCTTTGAGCAGAGCTCTGAAGAGAGTGAGGGTGTGATACCTGGAAAGAGCATTCCAGGAAGAGGAAACCACAAATATAAAGACCTCAAGTGGAAGCGTCATGAGTTTGATGTGTTAGAAGACCTACAGGGTGATCAGAGCGTGTACAACTGTGTTATAGGAGTGAAGGGAGGAGAAGAGATCAGAGAGACAGTGGAAAGCCAAATTAGGTAGAAACTTGTGTACCAGGGCAGCAACCTGGGCTTCAACTCAGGAAAGACTGGCAGTCAGTGTGGTCTCTGAGTAGAAGAGAGACATAAGGATCCCTCTGGGCACTCTACTAAGAATGGACTGCATGTGTAGCAAAGTAACGACAGAGAGGTCATTTGGCGGAGGTTCGTACATCACTCTAGGGGACAGGTGATGGTAATGTGGACCTGGAGACGGCAGTAGAAGTGGTGGGAAAGCTCAGACCTCACCTGCTACAGGAAACTTCATCCTCTCTCCTCCCCTGTGCTTGGGGGAGCACAGTGGAAGTGTGCTCCCCTGTGCACCACTATGGAACTTTCCTCCTGTATTTTAATAATCTCTACCTCCATTGACTCTGAATTCCTTGAGGTAAAGGATCATGTATCGTGTATTCCTATAATCTCAGCACCTAATCTAACACCTAATACAGGGTACAGAATCCTAATGAAATGAACAAACTTTTTTCTTCCCACTACATGCCAGGTACAATAGGGATGAACACTACTGGTCTACAGTCCTAGGGAATTGTATGGTTATGTCATTCAAAGGTGATCCTTGAATTTAAGAGTGATCCTGAAAGTCTCATGGTTTGTTGTTTTGCTGAGGCTGAAAACTGAATTTTTTGCTTGAAGACAGGTATATAAGAGAAAGGCACTTCCAAGCTCCAATGATTATCCAGAATATACATTTTAATTCAGCTTAGTTTTTCTCTCCTTTTTTTTTCAGGGGCCTTTTGAAGGGAGGGGATTCACGTATTTCAGGATCTACCAAGATCTCCCTCATAAAGTCAAGAATCTATTACACTATGCAGTCTCAACCTTCATCAGTCTTGTATTCTAGTGGGGAGACAAAGAGTACAATAAAGTATAAGTGCCATAAGGTGAAAATATGAGAAAGAGACAAATAAGATATTTAATACTTGAAAATCAATTGTTACACTATATCAATAGGGAAAAAAAGAGTCACATGATAATCTCAGTAGATGCAGAAAAGCATTTGATAAAATCCAATGCCATTTCAAGGTAAAAACCTTAATAAACTAGGAATGGAAGGAAATCTCTTCAACAAGACAAAAGACATTTACAAAAACCCACACCTAATACCATACTAAATGATAAAAAACTAGATGTTTTCCCTCTAAGATCAGAAAGAACAGAAGAGGGGAGGAGCAAGATGGCAGAGGAGTAGGAGACTGAAATATCCTCAGGTCCCAGGAGTTCAACTAGATAGTAATCAAACCTTTCTGAACACCTACAAACTCAACAGGAGATAGAAGAGAAGAAGAGCAGCAATTCTAGGAACAGAAAATCAACCACTTTCCAGAAGGTAGGATGTGCGGAGAAGTAAATTCAAAGCAACAGGAAGATAGAACGCAGGGGGAGGGGCTGACTCCCAGCAAGCAAGAGAGACCGGGAGCACAAAATCGGAACTTTTAGAAGTCAGCTCCACTGAGGGACATCGCTCCAGAGGCTAAGCAGGGGGTGGAGCCCTTGCGGGGACAGTGTGGTCTCAGGACCCATGAGGTCACAAAAAGACCAGGGGTGTCTGAGTGTGGCTGAGCTCCAAGGTATTGGAGTGGGGAAGACAACTACAGAGAGGAAGCTGAGCAACTGGCTCTCACCTCAGGATTACCTTAAACTGTGACCCGAAGCACAGTCAGGGCTGTTGATCTTTGAGCAGGGACCCTGCAAGTGGCAGAGCCGGAGAGACACTCTCCTTCCTCCTCCAGGAGGAGCGATGTGGGAGCGCGCGGCAGGCATCTGCTGGCTTCGGAGATTCCAGGTGAGGCCTCGCACCAGAGATAGAAACGCTTGGTCACAGGCCGGCTGAGCTCAGAGTGCAGCTGGATACCAGGGACACGGGAGGGACTGACTGCTTTTCTCTGAGGGCGCACTGAGAAGTGGGACTCTGAGCTCTCCACTCCTCCCAGCCATTGGGAGGCCGCCATCTTCATTCTCCTCCTCCAAAGCTGTACGGAAAGCGTTCAGGGAACAAAAGATCTGAGAGCAAACTCGAGCAGATTTCTTGGCCCGGCCCCTGGCAAGGGCGGTGCAATTCCGTCTCCAGCAAAGACATTTGAGAATCATGGCAACAGGCCCCTTCTGCAGAAGATCAGCGAGAGTATCCAGCCAAGACCAAGTTCACAGATCAATGAGAACTGCAAAACCTCAGAGCTGGGGGAATACAGCACATAGAATTTATGGCTTTTTTCCCATCATCCTTCAGTCTTTCTAAGTTAAATTGTTTTAATTTTTTTTCTTATTCTATTTTTAAAATTTTCTTCTTTCCTATTTTAATGCTTTTTAACTATTTTATCTTATCAATATCTTTTAAAAATTTTTTTCATAGTCATATTTTATCCATTCATTGTATTTAACCTTATTGTTTGTATACATAGAGGTTTTTTTTCCTTTAAAATTTTTAAATACAATTTCTTCTAATAGATCAAAATATACCCTAAATCTAGTGCATGGCTTTGTTCTAGTCTCCAGCTTGATCACGTTCTTTCCTCTTTTTTTTCTTTTTTAAACTAACTTATCAAATCCTTTTTTAGAATCTTTTTTAATTTTCATCTTTACAGTCATATTCCATCCCTTCATCGTGTTTACCCTTATTTTTGTATATATATAAATTTATCTTTCTTTAAAATTTTGGGAGGTAGTTTCTTCTAACAGACCAAAATACACCCAAAATCAAGTGTGTGGCTTTGTTCTATTCACCAGTCTAATATATATATTTTTTCTTTTTTTCCCCTTTTCTCTCCCCCCCAGTTTCAGGTCTCTTCTGATTTGGTTAGTGTATATTTTTCTGGGGTCGTTGCTACCATTTTAGTATTTTGTTCTCTCATTCATCTATTTTTATCTGGATAAAATGACAAGGCAGAATAACTTGCCACAAAAAAAAAGAACAAGAGGCAGTACCAATGGCTAGGGACCTAGTCAATACGTACATTAGTAATATGTCAGAACTAGAGTTCAGAATGATGATTATCAAGGTACTAGCTAGGCTTGAAGAAAACATGGAAGATATTAGAGAATGTCTTTCTGGAGAAATAAAAGAACTAAAATCTAACCAAGTTGAAATCAAAAAAGCTATTAATGAGGCGCAATAAAAAATGGAGGCTCTTACTGCTATGAGAAATGAGGCAGAAGAATTAGTGATATAGAAGACCAAATGATAGAGAATAAAGCAGCTGAGCAAAACAAAGACAAACAACCACTGGACCATGAGGTGAGAAGTCAAGAGATAAGTGATACCATTAGGCGAAACAATATTAGGATATTTGGGATCCCGGAAGAAGAAGAAAGAGAGAGAGTGGCAGAAGGTATATTGGAGCAAATTATAGCAGAGAATTTCCCTACTTTGGTGAAAGGAACAAGTATCAAAATCCAGGAGGCACAGAGAACCCCCCTCACAACCAGTAAAAACAGGTCTATACTCTGCCATCTTGTAAAACTTACAAGTCTTAGGGACAAAGAGAAAATCCTGAAAGCAACTCAGGACAAGAGGTTTGTAACATACAATGGTACAAATATTAGATTAGCAGCAGACCTATCCACAGAGACCTGGCAGGCCAGAAAGGACTGGCATGATGTATTCAGAGCACTAAATGAGAAAAATATGCAGCCAAGAATACTATATAGCCAAGAAAGAGCTAGGCTTTCACTGAAAATAGAAGAAGAGATAAAAAGCTTCCAGGACAAACAAAAACTAAAAAGAATTTGCAAACACCAAACCAGCCCTACAGGAAATATTGAAAGGGGTCTTCTAAGCAAAGAGAGAGCCTAAAAGTAACAGATGAGAAAGGAACAGAAACAATATACAGTAAGAGTCACCTTATAGGCAATACAATGGCACTAAATTCGTATCTTTCAATAGCTACCTGAATGTAAATGGATTAAATGCCCTAATCAAAAGACAAAGAGTATCAGAATGGATAAAAAAATAGACCCATCAATATGCTGTCTATAAGAAACTCATTTTAGACCCAAAGACACCTCCAGATTTAAAGTGAGGGGGTAGAAAACAACTTACCATGCTAATGGA
>CM053607.1:105792814-105823678 GCA_028646535.1 Procyon lotor | reverse complement strand
AAGAGGAAAGTTGGAAAGAACTCAAATACATGAAGGCTAAAGAGCATCCTACTAAAGAATGACTGGGTCAACCAGGAAATTAAAGAAGAATTTTTAAAAACTCATGGAAACAAGTGAAAATGAAAACACAACTGTTCAAAATCCTTGGGACACAGCAAAGGTGGTCCTGAGAGGAAAGTATATAGCAATACCAGCCTTTCTCAAGAAACAACAAAGGTCTAAGTATACAACCTAACCCTACACCTAAAGAAGCTGAAGAAAGAACAGCAAAGAAAGCCTAAACCCAGCAGGAGAAGAGAAATAATAAAGATCAGAGCAGAAATCAATGAAATAGAAACCAAAAGAACAGTAGAACAAATCAACAAAACTAAGAGCTGGTTCTTTAAAAGAATTTAATAAGATTGATAACCCCCTGACCAGACTTACCAAAAAGAAAAGAGAAAGGACCCAAATTAATAAAATCATGAATGAAAGAGGAGAGATCACAACCAACACCAAAGAAATACAAACAATTATAAGAACATACACCAGCAAATTTGAGAATCTGGAAGAAATGGATGCATTCCTAGAGACATATAAACTACCAAAACTGAACCAGGAATAAATAGAAAACCTGAACAGACCCATAGCCAGTAAGGAGATTGAAGGAGTCATCAAAAATCTCCCAACAAACAAGAGCCCAGGGCCAGACGGCTCCCCAGGGGAATTCTACCAAACATTTAAAGAATTAGTACTTATTCTCTTGAAACTGTTCCAAAACATAGAAATGGAAGGGAAACTTCCAAACTCTTTTTATAAGGCCAACGTTACTTTGATCCCAAAACCAGACAAAGACCCCATCCAAAAGGAAAATGACAGACCAATATCCTTGATGAACACGGATGCAAAAATTCTCACCAAAATACTAGCCAATAGAATCCAACAGTACATTAAAAGGATTATTCACCACGACCAAGTGGGATTTATTCCTGGGCTGCAAGGTTGGTTAAACATTCACAAATCAATCAGTGTAATACAATACATTAATAAAAGAAATAACAAGAACCATATGATACTCTCAATGGATGCTGAAAAAGCATTTGACAAAGTACAGCATCCTTTCTTGATCAAAACTCTTCACAGTGTAGGCATAGAGGATACATACTTCAATATCATCAAAGCCATCTATGAAAAACCCACAGCGAATATCATTCTCAATGGGGAAAAGCTGAGAGCTTAATCCCTAAGGTGAGGAACACGGCAGAGATGTCCACTATCACCACTGCTATTCAACATAATACTAAAAGTCATAGCCTCAGCAATCAGACAACAAAAAGAAATAAAAGGCATCTGAATTGGGAAAAAAGAAGTCAAACTCTCACTCTTTGCAGATGAAATGATACTTTATGTGGAAAACCCAAAAGACTCCACTCCAAAACTGCTAGAACTCATACAGGAATTCAATAAAGTGTCAGGATATGAAATCAATGCACAGAAATCACTTGCATTTCTATACACCAACAGCAAGACAGAAGAAAGAGAAATTAAGGAGTCAATCCCATTTACAATTGCACCCAAAACCATCAGATACCTAGGAATAAACCTAACCAAAGAGGCAAAGAATCTGTACTCAGAAAACTACAAAGTGCTCACGAAAGAAACTGAGGAAGACACAAAGAAATGGAAAAACGTTCCATGCTCATGGATTGGAAGAACAAATATTGTGAAAATATCTATTCTACCTAAAGCAGTCTACACATTTAATGCAATCCCTATCAAAATACCATCAATTTATTTCAAAGAAATGGAATAAATAATCCTAAAATTTATATGGGACCAGAAAAGACCCCAAATAGCCAGAGGAATGTTGAAAAAGAAAACCAAAGTTGGCAGCATCACAATTCCAGACTTCAAGCTCTACTACAAAGCTGTAATGATCAAGACAGTATGGTATTAGCATAAAAACAGACACATTGATCAATGGAACAGAATAGAGAGCCCAGAAATGGATCCTCAACTCTACCGTCAACTAATCTTTGACAAATCAGGAAAGAATGTCCAGTGGAAAAAAGACAGTCTCTTCAACAAATGGTGTTGGGAAAATTGGACAGCCACATCAAGAAGAATGAAACTGGACCATTTCCTTAAACCAAACATAAAAATAGACTCAAAATGGATCAAAGACCTCAATGTGAGAAAGGAATCCATCAAAATCCTAGAGGAGAACACAGACAGCAACCTCTTCGACCTCAGCCGCAGCAACTTCTTCCTAGAAACATCACTAAAGGCAAGGAAAGCAAGAGTAAAAATGAACTATTGGGACTTCTTCAAGATCAAAAGCTTTTGCACAGCAAAGGAAACAGTCAACAAAACCAAAAGAAAACTGACAGAGTGGGAGAAGATATTCGCAAATGACATATCAGATAAAGGGCTAGTATCCAAAGTCTATAAAGAACTTATCAGACTCAATACCCAAAGAACAAATAATCCAATCAAGAAATGGGCAGAAGATATGAACAGACATTTCTTCAAAGAAGACATCCAAATGGCCAACAGACACATGAAAAAGTGCTCAACATTACTCGGCATCAGGGAAATACAAATCAAACCACAGTGAGATACCACCTCACACCAGTCAGAATGGCTAAAATTAGCAAGTCAGGAAACAACAGATGTTGGGGAGGATGCAGAAAAAGTGGAACCCTCCTACACTGTTGGGAATGCAAGGTACTCTGGAGTGCAGTGCACTGCAGCCACTCTGGAAAACAGTATGAAGTTTCCTCAAAAAGTCAAAAATAGAGCTACCCTATGACCCAGCAATCACACTACTAGGTATTTACCCTAAAGATACAAATACAGTGATCTGAAGGGGCACATGCATCCAAATGTTTATAGCAGCCATGTCTACCATGTCTATAATGACCATAGCCAAACTATGGAAAGAACGTAGATGTCCATCAACAGACAAGTAGATAAAGAAGATGCATTTTATATATATATATATATATATATGTATTCCATCATAGTATTCCATTATATATAATGGAATATTATATAGCATATAAATATATATAAATATATATAATATATAATATAAATACATAAAATATATAAATATAAATATATTATATAAAAATATAAAATAAATATATAAAAATAATATAATATTATATATTATATAATATTCCATTATATATAATGGAATACTAGCAGCCATCAAAAGAAACGAAATCTTGCCATTTACAATGATATGGACGGAACTGGAGAGTATTATGTTAAGCAAAATAAGTCAATCAGAGAAAGACAATTATCATATGATCTCTCTGATATGAGGAATTTGAGAGGCAGGACGGGTTGTCGTGGCAGTAGGGAGGGAAAAAATTAAACAAGATGGAATCGGGAGGGAGACAAACCATAAGAGACTCTTAATCTTATGAAACAGAGGGTTGCTGGGGGGGGTGGTATAGGGATAGGGTGGCTGGGTGACGGACACTGGGGAGGTTATGTGTTATGGTGAGTGCTGTGAAATATGTAAGCCTGATGATTCAGAGACCTGTACCTCTGGGGCAAATAATACATTATATGTTAATAAAACAACAACAAGTTAGCATTACAGGAAGGAAGGAAGGAAGGAAGGAAGGAAGGAAGGAAGGAAGGGAGGGAGGGAGGGAGGGAGGGAGGGAGGGAGGGAGGGAGGGAAGGATGTCTACTCTATCACTTTTACTGAACATTGTACCAGATGTTCTAGCCATGGCAATTCAGCAAGAAAATGAAATAAATACAAAATGAAATAAATAGAAAAATACCTACATGGAAAGGTAGAAGTAAAACTATCTCTATTCATAGATGACATGATCTGGTATATAGAAAATCCTAAGGAATCCACTAAAAAACTACTAGAACTAGTAAATAAGTTCAGCAAGGTTGCAGAGTACAAGATCAACATACAAAAACTCAATTGTACTTTTATATACTAAAAATAAACAAAAACAAAAATAAACAATCTGAAAACGAAATTAAAAACACAATTCCAGGGACACCTGGGGGGCTCATTGGGTTAAAGCCTCTGCCTTCAGCTCAGATCATCATCTCAGGGTCCTGGGATCAAGCCTGCATTGGGCTCTCTGCTCAGTGGGGAGCCTGCTTCCCCCTCTCTCTCTGCCTTCCTCTCCGCCTACTTGTGAACTCTCTCTCTCTGTCAAATAAATAAATAAAATCTTTAAAAAAAAAAAGAGAGAGAACACAATTCCACTTATAACAATATCAAAAAGAGTAAAATACTTAGGAATAAGAGTAATAAAACTTAGTACAAATCTACAGTAATCAAGCCCAAGTAGTACTGGCATATGGATGGAGATATAGATTAATGGATTAGAACTGAGAGTCCAAAAGTAAATCCATACATTTGTGGTCAACTGATTTTCAACAAGGATCTAATAATACTCTTCAACAAATGCTACCGGGACAACTGCATAGCCAAAGCAAAAGAATGGAGTTGGACTCCTATCTCAGACCCCATACAAAAATGAACACAAAATGGAGCAAAGATCTAAATGTAAAAGCAAAAACTATAAAACACTTAGATGAAAATACAAGAATAAATCTTCATGACCCTGGATTTGACGATGGATTCTTAGGTATGACACAAAAAGCATAAGCAAAAAAAGAAAAAAACAGATAAATTGAACTTCCTCAAAAGTAAAAACACTTTTCCTTTAAAAGACACTACCCAGAAAGTGAAAGATAATCCACAGAATGATAGAAAACATGTGCAAACCATATCTGATTAGGACTTGTATCTAAACTATATAAACATATTTATACTCAATAATAAAAATACAGATAACCCAATTTTAAAATAATTCCAAAATCTGAAGAGACATTTCTCCAAGAAAGATAAAGAAATGACCAGTAATTGGGGCACCTGGGTGGCTCAGTGGATTAAAGCCTCTGCCTTCAGCTCAGGCAGATCGAGCCCCACATCAGTCTCTGCTCAGCGAGGAGCCTGCTTCCCCATCTCCCTCTGCCTGCCTCTCTGCCTACTTGTGATCTCTCTCTCTGTTAAATAAATAAATAAAATCTTTTTTAAAAAAAGAAAGAAAGAAAAGAAATGGCCAGTAAGCACATTAAAAGGATGTTTAACATCATTAGTATCAAGGAAATGCAAATTGAAACCACTACACATCCACTAGAATGGCTATAATAAAAAAGTCAGATAATAAGAAGTGTTGGTAAGGATATGAAGAAATTGGAACTCCCATACATGGTTGGTGGGAATATAAAATGGCACAGTCACTTTGGAAAATAGTCTAGAAGTTTCTCAAAGAAGTTATATATAGATTTAACATTTGACCCAGCAGTTCCACTCCTAGGTGTATACCCAGAAGAACTGAAAATACATGTCTACCCAAAAACTTGTATATGAATGTTTACAGCAGTATTATTCATAACAGCCAAAAGGTGGAAGTCTACATGTCCATCAACTCATGAATGTGTAAGCAAAATATTGTATATCTAAACAATGGAATATTATTCAGCCATAAAAAAAGAATAAGGTACAGATACATGTTACAACATGAATGGATCTTGAAGACAAAGAGGCAAAGTAAAAAAAGCCACTCACTGAATATCACTGATCATATGACTTTATTTATATGAAATGCCAGAACAGGAAAATATAGAGATAGAAAGTAGATTAATGGGTTGCTTAGAGTTGGGTGATATCTTCAGTAGTCAAGGCTGCCATAACAAAGTACCACAGACTGGGTGGCTTATAAACCACAGAAATTTATTTCTCCCATTTCTGCAGGCTGGAAATCTGAGATCAGGTGTCAGCAATGCCATGTTCTGGTGAAGGCTCTTTTCCAGGATGTAGACTGTTAAGTCCTCATTGTATCCTCATAGCTGATAAAGACTGAGCTAGCTCTCTGGCTTCTTATTATAAGAGTACTCATCCCAGTCATGAGGGCTCCACTCTATGACCTAATTATCTGTCAAAAACTCCCCTCCAAATACCATCACACTGAGGATTAGATTTCAACATATGAATCTGGGGGACACACAAGCATTCAGTCCATAACTGATGGGATAGGGAACTGGGAGTTAATAGCTAAAGGACATGTACTTTCTCTTTGCAGTGATTAGAAGTTCTAAAATAGGGGCGCCTGGGTGGCTCAGTGGGTTAAGCCTCTGTCTTCGGCTCAGGTCCTGATCTCAGGGTCCTGGGATCGAGCCCCTGCATCGGGCTCTCTGCTCAGCAGGGAGCCTGCTTCCTCCTCTCTCTCCACCTGCCTCTCTGCCTACTTGTGATCTCCCTCTCTCTGTGAAATAAATAAATAAAATCTTTTAAAAAAAAAAGTTCTAAAATATATTTACTGTGAATATATGAAGAAACTGTTGAATTACATACTTTAAATTGATAAATTATATGGAATGTGAACTACATTTAAATAAAGGAATTATAAAAACAAAGAGGCAAGGAGGATAGGTTGAAAGGATCTAACAAATTTAATCAGTAGAAGTAGAAGAGAAGAGAAAACGGGCCAGAGGGAAAATCTGGAGAGGATTTTCCAGAATATCTAAAAGGTACCAATCCACAGATTCAAAAAACCCAACAAACCCCAAAAAGGATAAGTAAAAAGAAAAAGGCGGGCAGGCAGGAAGAGAGGGAGAGAGTGAGGGAGTTAGAAGGAGGGAGGGAGGGATTAAAGAAGGAGGAAAGGAAAGAGGAAAGAAGGGAGGGAGGACGGGAGGGAGTTATCTGGCATGTCCTATTGTGAAACCACAGAACACCAAAGAGAGCAAAAAACCTCGAAAGGCATTCAGAGGAAAGTGTCAGAGGAATGAGCTAGATTGACAGCTGACTTATCCATAGCAACAATGGAAGTCTGAAGATGAGGAACTATATGTAAAATGTACCAAAAGAAAATTACTATCAATCTAGATTTACATAAAGACAAAAACAGAGAGAATTCAACTCTAAAAGAATAAGCTGAAAGGAAACTGTCTAGGGAATATCTGGTATAATTTTTGTGTATTAGAAGAGCTTTAGCACTAGAACCACAAGACCTAAATGTGATTCAAAGTCCCGTACTACTGGGGAAAATAAAACATGTACAAGTCACAGAACCTCGTGATAACTCAGTTTCCTCAACTGTATCACAGGAATGTCTGCCTATTTACCTCACAAAGCTGATACAAAGCTTGAATACAATCACACCTCCTAAAGATCCCTGAAATCTATAAAGAATGGGGCAACTTGATATGTACTGATATGGAACCACCTCTAAGACAGTTTCTTAACTGAAAAAAAGCAAGATACATTATCATATGTACAGTAAGCTAACTTCTGTTCAAAGAAAGAGAATGTATGTTAGGCCTATACTTCTATATGCGTAGAATATCTCATGAAAGATTCATAAGAAATTGATAACAATAAATTGCCTCTGGGTAGAAGCAGATGGCTGAGAGACAGGAAAAAGAGAGACACGCCTGAAAATTTTCAAAATAACATAAAAAAATAAAACCATTAAAGTGCTTCACAAAATACATATCAATTTTAAAGTCAAAGGCTTTTTAAAATATGACACAAAATCTAGATGCCATAGGGGCGCCTCAGTGGCTCAGTGGGTTAAAGCCTCTGCCTTCGGCTCATGTCATGACCTCAGGTTCATGCAGGGACCCTGCTCAGCAGGGAGCCTGCTTTCCTCTCTCTCTCTGCCTGTCTCTCTGCTTACTTGTGATCTCTCTCTCTCTCTGTCAAATAAATAAATAAAATCTTTCAAAAAAAAAATTCAGATGCCATAAAGGAACAGACTGACAGATTCAAATATCCAAAAGTTAAGTGATCCTACATGACAATGAAAACATCACAACTTCTGTGTGTCCTGCCCATTCAAAAAATATATAATATAATTAATAAATGTTTTTGAATCTCTGATAGCAAATGGTCCTCATATTATTCCCATCCCTCTGTCTACCTTACCACCCCTTCTAGGACCATTTCCTCTGGGCAGTAAGGCATCTCAGCCTCTGCCTCAACAGAGGGCCTCCACCAGTCATGACTATTGGGGAAAGGTTATCTACCTTATCAGATTCTCCCTTCCTTCTAGGTAATGTTTTTGATATTTACATTATTATTCTCCTAGCTCTGTGACATTCTGTAAACTACATGAGCTAGCTGCAGCAAAAGAGCAACAGCCAATTTGTATGTCATTTGATGCTCTATTCCTATGAGAATAAAACGTACACCAGTTTCTCATCCATAACTCATATAAATGCCCATGCGACCAAGATCCCTAGACAAACCACTCACTGTTCTCCACTTAGGAATACACAGCCAAACTCCAGACCCACCACCTCTGGTCAGTCAACTCTGGCTTCTTTTTCAATCTTACCAAGAGTCGTGTCCTCCCTCCTTACCCAAAGCTAACCAGTTAAGTTTCTGCCACAAAATCTGGCTGAGGTTGTCAGAATCTTAGGAATAAAACATTTTCTTTCCTAGAACAATAGGGGAGGTAATAGTCCACTTTCAGCTCTGTAGCTTCTAAATAAATACATAATTTTTTCTACAAATTTCAATCGTGCCCCAAGATGATACTGTTTAATCGTTTTAATTAAAAGGAATAATGAATTTGGAGACGCATGCTCATGATGGTGATGCTGTCCATGGTTCTGATCTTACTTGCTAAAATGCAGTTTTTTCCAACCTGGGATAGTGGTGATCATTGCTCAACCTCTTCCAAGAATTCCTTAAAAATATAGCAAAAGACAGTGGGGAGGGAGAATGGAAGGGAGGAAAATGAGAGGAGGGAAATAGAAAGGGGGTAAAAAAACAATTTCAAAAGCAGACACCACTGAAAGATTAATTAGCCACGGAAAAAAGAAGACTAGGCACAATTCTATCTTTCGCAGTTACCAAGAAGCCATAACCAACAATAATTGAAATATGAATTACGACGTCACTGAGGGAAAGTAGGAAATGTTTCAAGGTCACCAAGTGATGCTGAAATTTGCTGGTGTTGACACAGGTAAATAAATTCTTGGGGCTGGATAAGAAGAGCAGGTAGTAGAGATAGTATGATTGAGTTATGTCATACCAAAGTTTCCATGATTTTTCCTTGTTTTTCCTTTATATTTTGATATAAACTGAGACCCATGTGTTATAATATACATAGCTTCTTTCAAGTTTTTGTAAAAATCCTATCACATCTCCAACACCTCAATTATTTTTCTCCCTGAGAGGATGAGGGGCATTCCCCTCCCCATCATCTTCCTCCTTTGCTCACACCTCTCTGAGACCAGCACTGAAAGCACACACCACATAGAGTACACTCAGCAGCTCAGCCACTGAAAGTTGACAAATTGCCAGTTCTTGCAGCAGACAGCAATTCTTCATAGCTTATTTTTCAAAGCACTTGAACTCTATAATGTATGCTCACTCAGCTACAAGGAATTACAGAAAATTGATACACTCCTCAATACTAAGAAGCAGAATTATTGTTCTTGGTCTGGGTGTTTACGTGTCATCTGGGCTTTGGGACACATGAGGAGAAACTGCGAAATTGAGGGCAATATGTGAGGGGCTTGGAGTGTAGAGATGGCTGAGAACAGCTCGGAGCCTGGTAAGAACTTCACCACAGAGGAATCATGGGCGCCAGCACAGAGGGGTCACAGCTAGAGATCAGGGCCAGCTGGAATATTCCACGTGGGACATAATTCTATTCAGGCCACTTTGGTGGCCCTTTTTACACTCCATATAGTTTCTCAGTATTCCAGAATGTCAGAGATAGGAAAGGCTTAAATAAAGACCGTCTTTTCCGTCATTTTCATTTACAAGCAGACAATAAAATCCAGGGGGTTGGGTGACTTCCAAGGTCACAGAATTGACAAGATAATCAAGGCTGGAGTCCAAGGCTCCTATTCCAATTCAGTGCCTATTGTGTTACGCTATGGCCATTCTGGCTTTACCACTCACTATGTGTCCATGAGTGAGATAATCACCTTCTCCACGCTCTAATTTATTATCTGTTGAAAGGGGATACATTATGAACCTTTCTCCTTGGGTTCATATGAGGATTGAACGAGATGATTCAAGTAAAGTGCCTAGCATAGTGTGTGGCTCGTAGTAAATATTCAATAAATGACAACTCTCATTATTATTACTAGTGTCATTAACATTTCCATCTTACATATGAAGAAACAAAGTGTTAGAGCCCCATAAAGACTTGATAAAAGAACAGTATTTTAAAATAATTGCTTTTCAACTGTAAACCCTAATGTGTTATGGACCCTGAGATGATTACCCTTAGGAACATGCCTCTTAGGAGGAATATGTTTTGAACCAGCAAGATTGCACCTTGCTCGCCTACAATGCCTCAGGAGCTCAGCTGAGAGCCCCAAAACCCAGGATGAAAACTGAACTCAAATCGTCCTTCACTTTTGGCTTCCTTATCCACAAAACCAAGGCTGGTCAATGAAGCCATCAGCGAACTAAAATTCCTTACTTTGGATTCTGATCTGCCTATATCTTTAATTGCTCAAAATCCCAATTTTTGTTAATCCTCTAACCTGATTAATGAAGCACAATACATGTTTCAGGATTAATGAACATGTTAATAAGAAAGAAGAGAGGAATTTACCAGGGGATGCCTGGAAGATAAAAGAATGAAAGCCATTAGAGGGAAAATATTAAAAGATGTGATTAAGTGTACATGGGAAAGATGCAATTAGCATTGCTGTTTTCAGAAAGAACCTCATCACATGCATCAGATTAAATTGCCCCTTTTTCCTGCAAATAAACCAGAGACTTGTCTCCTCTTTAATGGAATTCAGCCCTTGCTCTTATGAATCACGATCAGATTGTAACATTCTTGCCTGATAAGACTGGAATTACTTCTATCCAATTCAGAAGTTGTTCACTCTTGGTTATATAGATCACTACCAAAATTAAAATATAGGAAAGAAGGCCCAGCTTTCACACAAATCAGGGTAGAGGAAAGAGAAAGGGGGAGAAAACCTGCAGGTTTCAATTAGACCAGCTTATGGCCTTTGTGTACTCTTGAGACTCACTCAAAGGACCAGATCAAACTCCGACTCATTTCCACTCCTCGCTCATTTCCTAAGAACCCATTCGTCTAGCAGAAAAATCACTACACAGATAAGAGGAAGAGATGGTGCCTGCCACTTACTGCACATTTTGTACATTTTGAAGCCCTTTTGTGCCCATGCCTCTACTCAAGCTTTGTACCAGCTCTGTGAGGTCAGCAGGCAGACATTTCCATGTTACAGATGAGGAAGCTGAGTTTCTAAAAAGTTCTGTGACTTGGCCAAAGTTTGGGTTATAGGGGTTTTTTTTTTCCTCCCAATAGTAACCAGGCAAAGATTCAAATTCAGGTTTTAGTGGTTCTAGTACTAAAGCCCTTTATCACACACACACACACACACACACACACACACACACACACAAACACATCACACAAAATTCAAAATACCCCCCAGGAAGTCCCCTATCACCTCAATTCAGTAAGAGAAATCTAGCAGAACATGGGAGTAGCATACACACAGGAAGGACTTTAAATTTGCTAAGTACCTACTACAAGCTAACCACTCTGCTGGGCCAGTTGCGTTCATTTTAGCTCTGCAAAAGAAGTGTGACTGTCCTTACTCAAATGAGAAAACTGCGTCACAGGAAAGTAAAATGACTTGCTAGAGATTCAGTTTCCTCATCTATGAAACTGAAGGATTGAACTCGATGATCTCTAAGTCCTCATCTGTCTCTAAGAACCCTGTGATTCCAAGAAAAGCAAAGATTCCAAGAAAAGCGAAGAAACACTTGGGTCATTTTTTCACATTTACCAGCTCTTTCCCTGGTGTACAGGGGCCAACCCCTAGTCTCTGAAACCATCCCAGGTCAAAGAGGAAGAGCTGTCCTCTGAGAGGCAAGAAACTCAATGGAATTTACCTTTGTCCCTCTCCAGGTAAAAGATCCCTATGGTTCTTGGTGCACAAGTCAGATGCGCTAGCCTGAGGGTTCTCCAGGAAATGTACCTTCTGGCCAGGCAGCCTCATATGCTGAGTGGGAGCCCCTATATACACAACCAGAACAAACATCCTGAAAGCCCCATGGAGCCACCAGCCTTCTGTGCACCTCTCCACAGCCCACCTGTCTTGGCCCTCCACCCTTAGTGTGGCCCTCCACCCTCTCCCTCTGCTCCTCTTCCTGCTCACTCTCTTTCTCTCCAGTAAATAAAATAAAAGTAAAGTAAAATAAAATGGCATTCCTTAGAGCAGGAACCCACAGCCCAGAGACCAAGCCGTACTGCGGAGGGCATTAATCCAGCCGAGTGTCCAGCCCAACCGAGGCTGACTTCCCTTTCCTGGTATTAATAACAGCAGCAGCTGCGGCCATCTGTGCACCCTTACCACGTGCCAAGCATGGCCCCCAGTTCTTTCCACAGCATGCGGCATTCGGTCCTTTCCACAACTCCATGCTGTGGGCACTGAGCTTACCCCTGGTTTCTAGGTGCAGAAACTGAGGGTCAGAGGTGAAATAATTGGCCTACTGTCACACGACTAGGAAGGGAAGGACTCGGGAGTCAAATGTAGGTCTTGTGACCTGACAGCTTGCACTCTTAGCCACCTCGCCCCAGGGCCTGGCATTATGCCTGGTGCTCGCCAAGAGCATGTTGAAAAGCAAGCATGTCCATATGGTAAAAGGACAGGGAGCCCTTCAAGGGAAGAGTGCCTGAGCTCTGGGAGGAAACTCACACATGCCTACAAACACACAACCAAAAAAGCAGAGCTCCGACCACAGGGTTGCGCACACAGCTCCGGGGAAACTAGCCACAGCCCTCCCCAGAGGCCGGAAGTGAATACAGATGTAGGGTGGGCGGTGCCTGGTGTTTACACTTATGTGTAAGTGAGGGTTACTGCGCAGTCAAAATTCACAGGTTTCAAAAAAGAAAATAGAATCATCTTCAGAGAAGGTCTTGATGGGAAAAGGGATGTGGGAGACACCACGTAGAGACAAGGGAGAAACTTCCATTTATTCACTCAGCAAACACACACCAGTCTCTGTCCTCACAGAGACCAGAGGGGAGAGACCCGAATAAAGCAAGTTGAAAAGATCCGGCAGTAACTGCTGTGATGGATTCAAGAAGGAAAAGTCAATTATGAGAGGATTTATTATGGCAAAGTGACTTAGTGTGATGGGGTCATGGCAGGCCTAGGTGAAGACATTTAAGCAGAAGCATAAAAGATTCACAGGTGTTCGTCAAGGCAAAGGAGGGGTAGCAGTGTGAAAAGCATTACAGGGTGAGGGAATGGCTTATGCAAAGTCCTGCAGTCTGGATGCTGAAGGACAGCTGGTGTGGAAGACAGATGGGCCTGGAAAGCTCTAGGGCTGTGCTTAGGGTGTTCCATTACATTGCAAGCACCATGGGAAGTCTCCAAGCTGTTGTGCAGAGAATGGGTGGGGGCCTAGGGAAGCTGGAAGCAGAGAGAGTAGTTATGAAAGCTTTCATCCGGGTTACACGAAGGGTGGTCTGGGGCGGGTGGCAGATGGAGGTGGTGAGATGTGCACTGAGTCAGGTGCCATTCGTGGCAGGGGTGAGGATGGATGGGGGCATTCAAATATGACTGGGAAGAGCTGAAGCCCAGCCAGTATCTTCCACCCAGACTTTGTAGCAGCTCCAGGAGAGACGAGTACCCGGATGAGCACCAGAAATGGGGTTATCTGAGGTCTCAACCTTTCCAAACACCCGCTTCCCATTTGGAGAAAGCCAAGGGCAGCTCTGGGTACCTGCTCCCCCAGCTTTCTCCCTCATGTGGGATCCTATCCCCCCACTGAAAGCTATGTGGTCATCCCCAACCAGTACTCCCTGGGGCAGGAGGAGAGGCGGTAGTCCTGAGAAGAAAACAGACGAAAAGCAAACTTCCTTTTTTTGCAGAGAGGAAGTCTATGTCCCACAAAACGGGGAAACATGATATCAAGAGGCAGGGAGGGGCACCTGGGTGGCTCAGTAGGTTCAGAGTCTGACTCTCGGTTTTGGCTCAGGTCGTGATCTCAGGATCATGGGATCAAGCCCCGGGTTAGGCTCCATGCTCTGCCCGGTCTGCTTGTCCCTCTCCCTCTGCTCCTCTTCCTGCTCACTCTCTTTCTCTCCAGTAAATAAAATAAAAGTAAAGTAAAGTAAAGTAAAGTAAAGTAAAGTAAAGTAAAGTAAAATAAAATAAAATAAAATAAAATAAAATAAAATAAAATAAAATAAAATAAAATAAAATAAAATAGAGGCAGGGAAACTCAACTTAACCCAGCCCAGACTCCAAATAAATGCTTTCCAGTTTAAGACAAATCCCAATACCATCAGAAATCTATACCGTCATTTCTAAATGCCATCCTTTATCTTATCTCAAACCAACTTTTCTAGGCAGTTTCAGTAGACACATTGGCTCTAATCAAAAGACTGAATCCAGAAAACGGAGAAGGGATGGTGACTCCACCCGGAGTCACTATGCCTGGCACAGCCAACAGCCAGGGGCCAGGATGCTCTCCACTTTCAGACCAGCCCCTCATGGCAGCGCTGAGCTCTCCACAAGCCCGCCCCCTCTAACATTCCCCAGAACAGCCCCCTGTTCCCTTACCCCCCCAACACACACACATCCCAGGGCTCCTGGTTCCATTGTAAACCTACTAATGTTGACAACAGCTATAATTGCTATAATTTATAAAACGTCTCCTGGGAGCCAAACCAGTCATGCAGATAAGTAAGGTCATCCCGGTTAGATTGACGATGAATTGTACACTCAGAAAGGTCAAGCAACTTGTAAGCAGCTTAACTAGGACTCAAACCCCAGACCTGACATCTGAGCCACCCTTCACCACTTTGCTAAAACCTCCCACTGGGCCTTTCGTGCCTGGAAGTACTTTGTCTAAGTCAGCTGTGGCCAGGGGAGCAGAGAACGGGCTGGCAGTACACTGTCCAGCAGGGAGAGTGAGAATGACAGTCCTTATCTTGCCCGCTGCCTGACAGCAAGCCCCCTGTTGCCCCTGGGCTGAAACAAGGAGTGACACAACAGAGCTGTACGCCAAGGGCCTGGGGCCAGGCAGGCTGAGGTCCCTGGAGCACAGTTCTCAGAAAGGGCCTGACACCCCAAATCCAAGGCTGGGGATGATGCCCCCAATACACACCTGTCTCCAGAGCTGACAGCATTATCCCTCTGGGCTCTGGGTGGGGAGGTCTAACCTGGCTGTCCGTCTCTTCTAAGGCCCCCAGAAACAGTCGAGGCCCTGGAGGCAGACCACCAGGATTCCAACCTTGGGAAGCTTGAGAAAATCCCTTCCACGTTCTGAGCTGGAATTTCCCCATCTGCAAGATGGGAATGACAACAGTAACACTAAGCACGTGAGGTTGTTGCAAGAAGACATGACAGGCTGTGTTGGTTATCACTGCCCCTTCCACCCTGGGAAAGGGTCCCTGCATCCGGCAAGAATGGCACGGCGGACCCTGTGGGCACGGCGGACCCTGTGGGCCCTGCTGAGACTTTGTGGGTGTGAGTGGGCTCGCATCCACTTGTAGAACAGGGCTAAGGACCGGCCCTCACTGTCCCAGAAACCCCTGGGAGCGGGGCACCTGGGTGGCTCAGTGGGTTAAAGCCTCTGCCTTCGGCTCAGGTCATGATCTCAGGGTCCTGGGATCAAGCCCCGCATAGGGCTCTCTGCTCAGTGGGGAGCCTGCCTCCCCCTCTCTCTCTGCCTGCCTCTCTGCCTACTTGCGATCTCTCTCTGTCAAATAAATAAATAAAATCTTTAAAAAAAAGAAAAAAGAAAAAAGAAACCCCTGGGAGCCTCACCAGACACATCCGCAACCACCCTCTCTGCTCCCCTGGTGGGGAAACAGAGACTCAGAGGGGCAAAGTGACTTAGCGGAGGCTACACAGTCAGGGAGGGCTGCACTGGGAAGAAGTGAGCCCCGCTCCAGTGCGTGCTCCGTTATCTCACACCCTCCCTTTGTGCCTTTGAGTCCAAAGAATGCCAGGAAGTATTTTACCATTTATTTGTTGAGACCGTATTCTGGGCCAGAAACTTTGAGGCTCTGCCCTCAAAGTTGGACTTGCCGGTGTAAACAGATGCTTGCGGTTCCGGGGGAGGGTGCCAGAAGCACCCGCCGAGTTCCCTCAGGGACACAAAAGAGGTCACCCTCCACCCAGCCGGAGAGAGGAGATAGCACAGCCAGCTAGACAGGCAGGGCTGGGAAGGGGACGTGGCCCCTGGCATCTGAGAGGTACTGCAAGGGCCGGGGGTGTGGGTGGGGGGCACTGACACTTGTGTTCCTGTCTCTTCCTGTCTTCGTGGTGCCCTAGTCCACTCTCCCAGCATTCCCCCTCATTCCCCAGCTCTTTCCTCAGGCCCCTTAATATTTACCCAACCCCCTAGGCACGATATTCCCCCAAGTGCTGTCCTCTAGGAGGCCACGGAGGTCCGCGCACGACCTTGGCTCCTGACCTTGGCTGGAGAAGCCAAGGAGCTCCAGGCAGCCTCAGCCGCCACAGTTGCACGGAAAAGCCCTCACCTGGAGGCACCTGGGTGGCTCAGTGGGTTAAGCCTCTGCATTCGGCTCAGGTCATGATCTCAGGGTCCTGGGATCAAGCCCCGCATCGAGCTCTCTGCTCATCGGGGAGCCTGCTTCCCCTTCTCTCTCTGCCTGCCTCTCTGCCTTCTTGTGATCTCTCTCTCTCTGTCAAATAAATAAATAAAATCTTTAAAAAAAAAAAAAAAGCCCTCACCTGTACCTTCCTCCGAGGCGGTTTCTGGGGCAGGAGCTGAGGAGCACAGCACCCCCTGTGCCGGTGAGGCTGGGCTGACTCAGAGCCTCTTCAGGCTCCCAGCCCCAGGGTTCTCCCCAGGCTTCACCAAGCCTGCTTATTCAGCTGCTTGGTTATTGTCAAAAATTGCTATTTTTTTAATGCCTACTCTATTTCAAGCCAAGAAATTTTTTTTTAATTAAAATGAGTGTTCTGCCCAGGATCTGCGATTCATGATAACACATGCTACCCCAAGAAAGATATTTGACTCTGTCTCTTCCAAAACCTTCCTTGACAGGAACCTTCAGCTCTTTGTAGGTTGTTAATATTTTCCTTTGGAGTGATAAAAGAGCCTGAGTGCTTCTACTCTGGAAAGCACAGATATTTAACATTATTTCAAGAACCCAATGTCTCTGTGATAACAAGATCCTCTCTTCCCCTCCAAATGTGGGCCTGTGCAAATGATTAAAATGAGAGCCCCGCTATTTTCCAGCAATCTGTAAAGACTGCAGCAATATACCCCAAAGTGTCCCCAGAGATGGAAGAGTAAGATTAAATAATTTGAAGATAATTTCTTCCATGAAAAGAATAATGTTGCCATCAAAATGAAAACCCTCGTAATAAAACCAAATTACGCTGAAACCTTGGGAGCACTCTGCCTTTCTCCTTCCATTTCTAAACAGCGCTCCTGTAAAAACCAGGGCTGGAATCGTCAGCCGGAGGCTCGTACCAGAGAGAGAGGCCAAGGGCCTGTAGGTGCCCACACCATCTGGCCATGCCGCCCGTTTTCTCCAGGGGACAACGGAAACCGGGTCTAATCTTCAGTATCAAGCCACTGAGCATTCGACAGGAGTGCAGAGAGAACACGGCTAGCACCAAGAAGTCCAAAGCGAGCTCCGTCAGGTCTCAAGGAAATCAGCACCAGCGTCAGAACAGTGACAGGCACAGCTTTGGTCTCTCCGGTTGGGTCCAGGCGGGTGGGCTGAGGCTTCCCCATTTTATTTTGGGGCTAAGCTGGGAGTGGGCTTGAACCAAATCTGTGCGTGATTGGACCCCAGGGGGCTGGGAGCACCCGAAGGCACGAGTCGCGGTGCAGGGGAAGAGGAGAGGCAGCCCATTCAGAGCCTCTGGAATCGAGTTGGGCCGGACCAGGGATTCGAGCAAACCACGTGCAAGACCCCTCCGAAGGCCAGGATGAAAGGAACTGGGCAGAGAGCGTCCGTAAGCATCTACAGAGAGAAAAGTAATTTCCTATTATAGCACAACACCCCTGAAAGACTGGAGGTATTTTTCCTTTTCTTTCAGAGTATGTTTGAGGCCGTCTGACTTATAACATAGGGACACACACGGGCCATTTTGGAAGCACCGAGATGCGGAACCCGCTCCTCCGAAGCAGTTGGTAAAGGAAGGGCAACGATTCACATCTGAGGACCGGCCTCTCTCGGGTGAAATGTTTAGACGCTACAGGCAGAGAAAACAAAGCGAAGTGTTTGGTGTGGATCTGAAACCTGAAATCCCCAACACAGACACCTGGCCTGCAGAATCGGGTGCGCGAGAGAGCAGCTTCCTCCCGGGCAGTGAGGAGCTCCACTTAGTGGAAGGACTAAGTTTGTGAGGTTTAATGATAGACCTGGTGTCAAGAGGTATATTGGTCTTCACAACCAGCCCGAGGGCAGAGAGGGAAAACTGCAGAGCGTGGCCTGAAGCTCCGGGGTGACCAGGGCCGAGAGGAGCCAGTTCCAAAGAGAGGTTCTTTCCTCCCCGCCCCCTCCCCACCCTTCCTCCCCTGCAAGCACCTCTCAGCAGCAGCAGGCCCCGGGGTGCACCTGTCCCGCTCCCTCCTCTGACCTCCCAGGGGTATGGCTTAGTTCTCTAGGATGGCCAGAGTCCAGCACAGAGCTCAGCCGACAATGGGTACTCAAGGGAGGGCTTGGGAAGAGGATAAACAAAGAACTCTGGAGGGCTAAGGCCCAGGTCTGTGAGGTTAAGAGCAATTTGACTTAGCATCTCCATCTCCTACCCCATTCGTCCCCTCCCATCCCGAGCTTCCTCCCGCCTCTCTCAAATCCTGCTTTCCCAATGGGACCTGACACCAGCACTTCCTTAGGTCTCAGGCCATCTTCTCTGTCCCAGGTTTCTGTCCCTGGCATGAAAGGTATTCCTATGTGAAGAACGTCCAAGCCTCCACAGACTAACAGGAGGGAGAGAGGGGAGGAAAGGTAAAGAGAGAGAGAGAGATTGAAAACTGTTGGACTTAGTGCAAGCTCAAGAGGGTAGGGGGAAAGCAAGAAAAAGGGCTGAGAGGTCTGTGAGACCCCCAAAAGCGAGAGCGCTCTGACCCCTAAGACAGAGGCAAGGAAGACTATTAGCTAAGGCTTTGAAGCCACGCAGACCTGGATTCGAATTCTAACCGGGCCCCTTGCTGGCTGTGCAATTTTGGATGATTACTTGACATCCCCGGACCATTTCGTCATCAGGAGAACGAAGCTGCCAGGACTAGGCTCCCAGGACTGTGGTGAGGAATAAAGGAGCTGAGGCAGACACATCATTTCGGGGAGTGCCCGGCACCCAGAAGAAATTCAAGAGCTGATTGCTGGTGCACTGTTTGTATTTCTAAATCAAAGAGGGGCCTCTGGTGTGCAAGTAAGGTATTTTCTTAAGTTGTACGACAGCACTGACTTGTCAAATCAACAGACCCTCTTCATACACAAGGGGGAACGCTTCTGGGATCTCTGGAAATACAGGCAGAAGACAGTTCTTTAAGAGATAAATGCTTGAAGGAGAGCATAGACAGCCTGATGTTAAGTCTCCCCACACAGCAACAGCTTATGGTATTTAAAAAAATTTTTTACGACTTGAAAAACACTGTAAGTCTTACACTCTTAAGGGAGGGGAGGGGTTCTGAGGGGGACGCCATGATTTGTTTCAGTATTTTATGTAACCATTTTCCTGCATTTTGACAATGACAGCATATTTCTGATATGTGCTTCTCGGCCCCTTCCCGTCCATATCCAGAACACCAGAACAACATATTAGGGATACAGTGGACAAAGGGACACAAGGGGAAGTACTTAAAATAGAGATGACGAACGAGGTTCGTCTCTGATGCCCACTGCATTTGACTGGCAGGGGCTGCCTGTGCCTTGCCTTCCAGAGGTCAGTGAGACAGCGTCATAATTGGTTGGTGATGCCCACCCTTGGGCTCGGAATAGGGTACCTAGGACTCTCAGGACAGGTTTTTGATATCAACAGATTCTATGCTAATCCTCCAGCTACTGAGGAAGACTGTGATGAGGACCAGATGCTGTTCAACAGTTGCCAAAGCTGGGAGGGATGGCCCGAGGGGAGGCACCGCCAGCAGCGGGGAAATGGTCCAGGGCTTAGCGCTTGACGAAAGTGCACCATTTTGGAGGACAGGGAAGAACCAAACTTGGACAAGTGGGACGTGATGAGAGGCATCTGTGATGGTTAATTTTATGCGCCAACTTGACCGGGCTAAGGGATGCCCAGAGAGCTGAAGAAACATTATTTCTGGCCGTATCTGGGAGGGGGTCTCTGGAAGCGATTAGCATTTGAATTGGTGGGACGAGGAAAGAAGATCACATTCACGGATGTGGGTAGGTGGCCTCCGATTCTTTGGAGGCCTGACTAGAACAAAAAGGGAGAATCAGCTCTCTTTACTTAAACCCAGACATCCACATCCGTCCTCTGCCCTTGGACCTTGGCGCTCTCAGGTTTTCCGACTTTCAGGTTCAGACCTGGGCTTACGCCATTGGCCCCCGGGGCTCTCACCTTCAGACTAAAACCGAAAACCTTTACTTTTCCTGGCTCTCCAGCTTACAGATGGCAAGTTGTGGGACCATTTGTCCCACAATGTCCTCCATGAACACATGAGCCAATTCCTATGAAATGATATATGTATCACATATATTATATATTCTTTTGGTTCTGTTTCTCTGGGGAATCCTAATATACCTTTTAACAAATTGTCACTTCACTCCAGTAGTGATCCTTAGAACATTCGGGGGTAAAAATGAGCAGACACGGCAACAGGTTATGCCCAAGAGAAGAAAGAAGCATTAGCTGACAAATGTCCCAAATCTTTGCCATCCGTGTAAAAAAAAAAAATTAGGACTAGAAAGGGATGAAGGAAAGTAAAGATAGATTCCTGTCAGCCTCCTCCAAACATGATAAGGACCGTGGTGTGATTTCTACGTATTTGGGGGGTTTTTCCCCGATATCCTATTTTTACCGATTTCCAGTTTAACTTTCTTGTGTCCAGAAAATGGACTCTGCATTATTTCAATCCTTTTAAGTTCACTGAGACTTGTTTTATGGCTTCCATATGGTCTGTCTTGGTGTACACATATATTGTGACAGGTGGCAAAAATGGCCGTAAGATTCTACTCCTATAAAAAAAGATGGAGTCTATTTCTCCATCCCTGGATTCAGCGTTGGCCGCACAGCTTATTTTGGTCAATGGGACATTAGCGGACGTGACATAAGTGAAGATAGAGAACTCTTGCCTCCTGTGGCGTGATCTCTTGCGGAGCCTAAAACTCTAGCACTACCATGTGAACGACCCTGAGCCATCCTGCTAGAAAATGAGACGACCCCCTCCAATAACCTACCAACCACCAGCTAGTTGAGTGAGGCCATGCTAGATCATCCAGCCATCAGCTGACCTGTAACCCCAGCAAAGATCGGCCAAACCTTATCAGATCAGAAACTCTGAGCCAAGCCACAGAATAGTTACAAATAAATGGGGATGGTTTCAAGCCACCAAGTGTTGAAGTGTCTTATGCGGTAAAACACTGATGTATATTCTCATGCATGTTTGAGAGAGCAGAACAAGGCCAACTTCATTTGTGCTACACCTGTCATCTTGTGTATAACCCCTACACGACCTGCTCCTGAGAAAGGTCACAGAATGTCAGAACATTGCCTAGCCGGTCCTTGAACCACTTTGAGTTAGCAGATAGGAATGCAGAATCCCTAACTGCCACAGGATGTAAACCCCGCCTTTTGCCCGCCAAACTTGCGACTGGAGTAATAGGCTAGTTCAAACAGTTACCTTACCCACCAAACTTGCACGCCAATTTAGACCAGAGTAATAGGCTACTTCAAACAGTTACTATAGGGTAAATTGTGATTCAACTGGCTACCTATGTGTGGACCAACATGACTATGCAACACTCCACATGTGTTACAATCTCATTGGCCACCTGTGTGTGGACCGATAATAACCATGCAACTTTCCGAGTGTGTTACAGATCTCATTGGCCACCTGCGTGTGGACCGACATGACTACGCAACTTTCTGTGTGACCACTGGCCCCTATAAAACTGTTACGCCCTTTGACCTAGGGGTCCAAGTCCCAACCCTGCTGTGTCGGATATACTTGGGCCCAAGCTCGAGCTTGCGAATAAACCCTCATGCGTTTGCATCGGTATCGGCTCCTTGGTGGTCTCTCGGATTCGAAATCGGGGGCGTTACATGTTAAGTACACATAATATATAAACATACACATGCGTATAAGCACACAGGCCCCAATTGTTCCTTTCCTCACCTTTTCTCTCCTTTTATAGGCTCTAGTATATATCGTGGTTGTTCAGTATATATTGAAGGTTCAGGTTACATGATATAAAGGGAGAATCATCACTCAACTAAAGAGGAATAACGTCACCTAAAAACGCAGTGGCTGATGAAATTTGGGTCATCCATTGGAGAGAAAAAGGGTAAACACATTTAATTTTTGCAGAGGACAGGTGCATTCGGTTATGTGGGGCACCGGGCTGGCTCAGTCTGTAGAGCACGTGACTCTTGATCTTAGGGTTGTGAGTTCAAACTCTACATTGGGCGTGGAGCCTACTTCAAAAAAAAGGAAGGGGGAGCAACCTGGTGGCCACAGTGGTTTAGACACTGGGGAAAAGGACATGTACGGATGTGAAGCGGCCAGAAGGAAGGTAATGTAGCAGAATGCAGGAAGGAATGTAGCCGTTAATGAGGAATGAGAACAGGAAAGGCATCCAAACCCTCTGATACGGTGCAGAGGCTGGGAAGCCACAAACTACATTTCCCAGACTGACGTGCAACGAGAGTTTCTGGATGTGATTTAGGTTCTGCTAATAAGATGCACTGAAGCAAAACAAGGATCGGGCTCTAAGGACGTGGGGAGAGAAGTGGGGTGTCCGTGTTCCTGGTGCGGGCTGGGGCCCAGGAGGCAGGCATCTGGCCAGGAACTGTGACGGCTCTTTCTGATTCTGCAACTTCCCACCTGGGCCAGAGGCATCACTGTCCTGGCAGCCTTGCTGTGTGGGGCCTGTGGAGAGAGCCACAGTAGCCTCGAGTCTGGTCTGTACCTCTCCCAACGATTTCACAAGCCAGTGAATATCCCACAGGATGTCCCTTGCTTGCAGCTGAACCCTGACCAGACCAGAAGCGATTCTCCTGCACTGGCACAAGGACCTAAACTTTCACATTCATGGGCACCAGAGGGGTCAAGAGAAAAGGGAACCAGACACCCGTGAGACACTGAGAACTACTATAGGGATGGTTCACACTTTTAAATAAGACTAAATTTACCAGATTAGATTAAAATGGGAGGGTCTCCCCTCCACGCTAGCCCCAGGTGGAAGACTCGTGAGGAAAATCAGAGCACTGTGAGAGGAAACAATGGTGCATTCTCCCTGTTCCTGGGACTATATTTCCATTTATGTCTGCCATACATGTTCTATCTCATTTTATCCCTCCAACCACTCTACCCATTGAGGACTATTACCCCGCTTCAAAAATGAGGTAACCACCTGGAAAGGTTATGTGACAGTAGACCCAGGAGGTCGAGTGAAAAGGAAGGTCCCGGGAGCCTCGCTTTTCACCACTATGCTCTTCTGCCCCCCGTTTTCCCCTCCCAGCCTCTTGGTCCTCACACCGGTCCCCAGAGCACTTTGCTTCCTCCTCTTGCAAATTTGCTTAGGCTTTTACGCTCAGACAGGAACAACTGTTGATGCTGTCAACTTTGACAGACAGGGATGTTATCACTTTAATAGCATTGAGGTCCTCATCGAGTTCTAGGGATGTAACTTCAAACCAAAGCAAGCAAAGTGACATGTGTGGTCCTCCCTGGGTTCTAGAGAATCATCCCACAGTCAGTGAGTCTGAAAAGTGCCTTTGCAGAAACTGTCTCCCAGCTAAGCAACCCCCACTCATGCACCTCCTTCCAGTCTCCCCCACAGGAAGAAAAATCAACCAACAGTAACCCAGATGCATGCCTCGCCTAGCCAGCGTGCATCCAAGAGGCAGCAGCTTGGGGCCTTGGAAATAGAAGGTCTGACAGGGGGAGGAGGTGGCGTGTACATTGAGGATAAAGTCCCTGACTCTCCGTGAGCCACAAGAAAGCAGCTTCATGGGAAAGCCTACGGGAAAAGAGCAGTGAAAGTGCACTGCCGTCAGCCCTGACTTCAATTTATTGAAATCCATAACTCTCCTCATGTCTTCAAGGAAATGTGTTTAGGTGTGGGAGCCTCTGACGGGAAACTGAAATACTGATGAAGAGAAGTCTACACATTTTTTGATAAATAAGATGCCTTCTGATATTAGATTTTAGTACAAACAAGCAAGAATTTGCATCCCCCCCCCAAATGGATTAAAAATGAGGAAAATCTGCTCGTTCCGTTCATTTTTTCCCGTGACTTAGAGAAAATGACCTTTGCTGAATATTAGCAGTGGCGAGGAGTCTGCAGGTGTTGGGAAGGGAACCCCTTCAGTTTAACGAACATTTTCATGCTCTGCGGTGGGGGCTGAAGATACATTCAGACACTGTCCCTGCTTTCAAACCAATTAATTTTTTCAGGGGCAACAAATCCGTGAATGACTGAGCACAAAATAGCATGGGATCATCACAAAGAACCTAACTTTTGGCCCCAGGTGGACACGAATTCACGCTCCCATTCAAACTTCCGCGAGCCATGGAGACCTCCTGCAAGTCGCTTAACCTGTCTTTCCTTTTTTAAATGATTTTATTTATTTATTTGACAGAGAGACAGAGACAGCGAGAGAGGGAACACAAGCAGGGGGAGTTGGAGAGGGAGAAGCAGGTTTCCCGCCAAGGAGGGAGCCCCATGTGAGGCTCAATCTCAGGACCCCAGGATCATGACCTGAGCCCAAAGCAGACACTTAACGAACTGAGCCATCTGGGCACCCGTTGCTTAACTTTTGAGCTTCAGTTTGCTCATCTCAAAAAAGGGAGGATAATGCCTGCCTCTTAGAGTTGTCATGATGGTCAATGCTGAAGAGAAATTCTGACTCTACCACTACCACTTCCGCGCTGGAAGTCTGTAGCGGCTGCTAAGGGAGGTAACTCAGACCCAAAGGTACAAGTTCCATTAGCCTCCCGGAGTGCGACCTGCTACCTGCTCACAGCTGAGCCCTTCCCCAGACAAGGCTCTCTGCCTGAGGAAGCTGTCTCACTCAAGGTTACCTGGGGGGGGGGGGGGGGGGGACGGGTTGGGGGTATGGATCCAAAATGACCCTTCTTATGGAGTTCTAATTCACACACCCTAAAAATTCAGCCTTGTAAAGTACAATTCAGTAGAGTTTAGTACATTCACAAAATTATAAAACCACGATCACTACCTGATATCAGAACATTTCATCACCTCCCCCACCCCCTGAAAAATATCTCAGATACCCAGTGCCACGAGCAGTTACTCCCTTTTCCCCCCCTCCTCTCCAGCCTTTGCAACTGTTCCTCTACCTTCTAGGCTCTGCTGATCTGCCAAGTCTGCATATTTCATGTAAATGAAACCCTACAATAGGCAGCCTTAGCCTCTGGCTTCTTTCACTTAGCATAATGCCTTCCAGGTTTCTCCCTGTAGGAGTGAGCATCAGCAGATGACTATGTAAATTCCACCTTTTGGCTATTAGGAATAACGCTACCATGAACATTGACGGACAAGTTTTCGTGTAGACATATGTTTTCCTATCTCTTCAGTGTGTACCGAGGAGTGGCGTCAGCTAGGTCATAGGGCAAACCTGTGTTTAACTTCTTGAGAAACTGCGAAACTGTTTTCCAAAGAGGCTGCTCTTTACATTCCCCATCCCCCACCCCCGCCATGAGATAGGAGTTCCAATTTCTCCACATCTTCCACAGTACTTGTTATTGTCTTTTTGATTGTATCCATCCTAGCGAGAATGAAAGGGTTTCTCATTGATCTACTTTTTTTTTTTTTTAAATCTACTTTCCCCTGATGGCTAATGCTGTTGAGCTTCTTTTCCTGGGCTTACTGGCCATATGTATATCTTTTGGAAGAACTGGCTATTCAAATCCATTGCCTACTTTTTAATTGAGTTTTCTTCTTATTGTTGAGCTGTAAGAATTCTTTACGTATTCTATATCCTAGATCCTTATCAGATACAGGGTTTACAAACACTCCCCTCCATCTGTGGATTGTCTTTTTACTTTTTTGATAGTATCATTTAAAGTGCAGAAGTTTTGAAATTTGATGAAGTCCAATTTCCCTGTTACTTGCTCACCTGATTTTTGCAGAGATACAAAAGTTCATCCCCCTCGGGTCAACTCGGGACAACACTGAGCAGCCATCCTCCAGGAGACTGGTGGGGGCCTCTGTTACAGTGCGCAGTGGTCTACCTTCTCCCCCCCTTCATTCTGCTTCCCGAGCTCCTTCACCGGGGTTACTGCTAGGAATGCTCACCAGGAAGATTCAGTATACTTATCTCAGAATCTGTTCCTTGGGAACCCAACGTGAGGCCCTTGTGATGTCTTCCCAATGATCTGGAGAAAGAGAATTACCTCCACTCCATGGTTTCAAGTCCTTTTGTGACATGGCTCCTGCCCAATTCTCCAGCCTTATCCATCTCTATGCCCCCCTTATGCTCTAGGATCTAGCCACACTGAAGTACCGGAGCTTTCTCCAAAAGGCCACATTTTAGCCTTTGGGCCTCTGCACTTGCTACCCCTTCTTCCTCTCTCCCTCCTCACCACCTCCAACTATCCCTCCGCCAGGCCAAAGTAAGCTCTTAGCTGACCACCACTTCCACCAGAACACTTTTCCTGACCCTTCTGTGTGAGTCCAAAGGCCTCTTTACTTACCATGGTGCATGGTGGTTCCTTCTTTACCACTTTGTCTGCACACCTCCACAGGAAGCCTCCCAGAGCAGGGACCCTCTCACGGGCACCACATCTGTAGCCCTGGCTCAGAGCCGGACATCCGGAAAGGGCTGGACAAACAGTTATTGAATGAGTCGATACGTACGGAAGACGTGCAAAGCACAGAAGCACCAGAGAAGACAGTGACTAACTAGAGGCTGCCTCAGGAAGGGGTGCACAAGGGCCCCCAGGCCAACGCTGGGAGGGCTCCAGTGAGGCAGCCCCGGGGTCCGGAGCCCTTTTCCGCCCCTCCGGGTCTTGCAGGCAGCACCACAGCCAAGCCCGGCTCTGATACTCCTTCCGGCTGTGTCCACCTGGGCATTCTTGTATCCCCCTAGGGTCGGCCCTCCTGCCTTCACAGGATCCCAGAATCTCGCAGCCTCCCAAATCCAGGCAGGAGGTTTGTGTTCAAAGCCGCTAGAGATCAAACCACCCTTTCTGGGACATACATAAAATCTCCTCTGGGTGCCCGAAGATGATTTTATGGGCTTCCTTATCAGGGCTGTGCAGAAATCGCAGGTGCCGAGACAGACCATTCCTTAGTTCATCGTTGAAATAGGAGGCCAGGTTACATTAAAATGATGGATCTGGGACTGAAAAAGTACAGCTGGACGCCCTCTGTAGCCCCGGCCTTTCCCACCTTGATGCCCTCACCTCAGATCCAGGCTGCTGTTTAAAGGTGGAGGTGAGGCCCGGATCCAGAGGAAGGCCCTTTGAGGGGGCTGTTAGCTCCCCCAGAGCGCGGGCTCCCTCAGCGCTGGAGTGTGACGCCTGTGCTGACCTGTCTGTCCCCAGAGGGCTTGGAAGGGGGCCTGGTCATGGGTGGACAGGGGTGTAAATGCTTGCTAACTCAGACTCAAAGCTCTTGACTGGCACAGTATGTGGTCAAATGATCCTTTGAGACAAGGTATCTGGGCTGTCCCTCCACCCTCTCCATGCCGCCCAGAGCCTCCTGGCCAGGTGCAGAGAGGCCCCAGTCTCTGCAGCTCAGACAGCCTCCCCTCCTGCTCTGCAGCCAGGGCTGGGGTGGCCGCCGTCCCCCGCAGGAACAGACCTAAGACAGACGCTTGGCAGCCAGACTGGACGCATCATTTTCCTGACCTCCTGCAGCTCCGCAAAGCCCTGGACACCAACTAGGGGGCCACCATTAAAAGTGAGGACATCCTGGAGGACGAGAGGACAACGGAGTTGGGAAAATTGCCTCTAAGAGGCCAACACCACATCTCGCCCAGTCCTGCCTCCCCATTCGTGGCTCAGAAGGATTGATGGCACTGCCTACGTGGGTCACTCTTGAGATAAAGGTCATAGATCTTGCAGCTGACAGGCCTCCTCAATCAGCGCTTCAGGGAAACTTCCACAGCTGATAAATGAGCTGTCTCTCAAGCCTCAGTGACAGGCTTCTAAAGGTCTGCATTGCTTAGGACTTCTCATTCATCCTGCAGGAGAGCCATCTGCCTCTGGTGCTGATATAGCAAGGGAGACAGCTGAGGGAGGCTCCAAGAGGGGCCTTCCCAGCCCAGCACTGCCCCAGGACCCCCATCCAAGTCCCTCAACACGTGCCCAGTGCAGAAGGAGCACCACTGGCCCTCGAGGATAAGGAGCCCTGCATAAGGTCAGTGCCCAGCCACGGTAGTTTCAGGGGTAGAAGTGGTAGGATGGACAAGCTGACCAGTGGAGAGGGAACCACACGGCATTTGGAGACAGAAGGCTAACAGGAGCTTTGAAGCCAACATTGCTCATTGCCCACTCAGTGTCCACAGGCCCATTCCTTCTCCCAGGTGCAACTCTTAAGTTCGTTTGGAGCAGCATCGAACCCAGTTAAAAGCCTTCACCTCCTCTGACTCCCCTGTAGCTGAGGGCCCTGCAGAAAATCTAAGTGATATTCTACTAGGGATTTCTAGAAAGGGTTTTTCTTTCTTGTTGCAGGCACTGCCCCTTGTACCATCCTCTTCCTTCTTTTTCATACCTTTGTGCAGATGTGGCAATGGCTATGGACCATCTCTCTTGCAGTGCCTAAGGGATGGAAGATCAGAAAGACAGGGGGACCTCGGATCTCAATGACAGCACGGATCAGCTGTGCCAGTCCTGGATTGCTTACCTGGGGACTCAGGGCTCTGTGAGCACCATAACTCACTCTCTGGGTAAGCCCTGGCTGCCATTCTGCTGTCTCGTGGAGCCAAACAATCTTGGATGATGGAGTCCAAGCTCTGATTCTGGGAATCTGAGCGAGTTGCTTAACCTCTGTCTAGCTTGTTTCCCCATCTGTATAATGGGAATGAAGAGAGTAAGAACCACTGCCACTAATGTCTCACCCACGGAGTGTTCCACATACACCGGCCCCTGCACTGAGAAAGCGCCCACAGTATACCCAGGGAGAGGCATACTGCACAAAGTAACACCTGCCTTGGCTACCTCACTGGGCTTTTTTGAGAAACAAAAAATTCCTTGAAATTCCTTAGTAACATAGTAAAAGGGTTACACCTGTTACTAATTCCCCATTCCCGGGAGTCAAGGGTGTCAAAGCTAGGAAGATTCTGCACTCTTGGAGCAGAAAGTCAACTCGAGAGACGGACCCCCATCTCACCCAGAGGGAAGGAGGAAACAAGGAAGCCGATTAAGTGTCTGTGGGGAAGAAGCAGGCTCCTTCTGCATCACTGCACTTCGCCTCGCAGCCTCCTTCAGAAATGAAACCCCAGGTGTCCCCCTGCCCAGACGGGACAGAGAGCGCATCTCTCTTCTTGTGTCTTCCTTCCTGGCTCGTGGGAGCCTGTATGTATTCAGGATTCTCCCAGCGCTGTCACTGCAGGAGACTGGGGCTCTTAATTAAGAAGCCGCTCAGCCCAGCCCAGCCTCCCCAGGGCCCAGAGGGTCTGCCTTCCATATTTTAGGGCCTTCTCAAGGGATCTTCTCCACAAGCTCACAAAAGTGGTGTTAGCATCTGTGTTTTACAGGTGGAGGCAAGGACGCCGAGAGTTCGAGCCTGACTCAAGGCCGTGCCATCAGCTTACCAGAGGTCAGGTGAGGACCGTGTCTCCTGACAAATGCTTCTGGTCTGAGCCACTGGGCGGACCTGCCTTCTGTCACTTTAAGAAATGATGGCCTCTCTCTCAGCCTCCCTCTGGGTCTCTGCGTCTCTATTTCTGTCGGAGTGGCATCTGGTGTCTGGCTGTGTGTATGTGTCCACACATGTGCATCTTTCCCATTAGGTGTGTCTTCCTCTGTTTCTGTCTTCCTGTGCCTCATTCCCTTTCTCTTGGTCTCTTGCTTGGTGTGAAACTCACACCCCTTTCCCCAGGTCTCTGTGAGTCTGTCCCCCAATCCCTGGCTGCACATGTGGCTCTCCCCTCCCAAGCCCCAGCCCCTACTAACACCCCAGACTTACCTACCACCACTTGAACTTTCCTCACGTGCCTTTCTTCTTCTCCTGTAAATACTCAGCACCAACCGACAGGGCATACAGACAGAGTCAAGCAGGCCATGTCCCCTGGGAGCTCAAAATGTACTTTTCCAAATGTGGGGAGGGATGTGGCCAAAAGGCTCCCACTTGTCCCTTGGGTCTCTAGCCTCGAGAAGAGCCTGACCCTCTGAGCTGTCACCTGGAACAGGACAGAACCAATGACATCCTCAAGGATCCCGGGATGGTCCCATTTGTTCACCAGAGGGCAACCCATGTCCCTGAGCAGGTGGATTTGAGAATTGCCGCCAGCCAAGTCCCAATAGGAGGCTCACCTGCCATGAGCTGGTTGTTTTACTCTTGGGATCAGACTCCTGGGGACCACAGTTACTCAAGAGGAGGAGCTGGGAAAGGGGCAAGGCAGAGCGGCTGATAGAAGACATCCAGCCTCTAAGACGTATTGCCACCTCCAAGAGAGGTTGTCATAGGGATTAAAGATCAAGTCCTAAAGCACTTAGCA
>CM053607.1:105764077-105792314 GCA_028646535.1 Procyon lotor | reverse complement strand
CAGAGTTAGAGCCCTTCCAAAAGTGCCCGGCACATGGTATATGCTCAGTTAATGTTACCTAGCATTATTTCATATATGTTGAGGTTTCATAAACAGACATTTAAACGTTGCACATATTTAATAAAATATAACTAATATTTGTATATGTAAGAATAAAAACAGGACATCTATAAAAGCAATAGGTCTTATAAAAAAAAAACAACTTCTAAAAGTTGATGTTTACATATAGGCAGATCTCAGTTTCCTCTTCTCCATGCGTGAGACGAGCACACCCACCTGACAATCACTGGACAGATGCCCACACTACCAAACACCTGCTGCAGGGACGGGCCTCTCTGGGCCTCACTGAAGAAGGTCTTGGTGGGTCTGACACTGTGCTGAGGCCAGGGAACAGAGACCCTGGGACACAGACCCTGTCCAGTGCATCTTAAAGAAAAAAGAAATTTTACTTATTTTTTTTAGATGTTGGCTATTTTTATTATGAAAATAAGATGGGCATCCCCCGAGAAATCCTCTGGCTACCCAACTGAGAACATCATTGCTGATTGTCATTTCTGATCCATCTAAGTGGGATAACCACTCTCTTCTCTCCCAGTTTTGTTTTTTTTAATTTTATTTTTTCAGTGTCCCAAGATTCATTGTTTATGCACCACACCCTGTGCTCCATGCAATATGTGCCCTCCACCACCAGGCTCATCCACCACCTGCCCCCCCCCCTAAAACTCTCAGTTTGTTTCTCGGAGTCCACAGTCTCTCATGGTTCATCTCTCCCTCTGATTTCCCCCTCTTCACTTTTCCTTTCCTCCTCCTGATGTCCTCCATGTTATTCCTTATGTTCCCAAAGTAAGTGAAATCATATAATTGACTTTCTCTGCTTGACTTATTTCACTCCGCATCATCTCCTCCAGTCCCGTCCATGTTGATACAAAAGTTGGGTATTCATCGCTTGTGATGGCTGTGTAATATTCCATTGTATATATGGACGACATCTTCTTTATCCATTCGTCTGTTGAAGGGCATCTCAGCTCTTTCCACAGTTTGGCTATTGTGTACATTACTGCTATGAACACTGGGGTACATATGGCCCTTCTTTTCACTACATCTGTATTTTGGGGGTAAATACCCAGTAGTGTGATTGCAGGGTCATAGGGTAGCTCTATTTTTAAGAAAAAAAAAAGCAATTTTAATCTGAAGATAATGTGGGAAGAAGACATAGTGGAAAGCCTGGACTATGGAAATAAAATACTGAGACGGGTTTTTCACAGTTCAGCTTTTATTAAAATTAACATAAAGTATGGGAAACTAGCACTTGATTCCTGTTGAAATCATCCATTTGAGGAACAGTTTCTTCGGCTATCGCTGTGAGTGATGGAGCCTAGGACAAGTGTTTGTTTCCTTGATAGATGGGCTCTAACATCCAAGCAGAGAATAAGAGATCAAGGACTTTACCGAAGCAATGTGTTCACAGGGCATCAGTGATCAAGTCAGGTTGCCTGTGGACAACCGCACGGACAGAGCACCCACACAGACATACACATTCAGCGTCTTAAGTCTTCTTTCAAAGTGTTTTATACATCATATACAAATTAAACAAAAAATCCAACAAGGGTCCTTTATTGCCACTGAAAAACAGAGAATAGTTTTCAACCTCATAGCCAAGGGCAAGAACAAAGTACTAGGACGATTTGTTTCTCCAAATGCCACTATCACATGCATTCCTGCCTTGGCTGATGCCATGCCCACGAGTCACCGAGTCCCGTGACAAGGGCTGTGCAGGGGCTATGAGGCGGTGATTATTCAGTAGAGAAGACTCTTCCCTTCCCAAATGTCGAAAATGCTGCTGGCCCACCTGCTTGGTCACACAGCACACACAGCACAGCTAAACACGAGGGGCTTAGGACTCTAAGTAGTGCAAACACTTAAAAAAAAAAAAAATACATTCCAACCTCCTTGCTTCTCCAGGCAAACAAAGCCTTAACTCCAGCTAAGCTAACTGGAGTATGAGTTTGCTCAACCTCCCAACCTGATCCAAGAAGGTGCAAATGGGGAGCTTGGAGGCAATTCGAATGGCACCTGTCCCAATGATAATAAAAATAAAAGACTGTTTTAATGAGGCTAATGGCAGATAAATACATAAAATGGAGCCTGGAGTGCAGACACAGCTCAAGAAGCAAGTAAGTTTTAGGTGTAGTGTGAGGATCTGTAAAGCACAGGCTTAACACATTCTTAATGATCGTGAGGAGTGAGCCCTCTTCTAAAGTTCATAGAGAAGATGCTTCCAAAAGGGACATCCTCCAGCAGTCAAGGCTTTTAGCTGGTGGAAGCTTTGGAAGAACGAAGGTCAGAAGAGGCAAACCAGAGGACTGGTTTGCCAGACCTAGGAAACTCCTGGGAGTAGACACTGCAGGGCAGCCCTTTCTCTGGAGGTCCTCTATGCCACGGCGTCCCAGGCTCAGCACCAGGCAGTGAGAGCCACCAGGAGATGGGCCAACCAGCCTCCTCGCTGCAAAGAGCAGACTCCAAAAAAAAAGTGGCCAGGCAACATAGTTGGGTAATTGCCGAGTCAGGCTAAATGTTAGTCCCTAAGCAATTCCAGAAACACCAGGGATTGTGTTTTCCAGCAATCTCCCTTGAATATGGCATCAGAAAGAGGACTCAGAATCTAAAAGACTTGTCTATCTGGACCTACTGAAAAAGAATCCATTTTTGGAGGGTGACAAGCAGAGAGAAAACAGCTACAGGTGTGAACTAGGAGAGGGAATGACTTCCGGAATAGAATATTTCATTATCATGGATAATAAAAATCAATTCAAATATCCTAAAAAATGATCTTATAAAAATATCTACATTAAAAGTTTAGCCTGAACGCTATAGCTTCAGTTTTATAAAAAGGCAATCTTTGAAAGGCTCTGGCTCAGGAATATACAAACATTACACAACAGATATCAAAGTAACACCGCTCAAAAAGCATTTTAGGGGATATTGCAACTGGTTTGTCATGAAACAGAATTAAGTATTCTTATTGCATAGCAGAAAATGAGGTCAGTTTCATTTGCATAATACTGCAACTTTTTAGAAGGAGAGATGCCATTAGGTACAGAGGAGAAGGAACTTTGGAATTCAGAGTCTGACTTCTGTGTTGTCCAAATCAGTATCCAAGTGGTGTCTAAGCAGCTTCTAACCTTGGGCCGCAATTCCATTTCATCACCATGATCAGTTTTCAGATACACCATCCCACAAAGCTGCATTCACAAGCAGCTGTGGCTGCCGAAATGTGGGGGCGGGGGGCCGGTGAGGGGTTCACCTACCACGTGACCAGCAGACTTGAAATCAAGTCGGCTGTGTTCACCGTGGAAAGAGAATCGTACCTAGTGATAGGGATCAGCAGGTTTTAAATGGCATCTGTGGGCAGCTAGAGCCGAATGGCTTTTTGGTGGTGACGTACCAGTGCTGGAGTCCCTGTGAGAAAAGATGGGTGAGGATGAGGTGACCGTGGCCTCAGCAGTACTACCAGCAGGGGGCAGTGCTTCCCCACAGACGTGAGGGGGTGAGGGGGAACCGATAGCACAGACTCCAAGAGCAGAAAACATGGCCGGCAAACTCTCAGGGAAGGGACCCGCTCTGGGCAGATGAAAAATGAGAACCTTCCCCACATATGCATTAAAGTCCAACACCTAGGAGCTGTTGGGAAAGGGAGTGGGAAGTTCACTTTTCATCCAAAATCAGGAGCTGTGTGAACAGCACACGAAGGACCCCGCCCCCCAGCCTCAAACCCGCCAGGAACCAAAACAAAGTCCGAAACCCTCCTCGGGCCACAAAGAAGAACATTCGCAACAAAAAGGTCCTCCCATCAGCCTCCAAGCCAAGGCAGAGCTCTGAAGCCACGGTCATCTCCAGTGCCAGGAGAGAGCACAGCCCCCAAATGAAGGCATGCCGGGATTCCTTTGGGGACATCTCCTCCAGGCCCAGCCAAGCTGGATAGTTCAGCCTCTTCCCAAAGCTGCTAAGAATTCCGGATGCCTGGGTGCCGCCCTCCAGATGTCTCACGGACATCGCCTCTGTTCAACACCAGAAGACGTTTCTTCTTCAGGAGAGTTGAGTGTTTAGTGCACAAAAATATACAGTAAATACACAAAGCAGCCAACTAGCTAGGGAGGCTACTGGCTTTCTAACTGCAAGGGGAGCTGGAGGGGATGCCAGGCTCCTGCAGGATCTGCTGGGAAGTCGCCCAGTTAGATCAGAAGTCCCACATCAGGTTTCATAACGCCCTGTGGCTCCTGTAAGTGGACCCCAAAGTTAGGGAGCATTAAAGCCCAGCAACGATGATGTGAGCGTACTCTCCAGACACAAGACCTTCCCTCCTTATGCCACAAATTCCAACATAAGTGACTTGCGAGTTAAGGAAAGGTTCCATGTTTCTTTCTTTTTTTTAGTTTAATGAAAATGATTCCATGTATCCTCAAATACCCCTCCCCCAGATGCTTGATGTTCTGTCCTTATTAATTTTTACCTGTGAATTAGCAAAGCTCTCACCAAGCTCCTCTTTTAAAATGCAAGTATCCCTGAGAGAGACCACACATCCTGGGCATTTACCACCATCTCCTCCCTCTCAGGAAAAGCAGGGAGGAAGGGAGTATTCTGAGAGTTGGACAGAAGGTACAGGTTCTGGAACAGGGGGAGAGCACAGGGAAAGGAAAACAAGGACCTCAGACAGACTGGACCATCGCCATCTAGTGCTGAGGCCTGGCCCCAGCTGGCACACTCCCTTGAAGTCATCGACGTCCATCTAGATCACATAGGATCCCCAAGGCAGGGGCAAAACAATCCCTGCTTTTGGAGGGAGGGTGACCTCTTATTTATCCTCCAAACCAGAATACTTCCGAGAGTACAACGGGTGCCATGAAGAATTAAGCCTGGATAATAAGTATAGATGGGGACTGACCCATCCCTGGAAAACCCAGAAGTAGGATCCTCTCTGAGACCATTTTAGGCAGGAACTGCCTTACCACTTTGGTTTGCTGTTTTTTGTTTTTGTTTTTCATGTATATATTTGTGGGTGTGTATTTTTTTTTCTCCAGTGCGATACTTGGGGCTTCTCCAAAGAGCCAGTTTTCCCAACTGAAGAGACATAAAAATCTCCCAAACCTGGAATCCACAACCTCAAAGACCAGTGGCCCAAGGACTAGGCAGTTCTCATCTGCTTCCTGGAAGAGAGCCCAAGGAAGAGCACCCAGTGGAGGGGCTGGGGACCCCATCTGTTCCCAGATCTTGCACAAAGAAGACACAATGCAGATACCATGCCCAGCTCTTCTGCTGACCACAACAGGAGTCAAAACCAGTCTGTGGGCATGGTCACCAGTTGTTTCTGGACATTCCTGGCCTGTCCAGCCAGACCTCCAGGGGACAGCAGCTTTAGGAATCTCGGGGTTCCCAAGGGATAAATCCAGAAGAGAGGTCTCTGTGATTTGATTTTTAGCACAGAAGGATCAGTAGTAAAGAAATCCAGTAGATTGTCACACATACCCCAACTTCACGAAACACCATGTTCTACACACACACACACACACACACACATACACACACACACCAGGTTCTCGGGTATTCATGTAGAAACACACAAAAAAGCCCCCAGGGGCTGCCTAGAGCTCTCAGGAGCCCACTGCTCAGGGGGGGAGTCCTGAACACTTTAGGGGAGCAGGAGGTGGTCACCAGTCTCCATGCCAGACGCCACTTGGCCACGTGGGAGGAGGGCACGATTTGCTCCTCTGCGCTCCCGGCGGCGAGTGGCACCGGCAGTCACGGCACCGCTCTCCTGAGCCACAGGCAGCACCCCTGCCCCTCCTCCACCTCCTGGCCGCGGGCCTGCAGGTCACAAGGGCTTGTGAATGACAGCAACACCTATGATGAAATGGAGAGAAAGTGAGAACCTCAGCTTCTTCAAAGGTATTCAGAGCGCCAAGGGGTTCATGGGTCCGGGACACCCTAAAGCCCCAGTCAAGGGGAAGGGGTGTGTCTGTATCCAAGCCCCGTAGGGCCTGAGGGCTCAGGCTGCCCTCGGTGGGCTCTTTCCCACTCTGATGACCAAGGCCCCAGAAGACATCCGGACCCGCACACACAGGCCTTCAGCGCCACAGCTAGTGGGCTCCCCTCGTGTCGTCATATGGGCACGGTTCCTAGCTCCAGGGGGCCTTTTCCAAGCCAGAACTCTGCCTCGAGACACTCCATGCTATTACAGGGGGCCCGGGGGCAGCTCCCTGCCTCTACCTCTCGGCCACTGTAAGACAAGTGACAGGGATTCATGCCTCCTTTTACAAGACACTGAAATGAACTGGAAAGAACAGTGAACCGACATCAAGCAAGTAAGAAAAACTGCATGCCAGTCCCAGCTCGGCCACCAGTTGAGCTGCAGGGTGGCCCTCAGCCAAGTCCACTGACTTCTTGAGGCTCAGCTCCCACGCTGTGTCAGATGTCACCTGACGGAAACAGCCCTCCCGTGCTAAATGCTGTGCTCGGAACAACAATCCAGACACATCTGTCTGCAAAATGGTTTTTAGCCAAAGTGAACCATATACCCCATGGCTAACTTTGTGAATCCACAGATGACCCCAGAATGTCTCTCTCTGTAATGTGGCAAATACCATAGGTGGATTCAGCCGACTTCCCCTCTACTTGCTGTCCAGGATGGCAGAGACCAGCTCCCCAGACTGCCCTGCAGCTGGCAGCCCCGCGTGCCCCAGACCTGGCCAAGACCATCACAAACCTGAGTCTGCCCGGGCTGCAGCCTTGGCTCTGTCTGCTGCCCCCCCCCCCGGGAAGGCGGCTTACACACAGCCCATGGTGGCAGCGGTTACTGGTAAAGCCAGCAAAACAGTAAAGGGAGAACAAGCCTGGTTTTTCAATGACAGCCTGAGCCCTAGGCCACCGTTGGACTTCGGCACTTCCTTCTGCCTGAGACAGTTCACTTCCTCCTTGCTTAAGGAAATACCTGTCTGCTCTTCTGGTATCTGCAACCGAACAAAATCCTAATTTACTGGTAAGGTCTATTGGTCCAGTGTAACTGACCGGAGCCTTACTTTAACGTATCCCCACAACAATAAAATTTTCTGGCTGCAGATGAGATCGAGAGAATGCTGCTGAGAGAAATGCCAGGATACCCCAGGAGTGACATGCTGCTAAGACACCCACTGCATGTAAGTTCTGGATAAAGGTGCAGAAAGAAAGGCTCCAAGGTGGGCAGCACCGCAGTCCCCAGACCCAGATGTGCGGCCTGACCTTGACAACATCTCACTTGCACCTCAGGATTCTTTGGTAAGGCAGCATTAAAAAAAAAAAAAAAAAAAAAAAAAAGCAGGGTCCTATATTGTTTTTTTTATATAAACCTCCACTTTGGGGGCACCTAGGTGGCTCAGTCGGTTAAGTGTCTGCCTTCAGCTCAAGTCATGATCCCCACATCAAGCTCCTAGCCCAGCAGGGAGCCTCCTTCTCCCTCTCCCTCTCCCTGCCACTGCCCCTGCCTATGCTCTCTCTCTCTCTCAAATAAATACATGAAACCTAAAAATTTAAAAATTTAAAAAATAAACCTCCTCTTTTGATTATAAAAGTAAAATATTCTTAATGCCCCTGGGTGGCTCAGTCGGTTCAGTGTCCAACTCTTGATTTTGGCTCAGGTCAAGATCTCAGGGTCCTGGGACCAAGGCACAGGTCGGGCTCTGCACTCAGTGTGAATCCTGCTTGAGATTCTCTCTCTCCCTCTGCCTCTGCCCCTCCCCCTGCTCACGCACACTCTCTCTGTCTCTCTCAAAATAAATAAAATCTCTCCCAAAAAAAGGGGTAAAATAATCTCATTTCGGGAAATTTGGACAACACAGAAGCACAAAAGGAAAAAAAGTTTTGAATCCCTACATATAAAGGGATTCACCATTATCTTCTTGGACTATTTCCTGGCCTCTAAAAATAATCATGATCATCTACCAAGTGGCTGCTGCATGCCAGAGACGCTGTGCTAAGCTCAGCTCAGTCAGACCAATCACCTTGCCCAGAGTCCCAGGCCAAGGCGCAGAGCTGGAACTCATGAGATCTGACGCCGATATCCCCTTCCTTAAGCCATCGCTACTCAAAACGTCCGGGATGCGAGACCATGTGACTGAGCTCGCTGGGTACATCCCTTGGGCGTCCTCCCTTTTAAACCCACAGCCTGTCACAAACATGTTCTCATGACATTAAAAATACTTGCACGACATTGGGGCGCCTGGGTGGCTCAGTCATTGAGCGGCTGCCTTTGGCTCGGGTCATGATCCCAGGGTCCTGGGATCAAGCCCCGCATCGGGCTCCCTGCTCGGCAGGAAGCCTGCTTCTTCCTCTACCATTGCCTCTGCTTGGGTTCCCTCTCTCGCTGTGTTTCTCTCTGTCAAATAAATAAAATCTTAGAAAAAAAAAAAAAAATACTTGCACGACATTAAAAATACGTGCACCGTACAAATATTCCACAGTTTGACTATTTCCCTGACGTCAGACATTAAGTAGTTCTCAGTTCTTTGCTATCATAAATAATACTCCAAACGAATAACTATCAGTCTACCTCTGCATTGCAGGCAGTCTCTTTCCCGGCTACTTTAGAGTGGACAGACAGTGAAGAGGTAGACATGAAATATCCAGCACTTATGTGAAATTCTAACCACTTACACCTGAATCTTCCCCTCTCATTGAGATCCACTAGGAGCCAAGGGAGGACCCCTCACTGGCCTCACTGTCTCGTACTCGAAAATGCCCTGCTCTTCCCACGACCACGTTGAAAAGAAAACGAAAAGTACTAGTTTTAATAATTAATCTGGAGAAAAGAATCGCTCGAAGACCAACACGCCTCTAAAACCTTTTCTATTTGGTTGAGAAAAATCCTAAACGAGGAAAAAAAGTAAAATCAGTTCACTGCAACTGAGGGCCTGTGTCGACAATGTGCGATACAAGCCCCTTCGGGCCTGCACGGCATAGCCCTCCTTTGCACTGATATCCAAACGAGACAGAATGATTGACCTTCTACCACGAAAAGGGAATCAGAACACCACTGGAGTCGTGAGGCACACTGAAGGAGACTGTGGGTGTCAGATACTTAGGGGCACGCCTGGGATGTTGTTATGTGCTCAGTAAATAACTGTTAGCTCTAATTATGCCAGTTTTGGGAAGATGGGCTTCAGGTTGCTGAGCTACCTCATGGGTACAGGAGTCTGCCCGTCTCCCTACAGACCCCCGTCGTCGGCAGCACCAACTTCGGTCTGACCTCCCAGACCTCACTGAGCCCATCACACACCCTCCCCACGAAAAAGCCTCCACAACAGCTTTGTGCTTTCTCCCCCTCTGCTGGGGTAGTACAAAGGGCACGGGCTCAGCAATCAGACCTGAGTCTGAATTCTGACTTTGCCATTTTTTAACCATGTGGTCTTGGGCATGGGTCTTGACTTAAGACTCCCCAAACCCCAGTTTGATCACCTGTAAAATGGAAGGATACAGTCCCATTCACCCAGGGTGTTCTTGAAAGGATGGCGGCGAATGGGTACAGTGCACCTAACACACCACCCTCTGGCACAGGGAGGGAGCCCCTGGCAAAGGGCAGCTCTGACCTTCGGAGGTGATCCAGCCTTATTTCTTCCAGGAAGTTCTCACCTGGCATGCCTTAAAATATGGACCACATAGCACATTCTACTGAGAATTTATGGGTACACTGCCTTGCATCTCCCATTTCACGTGGATGGATCTTTTTTTTTTTTTTAAGATTTTATTTATTTGACAGAGAGGGAGAGAGCACAAGCAGGGGGAACAGCAGGCTGAGGGAGAAGCAGGCTCGCTGCTGAGCAAGGAACTCAATGCAAGACTTGATCCCAGGACCCTGGGATCATGACCTGAGCTAAAGGCAGACACTCAACCAACTGAGCCACCCAGGCGCCCGCATGTAGACAGATCTTATCTTTCCAATTAAATTTCTGCAAAGCAAGAACTGTATCTTATTCTGTGTAGGAGCCCAGTAATGGCAATGAAATTCTAAACCCATAATCTTGGGACAAATCAGAGTAGTTCGAAGTGGCTTCCGGGAACACGGTGTTAAAAAGAATTCTGGGCCTACATTCCAGTTCACTGGGGAAACGTGTGCTCATGAGGGGTATCTGGCGTGGATACAGAATGATGGAGTGGTGACATGTGACAATTATTGACCACCACTGGAGGAGGCATTTAGTCCCAAGTTAAGCCAACTCACCTCCACCTCCACCGGTGCAGGGGTGGGGCGGGAGTGAAGGTGGAGTGGGGGAGGGGGGAAGGACACTGACCTGCGTAGCTCCGCCCTGTGCTCATGTTGGTTGGCAGCAGCGTCCATTTGTCGGTGACGGGATTGTAGTATTCCACCGAAGCCAGGTTGCAGGATCCGTCATCCCCTCCAACCACATACAGGAGCCCATTCACTGCACAGACTCCTGGGAAGCAGAGGCCATAGGAGACATGACAGCAGGAGCCACGAGGGGCTCGGGATGGGTGGGAAACAAACGCGGCAGGCCCAGGAGGCGCTCCTCTTCCCCTTCAAGGCAGCCCAGCGAACCAGCTCAGAGGTCTGATTTTGCTCAATGGGAGACCACATCAACAATAACCACCGGGCCCCGAGGGCTCCCCCTTTCTAAGAAGGTCCCTTCTCTGACCGAGGAGCTCTCACTGCTACATGCTCCCAGGGACATTCCTGGCCGCTGACCCTATAAATACTTAGAGCATTTTGGGTAGGGGCCCCTCTCTACTGGAGCATGCAGACCTCCCACGCGCAGAGTGAGCTATGATCAGGGAACCTCACACACTCTACCCTCACTCTGCTTATAGGTTTGCCCTGTTAAATGCTGGGATAGCCATGCTGTGTGGCTAGTGGTTGTGTCTGTGATGCCTCCACGTGACTTAGATTCAAACCCACGTGAGTCCCCAGCGACAACGCATTCCTCCCACCCCGATCTCACAGGGAGCTGGTGTGAGGGCAAAGTCTTATGCTGCAGGGAGCCAAGAGCAGGAAAATGCTATTTTGCTCATCAAGAGTTTACAAGGCCTTGGTCTAATATGCTGGGTCTTCTTTCAAAATTTCATGAGGGGGTTGATGATGTTCAAGAAGCAGCAATTGTCAGTACTGATGAAGATAATCTCAAATACTGGTGAGAGGATAAAATGTACCACTTTCCTGGATGGTGCTGGAAGCAAATATGCTCCCTCTAGCTTAAAAATTTCACTTCTGGACTTAAATTCTAAAGAAATAATTTGAGATGTGTGCACTGATTAGCCATAGGACCATTTATAATAACAAAAGCATTATTGATAGAAAAATGGAAATAATCTAAATGTCCAATAGTAGATGAGATATTTAAATTGTGATACAGCCATTTAAAATATCATATAAATCTATTTCATGTTATAAGAAGTCATGAAAGATTGTAAAGTGGATTAGAAAAGCAGGTTATAAAACAGCATTACGTGAGATTCTACTTTTGCTACAAAAAAATAGAAATATCTCTATGTGAATGTATACATATATACACATTTACCTCAAAACTTAATTCTTGGGATTCTTGATACACTAGCTGTCTTGGGGGTTCCGTAATCCCTCACTCATGGGGCTTAAGGCCAAATGTCAAGTTATATCATAGCGGGCTCAGGCACTGGGCAAATAAACTCCCTTCTCTTTACACTTTCAACATGTGAACTACAAATGAGTTTAGCCAACAGGTAATTTGAGTATAAAGGAAAAAAATCTGCCTGCAAGTCACCTGTTTGCCTTTCCAGCCTGGGAAACTAAGCTAAGCCAACACTTTCCTCGAGTAAAGAGGCATAAAACAAGACATACCAACATAGGACACGATCCACAAGGCAAAGCTGTTAAAGCAAAGAGTTTAATAGGGAGGTCAGGCTCCCAGAATAAAAATCTAAACACCCTAAGATAAATCATTCCCACAGAAAGGCAAAGAGGGAGGAGGCAGAGAGACAGGAGATACAGAGCGAGGAATATGGGAAGTGCTCCCACTGGAGAATGAATTAGGGACCTGGTGACCCCTCTGAGGAAGGAAATGGGTTTCAGGCGGGAAGTGAGAGGTTCTGGGCCAGGTACTGGCAAAGAAAACACAGAACCAAGTGTCACTGACTGGCCATGTCCACACAGCCCTGCTCAGCTACCCAATAGAGCCACTGGGCCAGGGGCTTCAATGGCAATCAGAAAGCTTTTTGGGGTCTGTGTCTGCGCATGTGTGGTGAAAGTCATCAGCCCCTTTTGTGTAAGCAGGGGGACCCTGTGGCTAGCGGCTGTGCTCCCCAGCTCTCCCCTCAGCTAGCTCAGCATGGTGAACGGATACTCCCATTTAAGGTATGAGCTCGGGCCCAGGTTCTGGGAGTCTCTCCCCTCCACCTTTCTCTTACAGCTGGTGTTTGCACCCACACCCCCCAAGGGCAAAAGGAGAGAGCAGTCCCATTACCTGCGTTACGCCGGCACATATTCATATCTGCCACCTGCTTCCAGGTGTTTGTTCCGGGATCGTAAACTTCAACGCTCTTCCTCACCAGGGGCCCGTCGTGCCCGCCTGTGGCATATAGCTGGCCACTGAGCACCCCGACCCCTGAAACGCAGAGCACAGCATCCCAGCCTCGGGCTGGCAACTGTGACCAGAAACCAGGAGGCCCGGCAGGTGGTCCTGGGCAGCTGTCATCAGCAGGGCGGCCTGGGGAGTGCTGCTTTCTTGCCCCAGACCTCAGCGCCCTCATCTGTAAAACACATAGAAGGACGCCCTGCCTGCCTCCTAAGTCTGTCAACCTGAGAATCCCCTAGAAATAAAGCAAAAATCACTCCGTGGCTATTTAAAGAAATGTAAATATACACATACATGTAACATGTGTGTGTGGACGTATGTGGTATAAAATGGGGAGGAGAGAGTTCACATGCGAAGAAAATAGAAAAAAGGCAAAAAAGACTGAAAGACACCCTCCAAAACTTCAGGAGTCGTTATTTCCAAAGGGTCAAAGTTGGCCTCCCTTTGGGCTGTCTGTGTGGCCAAGTCTTTCTATGATGTCGTATCACTCGGATTCCGCAGCCTTCTATTATACTGGTTGCGGAGAAAGACTGCAACGTGGAAATGAGCTGCACAGTGGCTGACGTGCGGTGACGTCATTACCACGCAGGCTGCCCTGCCCGGGAAGCAGAACCCGTTCTTTGTGCCACGTGCTCTCCGGTGAGCTTGCAGAGGAGCAGGGCACTGCTCACTCCCCATGCTGAGAAGCCAGAGCTGACTCCTAGAATGGCATCATGGGCAGGCTTTAGAATAACCTTTTAAAATCCTTCCATGTGAGTCACGGGAATAAAAGCCAGCAGGCAGGAGGGTGGCACAGGACCCCCCGAAAGGGCAACTGACCTGGTGGCCAGGACTATCATGGGGTCTGGAGCCGTGTCTCTAACTTGCCCTTTCTGGGCCTCGGTTCTCCGACCTGCAAAGCGAGGGAGCTGGACTGCACGGGGAGCTCCAGGGGACCACAGACTACTCCGCCCCCCAACAGGCTGCATCTCCATCGGGTGGGGAGATGTTGAAAAGAGTGATTCCAGGGCCTCCCTCCCGGAAACCCTGGCCAGGAATCTGAACAAGAACGCCGGGTGACTGGGATGTGCAGCCAGGTGTCAGACCCGAGCCCTTGATTTCTAGGATGTAAGCTTCCCAGGGACAAGGACCCTATCTGTCTTATCACATCTATTTCCCTGTGCCTGGTGGTACTGGGTTTATCATTTGACGAAATGTGTAAAATCCCACCTAGCAATGATGCAGCTGTGTTAATGTTTCCTCACAGTTGCCCAAAACTAGCAGCAGATGGTGGTGGTGTATCAACAATGGCTAGCTAACAGACCCAGGTTTAAGACCGGTCAGCCTGTTCCAAAGCAGCCTCATCTGCCCCTCTTCCATGCTCTGCGGGATCTAGCTCAGCCTGGCTCCCAGGGATGAACTCTTTACTCCCCAACCATCTGCTAGCACGGCTCACGTTCTACTGAAGAAGCAAGCAGTGTTCCAGGCCCTCGGGCTCCCCCCGCCTTTCCGTAGCCTCTTCCACAAATGTTCACACAGAGGTCTCCTGGACCCTGAGCCATGGCGGCCCCTGGCCTTTCAAAGGGCCAGAAGCAGCCAGAGGCCAGAATCTTTGAGCCTTCAGCCACCAAAGGACACCCACCATCACAAGTATGTGGGTTCTCCACTCCAGAGGTGCGGCTTTCCCAAATCTTAGGGGCGCGAAGCACTAAACGAAAGCTAATCCAGGAGCGTGACACCAGGGTTCTGACAGTAAGGTGAGTAAAGAGGCCACCTCTGGGAGAAAAAGCGTCCCCTAAACTGAGTTCACCCAGGGACACAGGCAGGGGAGATGCCACTGTCGAGGGCTGCTGGCCCAGGTAAAGGTTAAGAGTAGCCCGAGAGAGATCCACACAGCAATAAGCCCTGGGCAGCCTGGCAGAGACAGAGCGGTCTGCCTCCAGAGGCAGAGCTAAGGCAGATGAGGGAGGTCGGGGCAGTGGCTCCATGCTTTCTGCTTGAGACGTTCCTAGAAGCAGCCCCCTATCACAGGGCTGCCCCATTCTTCCTGAGCTGTCCCTACATCCTTGAGCTTTGAACTTGATCTCACAACTAAAGTCACAGAGGATTCCCAGGAGGTATAAAGACAACTCTACCAAGCCTCTATATATCACAGTTACTAAAAGTGCTCGATGAAGTGGGGGGAGGCATGAAATGTATGAACTGCACTGGCCCCTAAGGAATGTCTACTCTAACCCGTTCATTTCACATCCGAGGAATCAGAAGCCAGAAAGGGGGAAGGGACATGCCCAAGGTCACAAGGCAAGTTTGAGCTGACCCAGTACCAAAGCACAGGGGTCCTAACTTCCAGGCATTTGCTCTGTGTTCTGTTCAGGAAAGGCCAACTAGACAGAATCAGCAGAAACAAACCCACTAAAAATAGTATTCCAAACATAAATGCTTCTTAAATGGGACCATATACCTTTTTTCGTTTCTAACCAGTGAGCACACACAGATTTTTGAATAATATTGAAGCAGCATAATTTTTAAGAACTGCTGAGGAAGTGGTCACGTGTTTGGTACTATAAAGTGAGATCACAACTCGATCTTCAAAAACACAAAAAAGAAAAAAATTATATAAAAAAGAAAGGCCTTGTAGGCATTATACTAGGTAAAATAAGTCAGACTAAGAAAATATCATATGATCTCCATTTATGGGTGGTCTTAAAAAAAAAATCAAAGCTCATAGTCTAGAGAACAGACTGATGGTTGCCAAGGGCAGGGGATTAGAGGGTGGGCCAAAAGGTACAAACTCCCAGTTATAAAATAAAAAAGTCATGGAGAGGTCCTTTACCACATGATAATTATTGTTAATAATACTGCATTTCACATTTGAAAGTTGTTAAGAAAGGAGATCTTAAAAATTCTCATCCTAAGAAAAAAAATTTTATGACCAAGTGTGGTGGCAGATGTCAATGTATGTAGTGATCATTTCATAATATATACAAATACCAAGTAATAATGGGGTATACCTGAAACTAACAGAGCATTGTATGTCAGTTATGCCTCAATTTAAAACAAAGAAAAAACACCAAAAGGAGAAAGGAAGAGCATTGTGGGTGAAAATTCCCAAGAGAGGCTTTCCTTCGCAGAAGTCACACAACCTTCCCACCAGGCCCAGTCTGGTCAACACTCACCGTCCCCCGCTCCCCCCACACCCCTCCCTGAGAGAAGGAGAACGGACAGCCAGGGCCCAGCGTCCAGTGTCCCTGTCTGTCTTCTCACACCCTTCTTCGGGCCTCTAAGATGATGGGGGCTGCTGCTCCACTTCCTGGAAAAATTCCCAAGGGGCACACCGCTCCTACTCTTCCCACAGGATTCAGAAGTGAGCTGCACTTTCAAAGGCCTTCCCTTTCCATGTGGGGAAGAGGGTTCTGAGGGGGCGGGTGGAGGGAGAGAAGTTTATCTCCAAATAGGAACGGTGACAGCTTGGCTTTCAATCCCCAAGACAGAGATTCCAGACAGGCAGGCTTTCATTTCATCCACCCAAGGCTGGGACAGCTGCGCTCACCCCACCCCTTCCTGTGGATGAGGCGGTTAAGAATTTAGGGGTCAAAAATGCTAACGCTGGTGACAAAGCCGAGTGGGATTCCTGCTCTACCAGTTAGGGGACCTTGGGCAAATGACTTGCCCCCTGCTCAACTTACTTTCTTTCGAGTGCAAATAAGGTTTTATCTACCTCTTTGGGTAGTGGTAAGGATTAAATAAAGTCAAGTACAGAAGGTGCTTATTAGGGCAGCACCGGGCACACAGTGAGCCTTCACTTTCCAGGGACACAGACGTCTCTGTGGGCAAGAGAACCTCCCCTGGAGGGGCTCGTGTTGAGCTACGAAGGTGCTAGTGGGATCACAGACGTTAAAAGGAAAGAACGGGAAGGTAAACTAAGGTAGACGGTGCACCTGCTGGTCTCCAGACCCGCCTGAGAGCGGAAGAGCCACGGCCCCGCGCCCTGAGCTCCCCCTCCCCGTACCTGCGCCGCTGCGGCGCGTGCTCATATCCGCCACGTACGTCCACTCATTGGTCGCCGGGTTGTACTGCTCCACGGTGCTCAGGCACTGGCGGGAAGCCCCATCGTAACCCCCGACAGCGTACAGCTTCCCTGGAACAGAGGCAGTGGCTGAGGCCGGTGCTGGCTGAAACTCCATCTTTAACCCATATGGGGTGAGGGCACCTTCACCTCCACCAGAGTCCAGCCCCCTTTCCTAGACTAAGCATGCTTCACATCTCTGCCTTCTACTTCCTCGTGAGCTGTGAGGCTCCCTAAAGCAGTGCTGAGCATCTTTCTAAATAAGCACCCCAAATACCCCCTGCAAAGCTGCGGCCTGGCACCACTGGGGTTCAGCTTACTCCTGCTAGCACGCTACAGAGACCTGCTAGAGGGCCCTAGCTCCAGGCGGGCAGGTTGACTTTCCAGCTAAAGGCTCACAACAACAGACAAAACAAAGATGGGGAAATATTCTTCAGTGAGAACTCATACCCCGTCTTCACCATGAGTCATGCGCTCCGTCCACAATGCCGGCAAATGGAGCATGTGGATGGACTGCTCTGTGTGCACTCTGGCCTGGGATGGCTGGAATTCATCTACCCACTTCCTTGTGATCTTTGAGCTATGCACAAGATCCCTGAAGCACCACTGCCCACTTTTAAAATAAAAATACCATAAGCTGCTACCCAAAAGCATCATTTCTGCCTGGGGTTGGGCATGACAAGGGGCCCTGGACAAGGGGCAGGAAATTGGCATCAGAGCACTTTTAGAGCAGAGATTCAAATATGGTGGGTCTCCTCACTCTCCCTTCCTCTCTCTCTCTCTCTCTCTCCATTTGTTTGGGGTGGGGGGCCGGGGAAGTCTTACCTCACCTGTGGGCCACAGACCGATGGGGAATGAGAGAGTTATAACAAAGATAGATCTTAAACCCTGGCTGTAGACTAGATAACCACCACCCGATGCAAATCCAATTAATAGAGTTACTAATTAAAAGAGGTTTTCTGTCACTATGTGCTTTACTGAGGGAGAGATAACAAAAGTACAACTATTATTCGGAAGTCTGCAATTCTTTTCAGTTAGAAGGGGGCTCAAAACTGTGCTGTACCATCACTACTATCGCTGTATAAATGTAAAACCATTTCTTCCTCTATCGTTGAGGCTGGTTTTGTTTTCTGCCCCAGAGTCCTTTCCAGTGGACCTTCTAAAAGAAAGGGACATCTCCTCCCCAGTTCTGCCCTCACCTAAGCCAGGAGAAAAATGCCTAATCCAGAAGCTCTCCCAGGGTCCAGGCTGTTCCTGAGACGTGTGCTGGCCAGGACACAATCACGGCCCACCCAGCTGCCACCACTAGCCAAAGCCCGAGTCACTCGGGGGCAGGGGGCGGAAGCCTGGGGTTTAGAGATAAGAAGCTCCCGAGGGCATCCCCAGAATCACTGAGACCAGGCAGCCATGGGAGGAGACAGGGAGAGGGGAGAGTACTGTGACAACGTGGAGAGCCCTACCTCCGAGGCCAGAGGTGAGCAGAGGCCCCGTGAGAGCTTCCTCATCAGAGCTGTGAGGAGGACCCTTTGCTGTCCCAGGGTGACCCCCAGCCAAAGAGCTTCAAAGTCAGGGTGGGCAAGATCAATACCTCGCCAGGCTGCCCTCTGTGTCAACAGGCACATTACGAGACAGCACTCGTTCCACACACAGAACCTGCTCCGAGAAGCCCTTGTCAAGGGGGGTATTTCGAAGCACTACCATGGAGGCAACTTCTTGAGCCCCCACCGACCATCTCAGCCTTGCATCAGCTGAAAAAACACCCATTCAAGGTTTCTCCTTGAGTCTGTTCACAGGGACTTGCTATTTTTAACCCCTGCTCTATTGTTTGATATTCCTGGACGAGGAACAAGGGGGAAATGGGAAGGTGGCTAGACAAAGCACTTATATTTGGCAGACAAATCAATTTCTGTTCCTCCAGGAGGAGGACGTTGCAAAAAACAATTTATCTTGAGAGGAGGACAAAATCCTTGTGCTCCCCAAGATTACTTATTTAGTATTTTAGGGTAGTGTGCTTTTAAATGGACACTTGTGTAATATTAGTATAAACCAAGAGATGCAGTTAGAGAAAAGAGTATTTCTGTTAATGTCTAATCACTGCACATTACACTCTCCCCAAAGCAGGTACGTGTGTTCTTGGGGGTGCACGTGAGAGACAGTGAATGTCCGCAGACAAGTCTAAACGCACAGATACTCCAGCTAAATTCCCTCTTTCAGGATAGACAAGACAAATGAATCCCGTGTTGTCCTACAAAGGATAAGGTTTTAGTCCAAATCATGCTCTGTGCTTTAATACACTAAATTCACACGTATTTCTAAGACTCCCTATTAGCATCGGCTCATGGTCTGAAAGAGTGTAGCATAATGGAAAAAGCACCGAGTTGGGAGTCAGAAGATCCGGGCTCAAGGACTGGCTGTGCTCTCGACTAATGGGTACATCACGTGACCCCCTCTGGCACTCCATCGACCCGTCTGGAGAATGGAGGACATCTAAGCCCCACCTATGTCCTTCAAAAGGATTTGGGGAACAAAATGAGCATATAAAAGAGCACTTTATAAAAACTATCACATGATCTCTCTGATATGAAGAATTTGAGAGGCAGGGCACAGGAGGTGGGGGGGGTCAAGGGGGGTGGGGGAGGGAAATGAAACAAGATGGGATCAGGAGGGAGACAAACCATAAGGGACTCCTAAACTCACGAAACAAACTGAGGGTTGCTGCTGGGGGGTGGGGAGGGGTAGGGATGGGGTGGCTGGGTTACGGACACTGGGGAGGGTATGTGCTATGGTGAGTGCTGTGAAATGTGTAAGTAAGCCTGACAATTCACAGACGTGTACCCTGGGGCAAATAATACATTGTATGTTAATTTAAAAAAAAAGAATATATCTTGAAACCCTTTCCTTATTGGCAAAAACAAAACATGTTTTGTTATAAACTACAAAGCTCTAACTGTGCCCCAGACTTCATCTCTCCCACCCGCCTCACCCACACAACCTTCCTGGCGACAGCAGGACTCCGCCACCCCTCTGACCCGCAGTGACAGTAATGAGACCTGGGAAGAAATGCCCACCCCACTCAAAGCTCTGATCATGTGTTAATGGTCAACAGAGGAAGAAGAGGACAAAATTAAACAAAATGAACTCTTACCCCCACCCCAGTATACTCCTAGGTTATATAGATTCCTCAGCCTGTGACAGAACTGTTGACGAGGGGCCAACGGGACAGCCCGGCGTTCCCCTTAGGCTCCTCTTACTCAGCTGGCCACCCGCTAGCCTTGAGCCTGCAGCTGCAGCTCGCTACAGCTCAACCGTCCTCACCTGTTCCACCAAGATGGTAGCCTCTGACTCAGAACTGTGGTGGGAGGAGCAGAGCCGGGCACTGGGACAAGACCTGGGGGCTGCGACACGGATGGGCCAAAGTCCCCTGCCCTTCCTTACCCTCCACGACACCCACACCCACGCTGCTCCGCCGCGTGTTCATTGGGGCCACGAAGAACCACTCGTTGGTCTTGTAGCTGTAGGCTTCCACGGACGCTAGGCCTAGGAGACAAGGGACTTGTGAGATTTCTACAGCGCGAGGCCTCACCCAGTATGCCAAAGCGAGGCTGGGGAAAGGGTGAGAAACCCACGTGTGTGGCTCAGCCCCACCTCTCCCTCGCCGTGCGGTCTGGGGCACCTCCCTGCAGCACATCTACAGAGAGGCTGCCCGAGAGGTCACTGAGGCCCGACTCAGGGCAGGTCAAGAGAGGACACGGGGGTATAACGACTGCCCTGCGAATATAAACTGTTACACCTACAGAACAGAGGGAAAATCTGAGCTCGCCTCAATGAACACCTTGTTTTGCCTTCTCTTCCTCTACATCAGAAGCTAGAAAGTTCAACACTTACCTTCCCAGACCTCCTAGGGGTGACCCAGTCAATGAAGCCCAAGTAGAAGTCTCATGGGCATTTCTGAAATAGCCTTTGATTTTTCGGATCCAGGTGCCAACACCGACCTGCTTGCTGCTACCTGGAACTAATGTGCTGGATGGAGCCGTAACGGCCACCTTATGATCAGGGGGACACAGACAAGGGACGTTGAAGGAGCTTGGCCCCAATATTCTCGAGCAAGCAGATGACGTGAGCAACTGCCAACTTTCAGACTCCTTGTTTGGTGGGCAAAACAGTACCTCTCAAATGTTTCAGCCACAGGTTAGTGAGGTTTCCTACTTGCAGCTGAGAGCAATTTCTAAAAGAAACAGTCCACTCCCTTTTTTTCTCTTTATTACTCAGGTCTTACCCACTAGAGGCAGCCCCTGGAGGGGCTGCACACCCTGGAATTTTATGAGTGAGGCAAAGAGAAGATGAGGAAAGACTTTACCAAGTGGTAAAGACAAAATTAAAATTCAGGGACGTAAAAAAATATTGTTTTCCACATCCCTGGGGGCATTTCAGTGTAACAGAGTTACTGTCTACAGAGAATTTCACTTGGAGGTACAGGAGAGATGAGATAACCTCTCCAAGTCCATGTCTATTTGTAGTTTCTGATTTGAACTCTAAAATACACAGAAGCCAGGAGCAAGGGGATGCTCCTGCGGTGGCACAGCCGGGCAAAGCTTCATGGGGCAGTAAAAGGGCGACGGACAGAGACAGAAGGGCCCAAGCCTGGTCTCTCCCATGGCTGAACCCCAGCTCCCTTGTGCATCCAGCAGAGGCTTCAGACAGTCCTGAGATACCCTGCAGCTGAGTATGCTAAGTCTCATCTTTTGAAAAGCTGGGTTCCCAAACAATAGAGGGGAGAAAAGGACCTCTTCTGAGTGCAGGATCCTTCCTAGAGTCCTAGAAATGATAGTATGTGGGAAGTTACATATTCTGTGTGTAGGAAGGCCTGGCTCTGGCAAGCAAGGTAGGAGATGAGGCAGGCAGAAGGAGTATGCTATTGAGGAAGGGGCTATGCATGCACAGAAGGTTGGCCCGTGAACAGGATGAGCAAACCACAGTTGCACTGTGGGCATGTCCCAGGCTGGAGGGAGTGGGGGCCACATCCCAGACCTACCAGTACTGCCATCAAAGCCCCCCACGGCGTAGAGCAGGTCATTGAGCACGGCTGCACCCAGAGTGCTCCGGCGCTCCTGCATGCTGGCGATGGACGTCCACTGATCCTTCACACCATCATATACGTCCACTGTCCGCACGCGCAGCGAGCCGTTAAACCCGCCCACAGCATACACGTGACCAGCCATGAACACCACACCTGAGGCACAGGAAACCAAGGCATCGAGGTCATCTCCGGTGGCCAATCACTTGTGCGGTGACAATGAGTGACAACAGGGGAGCCAGGAGGTCCCATGAATAAGTCACCACACACAGTGATTTCCAAGAGAACCGGAAGTCATCATGGGGCTCATTGGATTCCTATTCAAATACGCTTTTCCAATGTTGTGTGATTCAAGCAAATACTTGTCCTGGCCTGAAGTCCCTACGCACGTATGAGCCGGCCCTGGAAGGGGCAGCCAGAAACTAGGCAAGTGGGGAAGAGGAAGAGGGTCTGTAATGCACAGATGTTTGTGGAAACAAGGAGCAGGGGAGGATTTCTGGCAGTAAGCAGAGACAAGCTGGGGGAAGGCAGGCTGTGAAATGACAGATGGTGCTGCTCACCTGCTCTGCATCTCCTGGAGGGAAGTTCAGCAATCTGGTCCCATCGGTCCTCTTCAAAGTCATAGCACTCCACGCTGCGGATCGCCTTGGGGGCCTGGCCACCAACCACAATCATGACCTCCAGAAAGACAAACAGACATTAGCTGGGTCTCCCCAGCTAATGGATGTTTGCGTGATCAATGCCTGGTCCTTGCACACGCCAACTGCCCGGGGTCCACGAGTGACCTGACACGCCACCTTACAGAGTTACATATGTGGATATGCTACCCCAAATCACCAACCAATAGGGCGAGTCAAGAAAAGTCTAACAAGGCCATCTTGCCACAGAAACACCATCAAAAGGCATATACTTCCCACATACCTAGGCTCAGGGCTATGCTGGTGGTATGTGTAGACACTCAAGACATGACCTACAACCTTGCTGCCCTCAAGGATTTAGGCCAGGAGGGTGAAATTTCGTTACAAAACAAAATATTCCAAAATATGTATATCAAAACTTGAATCTGTTTTGGAATAGAGTACAGAATTTGCATGCATTTTTAGGAGAAAATTACTTCAGAAATATTTCTGAATACACAGACTACAGGGGGCACTTACTCACTGAGGTCTGGGGCAAAACTGTGAAAGACAGCTTCAGGGTAGCGACCACAAAAATGCATGTGATTGGGGATGTTCTGAAAAATAGTGCTAGTAATACTGTTCCCACAAAGTATGACAGTAGCTACCACTGCCAGTCCCCGTGTGAGGTGTGTTGTCACTTATGCGTCACCATAACCCTGTGAGGGAGATATTGTCCATATAGACAGACGAGGAAATTAAAGCTCAGAGAACATAAGTAAATTGCCCAAGGTCACACAGATGAGAGAGGCAGAATGGAAACCAAAACCAAGTCTACCTGACTTGGAGGGGAAGGCAGCCACACTCCTCCCCTGCTCCAGAGGCAGGGTCCCCACCAAGACAGCTCACTACATTCAGGTTTTTCAAACTGCAGGTCACATTTCATGAGTGGGTCATGAGATGAATTTTGTGCCTTGCAACCAGCATACTTCTCATAGAGAGCACCAAAAATACAATAAGGGTGTCACTTCATGAAACATTTGTTGGGGTTCTACACATATGTAGGCATCTCCTGGGTAACAACTTAAACATAATTCTTATTGTAGGTGTCGTCAGAAAAAAAAAAAAAAAAAGAATGAATGAAAACCGTTGCTCCACCAATATAGAAGACCCGCAGCCTTTAACTGTGGTATTCTTGTTGCTGTGACTTTTGCCTCACGTTGTTCATCAATAAATAATAAGGTAGCCAAGCTAACAACAGGGTACACATTTTAATGAACTTGTGCAAATTCCTGGTTGTCCCCATAAGGACATCACGCTCACTGGCATTCCAAAATGCCTTCTTATGTGGCAAGAAAGGAGTGGAAATCACAGGCAGCCCATCAGCAAGAGTCTTGGGACGTTCTCACTACCTGTAGCTTGTATTATTTACTCCAATGGATCTCAAGCTTCAGTGTGCATCAGAACCACCTCGAGGGTGGTAAAGACACAAATTACTGGGCCCTTGCCAGAGGTGCTGATTCAGCAGGTCTGGAGGGAAACAGAATGGACATCCCTAACAAGTTCCTGGTTGAGGCTGGTGCTGCTCTTCCAAGATTCATACTTTGACAACTACTGTTTTCACCCTCGGACCACAGGGATTTGCTGATGTTCCAGTAACAACTTCAGCCATTATCGATTACCACTGTACTTTTACTTCCCCACAACAAATGTCTGGGGAGAGGAGTGGTGATCAATATCTATTTTGAGCTCACAGGAGTACACACCTCAGGTGACCGGCATCTACCCCAGGAGACAGAATTGGGGCCGACAACTACTGCTCGTCCATCATTTACACCCCACAATTCCAGAGCCAGGCTCACCCATTGCCCATGTGAGTGGTCACAGCCATCTGTGGTCAAATGTGGGTGTCCAATGTTCAAAACCTCAGAAGTCAGTTCTGACTTCTGGAACATTCCAAAGGACCCCAGGACAAACAGTCTAAGCTCAGAGCTACTGCAACTGCTTCTGGAAATAAACATCCTACATTTGGCTCCTCTATGACGTAGCTCACAGGGTAGCTGCCCTGTGTCAGGAGTGGCCCTTTTCAGAGAAAAGCTGAATTCGACACTACTTCCCTTCTCTAATTCTTTGCTTAGACAGGCATCCAGGAGCAGTTTAAGAGAGGTGTTAATGGACACAGCCTCTTGGTAAACTCAGACAATGCCCACCTTAGTCCTCCAGGGCCCAGTGACTTGCTGCACTCATATGTGCACTGTCCTGGTTTTGAGTTGGTAATGCTAAAATGAAGGCACCATACTGTAATGATTTTCTATGATACCTGGTTTGGGGGACTGAGAAGAACAAACCCAGGTTTTAATTTTTTTCTGCAATGACCTCAGGCACTCTACAGCCTCTGTCCCCTCTCCATGAAACATCCTTCCTCCTTTCTGGATCTCTCTGCTCTAACACATGCTTGTCTTTCAGGCTTAGTTGACCAAGTGTCACCTCCTCCAAGAGGACCTCCCTACTCTCACATCTGAATTACTGTCCCTTCTCTGAGATCACACATACCCTGGGTTCTCTCATTAAAACACATTAAAATACAGCATAAAATACAACATACAAACACATTAAAATCTCTCATTAAAATATAGCACACATTGGGGCACCTGGGTGGCTCAGTGGGTTAAAGCCTCTGCCTTCAGCTCAGGTCATGATCTCAGGGTTCAGGGATCGAGCCCCGCATCGGGCTCTCTGCTCAGCAGGGAGCCTGCTTCTCTCTCTCTGCCTGCCATTCTGCCTGCTTGTGATTTCTCTCCTCTCTGTCAAATAAATAAAAATTTAAAAATCTTAAAAAAAAAAAAATATAGCACACATTGTGCTGTAACTGTCTGGCTACCTTATGTCCCTGGCGAGACAGTGAGCCTTGCCAGGACAGAAAGTGTATCTGCCCCAGTCACCGAGATAATCCTAGGGCCTAACAGTGCCAGGCAAAAGTAGAACTCAGATATTTGGAATAAGGAACAAATGAATGGTTAGTAGCATATGCAAAAAAGCCAAACAAAAAAATACAGAGTTAAGTGGAAGAAAATACACAGTCCAGAATGTCACTTTCTGGGGGTTAAGATATATGTTGGACACCAGATTACAATTCTGGAGACAGAATTTGAGAGGAAAAAAATACATAAAATGAGAAATAGAGAACTTTTCCCATCTTTTCATTCAACCATCAGAAGAAAGACTACTTACTCTTTGTACAAGTTAATAGGCTTCTTCTGTAAGTAAAATTTTAAAAAATAAAAGTCTAAAATAAAATAAAATAAATAAAATATTAGACAAAGCTTTCAAGGAGCATCACCATGCCCCAGAAACCACCTTATGCCAGGGGTAGGGAGGTATATTCATACCAGAGAAAATCCAGTACTCAACTCTGAGAATTTCCCGAGTCACAGAGAAACACTATTATACAAATGCAAAAACCTCAACGGTAAGGTAAAACCTCAGTAGAAAGACAAAAGTAATACAGAACAAGGTTTTGAAAATAAGCTTGCTTTGGAGCTCATAAAGCCACTGTTGAGACATAGCTTTTAATATTCAAAATGTGCACAATAATCTGGGAAGACTAATTATGAGACTTTGTGGGGTAGGACCATTGGTTTCTGAGGATATAGAGAAAGCTCAAGGCAGAGGGGAGGAGAAGTTGTATTTTCTGCTTCTTTCACAGGCCTAAGAAATCCAATTTCTACAGCAGGCCTTGCAAGAAGCCATCACACAAGGAACACTATACTCATTGCGTGATCGTGCAGAGTAAAAGAAATAAATTTTCTATCTTGAATACTAACAGATAGCTGTTTCCATAGATACCTGATCTTAGCAACCAATTAGACAAAAAGGAGTACTCCCTCAAGTGTACATGCATGACATGTCTAAAATTATAAACCTCTAGCTACTTACGAAGACCGTAAAATGTCAGGGTATGAAGACACTTAGACACAGTCTCCTACAAGCCCTCATTTTACATTTCCAGAAAAACTCAGGCCCAGGATGTTTCACAGGCATATTTCTTTCTTTCCCCCATACCCTTCAGTCTGAATTTACTAAAATCTTATAATGTCAATACTGGAAATTACTGAATCCAATCAGCTTAATGATTGCTATTTTTAACAGGTATCCTTTAAAGTAACCCTGAGTGAGAATGACCAGGGGTCATGCTGGAATCACAATAAACAACTGGTTCCAGACTAACAATCATGCTAGACCAGACATAATTTACTCATGTCCAAGAACTGCAGCGTACTTGGGAGTCCGGCAGCACATGGTAGGCTTCTAACCCCAAGTCTCAAGAGCTATGGTGCTGAAGGCTGCAGAATTTCTGGTGGATGGAGAATTCCGGTTGACAGATCACAGGTGAGCCAGACTCAACCGTGGGCGGCAAGGCTCTTGGCAAGGCCCCAAGGGAAACGCACTCATTTTAGAAAGTCAAATGGCCATTTATTGGGGGGATCGGAGTGTGAACACAGAAAGGCTACCTGATTCCTTAGGAAGGAAATTTCACTCCCAGCCTAAGAAGGTGGTTTTAAAATAGATATACAAGGCTATCTCCCTCCATGGAGGATTTAGACTCCAGCACTGTGCCTGGGGAAGCAAAGGCATGTGAGCCACAGTATGATGACCACTCTGTGTGAGCGCCATGAGGTCCCCGGTACCCGAGACCAGCCAGGGACAGGTGCAGTAGGGGAATGGAGCAGAACTTTCTGGCTCACCTGTCAGTCACGACCCTAACCTCTACGTCATTACACTCTTCACTATGGTGAGAGGAACGACCTGGACTCTGTAAACTTTTTTTCATCAGGCAACAGTGGAGGGTGTGTCCAAACTCTCTTCCATGACCGGTGAGCCGGGCAGATGGCAGGCCCAGCCAGTCGGTCCCTCGGGCCAGGGCAGGAAGCGAGAGTCTCTCTTACCCTGGTGCGTGGGGCCGCAGGGCTAACACCAATTCATCCGAAGGAGCATGTCGAGGTCGAGGCAGAAGACTTGTCCCAGCAGGTTCCTGAGCAACAGGTGCTCGAGGCAAGAACCGACAGCCAAAGTGCAGAGACAGTGGGAGGTGGAGAACCGGCAATGTGAGAGCCAGCCCCAGGGAAGGAAGAAGGAGAGGGAATATGGATTTGGGAGTCAGACGCACCTGGGCTCTCAGCGCAGCCACTACATAGCTGTATGACCGTGGGCAAGACATTTAACCTTGCCAAACCCACTTTCATTACCTGTATTATCAGGATAACAGCATGTTTCTCTCATGCGTGTCAGGAGCCTTCAAGGATACCAAGCACGTAGCACAGAACTCACACTAAGTGTTAGCTTCTATTATTCGGTCGACACCAGCATCATGACTATTGTTTAAAGCAGCTGTTTAAAAACAGACTCCCCATAAATGGTAAAAAAAAAAAAAAAAAAGACACTTATGATAGGTAACCAGCAGAGTGAGCACCACTAATCCCAGGGCGATCATGGGGTTTTTTCAGGACCCCAGGGTGTTTTCCCAGGGCTCTGGGTCCATCTGAAGGAACACGATGGAGGAGGAGCGGTGCCCACCCAGGGACCCGGCCCGGCTGAGAAGTCACCCTCCCCACCCTGCCAGGAGCCTTGTTTCCAATGCGATCTATCGAAAGCAGGACAGCCCAACTCAGGAGGAAGCCACCTACTTCTGACCCAAACAGCTTTTCAGTGTCATTTTTTTTTTTTTTAAAGATTTTATTTATTTGACAGAGAGAAACACAGCGAGAGAGAGAACACAAGCAGAGGGAATGGTAGTGGGAGAAGCAGGCTTCCCACAGAGCAGGGAGCCCGATGCGGGGCTCGATCCCAGGACTTCCGGGATCATGACCTGAGCTGAAGGCAGCCGCTTAACGACTGAGCCACCCAGGTGCCC
>CM053607.1:105729436-105763577 GCA_028646535.1 Procyon lotor | reverse complement strand
TTTTTTTTTTTAAAGATTTTATTTATTTGACAGAGAGAAACACAGCGAGAGAGAGAACACAAGCAGAGGGAATGGTAGTGGGAGAAGCAGGCTTCCCACAGAGCAGGGAGCCCGATGCGGGGCTCGATCCCAGGACTTCCGGGATCATGACCTGAGCTGAAGGCAGCCGCTTAACGACTGAGCCACCCAGGTGCCCCTCAGTGTCATTTTTTAAGAGCTGAATAGAGATGTCACTGGAACTGAAATGACAGTGAAAAGTGCCAGGCTCGGTCCATCTCCAAAGGTTCATTTGCATCTTGCTGGGACCTCATTTCTCTGCTGCCATCTGTGGAAGAGGGTAACGTAGGAGTGTTTCGAGAGACTGGGAGACGGCCTCTGGTTGTCCATGGCAACCCAGGCTCAGGGAAGTGCTGGGCGATGAATGTGTGGGAGCCCAGATGATGCTATTAGCTGTTCCGGCTTGAATGTGTCAGTATGATCTGTGCATATATGGCTCAGGAAAAAGCACTCTCATTAGCCTCTACAGCTATCTCCAGGCAGAGTCCTATTTCTCGTGAGGCGTGGGCTTGGCTGGCAAAGAGGTTCGCTGCTGAGAACTGCTGGAGACAGTGCAAATCTCTCTCCACTGCCATGTTTCTCAAAGTGTGCTCTGTCAGAAAGCCCATCTGGATTGAATTCATGAAAGCCCAACTAGCCTGCCCTTGCAATTCCTGTGGCTGTTCCTTCAACTAGTCTAATTATCTCCCTACTTCTCTTCCTCTATTATTTGCACTATATATATATTTTCTTGGTTTGTTTTGTTTTGTTTTTAAGTGGGCTTCACATCCAGCATGGAGCTTGAACTCATGGGGCTTGAACTCATGACCCTGAGATCAAGACCTGACCTGAGATCAAAAGTCGGATGCTTAATCGATGAAGCCACCCAGGTGCCCCATCCACTTGTATATTTCTACTTTACTTTCTCAGAAGACTTCTTAAAAGTCCCCGGAGGGCAGGAGTCAAGTTTCTTTCCACACAGTACTTGGCAAAAATGCTTTTCTGAAACACGGAGGCAATATAATAGAATAGCTCAAACTACAGGGTCTGGAGTCAGTCCTCCTGGGTTTGAATGTCAGCTCAGCTATTTACTAGCTGTGCTTCAAAGATACGTAACAAATTATCTGACACTCCTCCACTCGGGACATGGAACTTACTCCTCTCTTCCCTTGAGGGTGGGCTGCACTTAAGGACTTGCACACAGCAGAAAAAATACAGCAGATACAATGTCCCATCACTTGGAGAAGAGGTCATAAAAAGACTTCAGCTGCTGTCTTGGGCAGGCTTTCTCACTGTCCTCCTGCAGAATCTCTCACCCTGAGGGAAACCAGCTTCCATGTCATGAGCACATTCAGGCAGCTTGTGGAGAGGCCTGGAGGGTAAGGAACTGAGGCCTTCAAGCAACCCCAAAGCTGAACTCAAAATCAGGTCCCCCCAGCCACCCCACAACCCCAAACAAGCCTTGAGATGACCCCAGTCCTAACCAAGAGCTCAACTACAACTTTACAAGAGGCCCTGAGCCAGGATGATCCAGCAAAGCCAACCCAGGACTCCTGCCCATGGAAACTGTGAGACAATAAACACTATATGTGTTAAGCCATCAAAATTAGGGTAATTTGTAATGCAGAAATACACAACTAATATATAACAAGCAAGTGACATAACCCAAGATCCAATTTCCACATGTGTAGAATGGGAATAATTATATTTATGTAGAATGGGGATAATTAGAAATATCAAAATACATATATTTATATTTATATTATGGGGATAATTTATTATAAATCCTGAGATAATAAATGGACATCACTTAGCCCAGGGATTGGCACATTCTGAGGGCTCACATTTGGGGGGTTATCATCATTATCTGCTCTTAACATCATCGTGGAGTTAGTATTGTGTAGTGGTCAAAAAGTACAGGCTTTGTAGACCTGGATCTGAGTCTTCATGGGGCCACTTAGCTGTGAAGCCCTGGACAAGTCATTCCATCCCACTGAATCTCCAACAGGGAGTTTCTTCCAACATTAGAACTTCCAGTGTTCTTATAAGGGTAAAATAATGTATTGAAAGTGCTTTGTCTAAAACACAAGGAAAGCATATTTAAATGATCCTAGAACTACCCTTGGGTGATGAGGACAGTAACCCAGGGAAGGAGCAGGGCACCAAGTACATTACTCTAAGTGGCCATCCGAGGTGGTGAGCTAGCTCTCCTCTCCTGCAGTCATATAAACCAGTTTCTGGATGTTCACTCTTATAGACATCCCTTTGACCTTGGAGATAGCTCAGACATCAGCTCCAGCAAAAAGCTTTCTCCAAGCTCTTACCCCTCTCCACACTCCCCGAGTGTCCTGCCTGTACCTCCACTGTGGCACTTACATGGTCCACTGAACTGTCCTCCCACATCTGTCTTCCTTCCCCTGAGTCTGGAGCACTGTGGGGAAGGGACCAGGTCACATGAGGTTCTGTGGCTCTAGCGCCAAGCCCAGTGCCTGGCAATCAGTGACTTTTCAATGGATGTATGGTGAATGAGTGAATTAATAAATTAATGAGTTAATGCATGCATGATGGTTTATTACTTTACTGAAGGTGCTATTTTTTTTTTCATGTAAATGCTTCACCACCTAACTCCCCAGGAACAACCACCAGATTCATTCGATAGTGGACCTGTGGGCTGAGCCAAATGTCCTAGGGTCAATCTACAGTAGTGACCAAAGGGGAATATGAAGTAGGGCATAAATCCTCACTACATCCATGCAAAAAACATGTATGAATACATGTTTTCATGTATTAGGATTAGAAAACAACTAGGGGTGATAGAAATGGTCGGTACTAAATCTCTATGAGGTTATTATTTGTTCTTTAAAAATATATCTCTTGGGGTGCCTGGGTGGCTCAGTTGGTTAAACATGTAACTCTTGGTTTTGGCTCAGGTCATGATCTCAGGGTCAAGGAATCAAGCCCTGTGTTGGGCTCTCCACCCAGCGTGGAGCCTGCTTGAGATTCTTTCCCTCTCCCTCTGCCCCTCCCCCACTCATTCTCCCTCTCTCTCTCTCACAAATAAATAAAATCTTAAAATTAAAATAAAAAATAAATAAAAATAAAAACCTCTCTCTCTCAGGGCTCCTGGCTGGCTCAGCTGGTAGGGCATGCAACTTTTAATCTCAAAGTTGTAAGTCTGAGCCCCACATTGGGTGTAGAGATTACTTCAAAATAAAATCTTAAATATATATATGTATATTAAGTTATACTTAAATTATATATTAAACTATATAAATTATATAAAATTTAAAAATTATATAAAATAGATGAAATTATAAAAAATATATGAAAATATACATATATGTACCTTTCAGTCGTGAAAACTTTTACCATTGCCCACCCTGTGCCAAACTCCAGGCTGGAGTACCAAGGACAGAGATGAGCAACACTTGCCAACATGGAACATATAGTTTAGCGAAGGAGGTAACACTCTAGAAGAGAACCCTGAATACCTCTCTGAAGTGTCCGTCCACCCAGGGCATATGCTCACCTTCTGGAACTACTGCCCTGCTTTTCAGAAAACAATGAAGCCATCACCAATCTGACCTCCCCTCCATGTCTTTCTCATCAAATGTATTTCTACATAGTAGCAATAAATGATTAGAAACTAGACTTTGAAAGAAAACATTTATAAGCGCATCAAAACTATGAAATACCTAAGAATAAATCTAACGAAAAGACCTACAAGATCCATAAAGTGAAAACTAAAAATGTTGCTAAGGGAAAGTAAAGAAGACAAAAATAAATGGAGATACACACTGTGATTGCAACTCAAAAGATAAGTAGAGCAGATCCCCCCCCAACTTATCCATGGCTTTGCTTTGTACCATTTCAGTTACCCATGAACAACCTTGATCCAGACGCAGATGATCCTCCTTCAGACGTATGGTCAGAAGGTCAATAGCAGCCTACGTCATTCACCTTACTTCATCTCACCTTGTAGGCATTTTATCATCTCTCATCATCACAAGAAAAAGGGTGAGGCAGTACAATAACATATTTTGAGAGAAAGAAACCATATATATACACATAACTTTCATTACAGCATATATTGTTACATTTGTTCTATTTTATCCCTGATTATTGCTGTTAATCTCTTACTATGCTCGATTTATAAATTAAAGTTTATCTGAAGTATTTATGTATTGGAAGAAAATAATATGTATAGGAAGGAAATAATATGTATAGGGTTCAGTATTACCCATGGTTTCAGCCATCCACAGGGGGTCTTGGAATATATCCTCCAAGGATGAGAGGGGACTACTGTATTGTTAATATGTGAATTCCCCGTAACTGATCCTAAAAATTTAACACCATCCTTACCCAAGCCTTTTTTGTAGAAATAGGAAAGCTGATTCTCAAAGATAAATGAACATGCAAAGTACCTAGAATAGGCGAAACAACTCTGAAAAACAAAACTGGAGGACTCATACTACCTGATTTCAAGACTTACTATAAAGCTGGTAATCAATGCAACATGGTATTGGTATAAAGATAGGTAAATAGATAAAAGGAACAGAATAGTATCCAGATATAGACCAACACATATGTCGTCAATTATTTACAACAAAGGTATCCAACCCACTCAATGGAGAAAGGAGAATCTTTCTATTAATGCTGTGGAAAAAACTGGACATTCAAATACAAAATAAATGAGCCTTGACCCTTACCCCACACACCATATTAAAAAGAACTCTCAAAATGGATCATAGACCCAAATATAAAATGTAAAACTTTAAAATTTCTAGAAAAAAGCACAGGAGAAAACCTTTGATCTTAGATTATGCCAAGACTTTTTTAGATAAAACACAAAATACATAAATCATAACAGAAAAAAAATTGACAAAATTTAAAACTTCTGGCCTCCCGAAGATACTTTTAAGAAAATAAAAAGACGAGATACAGGTTGGGAGAAAATATTTGCAAAATACAATTTTGCTAACAGACTTATATCCATAATATACAAAGGACTCTTAGAAATCAGTAAGAATAAAATAACCCAATTTTTTTAAAGGGAAGAAAATCTGAACAGACTTCACCAGAGAAGATACAGACACAGCAAATAAGCACATGAAAAGATGTTCAACATCATTAGTCATTAGAGAAATGGAAATTAAAACCATGGTGAGATACTACCACATCCCTACTACGGTGGCAAAAAAAATTTTAAGTGGGTAAAAGGCTGTAAAAAGTAGTGGTAAGGCTGTGGAGTAACTGGAACTTTTATATGTTGCTGATGGGAATACATAATGGTACAGCTCATTGTCTCAAAAAAACAGTTTAGCAATTTCTTATAAAGTTAAACATATACTTACCATACAACCCAGCAATCTTATTCCTAGGTATTTACCCACAGAAATTAAAATATAAGTCCACACAGGGATCTGTAAGTGAATGTTCAAACAGCTTTATTTGTAATAGCCAAAAATGGACACCCAAATGTCCATCAACAGGTGAAATGGATAAACAAATTATGATATGTCCACACAGTGGAATATTACTCAGCAATAAAAAAAGGAATGAGCTCGTTATACATGCAACAACACGGATGAATCTCAAAAGCATTATGCTAAAAGAAAGAAGGCAAGCTCAAAAGGCTATGGCATGATTTCATTTATATAACGTTCTAGCAAAGACAAAGCTGTAAGGACAGAAATCAGATAAGGAGTTGCCAAGGTCTAAGGGGTAGAAGAAGGGGCTTGACTATAGAACAGCACAGGGGAACTTTTCGAAGTGCTGAAAATATGCTGTATTGTGATTAGGATGGTAATTAAATAACTATATACATTTGCCAAAGGTCATCAAATTGTATCCTTAAGAAGAGTGAATTTGTTTATAAATTATACCTCAATAATACTGAAGTTAAAAGAAAATAATCTGGGATGTTGAAAATGGGGAAAACTATGCATGTGAAAATGGGGAAAACTATGCAGAAGGAACATGGGAAATCTCTCGACCCGACCCTCAATTTTGGTATGAACCTAAAACTGTTCTAAAAATATAGAGCCTTAATTTGAAAATAAAACGTAGTTAATGTATTGGAAATGCATCTCTTCATGAGATGAATGGGATGTTATAGGGTTCAATTAAAGGAGATTTTTATATTAAAAAAATAATAAAAGAAAAGGATCTTTTTCATCTGCCACCAAAACCCAAAAACCTGTCCCTGGGAGGCAATCTGGTTTAAGAGAAAAAGCACAGACTCTGGAGTGGAACAGATCTTGGCTTAAACCCCAGCTCTGCACTTACTAGCTGTGTAACTAGGCAAGTTACTTAACCTCTCTGAGTAAACTTAGTAAAGTAGGCATATGAATACTAATGCCCTAATACTGTGATGATTTAATGAGATAATGTACCACCTGATAATCCTCAAAGTGATAGTTTCCTTCAGCATACCCCACTCCTCAAACCCACCGTGGGGATTCCCTCATAATTTAAGTGCCCCAATAATGGTGACAGAGTAGAGTTTGAGAAGGAGGTCGGACAACATAACCCTAAACCATTCAAGGATTAAAGTCCGGGGGACAATGAGGCAAAGAGCAGTGAGGTCTTTTTTCTAAATCCCTTCAAAAGATTCATTCCCAAGAAGTCTTGGTTCTAGTTGCCTGCAGCAGTCTATGTGTCCTAGAATCCAAACATTTCCATTCTGAAAAGAGTGGTTCCTAAGGAGTAGAGATGACAGAGGGACAACTCTGGCCTCCTGGAAGAGAGCTGGATGTTTCACAACCACAGATTCCTGACCTGGAAAGGGGGGTGTGGGCTCAGCAGGCTGAGTGGGGACTCAGGCACAAACTTGGCTTTGATCTTTAAAACTGTTTTCTTACAGTTATGTGTGGTAAAACACCACACATGAGATGTGGAGTCTAGAAAAGGAAAGGTCACTAGGTATGGTCTCCACACACAGAAACCGGGCCAGCATTGCAGCATTTCCTTAGCTCCAGAACACACTCCCCAGGAAAAGATGTCGGTAACCTGATAAAAGAGAAGAACCTCCTTTTCCAAAGAAAAAAGTCACCAAGACAGGCAACAATGCCAGCTGAGAACCCGACATGGAAGAAGTCTCCTCCACGAAGAAAAACAATGCACCTCAGAATCAGTATTTGCAAGACTCCAATATTCAAGCTTGTGGAAATTTAGGTCCTAATAAAGGAGGTATTCAGATTAAGAGGGGGGAAGATTAATCAATAAAATAACTTTGGGGCGACTGGCTCATCATGTGTCATACAAATAAAGCTGGATTCTTACCTTCACTGCTGACGCTCAAATAAATTCTAAGTGCAGCAAAGATTTGAATGTAAAACAAAAATCATTAAAGTATTTGTAGAAAACATGGGAGTCTTTTTTTACTTTTTAAATCTCTGAGCAGAGAAAACATTTCTAAGCAGGATGTAAAACCTAAGCTCTAAAGAAAAAGACAGATCAATTTGACTACTTAAAATTGTTTTGGGGGATTAAAAAAATGTTATAAATGAGTTTAGAGGCAAAATGCAAACCAAGAAAAAAAATATTGGAAATACATACCAGAGGCCTAACCTCTTCAAAATAAAAAGAGTCCTTAAAAACCATTAATAAAAAATACACAGTCCAATAGAAAAACGGGCAAAGGACACCAAAGAAAATTCCCCAAAAAAGAAATACAGAGGCCATAATCACAGGAAACCAAGATAAGTCTCACTCACAATGAAAGAAATGCAAACTAAAACAAGATGCCATCTTTTAAAGGATATTTGACATAGAAATGTTTATAATATAAAAAATGGAGATTATTAGGAGAGGGCAGAGGGCAGTTCAATAAATAATGGTCCATAAATATGATTAAATATCACGTACCTATTATAATTTAAATGCTGATTTCACCCATATTGATAACAATGAAAGCAGTCTGTTGAGTAGGAGATAAAAAATGATTTCAATTTGTGAAGCAAGATTCCATTTACCTAAAAGGGTACATTTTTATCCATTTATGAATAGGAGCACAGAGATACGTCTGGAAGGAAATTCAACAAGGGAACAGCAGTGATTGCCCCTGGGTGTAGGAGTTTCAGGTGATTTTTACTCTATGTCAAAAATGCAGTACCTTTTTAATAGTCTACAATGAGCATATATTTCTATAACTGAAATTATTTTCATGTGGAAAAATACGGAGTAGTTTCAATGCAATACTTCAATAAAATAAAACCAAAGTGCCAACATACAGTGAGGCAAATGGCCAGCCAGACCCAGGCCCTTGCCCTGCAGCTGCCCCTTCTGACCTGCACGAGGCAGCGGGAAGCAGACTGGTAGGTGTGTAGGCTTAGGTTGACAAAGATGAAGCCAGGGGCAGGACGGTATGGGTTCACAGAACAGGTTTGGAGGGGGAGAAAGACCCAGTTCAAACCCTGGTTCTGCTACAGTGGCTGTGTTGACTTGGGGCAAGTCACTTCATGACCTCTCCGACCTCCAGTTTCCTCTGTGTAGAGCTAGGATCCCTGCCGCCCCCAGACAGGGCTGTTGAGAGGATTATGAAAGATACACGTGTGAGCCCCTCAGCTTAGTGCCTGACACAGGAACAGCACTCAGGAAAGGTCGGCGGCCCGCTTTCTTAGCTGGCATAGGTACAACCTTCGTTGACATCGCACTCACTAAATTCTCCGTGACCCAGAGTCACAGAGCAGAGTGGAGAGAGGAATGACAGTCGCAGAGAATCCAAACGTGTTGTCTTGGACAACATGCTCCTCTAGCACTTTGAAAACCTTCCTGGAAGCGGCCGGCAAGGAGTAAGGCGGCCAGCCACAAAGAGGAGGAAGGGGAGTGGGGGGAGGGCAAAGCAAAGGCCCAAGTATTTCCCTGAGGCTGCCTGTCATACAGTCGAGGAGTCAATGCAACTCACTCCGATGTGCTCCCCTTTCCTCCCGGGGTGGCTGGGGCCGGTCCTGAGACGTCAGGATGTGAGGCTCCTAGACAGCCTACTGGAATGCCAAACTGGGAAGGCCTTTAGAGACCAGCGAGTGCAGGAGCTTTCATTTTGCAGATGAAGGCTGGGAGACCCAGAGAGAGGAAGGGCCTTGAAGGAACCGAAGCAGCCAGTACACATCTGTCAGCCCGTAATGAGAGAAAGACCAGACCAGAACTATTCTGACTCAAATAATGGCCCAGCGAGAGGACTGGCAGGACCAACCCTAGGTCAAGAGCCACTCAGCCACTCCCCTGCTTCCAAAAGAAACAGAACCCAGAACAGAGAAGGAGGTGAGAAGAAAGAGCTCTGAGTTATTCTCAAAATTCCCTGGTGACTCTAGAGGTTACCTGGAAATTCTTAGGAAAGGAAGACCCTGTTGAAGAGAAGTACCAGCAGATTCAAAAGAAACCAGCAGACTCCATCTCTTAGGTTGTACATGCAACCAAGAAGCAGGGCAGCCATGGGTGAGGAAAGACTTGGAGGCAGGAGCGGAAGGCCACTGGCCCAGAACACAGTCCCGGCTGCTGGCACCGACTGGGCTGGGGCTTACCTTGGGCAGGCTCACTGGAGTCCTGGGCTTGGTCCTCGGGTTCTTAATCAAGAGCCTCTGATCCAGGGGGAGCAGATGGTATTTCATGGCCTCGATGAGGAAGTCCTTACAGGTGTTGTTATTCTTTATCAAAGCTTCTTCTTCAACCGTCTAGAGGTAACAACCCACAGGTGAGCCAGGAGCAGAGCTCAGCCGCATTCCCCAAACTGCCTCCCCTCCCCCGGGCTGAGTCGTTCCTGTATTCCCACACTCTTTTATCCCCCCTTCGCATCATCTCAGACCCCAGAAGGGACATCACAGACTTACAACTGAGTGTCTACCTCCTGCACTTCAAGAGCACAGTGGAGTAAGTAAGTGGTTAAGTTCTGGCATCAGACAGACAGGGATATAACCTCACTGGCTGGGTCTGTCTGGTACGTTAGTTTGTAGGCTTAAATGGAATTATGTAAAACAAAGATAATTAGCTGTCTTGGAGGCTTCATCCCACATTCCTCCTGGTTGAAGTGCCTTATAATGTTTAGGGCAAATGGTCAGACATCTGAGAGGAGGGGGAGGGAAAGAGGAAGAGAGCAGAATCCATCAGCCGACCTTTGGAGGCATGGAGTTGAACAAGGTGAGAGTCAAGAAGAATTCATATCCACTTTCTTTACAGTGAAAGCCTCAGGGACAAAACTGGCCAACGAGGCGCTCTATAATAGAGTGGTGATATCAGAGCAGAAAGAATGTCCCGCACAGAAGTCCCATCTACTGATTTCATCTTGGACCCTATCCAGGCTGGAGCTAGGGCTCCTTCACATACCGCAGAGCTGTGGACCCAGGCAGATGCTCACCAAGTATAAGCCAAAATACCTCATGACCAAGATCAAGGGTGAAACCATGCTGGTGCTCAGACCCTCAAATCTCTGTCCTTTGGCCTAGGTCAGATCGTTGTGTGGCGTATCATGTAAGGGATAGTGTGGTCTCGGAGGTCACCTCACATTTTCTTTGCTGGAGTATTTAGGAGCTAGCAGGAGAGATCAGTGTCATTCCGGAGCTAACAAAGATCGAATGTCTCATGGTTGGACAGCCCAGTGCTACACTCTGGGAAGAAAAAGATGAACAAGACAAGGGTTCTGACTCTGAGGCACTCCAGTCCAGTCAGAGAAGGAGAAGGACCTCCCCACCTCAGTTACCTCAGCCCTCAAGCTGGTCGTGCACAAGGTGTCACTGAGCCCCACCGGTAACTAGGAACAGAAGTGTGGCCAGGCTGTCACCTGCGGGGCAGCCTTGGAGCTGGCAGGCAAAGAAAGACTGGCATGAGAGAGCCTCTGTCAGCACCGGGCACCTCTTTCCCCAGAGGTGAGCCCCAGGAACACTTCCATTTTCGGGAAAGGTTTCCCCACTCACCCAGGCTGAGAAAAATTATAAGCTTCTAGGGTCAGTTAAAAAAAAAATTAAAAGGGGTGAGAGAGTATCTCTTTTCTTTTTAAGATTTTATTTACTTATTTGAGAGGAAAGGAGAGAGAGAACACGAACAGGGGAAGAGCAGAAGGGAAGCGAGAGGGACAAGCAAACTCCACACTCAGCGTGGAGCCTGACCCAGGGCTCAATCTCACAACCCTGAGATCATGACCTAAGCGGAAACCAAGAGTCAGACACTCAACTGACTGAGCCCCCCAGGTGCCTCGAGAGAAGATATCTTCAAAAGCTTGGATAGAAGGTGAAATGCATAAACAACTACTTCTCCCAAAGAATGCATTTGGCTTGAATGCAAAGATCCTCCAGAAAGTTAATGCTTCACCGTGCAGAGTTTCAATTTGGGGTGACAAGAAAGTTTTAAGAATGGATATAGTGATGGTTGTACAGCATGATGAATACAATCAGTACACTGAATTGTACTAATGTTCAAAATGATGAGGCTTATGTTCATATATATATATATATAATCACAATTAAAAAATTTTTAAGATATAGTATATTACACACTTCTACAACATTTCAAAATATTTAATAAAGCCTCGTAAGTGTTAGTGGTTAAAAAACAAACAAGAACACCCTCCCCAGAAATCAGTGTTAGTGCAGGTCTACCCAGGGCCCTCCCTGTGTCCTCCCCCACCAAGATGGACCACCTGCAGCAGATTATACTAGCTTGAAGTTTCAAGGTCAAATGAGTGTTAATGAAACACCCTTTTCCAGAGTTGTTCTAAATAGAGTCCTTTGGAACGGTGGGGGTGGGGGTGGTCCTGCACAACAGTGCTCATGCCCATTGCTTCTGACCCCCTTCTTCTCCAGATCTATACCCTACTTTGCCATCATAACCTAAGAACTATTTTCTAGTATCTTTGAGTTTCAGTGGTGGACAGATGGCAGTCATGTCCAAGGGTTTCTAAGTTCTCTTCAGTTTTCCCTGGAACCCAGGGCCACAGATCACCCTTCCTGTGGAAGCGATGCTGTGCTGGAGGCCAGATGTCTCCCTCTACCTTTGGTCAGTTTCCCACAAGACAGGAGGTTTGATTCTGACACTGGGAGCTCAGGCCAGTTCAGTCCCTCTGCCTAGGGAACCCTTCCTACAGGAAGGGGATGCCGCCACCAGGGGGCAGCGGTACCATCCAAAGCGTGAAACACAAGGCGCATAGAAGGGCTGGCACGTGTATGCCTCAGCACCTGGAGCAGGGGAGGTTCAGAGATTCAGAGAACATCTCTCTGATCCATTAGACCTATGGTCAACGGGGCCACAAGATGGTGATTTTACAAGTGTTTGTGAGGATACAGTATACTCCCGCTGCTCCCAACAGCTATCCCCAACCATCCTATAAGGGCAGGTGCTATTTTTACCAGATGAGAAGACTGAGATTGGGAAAGGTTGAACGCTTGCCCAGTGTTAGAGGCCTGGGAAGTACCAGAGCTAGGCCACTGGGCTGCTAAACGAGATCTCTCTTATCCTTGCTTCACACCTTCCATTCCTTCCAGAAACTTCCTGGAAAGAGATGAGGGGTGGCCTACTGCTGTGGTGTTTTGTTTTGTTCATGTATTTAAGTTTTACTTTCTGCCCACTTACAAGAGTATCTAAAGCCAATAGATCAAAGGAACAGAGTATTAAGGGTTAACAGTCTGCTTGGTGAAAGGCAGGTGCTTCTGGGTCAACAGACTTGGATTTGAATCCTGACTCTGCCTTTTACTGCCAAATAATCCTCAGCCTCTATAAACCTCAAGGTCCAGACTTGTAAAAAGAGGGTTATTTAACTTTGCCTCACAGGGTTGTTACAAGGATTAAATATGTGGCACCACAAGGGCCCCCCATAATTCATTTTTCTTTCTGTCCTCAGAGGAAGTAGAAGCAATATGTATCCCAGGCCCCTGTGAGGAGCTGGTTTTTGCAGTCCTAAACTGGGCTCCAGGAAAGGCAGTACCAGTAAAGAGAGGTAAAGGTAAGGTAAGGTAAAGAGAACATAGCGACATGGAAATGACCCTTCTTGCTTAGGTCCTCTACAGTAAAAGCGGCTGACATCCAGTGAACATTTCTTATGCCCGGCTCCATGCTAAACACCTGACTTGCATATTTACACTCCTGTGGTCCTCACAACAATCCTGCAGTGTTCTCATATAATAATATCCTTTCTATCAAAGGAGAAACTAAGTCTTGAAGAGGTTAAATAACTCAAAGCTAACAAGTAGTGGAATAGGAACTAAACCCTAAGTGTCTTATTCTCAAACCTATACTCTTAAACCTCACTCTACCACCTAATAGACCACTATGCTTCCCACTTAGGCCAGTGGGTTGGTGCTCTCGACCCGTACAAAAGGCCCATAAAAACTCCTCAACCGCCCCATGCAATCAGGGCTGCCCATTGCTATCCCGAGAGGCCTGGGGGAGCAGGAAAGCTCTTGGTTCCACACACAGTACTCACCTGGACCAGGTAATCCCTTGGTAAAAGGGGGAGACGGACATGTTCCATCAGTTTTGCCATGTGTTCTAAACGGGTTTCTTTCTCATAATTGATCCATGAAATCACAGCTTCAAATACCTATCAAGAAAATCAACACAGGTTAACTGTAACAGAGAATAGAGCTGCCAAACAATTTCCTCCATCTGAAAAAAAAAAAAAAGTCCAATGTCCAAATCATCCACAAAGGTAGTTAACCTAAGGTTCGATGTTTACAATAAAAGAAAAACAGAAAGATTCTGTCAGCTAGCTGACGTCAGAGTGATTACACACACAGGTTATAATAAACCTGCGCCCCCAAATGCCGAATCACCAAGGTTCGTAGCAAAATAAAGATGGTTACTTAAAGATAGAAGTACAGAGCAGGAACGCTGAACCAAATTTTATGAAGACCACGCAGGAAGACCAGAAAGCTTGGGAGCAAGCCCACCAGCCCCTCGCCCCCCACATCCCTCTCCTCGTTCATCTCCCAAGTGCGCTTAATACAGAATAGAGACAATAAGAATATCCTCTGCCCAAAAGCTGCCGGTGAAATGGTGAGTGTGTCAGTGAAAGAGAATTTCTCCGTCAAAAATTTCACCTTGGCTTAACCTCTCCCTTGAGGAGAGATTTCATTTCTCTACAAATGAAAATCAGGCTCAGAAACAAAGAGGAGACTCTCAGGTTTGGATGTTCACCATGCTTAAGAAGAAGCCCACTCTCTGCCACCAGATACACACAGACGGATAAAATTCAATGTTGATAAGGCTGCAGGGAAGCCGGCACTATTTCTAGAAACTTAATTAACACAGCTTTTTAAGAGAGGAGGGAAGAATTTGGCAATATCAATCAAATATGTCAATGTGCACACTCTTCAACCTAGAAATACCATTTCTAGGATCTAGCCTACAAAAATACTCACAAAGGTGGTGCTCACCAAAGAATATGTGTTCCAGGATGTTTGCTGCAGCATTTTTGTAACAAAATAAAAAAGGAAACAATGCTGATTAATGGAGAAATTATTTAACTACTATACATACTATGGGGGGCGCCTGGGTGGCTCAGTGGGTTAAAGCCTCTGCCTTCAGCTCAGGTTATGATCCCAGGGTCCTGGGATCGAGCCCCACATCGGGCTCTCTGCTCAGCAGGGAGCCTGCTTCCCCTTCTCTCTCTGCCTGCCTCTCTGCCTACTTGTGATCTCTCTCTCTGTCAAATGAATAAATAAAATCTTAAAAAAAAATAACTACTATACATACTGTGGGATATTTTCAGCTGGTAGAAAGAATAAAACAAAACAATTCTTGTGCCAGAAACCAAGGAAATGCCCAAAGATTAATATGACACGTCAAATGGACACAGAGCCAACAAACAGGGCTTTCATTGCCAATATCTGGGACAAAACATCAAAGAGAATAATGACAAAATCAGATTAGTGCTTCTTAGTGAAGTGGGGTGGGAGAACGATTAGGAAGGTGACAAAGGAAACTTCTGGGAGGAATGGAGATGTTCTAGATCTTGACAACGTGGGAGTTACATGCACATATGCATTTGTGAAAACTGATTTGTCTGTACACATAGTATCTGTACGTTTCAGGGTGCCTAAATCATAACTCAATTTAAAACACTCTCAGAGGGGCGTTTGGTTGGCTCAGTTGGTAGAGCATGTGACTCTTGATCTCAGGGTTGTGAGTTCAAGACCCACACTGAACATGGAACCTACTTAAATAAATAGATAGATAAATAAATGAAATGAAACATTCTCAGAATGAAAGAAAAACATCGTAATGGATCATAACACAATGAACAAAAAAAGAATCCATGAATCCAGAGGATACATTTTAAAATGTGGGAAGGGCTCTTCCTCACAGACAAATGCCAGCCAATAAAGGTAGAAGGAATGACAGAAAAAAAAAAAAACCATCATTTTGCAACCACCAATGTAATAACTCATTCAGCAAAAATCACCAGTGGATGCTCAAATCATTGCATGAAAAATTATTGGGGAACAGGATAGTTTTCCAAGTATCACCTCGAAGATAACTTACTAATTACACGGTGGCAGGGGCTGGGGCAGCCACGAAGGGGGAAATCTGACAGATACCACCTTGAACGAGTGACCTAAGTTAGCACCACCAATAACAAGACAAACTAATCTTGCTGATTGTGACTCAATGGGAAGGACACGGCATCCTTTAAAGGAGTTTGTTCCTAAAATATTTAATCTGAATCTTATACTACAGAAACAATCAGACGACTCCAGGTTTGGAACATTCTGCAATTCTGCAAGACAGGTGGCCTGAATTCTTCAAACCATTAATATTATGAAAGACCAAAAAAAAAAAAAAAAAGAAAGCAAAGAGATAGTTCTAGATTAAGGGGATTCAGAGACATGGAAACTAAAGCGATGCATGATCCTTCATTGGATCATGGAGTTAAAAGAAACAGCCATAAAGAACGGTTTTGAGACTGTTAGGAATTTTGATTGCTGACTTTGTATTAGCTAATATCACCCTATCAGTGTTAAATTTCTTTGGTATGATAATGGTTTTTTTGGCTAAAAAGGATAATTTCCTTATTCTTAGGAGGTACATACTCAAATACTGGGGATGAAGTATTTTCATGTCTCCAATTTACTGTCAAATGGTTCAGCAAAATAAAAGTTTAAATATGTGGAAAGAGAAATAAGGCAAAGGACGCAAAATGTTAACTGGTGAATCTAGGTTAAGAGTATATGAATGTTCCCCCTTCAAACTTTAATATAGGTTTGAAATTTTTCAAAATGAAATGAAATTCTAAGGGAAAAGGAAAATACGACAACAAAATTTACAATGTGGTATAAAGTCTAAATGCGAGCTAACTCCCTGGGGTGGGAAAAAAATCTCTAATTTTTGTGACCCTAAGAATAGTTTTGTGTGTATTGATATATTAATGATGCTTCGGCCCTACTTCCTAAACATAAAGTCAAGTCAGGCTGGGTATACTCAAAATAGGCAAAGAGTCAATCAGAAAGGGAAGAGACAAGAAAAGAATGGAATGGAACAGAAAGATAGACGCATTATCTCTGGACAGTTCACTCTCAGTTCCGTAAAAAATAACCTCTACGCGCACAAACATAAACATACACATACACGTCGCACAGAAATCCTCCCTGTCCAGTTTATTATTTTGTTTTAATTATTCACTCTCCTAGAGCTTTATCCCTCACCCTCAGAGCAGCAGTTTGTGAATCATTGTGTTTTGCTTCAACCAGCCTTACAGATCTGTACGAACAGGGACCTTGTCTTATTTAATGGCAAATAATACATACTTGAATATTCTCTAAGTGAATGAACGGACCCAGGAGTTCAGAATAAGCATGTATGGAGGCGGTGGAAGCCGTCCGGGCTGGGGAAGGGGGCCTCGAATCAGAGCAGGGACCACAGGAAGCTGGGGAAGTCAGACCGCGCCACAGTAGGCGGTGGGCAACCACAGCCGGGTTCTGCCTTGCCATCTGGTGATCCAACTTTCTTCTGCCCCACTTTACTGGACTGGGAGCTCCCGTAAGCTGCCTAGCCCAATGCCAGGCACACAGCAGGCGGCCAGGTGACAAATCTCTGCAGCAGGAATGAACCGCAAGTCCTCGAGGTGAGATTTCCTGATGATGCCCATCCCCATCAACCAGCTTCCTCTTTGTTACAAAAGCTCAACAGCAAGCGGAATCTCATAAAGTCGATAGTTAACCTTATCTTTATTTTTGGCCTGACTTGCCCAACTGGTTCCGCTCAGTTGCACTGTTTACCTACTCAGCTGTGAAAGCCCCAGCGCTCGGCAACCATGGTGACCTTCTCAGCAGCTAGAGAAGGCCATGTGTTTTTTTCATTGAGGCTCCATGCTTAGAAAATAAACAAGCCAATAAGCTTTCAACTAGCTCTAGCCTTTAGTGTGCCTAAAATGGTTCCCAAGAGCGCCTCCTGTTAAGGGACTGGCCGACGCAAGGGGGCAACGCGTAACAGCAGCAGGAACCAGTATTTACCGCACGCCAAGCTCCGTGCCACGCTTTTTGGGGACGCTGGTGGCCTGGACTCCCGGGAGAGCCCAGGGAGCAGATCCTCCGAACCCATGTTACGTGACTCGCTCAAGCCCAGAGCCACAACGCAGCAGGGCTGGGGTCCCCACAGACCCAACGCCAGCCCTCACGCTCTTACCCGAGGCTCTCAGCTGCCGGTCAGGGCCTACAGCAGTGGCTGGCCGACTACAGCCCACAGGCCACGTTCGGCCTGCCACCTGTTTTCATAAATAAAATTTTACTGGAACACAGCCACACTCACTCGTTTACATACTGTCTGTGGCTGCTTTCACATTCTAACAGCGGCGCTGAGTCAAGACTCTCTGGCCTGCAAAAGCCTAAAATGTTTGCTCTCTGGTGCCTTAGAGGAAAAGAGTATCAACTCCTGGTTTATGAAATCTAAGCAGAAACCCTGTGCCTCTGATCACAGGGCACGGTGATATCTACTCAGATGAAAACACCTTTTATGGATCCCACAAGGAAATCAGCTGCCACGAGGCATGCTGAGGGTTTTGCTTTTCAACAAAGATAGAGCATCATTTCCTCACTGCTTCATATTCCAAAACCAATCTCTTGAGTGCTATAAGGTTGCTAGGTGGAAAAAGGGTGGAGAAAACCGAACTTCACGGTTCCTGGCTCCCCATCCTTCCGACGTAAGCAGAAGCCTTGGCCAGGGCCCCGGATGAAGCTGACCCTCCACCCCTCCAGTGAGGTAGGCAGTCGCACCCCACCATACCTGCACCCAGGGAGGGGAGTGCGGAGCACTGGGTCACTTACAACTGCTTTCAAATTTGTGTTCTGAAAATCAAGAAGGAGGAGGGGCGTACATTAAAAATAGGCAGGGCAGCGGCTTGGCAAGGGAAAAGGTCCAGTTGAGGGTGATTCACGGCAAAGCTTAGGATGGAGGAAAAGAAGCCAGTTTGACAAGATCGGGGAAAACACTAGGTTCTTGCACATGGACTTAATTTGGTACTCAAGATTTGAGAAAGGCTAATTTTATTAACAAGAGACACAGTGCTATGCATTTTACATGCATGATCTTCTTTAATCCACCCAAAATCCTGTGACGTAGGTATCACTGTTCACATTTTACAGATGAAGAAACAGCCTCAGAGAGGCTAGTGTCCAAGGTCACGCTGCCAAGAAGTAGTGCAACTGGCATGTGAGACTCACCCCTAACTCTGAAAACCCAAATTCTAACATTATGCAATATTGCATCCCAGAGGCACAATTTTTTAGAAAACCTGCACAGACCACTGAGTTGGGGAACTATATTCCTAAACCCATAATCATAAGTATACCCACCATGTGCTCTTAGGATATCCCCCCCAGATACTCTTTTGTTTCCCAGGGATTGAGCCAATAGGGATTGAATTTTGCTGAATTCACTGCCATGATATTCAATAAAAAAGACAGTACTATTAGGGCACCTGGGTTGCTCATTGTTTAAGCGTCTCCCTTTCGGCTCAGGTCAAGATCCCAGGGTCCTGGGATCAAATCCTGAATCAGGCTCCCTGCTTAGTGAGGAGTCTGCTTCTCCCTCTCCTGCTACCCCTCCCCCGCTCATGCTCTCTCTCTCTCTTGCACTCTCTCTAATAAATAAAATCTTTTTTAAAAAACTTAAAAAAAGCACTACTAGATTCAAGAAAGATTCTGTCAGATTTCTGTTGTTTCTTTTTTTTTTTTTTTTTAAGATTTTCTTTACTTGGCAGAGAGAGATCACAAGTAGGCAGAGAGGCAGGCAGAGAGAGAGGGGGAAGCAGGCTCCCCGCTGAGCAGAGAGCCCTATGCGGGGCTCGATCCCAGGACCCTGAGATCATGACCTGAGCCGAAGGCAGAGGCTTTAACCCACTGAGCCACCCAGGCGCCCCAGATTTCTGTTGTTTCTTCAACTGAAGCTTAACAAGACTTCTGTGCACCAGACCCCCACCTCGCTGTCCCACACCACACCAGGGGCCGTCGGGAGCAGCAGTATGCTGGAGCTGAAGCTCAACCTGCACGTTTCTTCCCATCTTGGTGTTTAGTGACATTACACTGGAGGTCTGAAATCAGCCGTGGTGGAAATATTTACACAACGGAAATTAGCAAATGAACCAGCAAACAAATCAGGGGTTTCAGAATTTTTTCGCAGAGCCTGTTGTTAAACATTTACCAGCATTAACACTGGCTAGGAGATTTCCTGGTCTGACAGCTCCCCAGACTCTAGAAAGCAAACTCAGTTGCACTCATCTTTCTGACAGTCCCATCATCGTAAGGTTTTATAGGGCACTTAACAGCTCCTTCTTGTAGTTGCTTCATCTCAGACCCGCAAGGGCCCTGGGAACAGCGAGCGTCACTCATGTAAGAGAAAAGTGAGGCAGACAGTGGGGAAGTGGTCTGCCCAAACATTACCCAGCTAATTGGAAACGGAGTAGCAATGAGAACCCCTAGCTCTCAATCCACACTGCAGCCATTGCACATTTCATAGTTTGTAGCTATATATTTATTTCCACACATTTGATAAAATCTATCTCCCTCACGTGATTTTAAGTTCCACACAATGCAGGGCTCTTAAGTTGATCTGTTCATCAATGTCTCTCGTGTGAATAACACACTATCTGCCGCATAGACAGCACTCAATAAATATTTACTGAGACAAATAATAAGTTAGTCAAAGTGGGAATGATAGGGTGTACGGTTCTCTTCCTATGACAGCACGTTGCCCAATATGTGACTTCCTATTTTTGTCAACAAAAATGACAACAAAACTAAAAGAGGGATATTGCCTTGCCTGGAAATGGTTCGGCTTTCCACTACCGCCTATAGCCAAGATAAAGACATGCAGTTTGATTCTGCAAAGGAGAAGGATTGGACCACAGCGGCTTGAGAGGAATGCCTGTAAGCTGAAAGATGATTTCATGGCACCAATCCTACAAATGAATGGAGCACGACACAGGGATGGAGAATGCCTTGGATGGAACCTTCCCCTGCGGCTCCAAACATGTGAGAGTGACATATCACCAACAAATAAATCATTGAGCCATAATCACAAGAAAGGGAAGTGCCTGAGTGTTTTAAACAAGGAATGCAAGTCTGGCAGCTGAATGGAAGCTGAGGCCAAAATGGGTCACAGGCCCGTACAATTCAGGTATGGACTTGAATGGTTCCGAAGTGGTGTCTCATCAGGTAGAATGTTTATGCCACAGGCTCTCTGTGGACAGTGTTACTCACCTACGGTCCCATCTACTGGGACTAGATGAACTCCATCCATCTGCTCTGGGAAAGGGGAAGGGAGCTCACCATCTCCTGGAGCTGGGAAGTTAGGAACCATGTATCTTCCAGAAATCAGAACCCCAGGCTCACACCATGTACAGATATAGGGTCTGAAGTGATATTATCCAGATAGTACAGGGGATACTCAAGACTAAAAGGAATACAGAAATGGTTTCTAAGCCAGTAAACCCGCCCTTAAAGGGGGACTTCCACAGCCCAGGGCAACCCAGACTCCCATGGACAAAACATCCTCTGAAGATGGTCTCATAATCAAAAATCATATATCCCTGATGAAAAGAACTGCAAAATGGGAAAATCAACAAATCATAGAATATTTGGGGCAAGCAAAGAAAATCGGCCTCAAGACTATTCTCCACAATGCCATCCTCAGAATACTATGGGCAGGAGACACTCTGTAGTAAAAGAGGTTCTGGGACCAAATGAGCCTGGAGAACACATCATACACACCCTCAAATCTCCTTCAGAGATTCACAGAGCTCATTAACATATAAAAGCTCCAACAAGTCCTTCGGTTTCTTATCCTGGTTCCTGTGTTTGGCCACTGTCTCCTAAATGTGTCGGACACGAGACCCTCTCACAAACATTGCAGTTTGACCGCACACCGTGGGATAAATACTGACCTAGATAAGAAAGTGCTCACCCCCTAACCTATTCCATTTCCAGCCTCATCTCCCACAACCCCCACCAAAGACCCTGGACTCTCATCGCATCGGTTACTGTTCCCCCAAGTAGAATAAGGTTTTCCAAACTTCCATGTCTGGATTCCTATGATCACTTCAACCTGAATGGTTTTCCAAAATCCTACTCTTAGTCTCCACATTTTAGCTCAAAAATTCCCTTTTCGGGAGGTCTTCCCCAGCTAACAATTTGGAATAAAACACTCCAGGGCGCTTTCCTTGAACTTGGACCACAAGCAACTACTTCTCTCAGCCACATAAGGATACAGGTTTCAGATCCAGACTGCAAGTTCGGAAACAGTGCTGAGTGTCACTCACCCCCACCTCCCCAGCAGGGTGGGCGAGCTTTCACAGCGAGCAGGGTCCTGGGAAGCAGACACGTCAGCTGCAAATTGTAAAACTACTTATTGTCAACAGGCCTTAGTTTCCTCCTCTGCAAAATGGGGACACTAATCTCAGACTTGGGAGTTTGTGCGAGAAGTGATGTGCTGGGCCAAAGAAGTCACATGAAAAGTATACACACATCAGCATTCCATTTACATAAAGTTCAAAAACCGGCAAAAATGATCCATGAGGAGTCAGAAGGGTAATCACGCTTCTTGGGGTGGGTGGCAGTGACGGGAAGGGACTTGCGGGGTTCTGTTACTGGGTCTGTGAGCTAGTTCGGTGGGTATCTCACTTTGTTTGTGTGCCTGTGAACTTACTTCAATACAAATGCCACTTTGAAAAAACAAAAATGATGTGTGAATGCAGCTGGGGAACGGTGGGCAGTCAAGGTCGATTTCTGGTCCTACTGATGTGGTGCTCTGCTCCTAGGTACTTACCGAATTGCACTTTCCAAAGGAGACCAGTAAAAAAGAGTGATGCTGTGCCCAGGGACCAGGCCAGATGGTTGTTTGCAAGCTGAGAAGCTGGCAAGTCTAACTACTGACCTCACAGGAAGGTGGGGGTTCCAAGAGCTCAGGCAAGGCTGCAGGGAGCACTGCTCAATCTCTGGATGATACCTGGGCTGCAAGTACTCAAGTCCAGCCTAGCGGTCAAGGAGCTCCAACCGGCATTCTCCACCCACCACTGGCTGGACAGGCTAGGCGTTCCAACGGGTGGGCTTGCAACACCGATGATCCTGGAGACAAAGGCCCACTCCATTTCAGAAGACACCAGAATCTGGCTTCTGATTACAGGTGTAGGAGACAACGGCACATTAAGCAGGTGATCTCACAGAGAGAAAGTAAGTGTAGTTCTCATTATAATATACACCTGCCACGGATTGTTTACGAGACCTAACCAATGTCTTTCTGACCCGTGTCTAAACTATGGTTTAGACATTAGTACTCACTCTGAAAACTTCAACAGTGTTTCATAAGAAGGCAGAGAATTCCTGAGAAGTAGAGACATATATACCGACTAAGAAAGCCAAGAATCCGACTCAGAACCAGCAATTCGGTGGCAAACCTGTACTAGAACTGGGGAGTCATCACTCTTCTCCTTAGAGTGGGTCTGCCCTGGAGGCCTGCTTACCCGGCCTGCACCTGGGTCCCAGAAGCTGTCCACAGGGAGGGACGAACTCGGGGTCTCAGAGGCAAATACAATAAATGGACTATCTGCTCGCAGGTGATGAGCCCAGACACCTCCCTGTGGAAGAAACAGGGACTGTGAAGGGCTTACTCCGTTGTGTGGCTTTGCTCTGTCCTGGGGTAGGGGAGGGGTGAGAGGCAGCAGCGGGGAGGGGTCCCACCCAAAGAAATCGTGCTTTTGTAACTCCTACCAGGTCCTTTTGTCTTCCCTCAAATAACAGGAATTTTAAAGCCAAAACTACATGAAGGAAAAACAGGAGAGAAATGGCAAGGATCCATGCCTCCTTTGACCTCTAGTTCCCACATTTGTCCTTACTCTCTGGAAAAATGTGAAAATTACTCCCATAACCTCAGCTGGCTCGGGGCGGCGTCTGGCCCCATCCTGCCCCTTCACTCCCTCGGGGCATATCTGCTTGGCAACTCCACAGGGCCGGCCGGGGGGGCTCTATATCAGGCACTGCCGTGACCCAAAGATGGCTGAGGCACCCTTGCAGCCCACAAGGAGCTTGAGGCTAGCAGAGAACAGAGGCAAAGGTAACAGCAAGTGATGTTGGAGGAGGAACAGAATGTGAGCCCTGGGAGAAGCCCAGACGGGGCCAGCGGGGCTGGGAATGGTGGGGAGCAAGAGGCTACTCCCGCTGTCTGTGCTAGGCACCACGCCCCAGGTCACACAACCACCCACACTAACATGGGCTCCGGGAAGAGCTTCCCCTTGAGAAATGCCCCCAGGCAACAGTGAGCAGGAAGAGGAGGAGGAGGAGGATGGTGGTAGTGATCCTATAGCAGCAGTAATCCTTTCTTACAGTAATGAACACTGCCCGTGGGCTGAGAACGTTTCCCACGTCACCTGATTTCACCCTTCAGAACAATCCTGTAAGATGGGTACTCGACTATCGACTACCGTTGGCCCTCCTTTTACAGATGAGAAGACTGAGATGTACAGAAGTGCTCTTACTCATTCGTTCAACAAATGGCGTCTGTTTCTGTGTCTACCGTGAACCTGATACCAGAAACACCCTGGCAGTGACCATAAGATGGAGAAAATCCCTGACTGTGTATGGTGCATCCGTTCCAGTGGGAGACAAACCACCAACCTGCTCAACGTCACTCGGCCTGTCACAGCAGTGGAAGCAGGATTGGAACTCAGCCAGTTCAACCACAGAACCTCTACTGACTGTTTCAAACTCCCGACAAGCAAACTGCCTGGGGCCTAGCCACGGCCACTTTTAATCCTCATTACTAAAGTGCCACATTTCCTCTAGTCTAAGATGCACAGTTTTTTCACATTTTAATGTCTGAAATCTGGCTGCAGAAAGAAATCTGTGGGCTGTAGGCAAAGAAGAAAATCATAATATAGCCGATTTACAGTTCAAATATGGATTTAGCTCAATACAGGTTATTTGATTACCAGTGCAGTTCAGTTTTCTGCAAATGGTTTTGAAGTGGTTTTTTTTTTGTTTGTTTGTTTTTTGTTTTGTTTTGTTTTTAAGGTAGGTTCCACCCCCAGCATGGAGCCCGGGATGGGATTTGAATGGGGTCTGAGATTGAGACCTAAGCGGAGATCGGGAGTTGGATGTTTAACCAACTGAGCCACGTGGACGTGCCCCAGCAAATGCTAACATCACATGCAGTTGAATTTTAGCTTAAATTAAGATCCCTTACATTACTTCAAATATACTCCGTTAAGTTCACTACAATGCAATAGTGAAAGAAAAGGCCATTGTATATGCAAGGGACTGCCTATTATGAAATGTTACTAAAGGAAGTAGAAATCACGAAACCTCCTGGAACACATCATGGAATTTTCAAAGCCTCAAGAGCTAGCATTCAAACAACAAACGTCCGATTGTCAAAAGCTTCCAGCCATTTAACTTCCAGCAATATGTAATCAATTAAGGGGAAATAAAACTAGAAATAAAAAAACATGGGCCAAACCCCACTGTTCTTTGATAAGCCTCCAAATTATACGCCCCTTGGGGGCGCCTGGCTGACTCAAGTCGGTAAGGCATGTGTCTCTTGATCTCAGGGTTGTGAGTTCAAGTGTGGGTACAGAGATCACTGAAAAATAAACCTTTAAAATAAAAAAAGAACTATACTGCCAACCTTAGAGTTACCAAAGGAATTAAGACCATTAGTAATCTATGAAAAGCACCACATAACTCTGAAGTTACAAATAACTTCTGAGAACCAAATACAATATACGACTTCACTGACATGAAAATTACCTCTACTCTTGGGGCGCCTGGGTGGCTCAGTTGGTTAAGGATCTGCCTTCAGTTCAGGTCGTGATCCTGGGATCGAGCCCCCACATCAGACTCCCTGCTCACTGGGGAGTCTGCTTCTCTCTCTGCCTCCTCCCACCCCAACTGTACTCTCTCTCTCAGATAAAGAAAATCTTAAAAAAAAAAAAAAAATACCTCTACTCTAAACTATAATTACACAGAACGAGCAATTCCTATGTAAGCATATGAACGAATGAGAGCCACTACAGACAATGTTCTAAGCATACAGACTTAATGTCACGCTTCTTTGTTTCTGGAAAGATGCAATGAACTCCATGGCTTCTTTTACCATTATCAGTGGCAACACTGATACCACTGTCAATGGTGCCTCAAAACAGAGGACTTTGGTAATTACAATGACAGCCACCATTTATTAGCACCTGCTGAACACCATATTTGATTTTTTACACCCAGTATCTGTGATCCTCCTAACTCCACCAGGGAGGTACTCTTAGTAGTCCCACTTTCCATGTGAGAGAATCAAGGTTCAGAGAGACCACTGACTTCTGAAAATCAAGGAGCCAGTAAGCATCAAGTGGAGCATGGAAATAGGCCTTCCTGAGTTCAAAGCCCAAGTGGTTTCCAGGGCACTAAAACACCTCTCCCTCTTAACAACCCGCCTCCACCACCACCCCGACACAGCAAGCCCAGATAAGCCCTCACCTGAGGAAAGCTTACCGTGATCTCAGAGCTGGATGGGCCCACAGGAGTTAAAGGTAGCAAGCCCCCAACCCAACCAAATACCCCCAAGGTAATCTAAATCCTGTTGCTTATAGGCTGTTGACATTTTCTCAGACTACGCCTGAGGACACGCTCAAACAGGCCCCAAACTGGCCAACTGCACCAACTACCACATGGTCAATCAACTAACTAATTCATTCCTTCAAACTGTGCCCATTTAGTAACATGATCCAGAGAAGACATTAAACATGCTTGGCGAGAAGTAAGGGAGTCTTTGCTGCTGGGGCTGGGGCAGGAAGGGGCCGTGGCCTGGCCAGAAGCATCCTATATCCTGCAGGCGATATTTCACATCATGTAATGGAACTAGAAGCCTCACGGCGCCTAAGGGACAGTCCAGCTAGATGTGCCAGCCACCTTCCAGAAATCCCTCTGAAGTCTTGGGGCAACCCAAGGATTCCAATCCACAAATGTTTTTCTTCTGGATCAAAGTTGTGCAGGACAACAGGTCAGGGATGGCATGTGATTCCACCTCATTCTCTGGATATGTGGCTCTGGGACTCATCTCTAATGTAATAAGATCCCTTTGAAGAGCTTTTCCTTAACTATTTCCTCAGAAAAGGACCTCAAGCTTGGACACAATGAGTGGACTAAGACAATCCATGACACATGTATTGAGACTCTCTGAGGATGCAGAGAAGAGTAAGATATGGTTTCTACCTTCGGGGAACTCATGGTCAAGGAGAGGAGGTAAGATGGGCTCAGAACTGACTGCAGTAAAAAGCACAACAAGGTGACTATTATCCTGGAACACAGAGAAGAAAGGAGTAAATTCCAGATGCACAGTCAATCCTAAACTCAGCTACCATGGAATGAGCACCTACCAAGTACGACCTACCATGTACAACACCAGGCATTTCACATGCCTCATCCCATTTAATCCTCATAACCACTCTTTGGAGTACATCCTATTACCCTTCTCGCTTTATACATGAGAACCAGATGAAGGAGCAAACCATCTCTCCCAAAGTCACCAGTTAATTTGTAAAGACTAGAGATAAAATTTGGACCCTACTGGCCAACACCAAAGTGTTTCAGTACAGGAGACTGTATCTCCTGAAGTAAAGAAGTTCTTCCTGGTAGAAGTGGAACGGGAACCGTTTTGGAATTCAAGCAGGTGACGTTGGAAGGGAATAATAATCCAAGCAGAGGTTCAGTGTGAGAAGGAAGACCTAGAGGTAGGACAGATGAGCCCTCGTGGGTCAGCTAACGCGGTGGGCAGAAATCAAGCCTGTAGCACCAAGGAAGTGGCGTGTGGTCAGTGAGTTAGGCCACTAGGTGCCAAGAGACTCAGGTCCTGGTTTTGCCACAGTCACTCACAGTGGGACCTTCAACAGATCCTATCCCTTCTCTGGGCCTCAGTTTCCTCAACAGTAAAAGTTCCAATCCCCTGTTAGGATAGATGTTTCCCAAAGGTCAGCTCCGGCTTAAATGCTCAGTGATGCTCCCAAGAGGCCGTGTGGGACACTGGCTAAGACCGGGGGACAGGAAGACCACAACTCTGCAGTGACCAGCCAAATGACCGCAGACACCTCCAAATTAGTTTTGCTCGTCTGCAATGTGGGGACAAGGCCAGTGCCTGCTTCACAGGGCTGTAGTGAAGGCTGAGGGAACTGAAGAGAACAAGACTCTTAGCAGAGCGCCTGGTGAACTGTAAATGTCCAGTGCATGGAGGCAGCTTTGTCACCATGATAATCACCAGCGTTAGTCCCTCCTCAAAAGGTCCAGACAGTAAAGGTAGTGATCAGCAGCCAGAAGGTCCTTTTCTAATTATTTAAAGGGACACAAAATCAGCTCCTTTTTTTTTTCCCACTTGAGAAAGAGAAAAGGTCTCCCTGTCGCTCCCGTGACCACCTCATGCGTGAGGATCCTGGTTTACCGAGGGACCATGCCATACCTTCTCCTCTGAAGAAACGGTCAGCTTGTCACTGGATATCAAGCTGCACACCTGGTCCAGACTTAGACTAAGAAATTCTTCCCCCAGCATCACCTCTGGAAAGTGCTGCTCTGTTCAAAAAAAAAAAAAAGAAGAAGAAGAAGATGTTCAGAAAACAAAGTTACAACACAATCCTGCCCTTCTATGGCCCTGGAAATGTGTGAAGTTCACAGTGGAGCCCTGGGCACCCTGGGGGTGGGCATGAGGGAAAGGGACAGACAGAGAGGGAGAGAGAAAGACAGCACATCCTGGCTGAAGGGAAACTAGCCTCTTAATTTGGCAGCAAAGGCATCCCTCTGTGTGATCCTCCAGCCTGAACATCGACATGGAGGAAAATGGGGCAGAGAGATGTGAGGTTATATTTTTTCCATGCTCCATGCGATTATTAATGGCGTCGCAGAAAAGCCTCACTGGGACCTGCCTACTTAATTGAGCTCATTTCCCCTCAAGGCGAAGGCTGGCAGATTTGCCGACGATGCCCCGTGCAGCCCAGCCAAACAAAAGTGGGTCAGAACTGCCGTGTGGCTGGAAGTCTCTGGGGGTTCTGGTACGGAGTCAACATTTCAAGGCTGGCAGAAGGCATCATCCTTTTGTGTCCAAAGTCAAGCCTACCACGGTCTCTGATTCCCAAGGAGGCCCAACTAAGCCTCTGTCCAGGCCGGCCAGACACAGCTGGCCCCACCACTGCAAGCAACAGTCCATGACAGGCAGGCCAGTGGGAACCATTAAAATGGAGGGGAATTTGGGGACACCTCAACAGAGAAAAAACACACAGGCCAGATGTCCATGTGAGGGAAATGCCAAGTGCAATTCCTACCCCGACATTAGCCCAGGCCACCATCCTGCTCTCACGGAGCTAGTGAAATGTCAGGGAGGGAGTGTACACTTCAGAAAGAAGGCCACAAGACTCAAGTTCTGGCTTTGCCATTTGCAAGATGTGTCCCTGAGCCAACGGCATCACCTCCCCAGGCCCCACTCTCCCTCTGTATGATGGGGATACAACGGCTCATCCTGCTTCACTCCCGTGCTGCGATGGGAAAGCAAGGGGAAAAGTATTTTCACAAGCTATGCCGCAGTAAAGTGGCCCAAGAGCTGACAATTCCTGGTGCAGCAGGTTCTGGAGATCAAAGGGTACTTTGTCATGTGCCCCAAAAAGGGCTCCTTTCTCAGCCCTCTCATGGGTCTGCCCCACTGCCCCCAGGAGCCCTCCAGACTCCAGGGCCCCCCTCTTCTTTCTTTCGTGGCCCCTCTCTGGCCTTGTAGCTTCTTGGATAATTCTAGAGGCTACACCTCCCAGTTCCCAGCAAGGGCTACCCCGACATGGTCTGGCCAGCCCCTCGGAGGAGACTGAGAGTCCCTCCATGCCCAGGAAGCTGCAGACGTACCGGGTCTGCTGCAACTGCATGATGGAAAGGGAAATCAGCAAGCTCAGCTCTGCTCTCGCGTTCATCGGCTTCTCAAAAGCCAAACAAAGAAGACTTAAGTCATTTCTTTTAAAATTCATTTTAAACTTTATATTGAAATAATTTCAAAAGAATTCCCATATACCCTTCATCCAGAGCCTCCAGATGTCAGTATTTTACTCTCAGAGATCTGGTTATAAACAATCTCGTCCATCTTTTTCTGGACAGAAAGGGCTCCCCACCTGCTCCCCAGTGGCCCACTGATATCACTGAGCCCACAATTAAACCCGGTCCATCAGGAAGCTCAAGAATTTGGGGATATAACAAAAAACAAAGTTAAAAGGCAGATCTTTTACAGTGGGAAGCAAATGCCATAAAGTAAAAAGCTGGTCTTGCTTCTCCATGTGTGAACAGAAAAAGGCCTTTGGTTAGAGCGTAGATTTTCGGTTAGACATTCAAAAAAATTTCCCTAAAAAAGGAATATTTAAGAGTAGATAATATTATTTTTAAAGCATCCATTCCTAAAAATTTTTAGATGAAAGCAAGTGAACAATCTCCTTTGGGTGATGGGAATGCATTCTTGGCCTGGAGGCCTGGGAAAGCAACAGGATTCTCCCTCCATGCCCTTTGTGTTCCAAAAACATCTTTGGACCAGAGACCTCCATCTGTTGGCAACACCAAGAAATAGCGGAGACAAAATTGTGGTGTAGAGTCACCACACCAAAACAAAATGCAGGACATCAAGACTCCGTGGACCTGCCAAGCCTGAGCTCAGCAGGAGCTGAGGCAAACCAGCACCAACATCCCCAGAGCTCAGAGCCACACAGAGCCTCCCTGTCTTTTCTTTGGCTGACCAAATGCCTGACATTGGGAGGAGGGAAAAGAAGGAAGAGAACAGGGAGAGGTGAGAAGTTAGAATCTGGGGTGTGAAAAGTCCTTCCACAAAGCCTCATAAAGCCAAACGTAGATGGGCGTGGATTTTGCGAAGGAAGACGAAGTGCAGTGATATGTATTCTAGGTGGCTTGGCGAACAAGCCAGAAATTCTCAAAGATCAGTCAAGGCAGGAAACGGTCAGCACCCACACTTTCCCATCTCTCAGCCTCTGAGGCACTACAGAATTTGCATCTAGGTCCCTTCCTTCTGAAGTGGGCTGCTGCTCTGCCCATCTGGAAACTCCCACTGAAGTCCCTCCAGAAATCCTCCCGGGAAGCAGCAGCTGATAGGGAGAGGCAGCAGCTTGCCACCCAGGACTAGCACCCTGGGACCCAGGAGATTTGCAGGGCATGAGCAGGGAAACACAGAGAAAGGGAGCAAAAAGCGAAACTCCTTCCCTTCCCCTTCTGTCTGAACAGCTCAACCCTCCAGAGCCCCCTTTCTATTAGCAACACTCAACAAGATAGAAAAGCAGGAACAGGATGCTCTGGCCAACTTAATTTCCTAGGAGACACAAGTTCTCCAGTAGACTTTATATTCAAGTCAGCCCTCTCCTCAGCCGCTTCCCAGAAAGGAATACCTCTGCTCCCAGAAGACACCTCCCTGAGAATCCACTAGCATTAACACTTGTTTGTTTGTGGATTCTTTGTTTGCTTTGCTGCATTAAAGGAGAATGCACTCAAGAGCCTTGGCTAAGAGTGAAAGCCTGGGTTTGAGTCCTAACTCCACCTCTTATAGTCACTACTTTCCAGCTTTTGGCTTCATCATCCAAAAAATGGGACTGTAATACCTGACCTACATCTCAAGCTTGTTTTGAAGCTCAGAGACGATAATACGTATACTGATGAGTCCATTTTGAGATCTTTAAGAAACTCTTGAGAAAGGAAAGGAAGGATGGGTATTATATCAGCCCATGTTCCTGCTTCACAAAGTCCAGTTCTATGGGCAGCACTGCTCTCCAAAAGAGAAGGGTTTCCACTTCATCAGAGACATCCCTTGGGACTGCAGGTCCTGTGGCTAAGGTTGTGGACCCCAAAGGCCTTAGAGACCCCTTTAATTCCATCAAGTTCAACAAACTTTCTAGGGATATGATATTCAATTTCCTAAGGCTACAGTTTTCTCATCTGTTAAATGGGGCTAATAATAGTTCCTGTTTCATAAAGGTGTGTGGGCATTAAATAAGCAAATAGAAGTAACTCCCATTTACTGAGATCACTACAAATGTTCGATAACCATTAATGTATAATGTGCCAGATGCAGTGTTTCTTCAAAAATGAAGAAAGCAGAGCTGATGCCTACAAAGAGCCTACTGGCTTATAAGAAGCATAAGACAAGGCACCAATAACTCCAACACCAAGTCCACAGGGCCAGGACCGGGAGAGGCACTCCAGGTATAAATGACAGCGTGGAAGCAGGAAAATGCAGAGCATGTTTAGAAAACAACAACAGCCCAGTCTAGCTAGAGCCTAGGCTATCTCTTCATTCCTCATTCCTCTAACTCACATTTACTGAAAAACTGTGCCAGGTTCCAGGAGATACAACGGATAGGCAGGCAGGCTAGATTTGGGCAGACAGGTGGGGTGTGCGGGGAGCACAGTATCTTCTAACCATGGGCTAGCCCCTTGAAGGGGAGCTCTCCAACAATAAACTCTAACTCTTCTAGTCTTTTTGCTTCTTTTTTCTTAAAGAGGAATGGAAACAGGGGTGGGGGGGAAGTCACTTAAGACTTCTCGTTAAGAGTCTTAATTAACCAGTCTTTACCATAAGTAACAAACACTAAGTTCCAAGTTTTGTATGCCTGTTCCTGTCCATTTGGAGGAGAAATTATGGGGATGGGGGGAACCACCAGATAACTTGACGTCCTTGCTGCACCAAGCAATACACACACACACTTTCCCAGAGCTGCAAGGATGAGAACAGGCCTGCTCTGGGGGCACAGCCTCCATCTTTTCAAGGACGCAGGCCTGGAGAAAGCGGAGGGCATTTCCTAATAGTAGCTAACATTGGGCTAGGCACTTATTTCTCCCCAAAGTCCTCCTGAAACATCAATATCCCCATTGAGCCAATCAAGAAATGGAAGCTCAGAAAGATATTTAGCCATGTGCTTAGGATCACAGAGCAGTTAAGTGGTAGAGCCAGGTTTTGAAACCAAAACTGTATGAAGACAACACACATTCTTAGTCCTCAAGATGACAGTAATTTGTCCTAAGCAGGTCACTGTAGTAAAACCCAATGTAGGTGTCAGAGCACCCTAAGAGTCCCTCTTAGGGTTGTTATTGCAGAGAGACAAAGAAAGTATGAATCTAAAAACCTTTCTTTACAAACAAAACAAAACTTGAGAAGAGTGGTGTCCTAAACACTCCGGCATCAGTCCGAGGTTCAAATCTTAAGCCTAACCCCTGGATTGAGATATTTCCCGAATCCTCCTGCCCACCAGGCTAAAGGAAGTGCTATTCTTGCATTCCCAAAGCACCCAAAACAGAAGATAAAAATTATCATTGCCCTAATCAGGCTGTTTCATCACGTGAGGTCTTCCTTTCCTACTGGGGCTGTGAGCCCCAGAGGGGCAGAGTCTGCCATGTGTAGTTTGTCTTGCTCGAAGCTGAATTCTGAGTGTCCACACCTCTGCATGTCCTGAGCCTCTCTGCCCATTCTTCAGGAGTGCCTAGGGCTTGGGCAACCTCCCAAGTTAATCCCAAACCCATTCCTCCCCAACGGGATGAAATAAACTAGCCTTTAATCAAGTTCATCTAAACCATAAGCCCAGAGCAAATGGAACTAAACCCATCTATGACTTCTCTGACCCTCACAGATGAAATGAACCCCATTACTCCAGAACCAACAGCCCCAGGGAACAGGAATGAGTAGTTCTGACTTGAACTACTGGTCACTGCCCCCCCCCCGCCCCCACCAAGGAGAGACAGGCTGACACAGGCAGACACACAAACAGAATCAAAACATTTTAGTAGGGTAAAACGATAAAGCAGAACCTCTTTGAATCTCTCCATCCCCTACTGCCCTATTTTTGGAGGGCAGAAGTAAGCTTTCCTGAATCAGGATTTGGCTTTCAAGGCCACGGTTTCCATGCTCCAGGAAACAGTCTCACAGAAAGTAACAGAGCTCTTACCTTGAGCATTTCCCACAAGGGTCATGACTACCAGCCCTCAGACCCTAAATATTACTACCTCTCTGTTCGCTGGGGATGGTGGGATATGAGCTCTCTTTCCCAGGTGACTTAATGTTCCCTTTTTAACACACGTGGTGCACGTGTGTGTGCGCGCGCACACACACACACACACACACACACACACACACACACACACACACACCAAGGAGCTACATCAAAACTGCAGTTCACAGTGTTATTGCTTTGACACCAGAGTTTCCTGTTAACCAGGGAAGAGAAGGATAAGAGAAGTTCCCTAAAAGAAAAAACTAGCTATGTCTTGCATTCCTGCCTCATTTGCCACCTTCGAGTTGGAAGCAAAAAATCAGGGGGTGGCAGGAGGGAGGCAAGCGCCGCAGACAGAGAAGCTGTCCTGGCCTGTGCTCCGAGCTCTGGTAACACAGACTCCCTGCGAATGCTCGCACTGCCACTCAGGAACGACGTGATCCTGGGCAAGTTACTCAGGCTTCCTGCTTCCTGGCGTTTCCGTTTATTCATCTATAAATTGGAGAAATAAGGACCACGTCTCACAGTCGTGTGGCCAAAATGAAGTAATGCCTACAGAATGTGCAGCACCAGGCCTAGCACCTAGCAAGTGTTCAGAAAGGGTAAAAAAAAAAAACTCCTATAGTCATCATTACCGTCATCGTC
>CM053607.1:105710227-105729336 GCA_028646535.1 Procyon lotor | reverse complement strand
CATCTCATGATGCCAAGCCGGACGAAGCAATTTCACAACACAACCCTCACTGAGTCAGAGGCAGGTTTTTTAAATGATTTGTCAACGTTTTTTTGTTGCCCTTAATTTAATCACTTCATTCCACGATCTCAAGTGACTCAGTCAAAAGGAGGCTATTTCTCTCCACAAGCACGTGAAACCCGATGGCTTTTCCATCCCGTGGCTGAAGGGCTGCAGCTCGGCTTTGGCAGACTGATGTAAACAACATGGCCAAAGAATTTTAACTGCCATTTCATTAATGGGGTCCCATTAACATCCCTCCCAACCAGCTCTGCTGATGGCCCAGTACAGGGCTACCCAATTATCAAGCGACACAGTCCCCATAAACCTGGGCCCTGGCTGATGCGGTTAAAGATTAAGCGGTCCTGGAAAACAATAATGAGGTATAAGAAACAGGCTGCATAAAAGGCCAGGGTCCCTTTCCCAGATGCTTGAGACCCATCAGCTGGGGGCAAGGGTCTAAGCAGTCAGCTTCTAAACGTGGGATGACCTTCCCCGACCCCAGAATAAAATATCACAGCAAAAAAAAAAAAAAAGTCTGGGGGCATAACCGTGAGGGGGAAACTGGACCCAGAGGAAGCAAAGGGGACTGCCCCAGCAGGAAGAAACGAGCCGTTCCGAACAGGAAAGCAAACAGGCTGTGGGGTGGAGAGGCGGTGCTCCAGGCTCCCAGAGCTGTACTGTGTCTGTACCTCTCAGCACCTTCATCAGAGGGCTGATGACTTAGCAGAAGGCAAGAGCTCACCTTAAAAACAGTTTCATTTTTTGGAAAGCAATTTAGCAAAATCCTTTTTTTTTTTTTTTTAAAATGCAGACTCTCTCTGAGCTGCTGTACACTGCTAAGCTAGTACTCTACAGGTATAATCGTACTACTACTTACACACTGCCTAGTGTTCTCCAAAATAGCACGTATAATAATTCTCACTCAAGCATTGTCTATAAAGGAAAAAAATGGTAACATTAACATCCAGCAGTTAAGGACTGGTTAAGTAAACTATATAGTTCATCCATATGATGCGGCAGAGAAAAAGAATAAGATATAGCTATGCACAAAGGTCTGGAAAGAACTCCAAGATTTTGTATTAAGTCAAGAAAAAACAAAACGAATACAGAATGCTTCTATTTAGGTATGTTAGAAAACATTATATATATATGTCTATATATATATAATATATATTGTATATATATAATAAATATACATATATATATATATACCATAGGGCGACCCAAGATAGTTCCCCAGTCCCCTTCAGAGAGAAGGCCTGGGAGAAGATTAGCTTTGCATTTTATAACTCTGCATACTGTTTGAATTTTTTTTATTATGAGAATAAACTGAATTTTATTGAATAAATTTGTTTCAGTAATAACGGTATAGCAATGTATCTGCTAACATGGAAGGATGTTCAGAATATACTGCAAGATTTTTTTAAAGATTTATTTATTAATTGAGAGACAGTGTGTGAGCGGGGTGGGGGGAAGAGGAAGAGGGAGACAATATCAAGCAGACCTCCCACTGAGCACTGAGTCCAACATGGGGCTCCATCCCAAAACCCTGAGATCATGACCTGAGCCAAAATCAAGAATTGGACACTTAACTGACTGAGCCTCCCAGGCGCCCCACGTGATGATTTTTGTTTAAGCTATAAAACATACACAGACCATGGTAAGGATGGGCACGGACGGCTCTTTAACAAAGTGCTGCCCATGGGGCGCCTGGGTGGCTCTGTGGGTTAAAGCCTCTGCCTTCAGCTCAGGTCATGATCTCAGGGTCCTGGGATCGAGCCCCGCATCGGGCTCTCTGCCCAGCAGGGAGCCTGCTTCCCCCTCTTTCTCTGCCTGCCCCTCTGCCTACTCTCTCTCTCTCTGTCAAATAAATAAATAAAATCTTTAAAAAAAACAACAACAACAAGGTGCTGCCCGTGGTTTTCTCTGAGCAGGGCTGTAGTGCTTTTTCTGCTCTTTCTGCCTGTCTGCTTTTTTTTATAACCATCAGGGGTGACTTTCACTATTAAGATAGCAGTAACAAAAGCAATAACAAGAGCAAAAGAAAGTTTGCATTAGAGAAGAAAAACAGAATGGAATTCGTAGGTAGAACTCTGGGTCATGGACAAGCGCAGGCAGGGGCCAGCTAGCCAGAGACCAGAGAGGGTCCAGAAATGGTCCTTTCCTCATCAGTAGCAGCAGTGGTGGTGTCCCAAGGAGCCTCCTCTGTCCACCAGGATACAGTTGGGAGGCCCTCTTACTGCAGATCACAAGATCGGCAGGGGGGCTCTGCAAAACAGCCGCTGGGGACATCCATTTCTATAGGCGGCCCTCCCCCATCCTCCCATTCCCCAAGCCATCCCTGAAACACAGCATGATGCATATACTACCCCCATCACAGGGAGGAAAAAAGGCCTAGGGTCGCTCAGCTCCAAGTGCTGGCTGGTCTGATCCCGAGTTCTGAAGTGGAAGGTCTCCTTGTAGTTTCTCAGTTTAAAACACCTCCTAACAGGAGGCATGAGTCAGGGAAGCCTGTGACCACAAGGGCCGATACTGCTTGCCCCTTGTATGTGACCCTCGTCAGTGCCCACATCCCCACACTTACATTGAGACTGAGACCAGCTGTCAGCTCTGTCTCAAGAGGCAGTGATGGCAAAGAATGCCAGGTTCCATCTAAAGTCAGGAGATACAAGACCAAAAAAAAAAAAAAACAAAAACAAACAAACAAACAAAAAACCAAAGCAGACTCACATCCGTGGGTAGATATGAGAGATTAAGTGTGGATAATCATTTTACATATCCTTCTCTAAACACTTCACAATCTCACCGTCATCCCATTTCTCCTAAAATCTTTCCATCAAGGTCTTACCAACCTCTGCATTACTGTGACTTCTCCGCTGTGCACGGCTGAGGGCTACAGAGAAAGCTCCACGCAGGAGATGGTCCCGGCTCCATAGGAGGCCTACACCACAGGGAGGAGACTCTCAGTCTGCAGTCACGCTAGCCGTGCCAGGGACAGTGGGAGGATTCACATGTGCCATGACAGAGCAGCCTGCCAACAGGGAAGAGAAGACGTCTACATCTCACTTCCCCACCCAAAGATGACTAAACACCCCAAGTCTAGCAGAGAAGCTGGTCATCTGTCTACATGGTCTGGTTGCTAGGATTTGGTGACTACATGGAATGGTCTTCCACACTCACACTTCCAATGAAAAATGTTAACTCTAGGCACCAACACTCATTGGTTACTAATCCACAGGGCCTCCTTATGACCAAATGTTAGCCTTGAAGCCAACGAATGTAATAGTTATCAATAATGCCTCTGGAGTCAACATTATCTGGGTTCGAACCCTGCCTGTCTCTACTGGCTGCGTGACCGCAACCAATGACTTCCCTTCTCTGTGCCTTAGTTTCCATAGCTGCTGCATGCATTAAATGAGATGATGTGTATACAATGCTTAGCAGGGGGTGATCCATAGTGACAGCTCAGTAAGTGCCAACTAAAAATAATTTATCAGGCTATCGGCATACACACCCGCGTGCACACACACCCACAACGCTGATAGGACCCAATCCCCATGACAGGATCAGGACCAGGGAGTACCAAGCCCACAATGTGTTCCAACTGCATCTTCCCCATTCTCCCACTCGTGTTTGTCACCATCAGACAGCGAAGGCCAAAGGGAGAAAAGACAGATTGTGAAAGTGGGGGAAAGCCAGGCCAGAAGAAGCAAGGAGTCTTGTCAAAGTTGAGGTTTCGGGACACAACCCAAACCTCAGAAAACTGCATCAGCCAATACAAAACACCAAGCCCTACATGTGTGCACACGCTAAGCAGAAGAAAAAGGCTAGGGGCGGGACAGGGAAGAGAGAAAGAGAATTCCTGGCATCTAAGTACCTTCCCTTTGCCCCCATTCCAGCAGACGTTCACAAACTGACCTGGGCCTTGGCCAAGCTCCTGCTGAAGCAAAGCCTGAGCATGTCCCTCAAGAAAGTGACCTTTTCAAATACTGGGCTGGGGAGCCCTGTCCACGGAGAGAAAGGGCTCCTTGAGAAAAAAGTAGAAAGATAGTGAGAGACAGGAACAAAAAAGAAGGCAGAGAAGGGACAGCAGAGAATCAAGAGAGTCAAGGTTCAGAGTCAGGAAGAGCCATCAAAATTCAGAATTGGGCCAACTGGGGAATGTCCTTCACAAAAATCGTCATCTTAACAACTGGCCCCAGTTGGGTCCAAAACAGAATTCAGGGAGAAATGAGAGTCTATGCGGGCTCCTGAGGTCTGGGGTTGATAAAGGAATACAAGGATTCTAAGAAACAGAGCACATGCTCGGGGGCTTGTCAACTAAGGGGCCAACGCAGTACAGGGAGCTGGCAGGTGGACAGCCAGCAGGCCTTGGGCTCATAGCCAGACGTGGGCTGGACAGGAGACACAGAACGGAAGACTGACGGTATTTGTATGGGCAGGGGGAAGAATGAGATGCTTTACTGCAGGGGAAGGAGGGGGTCAAGCCTGAACCTACTGTTTAGAATTACCTGAGCCACTGATGGTCTTTCTTTGTCCTCAAGTCAAAATAACTATCACTGAAGATTTCTAGGGCACCTAGAAATGGTGCATAAGCCACCTAGAACAGGTGGCTCAGTTGGTTAAGCAACAGACATTTGGTTTCAGCTCAGGTCTGATCTCAGGGATGTGGAATCAAGACCTGCTTTGGGCTCCGCACTCCACGTGGAGTCTGCCAGAGATTCTCTCCCTCCCCCTCTCCCGCTGCTCCTCCCCCTGCTCGTGCTATAGACTAAGTAAAATCTTTTTAAAAAATGAAGATTTCTTTCCAGCTAAACAGGGTGGACTGAGCATGTCCATCTCTGTACTACCTCACAAAACCCCATTAAGACAAGAGGATGACATCCAGGAGATTCAAATCAAAACCACAGTGAGATACCTCCTCACGTCAGTTAGAACAGCTAAAATTAACAAGACAGGGAACAATAAATGTTGGCAAGGATGCGGAGAAAAGAGAACCCTCTCACACTGTCGGTGGGAATGCAAGCTGGTACAGTCGCTCTGGAAAACAGTGTGGAGGTGCCTCAGGAAGTTAAAAATAGAGTTACCCTATGACCCAGCAATTGTACTAATGGGTATTTACCCCAAAGATAGAGATATAGTGAAAAAAAAGCGGCACGTGCACCCCAATGTTCATAGCAGCAATGTCCACAGTAGCCAAACTGTGGAAGGAGCTGAGATGCCCTTCAACAGAGGAATGGATAAAGAAGATGTGATTCATATATACAACGGAATATTACTCAACCATCAGAAAGGATAAATACCTACTTGTTTACATTGACATGGATGGAACTAGAGGATATTATGCTCAATGAAGTCAAGTATAAAAAGACAATTATCATATGGTCTCACTCATATGTGGAACATAAGGAATAGTGCAGAGGATCATAAGGGAAGGGAGGGAGGGAAAACTGAATGGGAAGAAATCAGATTGGGAGCCAAACCACGAGAGACTCTTGACTGGGAAGCAAACTAAGGGTTGCGGAGAGGGAGGTGGGTGTGGAGATGGGGTGACTGGGTGATGGGCATTAAGGAGGGGACGTGATGTGATGAGCACTGGGTATTATGCACAAGTAATGAATCACTGAACACTACACCAAAAAACTAATGATGTATTTTATGTTGGCTAATTGAATTTAAATTTAAAAAATAAATAAATAAGAGGATGACGAGCTTTAGAAGAGAAAGAAACTGGAATCAGCACATTATCTGGTGAACAGTTACTGTTCAATTCTTACAAACATCTGCCGTTTAAGAATTACTGGTAGGAGGGGCGCCTGGGTGGCTCAGTCGTTAAGCGTCTGCCTTCGGCCCAGGTCATGATCCCAGGGTCCTGGAATCGAGCCCCGCATCGGGCTCTCTGCTCAGCAGGAAGCCTGCTTCTCCCGCTACCATTCCCTCTGCTTGTGTTCCCTCTCTCGCTGTGTTTCTCTCTATCAAATAAATAAAATCTTTAAAAAAAAAAAAAAAAGAATTACTGGTAGGAATGCTCACTATAAAAAAGAAAAGGGCAATTTCTTTTTCGTGAGAGCAGAGACTTCAATTGTTTAGTTTTCCAAGATTGGTCCAGCACCTAAAAACAGTCTGGCAGTAGGCATTCAAGCCACCGTTGAATACGTGTCCTCCCCAATGGAGGAGCACAATGAGATCTCATAGTCTATGCCTAGTACCAACTCTGCTGCCCTTGATTTCCTATTCATCAGCACTCTTTAGATGTTTTCTAATGTCCATGAGATTACAAGCTGAATAAAATTCCGGCCTGAAAAAGGGCACTGATTAACTGCCTTTCTGATTAAAAAAACTAATTATGATCTATAACTCAGCTCGGCTGTCGAAGTGGTACTAGGAGAATAAAATGGGGAAGAGCGTGTATCCATGGGGGAAAGTCTATGAAAGCTCAATCTTGTACTTCTGTGAAAAGTCAACAGATCTATCTCCAATGAGTAAGTTCGAAAGAGTGACACAAACATCTTATTTGGATAAATGGAGGTAAAGAGCAGATGAAGTAGCTTCTTAGGGAATCAGAACCCGCACTTTTAATTCTTTCAGAACTGGAGGGGATTGAGCAGACCTCCAGAAAAAGAACGCCGTGGAAAGGCAGAGCTGGGGCCTCCGGCTTACATGCAGTAGTATTTGACTTCTAAAATCATACCCACAGAACACGTGGACCAAAAAAGAAATTTTCTTAAACAACAACAACAAAGATTTATTTCAAGATCTAGCTCAAATGACTCCTCCTTCCCCAAAGTCTTCTCAGATGTCCTTCCTCTTCTCCCGTGAAAATGACTGTACCATCTGGTAATTAATCCTATTCCACTGGGCGGGGAGCGCAACTCTTCTCTCTTCTATCTTCCCACGTGTCTTGACTCCCTGAGTCCGTTACAACTGCTTCCCGGGAGAGTGCGCTTCTCACCACCACAACTGAGGAGTCTACCGCGGACCAGGTGATTAAATCCACAAGCTGGGGGGGAGGGGGGGGCGCTCACCGTTACCTGCGTAAGCGTTGGCCTGCTGCAGAAGGTCGGTGCAGGTGTGCACGTCTGCAAACGCACGGATGCCCAAGCAGTTGGTGGGATGCAACTGAGACTGCAGGAAGTCACAGCAGTTCTGCCGGACGTCCATGAGCTGCAGCAAGCTGGCCGCTGGGAGGAGCACCTGCAGGAGAAGGTGACATGCTGAGACACCAGATCCCCTCCAGCAGGCCCTCTTCTCCCCAAAGCACTGCTCCAATCACAGCACCCCCTCGCTCAAGGTCCTGGCATGGCCCTCCCCTGCCTGTCCAACGAAGTCCAAACTTCCTCCGGGGCAGCCGAGCTTTATTTCCCACGACTCTCCACGTCACAGCTCCAAGCACCAGCACACAGATCTCTGTGTCCCTACATTCCACAGCAGTGCCTCCCAATCACTCATGTATACATGAAATCTCTGGGGAGCTTATTAAAATTCTGATTCAAGAGGTCTAGGGTGGCGCCTGGGGGTCTGCATTGCTAACGAACAGGCAGGTGATGCTTGTAGCTGCTGGACCAAGGTACCAAACTTTGAGTAACAAGTCCCTTACGGACTGAATGTTTGTGACCCCCTCCCCGAGACGTGTATGTTGAAACCCTAACCCCAACATGACTGTATCTGGAGAGAGGACTTATGAAGAGGTCATAAAGGATAAATGAGGGCATAAAGATGGGGTCCTTGAAAGAAAAGAAAGACACCAGGGCTCGCTCTCTATAATGTAAGGACATAGGGAGACAGCAGACTTCTGAAAGCCAGGAGGAGTCTCACCAGCAACTGAATCAACTAGCACTTTGATCTTGGACTTCAAATGTTCAAAACCAGGAGAAAACCAAATTTCTGTTGTTTAAGCCACCCATTCTGTGGTCTTGTTATGGCAGCCCAAACTGACCAAGATAGATTGGCTCTCCTACTTGGCTGCACATTGAATCATCTGGAAAATTTTTAAAATACTAGGGCACCTCGGTGGCTCAGTCGATTATGCGGCTGCCTTTGCCTCAGGTCACGATCCCTGGGTCCTAGGATCGAGCCCCACATCGGGCTCCCTGCTCTGCAGGGAATCTGCTTCTCCCTCTGCACCTGCACCCCACTCGTTCTCTCAAGAGCTCTCTCTTTCTCACTCTCTCTCTCTCCCAAATAAATAAAACCTTTGAAATAAAGAACTGATGCCTGGTCTCAGCCCCAAGATTCATACTTCATAGGTATGAGGTGTGGCCTGGACAGCGAGACATTGCTAAAGCTCTCCAGGTGTTGTTAATGTACAGCCAAGTTTGAGAAGCACTTCCTTACAGTCTTTAGCATACCAGTTTCACTCAGGTGCTTAGTTAATTGTTCAATACTGCCTTCACCACTTAATTACTAAGCATTTGTATGCCAGGTACTGGTCTAGGCTCTGGGGTTTAGCAGTAAGTGTGGTAAGCCAGACCCCAGCTCTTATGGAGCTGACAATCTACTGGAACAAAAGAGTGACCCTCAAATCCTTCGAGACTTACACAATCACACTGTATTCTCCCATCCAACAAACACGTGGTAAAGATCTCTGTGTACATTCTCAGGGAAAGCAGAGAGAAGTTTCCTTTTAAAAGGTCATAGAATATGGGGTGCCTGGGTGGCTCAGTCGGTTAAGCTGCTGCCTTCGGCTCAGGTTGTGATCCCAGGGTCCTGGAATCAAGTCCCACATTAGGCTCCTTGCTTGGCAGGGAGCCTGCTTCTCCCTCTGCCTGCTCTGCCTGTCACTCCCCCTGCTTGCGCTCTCTCTCTCTCTCTCTCTCTGACAAATAAATAAATAAAATCTTAAAAAAAAAATAGATGGTCTCTTTAAAAAAAAATAATAGGGGCACCTGGGTGGCTCAGTGGGTTAAAGCCTCTGCCTTCAGCTCAGGTCATGATCTCGGGGTCCTGGGATCAAGCCCCACGTCGGGTTCTCTGCTCTGTAGGGAGCCTGCTTCCCCCTTTCTCTCTGCCTGCCTCTCTGCCTGCTTGTGATCTCTCTCTGTCAAATAAATAAAATCTTTAAAAAAATTAATAATAATAATAATAAAATAAAAGGTCATAGGACACATGGGTATTTACACTGTATCTTGGAAAACAGAAATAGTTCCTGCTCAGGTGTTTTTCCAAAAAGCCAGGGAAGACCGGCTTGAGCAGGCCAGAGGGGTGCTCAGACTGCCAACCCCACTCTAGTTTCCTGAGAACTTTCCCACAGCTGCCAAAGCCTGCCCCTGGATCAAAAATCCAGAAGAAATGACACAACCCTACTGGACCCTTGCTCTATTCGCCACCACCTTTGCCCTAGGGAAAAGGTAGACAGTCTGAGTGTGACTTTCCAAAAAGAAATTTTAAAAAAAAAATCACAGAGCATTACAGTTTCACTTGAGGCTACTTAGCTCAGGGGCCCCAGCATCCGTTTCCCCCCAAAATAACCCCCATGTCCCAGGCCTTTGCTCTCAGCTGCTCCCCTGGCTCTCAGAGAGCGTCTGAGCCAGCTAGACTTCAGCTGTTCTCATCCACAAGGGCTTGCCCAGGAAGACATGCGCTATAGATGCGTTTGTTTTCTTCATCCAGGGCACTACAAAAGTCTTTTTTTTTTTTTTAAGCGATTTAAATTCTAGACCCTGACTTTCTCCAAAAACATATCTGAATTCCTCCATGAGATAAGGCCAAAACCCCGGCCCCACTGCTCATTCTTGGGCCTTGTCCCTCCACTACAGTAAGCAGCCAAGTTTTCTTACGACCTAGGACACAGGACTTCCAGTGGTAAAACGTGGGCAGCTTGCTACCTTTATTCATCCTTGCCTACTTGCAGAAACCACCAAGAGCCTCCACCACCTACTCCCAAGCTAAGCATTTACTCTCCACTAGGCAAGCTTTTCCTTCCTGTGAGCTTAATTTCCTCCCTCCCACAGCTGAGTTCCGGGAAGTTAAAGAAAGTATGCTCCTCTCCCTTCTCTCTTCTACTCTCCTATGTCCCCAATAGTAAATTAACATCACGTCCTTAGTATTTTTGAGCCACGGGTTCATTCCAGAGACGGACAAAAGATAAAAGCACCCACCCTTGGGGAGTTTTAGACCATAAGGTAGCTCCACATCTGACCACCTGAGCTCCATCCCCACTAAGCAGCCATAAACTGGGAACCTCAATTAACCTGGGAACTTGCTCAGTTTAGCCAAACAGATTCTAGAACCAGATTAGTCTCAGCCTGCTAGTTAAGTAGGCAACCATTAACCATTCTTGCTGAATACACAGCAGGAATGGAAAGCTGTGTTTCAAATCCCCAAATGACCTCTGCCATACCCCCTGGGCCAGCACTAGCTACAAATTCTATACCTGGGCCCACAGGTTGACCAATCATCCTGGTCTGCTGAAACTTTGCCAGTTTCAGCACGGAAAGTCCTCTATCCCAGGAGACCCCACAGTCCTGGGCCAACTGGGGCGGCTGATCATAGTCGGGGCCAGGAACTTCTAACCAGTTACCCTAGGAACCCTAGGTGGAGAGGGATAATCAAATATTGTCCAGCACACACCATACTCAGTGGTGGGGCAAGCCCCAAAAGCAGGGTGAGAAGAGGCAGGAGGGTTTCCGCAAATGAATTGCATTCCAAGCCGAGGCAGGATGACAGCAGGCCAGGACACACGGTCCCTGCCCCCTGGCCCTCTTTTTCCCCAAAAAGACAGTGGCACAGTTCGGTGCTTAAATTCTCAAGCTCGTGACAATCGGCCAAAGAAATTAAATAATAACTACTTCCTGAACATATTCCTCAGGTTATCCTTTCAGCTTTTAAAACCTCCCTGGATGGAGCTACCCACAGAGCTTTTCCCTACTGTTCACAAAACACACTTAGCGGGCAAAAATTACAAGGTTTTCCACCTTTCCACACACACCCCCATCCTGTTTAGGTCCACTCCTGCCCAAAAGCATTCCCAAGATGACTTCCTCAAGTGAACGGGGGCTTGCGGTTTCTCTAATTGCTCCTTCCCTCTCTTTGATCTTACACTGTGATTAGCTATGACTCAAAGGGCCTTTTCTTCCCACTACTTGCTTCATACAGGAAGGCGTGAAGAAAAGTAAAGTAAGTCAGAAAGCTGAGGGCAAGGTTTGGAGGCTGGAAGATATATCACTGCTCCAACTGTGCGTCTCAGGGATAAACTGGGGCCCCATCCGCTGAGATTCTGGGGGCTGCACGCGATGCAAACAGACACAAATCCCCAGAGGCGGTGAAAGAAAAGAGAGCAAAACATCCATAAGGTGGCTGTCCTCGCCTCCCGCTCCCACATCAACAAGGGCTTTCAGAGGATTTCCTCTTCTCTTATCTCGTGTGCAACTCGATGCCCTTGAGGGGCAGCAGCAACGGGCTGGGGCTGCGAGCAAGAGGCCAAACTCAGGCCCTCAGCTCGGTGGCATCACTGTGGCAGTGCTGCTTGGCCCCTGGAAGGAGGGGGCCAACACGGGAGGAGCTGCTGGCTGGAATCACTGCAGGGACGCAAGAAAATGTGAGGTCCAAAAGCCTTCAGCTTGCCTCCTGCCACCCCAGCATTTTAGTTCTGGGAAAACAGGCTCTGGAAATGACCCTCAGCAGAGTTGACAGGTTTCCCTCCAGCTTGCAAATGGCCTCCCGTCCATTTTCCACGAGGAGGCCCCGTTTTGTTTTTTTCTCTCCCTCGGATAACATGAAAACACAGCAGAGGATATCCCGTCACTGAGTTTGTTTCCTCTAACAAAAACAAAAGGAAATGCCCTGCCTCAGACTCCTGGAATTTCAGGGAGGCAGGGCGATGCCTAGAGGGAGGGAGACCACCAACCAGAGGGCCAGGTGACAGGCCTAAGGCCCCAGACACACAGTGGGTCCATCTCTGCCACCCCGAGGCATGAGGCCTGGCACAGAAATGCCGTTAAATAAAAATATATTTTTTTAAATGTTAAAAAAAAAAGAGGGGCACCTGGGTGGTTCAATGGGTTAAAGCCTCTGCCTTCGGCTCAGGTCATGATCTCAGGGTCCTGGGATCGAGCCCCACATCGGGCTCTCTGCTCATCAGGGAGCCTGCTTCCCCCTTTCTCTCTGCCTGCCTCTGCCTACTTGTGATCTCTCTCTCTGTCAAATAAATAAAAATATTTTTAAAAATCTAAAAAAAGAAAGAAAGAAAGAAAGAAAGAAAGAAAGAGAAAGAAAGAAAGAAAGAAAGAAAGAAAGAAAGAAAGAAAGAAAGAAAGAAAGAAAGAAAGAAAGAAAGAAAGAAAGAAAGAAAGAAAGAAAGAAAATGGGGGAGGGGAGAGAGAGAGAGATTGAGAGAGAGAAGGAAGGAAGAAAGGAGGGAGAGCGGTATGCAGATGAGCAGGAGAGCTAGCAAACTAGCACTGCTGGGATAAATCCTGACTTCTCCATTTAACATGTGACTAAAGGCAAATTACTTAACCTCTCTGTGCTCTGCCATCTCGACAGTAAAATAAAGACCCGAATGGTACTGCCATCAAGGCTCGCTTCAAGAATCCCATGAGGTATAAGTTCACAGGGGCGCCTGGGTGGCTCAGTGGGTTAAAGCCTCTGCCTTCGGCTCAGGTCATGATCTCAGGGTCCTGGGATCGAGCCCCGCATAGGGCTCTCTGCTCAGCGGGGAGCCTGCTTCCCCCTCTCTCTCTGCCTGCCTCTCTGCCTACTTGTGATCTCTCTCTCTCTGTCAAATAAATAAATAAAATCTTTAAAAAAAAAAAAAAGAATCCCATGAGGTAATACACTGCAAACAGGCAAAGAGCACCTGGTGCACAGGGAGCACCCAGTGAAATTAGTGTTTAGTATTTATTATGGATTATCATCAGCTGCAGTCGAGATCCTGATCCTTCATTTAACCAGAAACTCAAGCTCAACACATCAACAGAGCACAGTGAGGCAGAGAGAGCAGGGTTCAAACCCCAATGCTACTACCTATGTAAGCACCCCGGGACCATTAGCTTCTCCGACAGTCAGAGAAGGACCACATTAGAGTACCCACTTAGTGGTGATGAAATGAGGTGAAATAAAGCACACGAAGTGACCCACGCAGGCTTGGCTCACAGCCAGTATTACCAGACGTCAGCTCTGATGGCAGCTACCTCCACCATCGAAAGGCAATGCAGTCTCTCCAGGGTAAGGGTGGAGCTCTTGCAGGCCATTTAACCAAGCCCCAATTCGAGGACTGTTGTTTCTCAGGCTTTCAGGGAGCCCCGGTGGCCCCATGACCGAACACCTCTGCGGTGCACCAAATCCTTGATAACAGGTGTCTTCGTAGCTTGTGAGCAACTGCCGCAGCAGACACAGCACATCATGAAGAAGCAGCCACGATCTCATCCCAACTCGCTCCTCTCAACCTTTTAAGTTTTGTACACAGCCAGCCCCTCAAGGAGCTCATACACCGAGGGGCACACAGACATGCGAGCAGAGGAGGGAAGCCTGACCTCACGGCCTTCCTTCAAGAGGGGGCCCACACAATGCCTCCTCAGTGAGGCTGCCCCCGACGACCCTCACCAAGGCAGCGATGGCCATTCCCTGCATCCTGGGTACCTCCAACCTGGCCCCACCACAGCAGGGAGGACCCAGGTGCTTAGCCATCTGTCTCCAGCCTCAGACCACGCGCTCCTTGGTGACAGGGTCTGTGTGCTCATAGTGTCCATATGTCTGCCAGCACACGGGAGCAAAGTTCTAAGGCTTTCACCTGGATCCATGCATTTTTTTTTAAGATTTTATTTATTTATTTGACAGAGAGAGAGATCACAAGTAGGCAGAGGGTGGGGGAGAAGCAGGCTCCCCACTGAGCAGAGAGCCCAATGGGGGGCTTGATCGCAGGACCCTGAGATCATGACCTGAGCCGAAGGCAAAGGCTTTAACCCACTGAACCACCCAGGTACCCCTGTATTAATGCATTCAATCCTCACACCAGCCCTCTGAGATTGTGTGCTAGTATCATGCCCATATCACAGATGAAGACACTGAGGCACAGAGAGGTTAAGCAACTTGCTTACTGTCTCACAGCTAGAAAATGGTGGAGCCAGGATTTCAAGGCAGAGAGTCTGACTCAAGACCACCCCACAGAATGGGTATGAAAACTGATCCTTGAAGCAAGCTGTTGGTGAAGGTGTTAGAGACGCTCCAGTAGAAGGGAGGGAACACAAATCAGAGGCAGACACGGTAAGTGTCTCCCCAGCCCGGGCCAGAGCTCGCTGAGACCCACGCCCTCACATTACTGGAAAAACCAACACCCTGCAGGGGGACGGGGCTAGAGTAAGAGCACTCCGCCCATCAGTGGGGAGGCTGAGGCGTGGAGACAGGCCTCCATCCGGACTCAACTCCTGCCTCCTCACTACTTCCACTTCTTCCTCTGAACCGCACATCTTCCCTCTGGCCCCCTGCCCTCCCCCTGTAAAGTAGTTTTACAGGAAGCCCCCTGAAGCCAGGTTCTACACAGTCCTCTGGTGAGTCTACCTGGTGCTCCTGCCTTAAGAACATGGAGTTGTACACACCACCACTGTGTGAGACCAAAGCTACAAAGACCAACACCCAGCCAGGCCATGAGGATCCAGAGTGGAACATCTTCTAATTCTTCAAGTTTGTAAACATTTTGTACTTTATGGGGGGGGGAAGGAGGGTACTACTTGGCAAATCCATGATAAATAAGGGAATAAAAAGCTGGTTCCAGTCATAGAATCTACAACCTCACCTACAGTGTGGTGGGGGTTTTGGGGGGGGGGGGGGGGGGGTGGATATTGGTTTTGTCTTAGTGGCTAAATTCATTTTCTGACACTTCTGGAAATCGTAAGTCCCAAATGGGTCTCCCTGGACTAAAATAAAGGTGTCAACAGGGCTGCATTCCTTCTGATGGCTCTAAGGGAGAATATGTTTCCTTGCCTTTCCTGCTTCTAGAGGTTACCTACATTCCTTGGTTCATGGCTCCCATCAAGTTGGGCTTGTGTTGGGTCACATCTCTCTGGTTCTCCTTATCACCCTCCCCCTTCCACTTTAGAGAGCCGCTGTGACCACACGCCCCCCCACCCCGATAATCGGAGGTAATCTCCCCATCACACATTCTGCTGATCAGCAACATTAATTCCTCTGCAAGGTTAATTCCTCTTCGACAGCTAACCTAACATATTCACAGGTTCCAGAAATTAGGACATGAACATTTGGGGGTTCATTACTCTGCCTACCACACACTACAGGATTAATAATTATTGATTAGGGGCACCTGGGTGGTACAGCTGGTTGAGCACCTGGCTCTTGGTTTGGGCTCAGGCTGTGATCTCAGGTCATGAGATTAAGTCCCACATTGGGCTCCGCGCTCAGCACAGAGTCTGCTTAAAACACTCTCTCCCTCTGCCCTTCTCTCCCGGCTCTCTAAAACAAAAAATTTTAAAGTTATTAATTAGACCCTAATGTAAGATTTTTAAAAATTATTTACCTGCTGCACGTTTTTAGGTTGACATCTAGCATTTTCCATAGTTGCAAAAGATATTATTTTTTTGCATCTTGTAAATCTCAATATTTACATCACTTTTTAAAGTATCCAAGTGAAGATGAATGTGATAGTGATGATATAACCATCATCCATCTAACATGTGTTTTCAACACACGTGCTATACTCATTTCATACCAAATTACTCTGCACTCACTGTTACCACCCAAAGGTTATTCTGCTGTTTCAATTCTGCTCTCAGACCTGAGACATCAGTGCTCCCCTGCCCACTCCATTCTGGATGAAAAAGACCAGAAACAAAAGGGGCTGGCTATGTGTTTTACTGTATATAAAATATACCTCCATTTTTAAAAGGGTAGGGAATTATTGCAATGGATCACTGAAAAATCCAAGAGTCTATCCAGGGGCCAGAGACAAAGGCAGGCTCTATCGTGAGGCGGGCTCCGCGGGATGGAATGCAGGCAGCCTCCCACTCCCACCATTGCCTTCACCCTCATCGGTACTCTGCCCACACCAAGCTGACTCCCCCTAGTGTGCTGGCCACAGCTTAAATCCCATCTCCCAAGAGAGCCCTTTCCAGATCCCCTCATCCATCTAGACTGAGTCCCCCCCGATATTGTATATCATGTTTCCTTCCTTCAAAGGACTTATCGCAATTTGTGCACAGACATTTCCTGTGTGCTTATGTGACAAACAGCTGTCTTCACCCCTAGATCACAAAGTGCATGAGAGCAGGCGATGGAGTCGCCACGGCTCCTATCACAACCCCTGGGCCCCACAAAGTGCCTGGCATGTAACCGGCACTCAAACGTTCGGGTTGAACTGAATGAATGAATGAGGACCAACTTAGCCCCCCAAATACCTTATCCTGGTAAAGGAGCTGGTGTTCTGGAGAAAGGGAAGAGGTATTTTGGCCACTGGAGAGGTACGTGCCTCACAATAAGTCAGGAGGAACTGTGCTTTTAAAAGAAGAAAAAAGAAAAATCCTTTGTATCACCTGCAACTTCCAGCACTCTATTGAAATAGTAAGGCTCTTGCTGACAAGTAGTCTGTCCTGGGTCTGGGTTTAGTCCAGGGCTTCAGAGGCCTCCAGAGACGGCCACACCCTCAACCAACTCCCCTGCTGGAGCACGTCGGTGCTGCGTTGTGTCCCCACAATAAAGATGCACACCTCTGGGTGAAGCCGCGTCTTCGCTGACTCCTCTTTTCAAGACTCCAGATGGCCAAGGATGAGGGCGAGGCAGCAAAAGGAGGAAAAGGCGCACACTTCACAGCTGCACACCCCTGCTGAGGCTCAGACTTGGGGGCCTGGCACCTCCACTGCTGAGCCTGAGCCCTCAGAGAAACTCAGCGGACTCATGTTGAAACAGGAAAAGTGTTTAACAGTCTCACAATCCATACTGAAAATCCCCGAGATGAGATGATGACTGGAGAGAAGTGGGGTCTCTCAGGCTTTGAGTTCTTCCTTCACCCAGAGTTTGAACCAATATGAGATAAAGACTTCGCGCGCAGGGCCCAAGCTCCTCCAGAGGTATCGTGGCTTTGAGGTTAAGGGGATAGGTACCACAGTCAGGCAGGTGTGACTCTGAGGGTTGTTCACCCACCTACATGCCGTGTGACGCAGGGCAAGTCACCTAACCTATCTGGAGCTTTAGTGTCCTCTCCAGCTACCCAGTGAGTTGTTGCGAGGGTTCAGTGAAACGAGGCTATAAAACAGTGACCCTAAGTACATGATGAGCTGTGGGCTGGGGCTGAGCTTACCTGGACGTTCTCTTCGGTCACCTCGATTTCTGCCGTATAGATGTAGTCAATCAGCTTATTCAGTGTCCTCCCATCCACGTCCTTGATTTCTATCTTCTTGGCTTTACTCTCAGACATGTCACCTACAACCCAAAACAAAACCAAAACAGACACAAACTTGGTGCCTAACTTTCACAGAGAAAGTTGTCCTGTCTTAGCAACATAAAAGCACCAGGAGGCTGCAGAAGGGACGCAGGCACGGAGGAGTATTCAAACAGTGGACATCTGGGTCGCACCAACTTTGGGTCTATAATCATCTGCAAACCAGTCTGAAGCATTCCCCACTCCATCTGTCCCCCCTTTCCATTTGAAGCACATCTGTGTGCAGTAACTCAATCAACCAACATCTCTTGTAAGCTTATATACACAGGGCCTGGAAAAGTAAATAAGAGATACACCTGTCCTCAAGGAGCACATGGTCTAGCACTGCCGGTACATAAACATACATGAGATGAAAGGAGCTTAATAAAGATATATATAAAGTACCAGTATAACAACAACAATACAAAGTAACATTTACTGAGTCTAACTATGACTAAGCACTATGCTAAGCACTTTAAAGTGGTGCCTTTTTCAATCTGCACAACCACTCATGAATTTCATTAATATTATCCCCCATTTTACAGATGAAGAAACTGAGGCACAGGAGGGTGGGTATCCACTTTGCCCATAATCACACATTGAGGAGAAGCCAGGCTGGAACTGAAACCAGGGAGCAGGACCCTAGAGCCCACACTCATACTCACTACTCTCTGCTAAATCCCAAGAAGGCAGAAGATGGAGCGGCCAACCCTGGGAAGCCATCCTAGTAGGAGGTCACAGTGAAGCCTGGTATTTCCAAAGGCAGCAAAGATGAGGGAGTATGAGCTGGAGGCAGGAACCATAGGTGTAAAGGCAAGAAAGGATAAAACTGGGCAACAGTGAGAGGCTGGTCTGGGGTGAGAGTGAGAGGAAGCTGGAGAGGTAGCCAGGGACCAGGTCTTGCAGATCCTGTAAGCATGCAAATGAAGTTGGACTTTATCCTAAGTGTAGCACCGCTGAAAGGTGATAAACAGGAGAATGACATCAACAGATGGGTATTTCTGAATGAGATTTTGGATATATGGTGGAAGCTGGATCAGAGGCAGGGAAAACAGTTGGGAGGCCCTGATAATAATCCAACAGAGGACGGCAAGAGCCTGCGAACCGGGGCAGCCGTGGCACCACATGCTCAGACCTGAGGCCCCTTAGCTCAGCCTGTGCTCTCTAGACAGCACATGGGTTTATCTCTAGCCAGGCGCATTCAACAAACACTGCTGATTTCAGAAGGAAGAGACAGGCCTGACGTGTGTCTTTGTAGACTGAAATAAAGGGCAACTTGACTGCAAGAAACAGGGATTCAGAAGCCCTTGTGTGAGTATGAAAACAGAGCCTGGGTAGTTGTTTTCTCTCTGTGGAATTTTGTGCGATGGAGCCAAGATAATAAAGTACAGTACAGCGTGTGGGCTGCAGACGCCCACCTCCAAGCTGCACGGGGGGCACATGATTCTTCCACCAATCCGTAAGTCCCATCCTGACACAGTTAGAGATTTGAATGAGTCTGCAACAGGGAAGAAAGGGAGGAAAACCTACTCTGTCTCCTGCCCACTCCCTCCACTGCCAGATCAGGTGGACCAGAAACCCCCCGTTCTTTTCTGTCTTCTCTCTGACTGCTGGTAGAAGCCAGTGAAAAGGCCTCAGTACAAAGGCCTGTGAGGCAGCACAGAGAGGCTAAGAGGAAACAGGAAAGGACAGTGGATTTCTC
>CM053607.1:105682375-105709727 GCA_028646535.1 Procyon lotor | reverse complement strand
ATCGAGCCCCGCATCAGGCTCTCTGCTCGGCAGGGAGCCTGCTTCTCTCACTACCATTCCCTCTGCTTGTGTTCCCTCTCTCGCTGTGTTTCTCTCTGTCAAATAAATAAAAATCTTTAAAAAAATAAAAATTAAAAAAAAAAAAAACTTCCAGGTGGTAAAATTAGCTGGTTTTCTAAGCTACCTTTTGCAGGCTACAAATTCCCAGCCCAAGGCTCACAGCGACGTAAGAGTGTCTTGGTCAGCTTGGTAGAGGCACAGCTCCAAGTTGAGACCAGCTCCTTCTCACAATGAACAAACAGGGAGTCCCAAGTGAGGAATTCACCAAGGGCTAAGTCACCCCCGTCTAGAACCACTCTTCCCCTGGAAAGGCCACGAACTATGTATTAGGAATAGAGTAAGAGCCTATTCAGCAAAAACTGGGTGCCTGCACTCACCCATTCTTAGCAAGCACATGTTCATTCTTTCAAACTTCACTTATTTACTGTCTCCTAAACACCTTGCCCTGTGGTTGGCTCTGAGGATTCAACTGTGACAAGACGTGGTCCTCAAATGCTCAAAACTCACCATCAACTGTGGAGACACTTCATTTATTCACTTAAAAAACATCTGGCTCCTAAAATATGGAAAGAACCTAGATTTCCATCAACAGATGGATAAAGAAGATGTGATATTTATACACACACACAAACACACACACACACATTGGAATATTATACAGCCATCAAAAAACGAAATCTTGCCATTTGCAATGACATGAATGCAACTAGAGGATATTATGCTAAGGGAAATAAGTCAATCAGAGAAAGAAAGACAATTATCATATGATCTCACTGATATGAGGAATTTGAGAAAACAAGACAGCGGATCATAGGGGAAGGGAAAGAAAAATGAAACAAGATGAAACCAAAGAGGGTGACAAATGAGACTCTTAATCTCAGGCAACAAACTGAGGGTTGCTGGAGGAGTGGGTGTGGGAGGGACAGGGTGGCTAGGTGATGGACACTGGGGAGGGTATGTGCTATGATGAGCACTGTGAAATGTGTAAGCCTGATGAATCACAGACATGTACTCTTGGGGAAAATAATACATTATATGTTAATAAAAAAAAATCTGGCTCCTACTGTGTACCAGGTGCTTAGGATGTGGTAGTAAACAAGTCCAACAACACCTCTGTCTTCACGGAGCTTACAGTCTAGTGAGGAGAGAAAGATCAAGAACATACCGACAACCAACAACAGGATTTTCAGACAGGGATAAACATGAAAAAATATATAGTGGGGAACTACGGCGAGAGTCATCAGAGGAAGCCTGTCAGAGGAGACACCTGAGCTGTAAGAGGCAGGATAGGGGACGTCTGGGTGGCTCAGTCAGTTAAGCATCTGCCTTTGGCTCAGGTCATGATCTCAGGTTGTTGATCTCAGGGGTCGATCCCTGAGATCAAACCCCATATCGGGCTCCTTGCTCAGTGGGGAGCCTGCTTCTCCCCCTGCCTGCCACTCCACGTGTTTGTGTGTGTGTATAAATCTCTCTTCCTCTCTCTGACAAATAAATAAAATCTTAAAAAAAAAAATTAAAATAAAAAAAAAAAACCCTGCAGGATGATAAGCAGCTGATACACCAGACATCAGGGCACAGGGACAGCAGACCCCAGGAAACAGACAAGAATACAGAGGGATAGTGACCAGGCTCAAAAGCAGCACTGGGTACTTGGCGAATGTGGAGAAGGGATACCTGACCCAGTCCAAGGGTCTCACCCAGCCCAGCTGGCCCTCGAACAGTGATTTGTAGAGCAGAGGTACTACAGACAGGAAGCTCCACCCACGGGTTTCAAGGAATTCAGTCTCACATGTAAACTAGTTGGACAGGGCTATTTGGCATGTACGAGAAGCATGGATTCTCTAGAAAGTTGGCAACAGTGCTGAAACCCAACGCCAGATGGTGAAAATTCCTGTCTTATTCTCCCCTCCACGCCCCACCACCACTTCTTCCAAATGTCTTCCACACTCCTGGAGAGGCTCAAGGAGGTTGGCAGACCTTGCCTGGTAGGAACGGCTAGGGAAGGACAAGCTGGTCCAGCATGAGGCCAGGTATCAGGAAGCCAAGTTCCACTCGTTTCCTGTGTGACCTGGGGCAAGTTCCTTACCCTCTCTCAGCCTCAGTGCTTCCCATCTGCGAAATGAAAGATCAGAGGCGTGGGGATGAGCCCAAGAGCCTACGCGTCTAAAAGCTCCCCTACACGATTCTGATGCACGCTGAAGTCTGAGAACTAATAAACTCTGATTCTACCTCTTCTTCCAGCAGAGTGGGCAAGGGGCTGCACGCCAGGCTGGCTGCATCAAGTCCTCCGAGGTGCGAAACACAGTCTCTGGCATACAGAAGTGCCTCACAGGGAGTGTCATGGCATCCTCCTTCCTTCCTCCCTCCCCCCATGCCACCACCCGAAAAGGTACTTCAGTGGGGCTGCGGGCCCGTAACTGTGGGTTATTGTTTGCCCATCACCGTACCTGTGAACATCGCACAGAAGTAGGGGCTGCAGGCTGCCAGGACCACACGGTGGGCTTCTATCTCGACATCTTCTGCCACAATCATCACGTCACACAACAGCTGTTTACTGTAAAACACCAGTGAGGGGACAGCATGGGTCACAGCACCAACGCCCACCCCCGGCCACAAAAGGGTATTTTTCTTCCACCCAGATTCCACGCTGCCACCATACAAGGCTGTCACAGACATTTGCCGGACCGAGTCAGGCAGGGGGATGAACTCGTCGGCTTTTCTAGGTCCCTGATGAGCCTGGCGTTCGTACCTTCCGAAAGCACACAGAGAGATCCAGCTACCCTGTAGCGGCCACTTCAAGACTCCCTCAGTTGTCTTCACATCTCTGCTCCTCAACTCCCTCTGCTCTGACAGCAGCTCGGAGAACAACGGGGAAGGTCTGGGGCTATGTGCTGGGTGACTGGCTGAATGCCAAGGAGCATGAGCGTGCCGCCACTGAGGTGTGCCGCCAGTGACAACAAGTATTAAGAGTCCCCCAAGGGATCCAATACCTGTGAAATACTCCTAAGGGGCCAGCCAGGTCTGGAGGCCTCCGGTATTCATCTACCCACCCAGATTTAACATTATCACCAAGAAGGTTACTCCTGAGCACCCCGAACCCCCTGAGATACTCCCAAAACGCCAAGCTCTGCAATTATTAAGGCTACTGTAACTACCTTTTTACTTGTCATCCCCACTACACTGCTCTCTGAAAGGGACTTGTGTGCTGTTAGATCCTAAACACCTGGCCGCAAGCCCAGCATATAGAAAGCCCTAAATTTGTGGTAAATAAATGAATTTGGTAAATACATGAATAAACTTTGAAAAGGGAACCATCCACACACACAGACAGAATGAACATCAGACTACTTTGAAGAATTGAAAGGGTGCCACAGGGTCATTTCGACCCAAGAATTGTTCTCCCGCCAGCCTTCCAAGAGTTAACATTTATTAAGTTCTATGTGCTAGGCACTATGTCCTAAGCACTTTCTTATACTTAGTATTTCATGTATTCCTGTCTAAAACCCCCTGAGGTAGGGTTATTATTATGTTCCATATTACAAAGAGAGAAACTGTGGCCCAGAGAAAAGTAACTTTCTCAAGGCCATACATAAAGGGAGTAGTGGAAACAAGATTTGAATGCAGGTAGCTAAACCCCAGAACCCATGTTCCTAACATCTACGGTAAGCCGGTCACCACTAATCCCTCCTTCAGAGTGAAGCACTAGAGGTGGGAGGGAAGAGAGGACAATCACATGTCAAATGCGATCCAGGGGCAGTGGTTACCTAGGGCACTATACTGGACTGAGAAGTCTGAGTCATGTCCAGGATCCATGTGACAGCGACGAAATGACTATAATGAGCCTGCCAGGATCGAATGATGGAAGAGAACCTACCTATTTGTCATCCCTGGCGTCGCATAATAAACCTTTGCCAACTATTCAGACATTAGTCCAAGATTGTTCATCATAGAATCTATAAGGCTAGAAAAGGCTGGAGCTGTAAATACCAGATGATGTATGGAGTTCAGAGAGGTGGCCCAGAGCCACAGGAGGCTGAGTCTTGCATCTAGTTCTGACTCTGGATAGCCAACCGTAATGACTCATGACTGGCTGATACTTTGAAAGGGAAAAGAACAGAAGATAATTAGCCCCCAGAGGGAACGGTGAATAGAATAAAGTCCCCGGGAGGGGGCTTCTGGGAAGGGTGAGATCTCTGAGAAGCAAGAGGCAAAACCTGGGGATGCAACCTCACCCCGCAGGGGATGGCAGACCCTACATACAAATTTTATCAGAATAAACCAGCTCTACTGGGAAGGGAGCTGGCTCTGGCCCTAACTGGCTATGAGCACAGACACAAACAATCTCACCACAGAATTCTCACCTTCTTAGACGGACAACCGCCATGGGGACCAAATAAATTGCAAATGCCACCTGAGAATAGGCTAGGTTTCAATCTGGCCAAAATTTATTGTAAAAATGTATTCCCGACATTTTCACTTAACTTTCTTTTTTTTTTTTTTAAGATTTTATTTATTTGACAGAGAGAAACACAGCGAGAGAGGGAAACACAAGCAGAGGGAATGGTAGCAGGGGAAGCAGGCCTCCTGCCGAGCAGGGAGCCCGATGTGGGGCTCGATCCCAGGACCCCGGGATCATGACCTGAGCTAAAGGCAGATGCCTAACAACTGAGCCACCCAGGCGCCCCTCACTTAACTTTCATTAAAGATTTTATGGAGACAATGGAGTTCTCTTATCACTACTATGTAAAAGTACAAGTAACTTGTCAACTATACTTCGATTAAAAAAAAAGAACGACTGACCCCAAAAAAAGCACAACTTTGTTGCTGTTGTTCTTATAATCAGTATTTTAATAAGGAAAAGTGAAACGGGTGGGTCAGAAATGCTGGGCAAAAGCTGAGCCAGGCCCTGGGGCAAATAATACATTATATGCTAATTAAAAAAATTTTAAAAAGAAAAAAAAGATGAGCCAGGTGCTGAAAAGAGAAATGTCAGAGCGGGATGCCTTGCACGAACCCAGAGGAGCTGATAGTTCATGAACAAGTGGGAAAGAGACAAGAAGGAATGAGGAATAAAGATGGAGAATCCAGTTAAGCAAATGAATGAGAATGGTTCTGAGGGACTGAAAGTGTATCTGAAGGCTAGCAAAACTGCAACCTACAGAAGTGACCGAGACAAACTCGCCAGAAACTCAGTGCAGGCTTTCCCTGGGAATGGGAAGGCCTGACTGCACAGTGAAGTGTAACCACTTTGGACGAAAGAGAAACAGCAGCTCTAAAGCCCTGCATGGCTCAGAAGCATTTCTAATTCCATTTATCAGAAATCCTATAGGATTCTCTTTTTCTGAGCTGTCACACACTACTCCAAAGGACGAAATCGCAAGAAGAAAAAAGCAGGGCTATACACTTTGGCATAGCTGTTTAGGAAGGAGCTCAGACCCTGGAATCAATCAGAGGGTTCATGTCCTCTGGGTATCAGAATTCAGATGTGTCGTAAACAAGATAATGAATAGGGCTAATAGTAAACATTCAGTAAATATTATCATTTCCGTCTTTTTTCCCCACAAAGCACTTCGTTTAAGATTAGCAGTTAAGTTAACCCTGTTAAGGTTAAATTTGAGCCACATACTAGACATCTAAGTGGGGTTTACCAAGCAGGGAAATGGATACATGAGTCTTAACCTCAAACGTGGGAGATGGTTAAGAATCTAGAGGGAAGAGAAAGAACCAGCTAAAGAAATGAGGAAGTAACCAGTGAGACAGGAGGAAAACCGAAAAAGTATGGTGTCTGTTAAGTCAAGTGAAAAGAAGGCTACAAAGAGGCAAGGAATAATCAACTGCACCAAATACTGCTGATAGGAGAAGATTAGGGTGGCAAGTCAGGGCAATTAAGCAATAAAATGAAATAGAACATGAAAATGAAAAACATACAAATTGAAAAGGAAGAACTAAAACTATCTCTACTCATAGATGACATGACCTCATATATAGAAAATCCTATAAGAAATCCACCAAAAAAATTAAAACAAATGAGTTTAAGAAGGTTGCAGAATAAAATATCAATACACAAAATCAACTGTATTTCTGTACACATGCAATGGACAATAAATAGTATTAAGAAAAATTCCATTTACAATAGCATCAAAAAGAATAAATACTTAAGAATAAACTTAACAAAAGAAGGGCAAAACCTATTCTCTAAAATTATTAAACACAGTTGAAAGAAATTAAAGAAGAGGGCAACCTTCTCAGGTCCCCTCCCTCTCTGGGAGCTTCGTACTATCACTCAATAAACTTCGCTTTCCTGCCCACCAAAAAATTTTAAAAAAGAAAGAACGAAAGAAATTAAAGAAGACCCAGACCTCCAGTGTTCATGGATTGACTTAATATTGTTAAGATGGCAATACTCCCCCAAATTGTTCTACAGATTCAACACAGTTTCTATCAAACTCCCAGCTGGCTTCTTTGCAAAAACTGACAAACTGAACCTAAAATTTATGTGGAAATGCAGGAATCTGGAATGGCCAAACAATCCTGAAAAAGAACAGAGGTGAAGGACTCATGTTTCCCAATTTCAAAACTTACTACAAAGCTAAAGACAGTGTGTCATAATATAAGGATAAATATAAAGATCAACAGAATAGAATTGAGAATCCAGAAATAAACCCTCCTATTTACAGTCAATTCATTTTTAAAATATATTATCATTTATTTTGTAAATGCTTTTCATTGGTGTATAACTGATATACAATGTTGTCTTAGGAATACAACACAGTGACTCAGCAATGCTACACACTGCACAATGCTCGCCATGGTAACTGCACCTACCATCTATCACCACACCACATTATTATATTACTGACTTTATTCCCTATGCTGTACTTTCCATCTCCATGACTTATTTACGTTAGAAATGGAAGTCTGTACCTCTTATTCCCTTCACCTATCTTGTCCATTACCCCACTCCCCTCTACTCTGGCAACCACCAGTTTACTCCCTGTATTTACAAGCCTATGTCTACTTTGGGGGGTTTTTTTCCATTCATTTTTTTTAGATCCCACATATAAGTGAAATTATATGGTATTTGGCTTTCTCTGTCTGACTTATTTCCCTCAGCATGATACCTTCTAGTTTTATCCATGTTGTCAGAAATGGTATCTCTTTTTTATGGCTGAGTAATATACCAGTCTATATACATATACATAATGGGGTGCATACACACACCACATCGTCTTCATCCATTCATCTATCAATGGAAACTTAAGTTATTTCTATATCTTGCTATTGTAAATAATGTTGGAATAAACACAAGGGTGCATATATCTTTTCAAATCCGTGTTTTCATTTTCTATAGGTAAATACCCAGTAGTGGAATTACTGGATTGTATGGTATTTCTATTTTTAATGATTTGAGGAACTTCTACACTGCTTTCCACAGTGGCTGCATTAATTTCTATTCCCACCATCAGTGCATGAGAGTTCCTTTTCTCCACATCCTCACCAACATTTGTTATTTCTTGTCTTTTGGGTACTAGACATTCTGACTGGTATAAGGTGATATCTCCTTGTGGTTTTGATTTGTGCTTTTTGAAGATCAGTGATGTTGAGCATCTTTTCACATATCTGTTGGTCACGTGTATGTCTTCCTTAGAAAAATACACATTCAGATCATCTGCCCCTTTTTAAACAGATCATTTGTTCTTCTGATGTTGGTGGTTTTTTTTTTTTATTTTAACATTTTATTTAATTATTTGTCAGAGAGAGAGAGTACAAACGGGGAGCAGCAGGCAGAGCAGGCAGAGGGAGAAGCAGGCTCCCCACTGAGCAAGGAGGCCAGTGTGGGACTTGATCCCAGGATTATCAGGACCTGAGTAGATACTTAACCGACGGAACCACTCAGGCATCCCATTCTTCTAGTGTTGAGCTGTAGAAGTTCTTTCTATCTTTTGGATATAAACCTCTTATCAGATATATCATTTGCAAGTATCTTCTACTCAGTACAGTGCCTTTTCATTTTGTTGATGATTTCCAATACTGCACAAAACAGTCAATGGAATTTGTTTGAGATTATTTATTTATTTATTTATTTGTTTGTTTATTTTTGAGAGAAAGAGAGAGAGCAAGAGCATGACCAGGGGGAGGGGGAGGAATAAAGGGAGGGGGAAAAGCAGACTCCCCGCTAAGAGGGAGCTCATATTCTGACCCAGGCACCCCCAGTCAATGGATTTTTGACAAGGGCGCCAAGACTATTCAATTTAAGGGAAAAGCAGTCTTTCCAACAAATGGGGCTGGGACAACTGGATATCATATATAAAAAAATAAAGGACCTCTACTTCACATGATATATAAATACTAACTCAGAATAGATCAAAGACCTAAATATAACAGCTAAAACTATAAAACTCTTAGAAGAAAACATAGGAATAGAGCTTCATGACTTCCAGTTAGGCAATGGTTTGTTACACAGGGCACCAAAAGCATGAACAACAAGAGAAAAAAACAAACACCAAAATTTACAACTTTGTGCTTCCAAAGACACTATCAGGATATCAAAAAAGTGAAAAGACAACCCAAACAACGAAAGAAAAGCTTTGCATATCACATATCTGATAAGAGGCTTACATCTGGAATGCCTAAAGAACTTGAACCCTTTTAACTCAAAAATGGACATATAACCCAGTTTAAAAATGGGCAAAGGATCTAAATAGGCATTTCTCCAAATAAGATACAGAAATGGCCAATGAGCATACAAAAAGATGCTCAACATCATTAATGATCAGAGAGAAATATAAGTCAAAACTGCAACGAGATATTACCTCAGACCCTAGGATGGCCATAATCAAAAACACAAAAAATAACAAGTGTCAGCAAGGATATAAAGAAACTGAAACCTTTATACACTGCTGGTAGAAACGTAAAGTGGTGCAGTGCTTTGGGAAAATGGTCTGGCAGTTCCTCCAAAAGCTAAACACGAAGCTGTCATATGATCCAGCCACCAAAAGATATGTAACAAAAAGAAAGGAAAACACGCATCCACACAAAAATGTGTATGTGAACGTTCGTAGCAGCAGTATCCGTAACAGCCAGATGGCTGGCCTCAAATGTGATATACCCACACGGTGCAACATTATGCAGCAATAAAAAGAAATGAAATACTGAGACATGCTACAACATGGATGAGCTTGAAAACATTATCCTGAGAAAGAAGTCATAAAGCTTTCTCACAGTGGGTTTGCTGCCAGAACACAGGTGTCGTGAAAACTACCACCAAACCTAAATCAAAATGGGAAAGGAAAAGACTCCTATCAACATCACTGTCATTGGACACACAGTCGAGCAAACCTATCACTACTGGTCATCTGATGTACAAATGCGGTGGGACTGACAAAACAACTATCAAAACACTTGTGAAAGAGGCTGCTTAGATGGGAAAGGACTCCTTCAAGTATGCCTCGGTCTTGGATAAACGGAAAGCTAAACTCAAGAATGTGGTATCACCACTGGTATCTCCCTGCAGAAATTCAAGACCGTTAAGTAATAAGTGACAGTCACTGATGCCCCAGGCCACAGAGACTGTGTGAAAAACATGATTAGGGGTGTATTTCAGGCTGACTGCTGTCCTGATCATTGCTGCTGCTGGTGGATTTGAAGTAGATTTCTCTAAGAATGGACAGACCTATGAGCACGCCCTTCTTCTGGCTTACACACTAGGTGTAGAAGAACTAATTGTTGGTGTTAACAAAATGAATTCCACTGAGCCACCCTACCATCAGAAGAGATACAAGGAAATCATTAAGTGAAGCCAGCACCTACATTAAGAAAACTGGCTACAACTCCGACAGAGTAGTAGCATTTGTGCCAATTTCTGGTTGGAATGGTGACAACATGCTGGAGCCGAGAGCTGACCTGTCTTGGTTCAAGGGATGGAAAGTCACCCAGAAAGATGGGAATGCCGGTGGAACCACACTGCTCAAAGCTCCGGATTGCATTCTGCCACCAACTCATCCAACTGACAAGCCCTTGCCTGTGCCTCCCCAGGACATCTACAAAATTGGTGGTATTGGTACTGTTCCTGTGGGCCGAGTGGAGACTGGTGTTCTTAAACCTGGCATAGTGGTCACCTTTGCTCCAGTCAGTGTTACAACTGAAGTAAAGTCTGTTGAAAAGCACCATGAAGCTTTGAGTGAGGCTCTTCCTGGGGACAATGTGGGCTCCAAAGTCAAGAACATATCTGTCAAAGATGTTCGTCGTGGCAATGTGGCTGGTGACAGCAAAAATGACCCACCCATGGAAGCAGCTGGCTTCACAGCTCACATGATTATCCTGAACCATCCAGGCCAAATCAGCATTGGATATGCACCTGTGCTGGATTGTCACACAGCTCACGCTGCTTACAAGTTTGCTGAGCTGAAGAAATAGAACATTGCTCTGGAAAAAGAGCTGGAAGATGGTCCCGAGTACTTGAAATATGGTGATGCTGCCATCATTGATATGGTTCCGGGCAAGCCTATGGATGTTGAGACCTTCTTTGACTATATTCCTCTGGACCATCCTGCTGTTCGTGACATGAGACAAACAATTGCTGTGGGGGATCATCAAGGCAGTGGACAAGAAGGCAGCTGGAGCTGGCAAGGTCAGCACATCTGCCCAGAAAGCTCAGAAGGCTAAATAAATATTAGCCCCAGTACCTGCCAGGCCAGTCTTTATCATTGGTGGAAGAACGGTCTCAGAACTGTTTGTTTCAACTGGCCCTTCAAGTACTGGTGATAACAATGCATCCAAAGACCTTCAGAAGGAAAGGAGAATGTTTTGTGAACCATGTCGGGGGGGGGGGGGGGGGGGGGGGGGGGGGGGGGGGGGGGGGGGGGGGACAGTTTTAAGTTAAACGCAACTAATGAATCATTCAACACTGCAACAAAAACTTAGACTGTATTATATGCTGGCTAACTGAACACAATAAATAAAATTCAGCTAATATTTTTTAAAATCAGTACTTTTTACTGAAAACAACCTGACCAAGAATCTGTCACAGAATTTTGAGACCACCAAAACAAAAGTTGAATGGGGGATAAAAAGAAGAAAGAAAGAAGTCACAAAAGACATATTACATAATTCCAAAATAAGCCAATCCGTAAAGACAGAAAGTAGATTAATGGTGGGGGGATGAGAGAGTAGTGGGATTACTGCTAAAATATACAGGATTTTTTTTTTGGAGGGGATGATCAAAATATTCTAAAATCAACTGTGAATTGCACAACTCTGTAAATATGCCCAAAGCCACTAAATTGACACTATAATTATTCATATTATATTATATTATATGGCATATGAATTAGATATTAATAATTATATGGCATATGAATCACATATTAATAAATCCATTACCAAAAAAACCCAGAAAGCAATGTGCTAAGATGGTTCATTGCTAATAATACAGCACAGTGGCAGATCGTCTTTAAAGAAAAAAAAAAGGATGAGGGCAGAGAACTGTTTGTGATGGTTAAAACTATCAAAATGGAATAGAAGAGACTGTCTCTCCTTTTCAGGGTGCTATTCCAAAATAAACCATATCCCCACTTGCTAGCTGGATGATAAATCAGGAACCAAAGGCCATTAGGGTGCTGTTGCCCAGAGGAGGCTATTGGTCTGACGAGAGCAGAGCGATAAAATGCAAAAGGAAGAGGAAGACTTGGTGGTTACCATGCCAACAGCCCATTCTCTACCATGGAAGTAAAAAGAATAGGAAATTCGTGAATTGGGTGATTCATAAACTGCATAGAGCGTGTGTGCGTGAACTAAAATAGCTTTAAATTGAGGGAGGAAGATGTGAAAACAGTGCAAGAAATAACCCCAGGTCTCTGGAATATCCTGGAACAGTTCATTAGCTTAGTCCTTGGACGGCAAGATGCTTTACCAGGCCTTCATGCAAACAAAGTATGCCTCCCTCCAGGTCACATTAAGCTCACCCAGATCAATAAAGTGTCTTTTCAGGCTCCCTTTGTCTCCCTCACCCACCCATTCCACTCTAGTTTTAAAAATTAGCCTTATCTTTAATACCTTAGAAATTAAAAGAATTTAAAGCCACGAAGCACCTTAGAACTTGATAAAATCTTTAACCACCACTAGAATGCAAGCTTCATTGAGAACAAAACTTTCACTCTCTAATCTACTGCCATATTCCTGCAACTGAGCCCAGCGCTTAGCACATCATCGTCATCAGAATAATAGCTCACAGTTACAGAATGTTCTCTACGTGCCAACGCTTCGTGACAATATCTAGGGAATCAGTATTATGATTACTAGGCTACACACTGTTGAAATCAGCAACTCTGCTTCTAAGGGATTAATTCCATAGAAATAACCGTGAAGGTGCACCAGTATTTAACGACAGTAATATATGTGCTATCACTGTTCTAAGTACTTGACTTACTAATCCTCTTAACAAGCCAGCAACCCTGGAACTATTATTAGCTTCATTTTATGGTTGACAAAAGCGAGGTCAGGGACATTAATTAACTTGTACAGGGTCAAAGAACTGGACTACTGGAGCCAAGATCTGAAACGAGATTGCCTGCCTCTGGGGTCTATGCTTGGGGCCACTACGCTATATTGCTCCCAACGTAATTCCTACAGGTGCTATTTACACGAGGGATTGGAATACCTACATATCTACCAACAAGGAACTGTTTTTCAAAAATTAACTTCAAAAATTAATTTTTGAACAATTAATTTCAAAATTAACCAAAAACATAGAAAAATCATTCGTCTGCTTAAAATAACACTGTAGAATAGTCAGTGACATAGAAAAACATGTTCAATATAGGGGGGCGTTGCTGGCTCAGTCGGCAGCACATGTGACTCTCTTGATCACAGGGTTGTGAGTTGGAGCCCCATGTGTGGCACAGAATTTACTTAAAATAATTAAAAAGAAATTTAAGGGAAAAAAAGAACTTGTTCAATATAGTGTTAAGAGAAAAAATCTGGTTGAGACATGTTTTAAAGAAAAATATTCTCCCAAGTGTTAACAATGGTAACCACTGGGTATTAAAATTATAGATGATTGCTTGCTCATCCATATTCTCTAAATGTTCTGTAATATATTTCTTTTCCAAAAGAAAGAAAAAAGAAAAATGGAAATTTTTTAAATTAAAAGAAAAATAAAAGGGAAATCTGTGCCTAAACCTGCACTACAGATTTCCTGGCAAAACATTTACAGATTGTGCTCCATTTGGAAAAAAAAAAAAATGAAAAAAGGAAGAACAAGATTGTAATGGTTATTCTATGCGTCAAACTAACTGAGCTAAGGGATACCCAAATCACTGGGAAAACACTATTTCTGCAGATCCTGTGATTTTTAGAAATGATATCTCTCTAATGCTTTCATGTATAAAATGGGATTTTCCTGTTTTCTTCTAGGAGTGGTACGGTCTTAGGGCTTACATTTAAGTCTTTAATCCACTTCACGTTAACTTCTGTGAGCGTGGTAAGATACAGGTCCAATCTTATTATTTTTCATGTGCTTGTCCAGTTTTCTTACCACCACGGATTGAAGAGACTACCTTTCTCCATAAAGTATTCTAGCTTCTTGTCAAATATTAGTTGGCATATATGTGTGGGTTTATTTCTGGGCTCTCAATTCTGTTGCCTGGCCAATGTTTGTACCATATTGGTTTTTTGTTTGTTTGTTTGTTTTTTAAAGATTTTATTTATTTATACAGAGAGAGATCACAAGCAGGCAGAGAGGCAGGCAGAGGGAGAGGGGGAAGCAGGCTCCCCGTTGAGCAGAGAGCCCAATGTGGGGCTCAATCCCAGGACCCTGGGATCACGACTTGAGCAGAAGGCAGAGGCTTTAACCCACTGAGCCACCCAGGCGCCCCTGTACCATACTGTTTTGATTGCTACAGTTTGTGATATAGTTCGAAATCAGAAAATGTGGTATCTCCAGCTTTGCTCTGCCTTTACAAGACTGCTTTGGCTATTCGGGGTCATTTCTGGTTCCATAAAATTTTAGAATTTTTTCTATTTCTCCAAAATGGCATTTGAATTTTGATAGAGGTTGCATCTATAGATGACTTTGGGTATTATGAACATTTTAACAATATTCTTCCAATCCATAAAAATGGAATATTATCCATTTCTTTTTGTCTTCAATCTCTTTCAACAACGTCCAATAGTTTTCAGTGTACAGATCTCTCACCTCCTCGGTTAAACTCCTGAATATGTTATTGTTTTTGATGCTACTGTCAATGGAACTGTTTGGGGTTTTTTTGTTTTTGTTTTTCAGATTGCTCATTGTTCGTGTATAGAAATGCAAATGATTTTTATATGTTGATTTTGTATCCTACAGGCTTACCAAATTTGTTTATCAGTCCTAAGAGTTTTCTAGTGGCATCCTTAGGGTTCTTTATAAATAGGATCATATTATCTGCAAACAGAGACAATCTTACTTCTTCCTTTCTGATATGAATGCCTTTTATTTCTTTTTTTGACTAACTGCTCTGTGTAGGATTTGCAGTCCTTGGTCAATAGGAATGATGAGAGTAAGCACCCTTGTCTTGTTCCTGACCTCAGAAGAAAAGTTTTCAACCTTTTACCACTGAGTACGATGACAGCTATGGCTTTGTTATACACGGCCTTCATTATGTTAAGGTATGTTCCTTCTCTATCCAATTTATTGGGAGATTTCATCATAAAAGGGTACTGAATTTTGCCACTTTCTGCATCTATTGAGAGGATCATATGATTTTTATCTTTCACTCTATTAACATGGTGTATCACATTGATTTGCATATGTTGAACCATCCTTGTACCATGGAAATATAACCTCCTTGACCACAGTATATGATCCTTTTAATGTACTGTTGAATTCAGTTTCCTAGTATTTTGTTGAGAATTTTTACAACAACATCCATCAGGAATACTGGCCTACAGTTCTCTCATCTTGTAGTGTCCTTATCTGCTTTTGCTATCAGGGTAATGGTAGCCTTGTTAAAATGAGTTTGAGAGTGTTCCCTCCTCGTCAGCTTTTTGGAAGAATTGAGAAGGACTGGCATTAATCCTTCTTTGGATCTCTGATAGAATTCACCAGTGAAACCATCTGGTCATGGGCTTTTTTTTTACTGGAAGATTTTTGATTACGGATCCAATCTCCTTAATCATTACTGGTCTGTTCAGATTTTCTATTTCTTAATGATTAAGTCTTTTGCAGGCTGTATATGTCAAGGATACCATACATTTCCTCTAGATTATCCAATCTGTTGGCCTACAATTGTTCATAGTGGCTTCTTATGATTTGTATTTCCATGGTATCAGCTGTAATGTCTCCTCTTTCATTTTGAGTCTTCTCTTTCTTTTCCTTGGTTAGTCTAGCTAAAGTTTCATTTATCTTTTCAAAAAACCAATTCTTAACTTTCACTGATTTTGTTTCTATTGTCTTTCCAGTCTCATTTCATTCACCCCTGCTCTAATCTTCAATATTTCCTTCCTTCTGATAACTTTGGGCTTAGGTTGTTCGTCTTTTTCTAGTTCCTTGAAATGTAAATATAGGTTGTTTATGTGGAGACTTGGAATCTTAAATCAGACAAAAGACACAAGCCGTACTAAAGGGAACTAAATGTGGAATGTCACTAGTATCTACAGAACACAATACAAATTCTTCAGTGACCAGAGAACTGTACCCATAAGCATGAACATCAGCACTGCCCACTGCTTCAGACAACTGCAGGCAGAGCTTCTGGGAAATCTGGCAGGAGGCCTGATAAAAACTGAGCATTAGTGCATAGGACAAATTTAATTTAACTTGGTTTTTAATGCCCAAGCCTGGGCCCTGCAGAAAGGGAAAATGAGGAAACAAATACAGAACTGGACAGAATTTTTGTTTAAAAGTGACTTCAATCCCCTACTCGACAAACACATTTTTAGCTATATGGCCTTCTACTTAACCATTTTCTCTGCGTGGAAGACTTCTCCCTAATCCCACCACCTGTCATTTCTTCAACTCTCACTTGTCTTTCAAGATTTAGCTCAAACATCATCCCCTTTCTCCAAAGCTGTAGTGTGACATACTTGCGTTTACAGTAGCCTTTCAGAAACAAATAATTATTGCACACCCGTCACCTGACAGGCACCTGATGCATTTCTACTTCATAACACCTATTTTATACTATAAGAGGATTATTTTCATTGAACTATTTACATTTTTTATTCATATCCATCCCAGAGCCTCATCAGTGCCTCTGGGCATTTGTAGGAAGGGCCTTGAGGCTCCCATGAGTTACCAGGCACTAGAGATCAGAATGATTCAGAAGTTGCCCCTGCCCTCAGGGAGCTCATAAACAACAGAGAAAAGAGGAGATTTACAATTACAGTTCACAATAGGGTGAAGAATGTAAATAATGTAATGTCGTGGGCAAAGGAAGCTTCTGGGTTCTCTGGTAAGGAGATTGGATGTACAGCCTTTGTACAGAAAAACATGTTCAGTGTCCTGAATCTGCCTTGCCACCAGCTCACCAAATGTACTTATCAGCCTTATAAATAGCCTGCACAGCCCTCACCATTAGCTCACGGAGGATGAGCCCATGTGCATTTCATTTCTTTCTCTGCAGAGTTAAACTGCATTGAAGAAGCTAGGTATTCTTCCACTGACATGGCTCTTGTAACAAGCTAAGTTCAGACCAAGGAATGAGTGAAGGAGGCCAAAAGAAAATGTGTAGCATCTACAGTCTTTTATCTGCAACTACATATCAGTACTGCAATCATTCTATTATTGGTCTTCAAGCAGCTGGTTTGGTTGGAAACCAAGTTTATGAACAGAGCTGCTACAACCATAAAAAAAAAAATTATTCTCCTGTGATTAAGGAGTAAAATGAAAGGTGTTAAATAAATACAAAGAAAAGAGAGCGCTTTCTGAAAGCCATTCTGTCTTGCCTGAAGCGTAAAGGGGAAGCCAAGTGACAGGGGAAGAGTGAGAATTCACACGGTGGTGGTGTTCTGACTTCTGCTCTCAGTCCCTGATGACGCTCACCCAACAAGTTCTTCCCAAAAGGACACAGGCAAAAGAGGAAAAGTACCTCCGCAGTTCATTCATAACCTTGAACGCCTTCCCCATGTGGGCAGAGTTGACAGTGATCGTCCTCTGGTTCTTCTCATCATCCCCGGCCTGAACCGGGGGCTGGGAGCTCGGCTTGATGCTGTGAACAGGAAGGGAGTGGGAGGGTGAAGAGAGGATCACATGTTGATAAACCCCATTCACCCAGCTGCCACAACTCGGTGCAACTGCCCACCCACCAGAAGCATCTTTGTCAGCCTGTTTTCTTCATCACAGACCCAGCAGGGAAAGAAATACCCTGGGTCAGCCCTGCCCTGCAGGATCTTCCAATGCAACGTACGTTCCTCTGGTGCAAGTCCTCAGTCAGCTTCTACCAGCACTTGTGTGACTTTGTGGGAAGACCTTATCCTCCACCCACCACGCCCGAAAGGGGTGGGGACGTGGGAGGAAAGCAAGTGCTATACCACTCCACAGAGATATTTGTTCATGCAACAAACATTTAATGGAGCCTACCATGTGCCAGGCGCTGTTTTTAAATTTAAGGGAAACACGGCAACAAACAAGGTATAGGCAGCTGCTCTTGTAAAGCTTAGAGCTCAGTGTAGGAGGAAGCCAAGTAAACACCTAAACATCTTATTTTATATTCATTTTTTCAAATTTAAATTCAATTAACTAGTATATAATGTATTATTTGTTTCAGCGGTACAGGTCTGTGATTCATCAGTCTTATATAACCTAAACATCCTATCTTAAGTATGATGATTAGACACGGGGTAGGGAGGCATAGAGGACAGGCAATTACTCCAGCGCTGGCAGGATGAAGGGAAACTTCCCAGAAGCTAAGGGAGAGCAGAAATTTCAAGGAAGAGCAAAAATAAGACAGGTAGAAAGGAAGATAGCATCCTGGCAGAGGAAAGAGGAGATACAGAGAGAAGGAAAAGAGTCAAGGGTGTTCAGTAAAACCAAGAGAGTCTCAAAAGCAAAGGTTAGAAGATGGAGCAGTCCAGTAACTGTCATATTAGCAAAGCTAAGGGGTCTGGATTTCTGAGCAGCTTCTGAGACAATGAGAATCCATCAAGAGGAGAGAGAAGTGGGAGAGGAAGCAGGTGAATACATTTGTGCTTGAGAAAGACCACACACTGGCTGTAGTATGGAGAACAATGGCACAGGAGTAAAAGCTTCTGGGAAACCATAAACCCATGGAATGACAAGGGACTGTCTCCGTTATGAAAAGAAGGTTTAGCTGTGTGGGCTAAGTGAGCAGATGGGGACTAGCAAGAGTCATTCATAACCTCAAAGTCCTCTGTACTGAAGATAAAACACTCAAATCCCTATGGGATCCCAACTAGATGCCCAACTACTCCTGAGCAATATGGCTCAGCTTTATGGGGGTGCAGGGGGCCAGTGTAAAAAATTAGCTAAAGAATGAACACCAAAAATGACTTCTTTTTTCCCTAAACCGATGAAACTATTCAGCTCCAAGATCAAGTCCAGGACCTTGAAGTTGCATTTGTTCCGAGAGGAAAACAGAACCTTCTCCACTTGTGTAGATTTGTTCACAAACTCGAGTAGTTCACTCAAACTCGAGTTTAAAGACAGTTTGCTTTGACTTTGCCTGGTGTGCCTCCTTCCAGGTGACCACCTAGACTTGCAAACTGGCTCAATAAAGGGGCTTCTGTGGTTAAAAGAATGTTCCAGAGACCTGATAATCTCCACAGATCTTACAGTGAAATTTGTAACTATTGGAACATTCAAATACAACCAGCAGGAACACTTGGGTGGCTCAGTTGGTTAAGCGTCTGCCTTTGGCTCAGGTCATGATCCCACGGTCCCGAGATCAAGTCCTGCATCGGGCTCCCTGCTCAGCAAAGAACTTGCTTCTCCTTCTGCCTGCTGCTCCCCCTGCTTGTGCTCTTTCTCTCTCTGTCTCTCTCTCTCTCACTCTCTTTCTCTCTCTGACAAATAAAATCTTTAACAACAACAACAACAAAAAACAAATACAACCAGCATGCATGCCCTACAGTTTGTCTGACCCTGACAGACTCCTCCTTTGGCCTCCTTCCCTACCTTCAGTTCAGCATGCAAATATAAGGCCATGGTCATCTGAACTTTGGGACTATTCGAATTCTGGGGGCAAGGAGGTTACCTGAGAACAGGAAGATAAATAGCAAGACAAGCACAAAGGCAGATGATTAGAATGATATGTTTAAGGAGGTAAAAAAAAAAATCTCAAAAACAGAAGAAGATATGATCAAGGTGAAGAAGCACCCAGTGAAGGTAAAGTATTTCATATGAGAAATTCTACAAGCATTATTTCTTTTAAAGACAGTGTATTTCAAAGCAAAGGAACATACGGGAAGAGGGAATAGAAAAAAAAACAAGAGAGAGGAAAACAAGTCATAGTAGACTCTTAGAGAACAAACTGAGAATTGACAGAGGGAGGTAAGTGGAGAATGGGCTAGATGGGAGATGGGCATTAAGAAGGGCACTTGTGGGGCGCCTGGGTGGCTCAGTCGTTAAGCGTCTGCCCTCAGCTCAGGTCATGATCCCAGGGTCCTGGGATCGAGCCCCGCATCGGGCTCCCTGCTCGGCAGGAAGCCTGCTTCTCCCGCTACCATCCCCTCTACTTGTGTTCCCTCTCTCGCTCTGTTTCCCTCTGTCAAATAAATACAATCTTTAAAAAAAAAAAAAAAGAAGGGCACTTGTGTTGAGCACTGGGTATTGTATGTAAGTGATGAATCACTGAATTCTACTCCTGAAACCAGTATTGCACTATACGTCCTCTACCTAAAATTTAAATTAAAAAAAAAAAAGTCAGTGTCTTTCCCTATGCCAAGGCCAAAAAAGATATCTTCTATTTTCTACTAAAAGTTTAACATTTTTGCTTTTGATTAACGGCTCGTATTTTATCTGATGTTGATTTTTATGTCATCATTGAAATACGGGTCTAATTTTTTCCCATATGTTCCACTCACTGAATACTTATTTTTCCCACTTACCGGTCATGCCACCTTAGGTTACATATCAAAGTTCCAAGCACAGGGATCTATTTCCAGACTCTCTAAGCTATTCCATTGTTCAGTTTATCTGTCTCCATACCAGTACTACATTATTTCTGTAACTTCATTATAAGGCTCAATACCTGATAGGGCAAGTCCTCAATCCTATTATTACGCTACAAATGTGTCTTCACTATTCCAGTTTCTTTACTCCTTCATGCAAATTTTTGTACTAGTTTGTTAAGTTCTATGAACAACTCATGGGATTTTGATTGAAACCACACTGAACTGATAGATCAATTAGGACAGAACTGACACTTTCTGATACTATGTCTTCCAATCCATGAACATGGAATATCTCTCTCCGTTTATTTAATCTTCTTTAATGTCAAACATTTATATTTTTTATGACAACTTTACACATAATCAATTAAACTTATTAAGTACTTTAAGATTTTTGTTGCTTTTTTATAATAGCAATGGTGCCTTTTTAGAATTGTATTTTCTGATTGCTATAGTTTATAAAACACAATTGATTTCTGCAAATTACTATCCAGTCTCCTTACCAAATGTTCTTATTTCTTTGTCTGTAGAGTTAATAAGGTGTTCTTTGTAAACAATCCTATTAACCTCCATATATTACTAGAGGGGGTTTTTTCTTCTCCTTTCCAATGCTTAAGTCTCTAATTTTTTTTTGAAAGAAATTTTGAAAGAAAGATGACAATATTCTTGTCATCTTCCTGATTTTTAAGATGATGTTTCTAATGTTTCTCCATTATGCATGTTTGTTATAGGATTTTTATAGATGATCTTAATCAATTTAAGAAAATTCCCTTGTATTTTATTGTTTTTTAATCATAAAGTTACACTGAATTTTTTCAAATATTTTTGTGAATCTAAAGAGAGGATCATATGGATTTTTCCCTTTAATCTTTTTTTAAAAAGATTTTACTTATTTGTCAAAGAGAGAGAGAACACGTTCAAACAGGAGGAGCAGCAGGCAGATGGACAAGCAGGCTCCCCACTGAGCAAGGAGCCTGTTGTGGAACTCAACTGATCCCATGACCCACCCCGGGATCATGACCTGAGCCTAAGGCAAACTTAACTGACTGGGCCATCCAGTCATCCTTTCCCCTTTAATCTTTTAATGGGGTAAATGATACTAATATATTTTCTAAAACTAAACCATACTTGCATTCGTGGGATAAATCTAGAAATTACAAAAAGACTTCACAAATATTCATTATAAACGCTGTCTTCAGATTATAAAGTGACTTAAAAGCCAAGGGAAAAAAATATGTAATTTGGTATTGATCAGAGAACCACTGAAGGCTTTTGAGAGGGAACTAAACATATCTCCTAAAAGCCCAGTGCACAAACATCATTCGTTCTATTTCATATATATGGAATAGGGCCATCTTGGAAGCACTGACATCAAGCTCCAGTGTGACTAGTGAGCAGGGTCTTGCTCTTCCTGTTGTGTTGCTCTTTGCACTTTCTGGCATGTCAAAATGTTCCAATAATAATGTAGCCCTGTTAATATAATGTTGTATTTACCAAAGGTTTCAAACACAGATTGCCTATTCAAAGGGTTAAAGTGCAACAAAAAGCAATTCATACCAAAGCCAGCCTGACCACTGTGGTGGTTAGGAAATGGACATCTGGTCTCCCCACTCTATCCAGAGCCCTTTCCACCATTGCTAAGGGGCAAGGGTTGACATCAGAATCCCAAGGCCTCTTTCTTCTCCTGCTCTGCATCTCTGCGATAACATGGGAAGTCTGGAGCAGACTCTGGGTCCTGGTTTCTAGAAGGTACAAGCTTCTTGGCAACTCAACGACCTTCCAAGGAGCAGGAAAGTGATGAAGGAGAGAGACTGATTGCTCAGGGAAGTTAAGAATCTTGTACAAGATCACACAGATAATAAATTGCAAGGATGGAAGCTGAGCTCAGGTGTCTGACTTGAATCTGCCCAAGCTATTCACCACAGCCTACACCCTCCAGTGTGTACATATATGCACAGGCACATATATGCTTCAGTCTAGGGTCACATGCTCAGGAAGAGTTACTAGATACCATTCCCTCCCCTAAATCTGTCTCCCCCCATCTGTACCAGATTATCTTTAGTTAGCCCCCACAGACAGTCCACTCCTACTCTCTCAAGGCCCCAATGTACTCAGTTTATGATTCTAGACATGGGTGGTATAGATCTCCCTCCCTATCTCTGAAACACAAATCACTCAGAGACATATTCCTGCTCTCTTTTCCATGTTTAAGGTCAATAAGATGTTTCACTCTGGCCAGATCTAGCCAAAATTACAAACACACACACACACACACACACACACACACACACACACACACACTCTTCTCTAGGCAGATTCAGGCACAAAATGTCTTTTTTACTGAAAAGCTTTTATTCACATATTCCTTTAAGCGCAAACTGGCCGATTTCTCTAAGAGCAAAGATTGGCTCCAACCTTGACCAGCCCCCAAGTTTCAGCGCCTATTAAAAACCATACCAGGCTTCAAGAACTCCCACCTAGTCCCACTGAGGTGAGTCGGCCTTCAATGTTTCATCACCTGTCAAGAGGCATAAAACCTACCAAATGCTCTCCATAGTTAGTATTAATGCATCTATGCTCCTCCCAATAGACCTAAAGCTCTGGCTGCTTAACAAAGGAGCATTCAACTGTCCTGAGATGTCCAGAGTTTCAATGACATTCAAGCTGAGCCATATCTAAGATTCAAATGCATCAGCAACAATAGATGAGGCGAGAAAGTATGGGCCAGGCAGAATCCTTGTAACTGTGTAACTCCTACACAGTTACACAGAAATCGTCATCAAAGCCATTTTCCTCTCAGGCTGCAGCAGAATCAGTCTAGTCAACTTCGTCATACCACAAGTCTGGCTTAATAATTTAATTAATTTTACATATGTCCTGTTACTATTAAACATATTTACATAAAACACCAACACGGTGACATAGTGAACACAGAAAGTAAGTAATTTCTCTAGCCCAGCAAGTAAAAAGGCCAACAACCCCTTCAAAAGCCCACAGAAAGACAGTATTACAAGGTGGCCCGGACTTAATTCACATTCTCACTGATGTCATTCAAGAAGTCATCCATATGAGACAGTCAAGACTCATAGCCTTAAGAAGGATGAACACAGAGGACCTGGGCTGTTCAGTCAGTTAAGCATCCGATGCTTGATTTCAGCTCAGGTTATGATCTTAGGGTTGTGACATCAATCCCCACTTCAGGCTCTGTGCTCAGCAGGGAGTCTACTTGGGCTTCTCCTCCCTCTTGCCCCTCCCCACCTGCCCACTCACATGCATTCTCTCTCTCAAATAAGTAAATCTTCTAAAAAATAGGGGTGCCTGGGTGGCTCAGTGGGTTAAAGCCTCTGCTTTCGGCTCAGGTCGTGGTCTCAGGGTCCTGGGATCGAGCCCCGCATCGGGCTCTCTGCTCAGCAGGGAGCCTGCTTCCTCCTCTCTCCCTGCCTGCCTCTCTGCCTGCTTGTGATCTCTCTCTGTCAAATAAATAAATAAAATCTTTTTTAAAAAATTATTAAAAATATATTAAAAAGAAGGATGAACACAGCTGGCCCTTCCTTCTGGGGCTCTCCAATTCTCTTTTCCCTTGGTCTAGCCTACAACAATGCCTCTCCCCTCTGCCCTACCATGGTGGCTATCCCCCATTCTAGATGCCCTCCCCGCGAGTGCTTCCTGCACACCACTGCAAAATTAATCCCTAAAAGGTCATCCTGATCACATCTTTCAGATTCCCCCTGCCCATCGGTATCCTTGGGGGCCATGAAGATCATAAGGTAGAAGCTCACTCAGAGTCCCTGCTTCTATCTGTTCCACCTAGTGGGTGTCCATGTAGGATTTCCTTTGAAAGCACTGTATAGCTAAAAACCTGAAACATCATCAGCCTATGGGACAAAGACGTGATACCTTGCCTAGCATTCAAGGTCCTCTTTGACCTGGACTGAAACTAAATCCGAGCTCTATCTCTTACTTAAATATTTACTGAGTACCCAATTTGTACTGCAGATGAATCATCCACCCTAGGCAGATTCCCTCTCCCTTCTCTTCTGTCATAGTCTAAATATCTGTTCTCCAGGACCAGTTAAGCTCTGCCTCTTCTGTGAAGTTCTCCGAATCCTTTGGTCCTGAGTGATCTCTGTCTTCCCTAAATTCCTCAAGTATTTCTGTCCTACAACTCAACTGGCATACAGAACACAGCCCTGTATATGATGACGTTTTCATGGTACCTATCTAACAACCCACTCCTCTCACACTAGATTCGAATACCTGGTGGGAAATGAACACAGGTCCAAGGACTCTTTATACGGCTCAGCATGGCGTAGGGCCATGCATGGCGTAGGGCCATGACCACAGGCCCTCATTACATATTTATCATCAATGAATTATGACCTGAAAACCCTTCACTTGTCCTTACAAGTGATAGACTGCAGAGCAGAGTGGAAGAATCTGCCCCCAACCAATGGCTCCAAGGCTAATGATTTAAAAAAGCACAAGTGGGGTTGGTTTTCAAAGGTAAACTGTAAGTCAATACACATAAAGTATTAATTACAGAAGTTATAAAAATATCTAAGTTCCAAATAATAGGCCCTCTCAGCACGCCACCTCCCGCAGCTTTTTCTCCTGTCCTCTACCATTCAGATCCACATACCCAACGTCTGCCTTAAATCTTTTACATTTCGCACAGTAACTCACACTCAACCTATCCAAAACAAGGCTCTCCACCCTCCCTACTCTTCCTCAAGGCTACTCTTCTTTTTGTCCTCAGAGGTAAAACCAACCACCCACTCACCTATTCAAGGCAAAAACTGGGATGTCACCCTTGATGACCTCTTCCCTCTCTCTCTCTCTCACACCCCTGACATACAGCCCCAAGTGCTCCTTTAATCTATCTCCACTCCATTCCCTTCTCAGAGTCACTGCGACCACAATGCCAGCCAGCTCCTCATGATCTCTTGCCTGCCTTACTAAGATAACCTGCTCCCTGACTCCAGAGTGAACTTCACAGAATGTCAGTGTGAGCAAGGGATGTTCTGTGTGAAACCTCCCACTGGCTCCTCACTGGGCTCAGAATAAATCTCAGAGACCTAGCCCGGCCCTTCAGAACTCTATCCTTGTGCTGAAGACTTTTTGCTACCATACTACTAAAATGCTTGCACCTGTCTAAATATACCAGGCTTCTTTGCCCTACCCTACTCATTCTTAGCCTCTCGCTGGAATTCTTCCCTATCACCCTCCATTACCCACCAGAGTGATTTCCCTTCTGTGTTCCCACACTACTGGGTGCTTCCCTCCATGTAATATTGTAATTACCTCTTACTTTTCTGTTTCTCCCACACAGCTGGGACACGTTTAATAGTTAGTTGCCAGGAAGAGAGCCCTGATTTGTAACATTTGCCAATTCCTATGGTGTCAATACTCCCACTGTGGCACATTTCAAGCTACCAACATGATATTACTGAACGTGTGAAAAAGGTGGGTAATACCACACCACTGTACCACTACACAGTATTTCCACTACAGGGACATAAGAGACTTTTAGACATAATCTAAAAGGCAGAGACCATAGTAAAATAACTAGGAAGAGATGTGTTTGGGGTATTCGTTATACTTGTTTAAAATTTATTCTTAAGTTATAGAATTTATTTTTAATAAAGGCTACCCTTCATAGAATGACTCACAAAATTCCTGACAATTTAATAAGCAGCCCTTATAAATGGTGAGTGCTGGCTCCAGCATCCCACTGCCAACCCTAGACTTGGAGCTCCATGACAGCCAGGATAGTGTCTTATTTTCCTCTCTATTCTGAACCTCTGGCACATGGCAGGTGCTCAATAAATAATCACTGAGTAAATGATTGGATAGGTAAGTAAATAAGATGTAACTACCAACTATTCTAATCTTTCCTCACTTCTCCTCATTAAAATAATTATGGCTTTGTCCCTCTCAACCTCCCCTCTTTGTACCCCCATAGAAGGGGGTGGGGTTCTTAGCTAGTCTAGTCCCCTGCATTAGTGATGTGGAATAAAGAGGATGTAGGGAGAAAGGCATCATCAACTAGAGCAGAGGGGAGGGAAGGGAAAGGAAGTGGAGGGGAGGGGAGAAGAGGGGAGGGGAGGGGAAGGAAGAAAAGTGGGCAGGTAGGTGGTTACTTACGATGTCAGTTCTTAGGCTCTTCCCATTGCTGAGGAAAATTCATGCAACGAATAGAAAAGAGAACACTGGTACAGAAGGCATGTCGGCAGGGCAGGAGATGGAAAAGCCTCTGAGCCAGCTGACTGTGCAGGGGGTTTGGGGGACCTGCCAAATAAGGAGCTCCAGAGGATCCAGGGTATGAGACAGTGTGCAGGAAAGGAAAGAGGAGGCCGAGAAACGCTGCTGTGCTGAGTGTTAGGAACTGCATTCCCTCTAAAAGTCTTCAAGAGATACAAAGGAAGGTCAGAGAGTGTGGGCTGACGCTGGGCCACATAAAAAGAGTCCAAGCACATTATGTTCAAGCTACAGAAGAGAGAGAATAAAGAGAGGCAAAGTCACCTAAAGAAGGCAGAACAGCTGTTGAGTCAGAGTCAGACTCTGTCAAAGCCCTAAAATCCCCCAACAAAGAAAGTGTCGTTTAGAAAGGAAAACTGAAAAACAAGAACCAGACAGTGGAAGCCCCCTGTCCAGCTCATCGCACAGCTTATCTAGGAAAGAAATGATTTAATCATCATGGTCTGACCTGGTTCAGCCTCAGGTCGGATGCACGTTTCAAAGCTTGAAGCCTGTAAACATTCGTGTGCCATAACTCAGTCCTTAGCTCACTGTGCAGCCTTTGATCAATTTGGTCCTCCTTCAGGAAGGAAGCAAGGAAGCAGTAGCAGGTCCTCAGGAACATCCTGACAAGAGTCGTCTTCACTGCAAATCAATCAGGTACCATTCTGACTGCTGTACTTTCAGTTCTCGTGAAGAGTTCATCGGCATGACCCTGCGTCTCCAAGTCTAGACAGCAGCAGGACAGTGACAAAACAGGGTTTCTGTGCCAACAGGGCTCTGGGCCAACTACAGATCTAGCAGGTACCCCAGTCCTAAAGTTCAAGGCCAAAATGACCAAATTTGAATTTCTACCTCTGGGCTAATAAGGGACCTGTCACTTGAAGATGTCCAGGCAGCAGGATTCAGGACTGGAAGGTACAGTCCTGTCATCAAGAACCACCACCTA
>CM053607.1:105633091-105681875 GCA_028646535.1 Procyon lotor | reverse complement strand
TCAGGTTGAGCCCCTGCAACAGCCCACATGGACACACGGAAGATGTGCATTGTAAGCTATAGCTCCTGGCTAACAATTAATAACTCCATTTACTGAAAGTGGTAATGTGGTAAAGCACTTTGCCTCCGTGATCTCATTTTATCTTCAGAACAGCCCTTGGGGTGCCTGGGTGGCTGGGTCCGTTAAGTGTCTGCCTTCGGCTCAGGCCAGGGTCCTGGGATCAAGCACCAAGTTGGGCTCCCTGCTTTCCGAGAAGCCTGCTTCTCCCTTTCCCTCTGCTTGTTGCTCTCCCTGCCTGTGTTCTCTTTCTCTCAAATAATAGAATCTATTTAAAAACAAAACAAAAACAGCCCTATTATCTCCTTAAGCACTGAGATAAAACTTGTCTCAAAGTCCCACATAATTACGAAGTGGAGAATTAACACTCAAACCCAGGTCTATGCAACTCCAGGGCCTATCCCCCTTCACAGCCATGTTCACTGACTTGGGACAATGTCCAAAGCCTATCTGGCCAAGGGAGCTCAATCCTTATGCCGCACTCTCTGAGGTTCTTCACTGTGCAGACCAACCAGGCCAAACGAAAAGGACTGAACCCTGAAGGACCTGTGACATAGCACTACTTCCCTCCACTGACTGCAGGGAGACTGCAATGTGTATTAGAGTTGGTATCGTTAATGGTAGTGAACTTGGGAATCTTCACAAGTCCATCGTGATTTGTCAAACTGGCGAGCAGCTGCTGCCCTTCTTACGATGTGCTCCTTGCTACACCAGCTCAAGAATAGGTATATGTTGCTAATCACATTCCTAAGAGCCCAATTCATAGGCAGTTTCCTTCAAAACCCAGGGCGGGGGTGGCGTCTCTTACATGGGCTGTGTAAAAATGCAAAACATATGAGAAACACTTGTCAGACAGAATGAGACAAAGAGAGAGGAAGACTAAGAGAAAAAACACCCCTTGTTATGTGGCATTTGGGGAGCCAAGCTTCTACTTGGGTTGAAGTAGGAGAGGTGAGCTCTTGCAGCACGTGTGGTTTTGATAGAGGCTATGACAGACTTTCATAAGTTAAAAAGAAAAGTCCAGGAGAGTTGTGCTGAGAGTTTGAAAATCCTCATAAATGATAAAAAGTTACAGATTTCTAGCTTAAGAACAACTGAATTTATTTAACGGGAAGAAGTCAAAGAGTAAAGTATGTTCAAGTTATTTTTTATTATCGTTTATTAATGCTCTTTTCAGTCTAACCTAGTTTTAGGGTTCATCCAGCAACTGAAAAGAATTAGGTCACTTCTACAATGGCAAATTTCATCAAATAAACCATTTGCTTTACAAAACTTACCCCAAAATGTTCTTGACTGTCCCTGTCTGAACAATGTAAAACCTAGCACAAGCAAAATCCTGAAAACCCAAATCTGGGTATGGGGAAATCAAGTGGCTTCACTTTGTTTTTTGCAGTTAAAAAACCTTAACCTTACTTCACCAATAAATACTTCCAAAATGGTAACTTTGGTTTCAATTATCATGGTTGAAATGCACATCTGCTTTAGGGAGCAGTGATGTCAAAAATGTCTATCTATCCAAGACTGCTAGGGATGGGAGAGGACTCAAGGACGTACCGTACCATGGGAAGAGAGAAAAGGCAAGAGTGCTCAATACTGGCTCTTCCTTGGGTCTTGCTGGCATTTTACCTGACATTGCAAACCTCAGCATTTAGAGGATATCAGCTAAGTCATGTCTTCTCAAGAAATATGATCTTTCTCTTCATCGATCAAGGGTGAAAAAAAAGCTCTTCTGGCTCTGAAGCTCCCTGAGGTCCAGAACAAGTTCTCCTTAGTAAGGATGAGCCGTTCTCCTGAGAACTGCTCCCACCAAATCAAGTCACAGTGCTAGGAGCACGGTGCCCCTCTCCAGCAGGCGCACCCCATTGCTTCTGATTAAAAAAACCGTAATTTTAAGAAAAACGGACAACTACCCCTTTTTAGGATGCCTCTTCCCAAAGTTGTTGCTCTCTGCAAATCTTACAGATATGCCAGACACTGTGCCTGGAAAAAAAAAAATTTTTTTTTTAAGATTTTGTTTTTAGGAGTGCCAGGGTGGCTCAGTCAGTTAAGCGTCTGCCTCCACCTCAGTCATGATCCCAGGGTCCTGGGATCAAGCCCCACATTGGGCTCCCTGGTCAGCAGAGAGTCTGCTTCTCCCTCTTCCGCTCCTGTTCCCCCCACCACTTGTGTTTTCTTTCTGTCAAATACACAACTAAAATCTTAAAAAAAGAAAAAAATTTAATTTTTAAGTAATTTCTACACAAAACGTAGGGCTCAAACTCACAACCCCAAGATCAAGAGTTGCGTGCTCTACTGACTGAGCCAGCCAGGCACCCCTGGAAAAAAATTTTTTTAATTGTGGCAATATACCTAACATGGCATTTTCCATTTTAGCCACTTTTGAGTATATAGTTCCGTGGCATTAAGTACATTCATGCTATTGTGCAACTATCACCACCATCCATCTCTGGAGTATAAATAAGGCTGGTCAGCCCACAAGGCTCATTTCCAGAACTGAAACACAATCCTAATGGCAAGAGCAACTGCCATTTCCACTGTCTATCTGCTCTACAAACACACAGGCCCATACACACACACACAACTTATCACTGGAGTAGCTGAGAGCCAGAGACACTTCTCCTTCACGAAACAGAAAGCAGAGCCATCTTCCTCTGATTCTTCACAAAGGCAGATGGCAATCTTAGCATCAGCACGTCTTTTAGAGGGCAGGACAGCTTTGGGGATACAGCAAAGCTGAGCGCAAATTCATAGCTCTTCTTAAGATTCTGGCTGAACAAAAGCGTATCCCGTTCGTGATTCTGAACCACTAAGGCATCCAGATGCCTGAGGATGTCTATAAAAAGGAGGATTAAGGTAGGTGTTGGGAAACCCTAGCAGAGGAGATGCCAAGCCCTGTGTGGTATCTCACTATGAGGAGAGGGATGGCTCAGGTAGAAGCAAGAGAATGGCCTGATGAGCCCTCCCCAATCCTCTCGTGGGAAAAGCCCCACATAGTCTGCTTCAGATGGTAAATAGAGAAAGTCCTTAAAATAAGCCTCAGTTAGGATCCCAGCACGAGTCATGGGGTACAACAGGGCAATAGATGAACACCAGAGGTGACAAGTACCATCCACCTAGTACTCCGTCTGTGCCACAGAAATTTTACTAGATGTTTTCTCCACATTACCTCATTTGATTGTGACACCAACTCTGTGAGGTACATCTAGATACTGTTTTTACTCCATTTATACCAGAAAGAAGAATTATTTGTGAAAAAAAAAATTACACACTCAAGGTCACACTGTTTACAAAGCAGATCCATGGCAAGGTCTGTGTTACTCTAAATCCCATGCTTTTGATTAAGAGCCATTTAAGGTAGAAGTTATTTTCATACCCTCGTGGCAAAGAAAAAAAAATTGTTCATTAAAAAAATCCCTTGGCTAAAAAATGTTAATGCTTAAAAACAGCCCCAATTAAGCGGTAGCAGGTTAAGCGTGGAACACACACAGATTCAGGATTCCTCCAGTCGCTGGAGGTTTGACATGTGATCCTAGGCCAGTCACTCGGCTTCTCGGGCCCTGGGTTTCCCAGGGAACTTGTAAAACAAGGCCGCTTCCCCTGTTCTCCGCCTACAAAGCATTCCACCGGGTCAATGACCCGTACTGAGATAATAAGGCCGATAGCCAGAGACGAACCTACTGGCCAAAGGTTTCAATCTCATCTCTCACCAACTTTCTTCTTGGTTATCAGACTTTCCTGCAAAGTTATCAGCTAATTGCCAAATAATTATGTCAGCACCTACTCTGCATGCAGCACATGGCAATGAGTGACGAGTATTCAGAGGTATGGGCACGCTCCTTACCCTTGAGGACTTGTCTCTGAGTCTGGGGACTTGTAAGATATACGAAACAAAATCAGAAAAACATCGGGGCGGGGGGCGGGGAGGGCGGCGGAGCATGACTCAGTATCCAACTATGGCTACTACTGGAGAGACTAGAATTCAGAAGACCATCACCTCAAACTAGAAAAGCTGAGGTTATCAACACAAAGTAGGGTTTCAAAACAGCCTTGTTAGATGGATAACTTTCGGAAAACAAGAAGGGAACGGCATTCCAGGTAAAAAGAACTCCAGGAGCGGAGGATCTGGGACAGGAAGGAGCAGTATACAGGACGTGTGGTCACGAGAGAGACCAAAACATCACTGGGTGGGGGTATGGGTGAGCAGAGGGAATGCAGATGGGGCCAAATTTCAGAAGACGTGAATGCCTGACGTGGTAAGCTGGGAACAAAAGGTACTGAGATGGGTGACGTGGTGAACACTGGATGCTGCTCAGTTTGGATTTCTTGCCTACTCTCTGCCTCCAGTAGAGGAAAAACAAAATCTAGGGGTCATAAAGGCCAGGACAGCAGCCATCAGCAGAAAGGCACGAGAGTATCAAAGAACAAGAGATCTCCTAGAGGGCAAAGGCTCATGGCATTTCTGAAAAGAGAACAGGAATACAGCAGATGCCCCAAAATGCTCAGGAAGCAGTACTTTGATCCACTGCTGCTCCACTCACAAGGACCTTTCAAGCCTGACATGCTGCCAATCAAGCGAATTGGCCTGATCCAGAATCCCTAAAGCGCCATTCACATCAGCCCTGCCCTTCTGCTAGCTATCAGGCCGTCAGAAGGTGAGGACACCACCCTCCTCTGCGCCCAGCCTCAGAGACAGGCCCCCAGATGCTCTGCCGCCCAGCAGGCCCCATGGAGCCCGACATCTAAGCTCCTGTTGCAGACAGCACGGAGGCAGAAGCTGCATCGGCAGCGCACTCACATTACGAGTCCCAGACTCTTCCTGTGGGAGTCACAGCAAGAAACGCAGTGTCTGGGGTCTCTTCAGACAGGAAGGCACCCCACCACCACACCAATTCTAATAGGGTCGAGACGTTTAATGGCATCACCCTGCTCCATGAGATGCAGATGTCGGGACAGTACGAGCAAAGGAAAGTGTGTACTGAGGTCCTCTCCAGCGCTGAGTTAAGCGAACCGGTTATCATTTCACCAGCCAGTTAGCATCTGCATCAAACCGACAACTCACAGCAGCAGCCCTCCCCTCAGTGGTGCAGGGCCACACCTGACCCCTCCCTGCCTAATAATGCCTCCTGCCGTCACCCCTCCCTCAAGGAAAATGGCACCAATGCTCTCCACCAACCGCAGACCCACAGAACCAACAGGCTGACACGGCAGGAGACGAGAAGACGTTTTAGCACAGAGGAATGACCGGCCCCCGCACTGCATCCAGCACCTCCGAAATGAAAGAATCAGGTCCTCAAATAATAGTTGAACACGTACAGGCACATGCCTGCCAGAAAATAAACTCTGGCTACTTAGATCCAGCTCAACAGAAGTACTTCAATTCCCTTCTGTGGATTTCCTATTTCATAAGGGATCTCTGAGAGAAAGAGCAAGAGTTCCTCTAAAGCCCATACATTCCAGTATCATTCATAAACTTTTCAATGAAAATGAAAGTCAGTTCAGAGCACGTCATCTGAATGGGTTTCTCTCCTTCTAATTTGAACTTGTTTGTGTATACAGGCAGGCGCGCGCGCACGCACACACACACACACACACACGCACACACGCACATCCTTTTAGGATAGACAAGAGCATGGCACACTTAGGATTTGAGCACTTCGCTGTGAAAATGTAAGCAGTCCCTGCCAGGCCAGCCTTGCTGTGACATCAGAAGCCCCTCACCAAAAAAAAAAACCACCCCCCGGAGAGTACCCAGGAAAGGGAAACGCCTCCTTGAAACAGCCTAAGAAAGGCGATCCTGATTCAGCCCATGTTAAAACTATCCCCAAACACCAGCCAGGAAGTCCCTTCTTTCAGGGGGCTCCACTGCCCAGCAAACCCAGACCTGCCTTTGCGGAAGCCAGATCTCTGGAAAAGGGGGCTCCCCTGCTCTGACTCTGCCCCCCACTGAGATCCATCAGTGGCCAGGTCTTCCAATCTTGCCTCGCCAATGCAGATACAAAAACTGGTAGCTGCACCACAAGGGCACATTCACACACACACACACACACACACACACACCACTACACACACTTAATCCATACATACCTTTCACCCTCCATTGTGCGAGGCCCAGCCGGGGTGGCAGCCGCTGAACTGTGCATGCACCCGGAGATCCTAGCTCTGTTCTCCGTTCTCCCAGCCAACCAACAGGAGATCTGATCAGCAACAGTGATTCAGCATGGCTGCAAACGAAGCCTCCTCCCTCTCGATCCTCCTTCCTCTGACTTACTCCCAGCAGCTTCTACCGCAGAAGCAGCAGCAGCAGCAGAAAATGTCTTACCCAGAGCTCCCTGCAGCCCTTTCAGCTGCTAAAAGCAGCAACCCACTTGCTCCCCCTCCCCCGCAGGCTTGCCGCTCCTCCGTCTCCTAGGAACAGCGCAGCTCCAGCGATCCAAGTGCGGTGCCACCTTTCCAGCTGCCTCCACATCTGCCCAGGCATCCCCAGCTCGGGCGACAAGCCCACCCCAGGGGCTCCCGCCTCCTGCGGCCGCACTGCGAAGGTTCAGGCAGTTCCTCAGCGGCCCAAGAAATGCTGGCCCCCGCCCCCTCCCCAGCTCCCATAGGCTGCAAGTCCGTCAGCCCAGCAGCCAGATTGCTGGAATGAGGAGGCCCCTCCGTGGCTTGTAGTGGAGCTTATCCACCTGGGGAAATTGTCTTGTAGGTCACAGCTCGGGTTCCAATCCCTCCTCACAAAATCTACAGTGGCTCTGAGTCTGACAGATGGACAGAACTTAGGGGAGAAGAGCCTGATAGAACTGTGAATGCTGATCGTATAAGAGAACAGAGACAGAGATGAAACTGAAACAAACCCTCTTTTGCCTCAAGGGGCCAGAGACTACGGCAGCAAAGCCATGACAATGAATACTGCACACAGTGATTTCCCTGCGCCCCACTGGAAGACAAATTTCATAGCACAACCTTAAAATGCCTTCCTAAAGCACTGAAATTTAACTTCAGCTGTGGCTCCAACTGCTAAGTCTCTCGGTGGACCCCTATCTCCAGCCAAAGATGTCTCATACCCTGTAATCTCCAGCCGCTGAGCCTCGATTTAGACTCACTTGACTCTAAAATACCATCTTGAGAAGGCGCAAGGCCTTCACAGACAACTGTTCTGTGTCTCCTAGCCACAGCCAAGAGGCTCAGACGGAACGGAAGCCATCCGTCCCCGGTGATTGGTTAGCCCCAGAAGTGGGTTCAGAAGCTTGCTTAACGCCTCAAAAGTCATACATGAGCATCTCTCTTCTCAAATCCTTCGTGTCACACCTGGGATTTTCAGGATCTGTACTACTGCTGGCTACATGAATGACTTGCAGCAAGTCTTCTCCCTACTCTGAACCTCACTCAGCCCTTCATCCCTAACACAGGATTGGTCCGGAGTCCCTCCCTTTCAGCTCTAAAAATCACATGATTCTGAAAAGGTCTTAAATTCTCCATTTTTCTCATTCATCTGTAAGAATGCTTAGGAAATAGTTTTTACTCGCCTCTAATATTTTGTAGGGGGCTTCAGGGAGGATAACATAATGTACGTGAAAGTAGGAGAGATGATCACGAAATCTATGATAGAATTTGGACCTATTCAATTTCTTCACTGCTACAAAGCCTTGAAACCGCGGAAAAGGGGGTGGGGGGACATGGGGGTACCAGAAACTAGGAGTCGCGAAAACTTTCTACAGCCTCCTGAATGCAAACTGGTAGGGGGTTATGCTCCAGGATCACCTCCCACAGACAGCTCAGGGTCCTCTGAGATGGGGGCACTCCCCAAACTCTCTCAAATGAGAAGAGGCCTGGGTTATTTTCTTTACATCCTCCAGCCCTGGATCACCGCTTCTTCACCACAACAATCCCCCTGTCCCTTCCTCCTCTAATCAGCCCTGTGGTTCTGCTCCAGATATTTCCTCTTGAGGTGAATCACAGGGACCAGGAGAAGCTGAACACCACAAATAAGGAAACCGAATCCCACAATCCGTGCCAGAGTGCAGGCAGCCACCAGGAAGACAACTGGGTGATTCATAAAAGGGACAGGAGAATAAGATAAGTCTGTCTCTCATGACATTATACCCTCATTCACCACTTTACCATACAGGAAAGGGGGGAAATGTCACATCTAACAAACCAGAGAGAAAAGAAAAAGAAGGTCAGAAAAGGATATACTTGATTTTATTGAGGATACACAGATTCTATTTGACAGCCAGTATAAAAATTTTACAGCATTTCCTTCGCAACCTACTTTTGCTGCGCTAACCAATGTCACCACAGGGCCTGTGCTGAGACCACACCGCCACCACCTACACATTTTATTAACCACTCACCCTCATCCACGGAGGTACACAGAACAGAGAACACTCAGGGAAGGTCATCTAGCAAAACCAGGGGCACAGTTGAGTCAAGAATCAAAGTCTCCAAATTCCTCACACAAAGTTCCCAACCTCATCCTCTCTAATTTCAGAGCTACATTTTACATTTTCTACTTTATTATCCAAATGTTCTCTGGGCCACAGCCTCAATTCATTTGCTTTGGGCTAATTTTCCTGACTGAACTTCAGATGAAGAAGAGAGGCTACTGGATTCTTGCGGCAGAGGAAAATCAACAGAAGCAGAGTGGGATCTGCCTGGAGGAAGAGGCCCCATCCCTGGACTGACCAGCAGTGGTGTCTGACCCCCCCACTTCCCAGCCCTCCTTCCCACACTCAAGGCTTCTTCCACAGCTTACCAATAGTACCTACTGGCCCCAACTCTCCATCTCAAAGCAATCAACCCAGCCATCCATACCAAGCTGGTGCAGAATTCTTCAGCTTTATGTGGCTCAGGAAGAAACCATGTTAGGAAAAGAAACTGGTTTTTGCTTTGGTTTTTGCTTTTAATGCGTCTACCAAGTTCTTTTCTCCACAGTCCATCTCTCCCCAAGGAGCCAGAAGAGCACCGCTTATCTAGAGACAGTAAAGCCGACTGTTCCTTTTTTCCTTATTTTTTAAATTTAAATCCAATTAATTACCATATAATGTATTACTGGTTTCAGAGGTAGAGGTCAGTGATTCCTCAGTTGCATGTAACACCCAAATCTCATCCCATCACGTGCCCTCCTTAATGCCCATTACCCAGTTACTCCATCCCCCAAACCCCTCCCCTCCAGCGAATCTCAGTTTATTTCCTAAGAGTCTCTTAGGGTTTGTCTCCCTCTCTGATTTTATCTTGCTTTATTTTTTCCACTCTTCCCCCCACGATCCTCTGCTTTGTTTCTTAATTCCACACATGAGTGAGATCAGAGGGTCAAAAGGGGCAATGAAACTTCTTATAGGGTATGTAAATGTTCCACATCTTGAGCGCAGGGTTACTTAGGTGACTGTATACAACTACTGTTTCATCAAACCAGACACTTAAAATGGGTATATTTTATCTTTTGTCAATTATATCTCAATGAAACAAAAACACTATGGAAAACAAAATAAAACAAAACAAAACCCTCAAACCTACAGAATTGGGGCCCAAGAAACAGGAATTTCAATGAAGTTCACAGGTGACCCTAATTTAGCACTTAGAATGACTAGAACTCAAACCATCAGAACGAGAAAGACCAGGATCCATATGTACTTACCAGAAACACGACTCTGGGCAAATTACTTTTTAAGTCTGTTTCCTCAAGTGCAAAAAGAAGACAAGAACAGTACTGACCTTGGAGCACTCAGCAGACAGGCCTGCCTGCAATGAGCACTCAGGAACCATTAGCAGCAGTTCATTTCATGGCCTATGCTGATGTTACGAAACTACAGCTCCGTGAGCCTTTGGCTCTCAGGTCAAGAAGAAAGTCTGCCAAGGTACCTTGTGCCAGAAACACAGACCCAGGCCTCCCCTGGAGCCATGTCCACATCTCCAATGATACTTACTATCAACAAGCCACCAAGAACTAAGCAAAACCAGAGCCCAATCAAGACCCACCCACACCTGTATCACCAGAACCTCCCCTGAGATTCTAGACCACCTGAGGAGTAAATTCCCCCCTCAAGCTGCTCTCACTGCCCCAGGTGGCCAGGCAAAAACTGAAAAGGAATTTGAAGCCCAAAAAAGTCCAAAGGTAAACAGAACAGCACCTCATACCAAGGAATACCTCGCTTCCCTCAGGACTCGTCCTCTGAATGGGGAAGAACCAATAGTTGTTTTTTTTTTTTTAAAGATTTTATTTATTTATTTGACAGAGAGAGAGAGAGATCACAAGTAGGCAGAGAGGCAGGCAGAAAGAGAGGGGCAAGCAGGCTCCCTGCTGAGCAGAGAGCCCGATGCGGGGCTCGATCCCAGGACCCTGAGATCATGACCTGAGCCAAAGGCAGAGGCCTCAACCCACTGAGCCACCTAGGGGCCCCAAGAACCAAGTTTTAAGAGGATAATCACACATGGCACTTGCATCTCACTTTAAAGCTTTAAGTGTTTCATGTCCCTCATCACCCTTATCTTAAGAGTACATGCCCCGGGGCTCCTGGGTGGCTCAGTGGGTTAAAGCCTCTGCCTTCGGCCTAGGTCATGATCTTAGGGTCCTGGGATGGAGCCCCGCATCGGGCTCTCTGCTCAGCGGGGAGCCTGCTTCCCCCTGTCTCCCTGCCTGCCTCTCTGCCTATTTGTGATCTCTCTCCTCTCTGTCAAATAGATGAATAAAAAACTTTAAAAAAAAAAAAAAAAAAAAAGAGTACATGCCCTGAAAAGTAATAGCAGCTTCCAACCCTGGACTATTTACTTTGGACCAGACTCTGTACTCAAGGCTTTTTAGGTACCCTTCTAATTCAATCACCAGAGCAAACCTATGAGAATGAACTATTATCCCTGTTTCAAATGTGAGGTACACAGAAACACAAGATTTTTGTAAATGGATTTAATACCTTGCAACTTTACTGAATTTATTTTTTTTAAGATTTTAATTATTTGAGAGAGTGAGAGAGAGACAGAGGGCACAGAGGGAGAGGCAGACTCTCAGCTAAGTGGAGAGCCTGACGTGGGGCTCAATCCCAGGACCCCAAGATCATGACCTGAGCCACAGACGGACACTTAACTGATAAAGCCACCCAAGCACCCCTGAATTTATTTATAGTTTTTTGAGAGGCTTTAGAGTTTTCTACATATAATACCATCTCATCTGCAAATAGTGACAGTTTTACTTCTTCTTTTCTAATTTCAATCCTTTTAATTTCTTTGTCTTGTCTGAGTGCCGTGGCAAGGACTTCCATGTTGAATAGAAGTGAGGAGAGTAGACATCCTTGTCTTCTTCCAGATCTTAGGGGAAAAGTTTTCAGCTTCTCACCATGGAGTATGATGTTAGTTGTGGGCTTGGCATTTATGACCTCTATCATGTTCAGGTACATTTCTTCTATATATAATTCATGGAGAGTTTTTATCATAAACTGACGTTGAATTTGGCAAATATTTTTACTGCATCTATTGAGATGATCATGTAATTTTTATCCTTCCTTTTGTTGATGTGGGGTTTAACACTGATTTGCAGATGTTGAACTATGTTTGCAAACCTGGAATAAATCCCACTTGATCACAATGTATGATCCTTTTAATGTATTATTGACATCCGTTTCCTAGTATTTTGTTCAGTAATTTTGCATCTATGTTCAATCAGGTATCCTTGTCTGGTTTTTTTTGTTGTTTTTATTTATTTATTTATTTACTTACTTACTTATTTAGGAAATTTGGATTCTAAGCATGGCCCTGGTTTTGTTTATTTAGGAAATTTGGATTCTTAAGCATGGCCCTGGAATGACAGTTTCTTAAAATTCCAAAAAGTTATTTGTTTGTTTGTTTATTCATTCATTTAGGAAATTTGGATTCTAAGCATGGCCCTGGAATGACAGCTTCTTAAAATTCCAAAAGTATAGAACTTTACATATTTTATTTACTTATTTTTTGCTTTCTTACAGTTTTATTTTTTCCCCAAATACTTTTATTTTTTCAGTGTTACAAGATTCATTGTTCATGCACCACACCCAGTGTTCCATGCAATACATGCCCTCCTCAATAACCAGGCTCGCCCAACCCCCAGCCCCCTCCCCTCCAAAACCCTCAGTTTGTTGCTCAGAGTCCATAGTCTCTCATGGTTTATCACCCCCTCTGATTTCCCCCAATCCTCCCTTCCTTTCCTTCTCACAATGTCTGGTTTTAGTATCAGGGTAATTCTGCCCTCATAAAATCTGTTTGGAAGAGTTCCTCTCTCTGTTATATTAAACAAAGTCAGTAAAGTTGCATTTAGAAAGTCAATATACAAAAATCTATTGCATTTCTATATACTAATAATGAACTATCAGAAAGAGAAATAAAAACAACTATTCCATTTACAACTGCATCCAAAAAAAAAAAAAAAAAATACCTAGGAATAAATTAAACCAAGGAGGTGAAAGGCCTATATATCGAAAACCATAAGATAGTAACAAAAGCAATTTAAAAAAATATAACCAAATGGAAGAACATTCCATGCTCATGGTTAGAAGAACTAATATCATTAAGATGTCCATACTACCTGAAGCAATCTACAGATTCAATGCAATACATGAAAATTCCAATGGGATTTTTCAAAGAAATAGAACAAATGATCCTAAATTGTGTGTAAAACTACCCCAAAGAGGCAAAGTAATCTTGAGACAGAACAAAGCTGGAAGCATCATGCTCCCTGATTGCAAGCTACCTTATAAAAGCTGTAACAACTAAAACAATATGGTATTGGCAAAAAAAACAGAAACATAAACCAACAGAACAGAATAGAGGGCCTAGAAATAAACCGATGCCTATATGGTCAATTAACTTATAACAAAGGGTCAAGAATATAGAATGGGAAAAGGACAGTCCCTTAGATAAATGGCGTTGAGAAAACTGGACAGCCACATGCAAAAGAATAAAACTGGACAAGTATCTGACACCATACACAAAAAATCAATTCAAAATAGATTAAAAACTTGAATATAAGCCCTGAAATAATAAAACTCCTGGAAGACAACATGAGCAGTAAGATTCTTGATAAAGGTCTTGGCAATGATTTTTTTAAAAAATTTTTACTTATCTATTTGACAAAGAGATCACAAGTAGGCAGAGAGGCAGGCAGAGAGGAGGAAGCAGGCTCCCTGCTGAGCAGAGAGCCCGATGCGGGGCTCCATCCCAGGACCCTGAGATCATGACCTGAGCCGAAGGCAAAGGCTTCATCCCACCCAGGCACCCCGGCAATGATTTTTTTAAATCTGACACCAAAGAGGCACCTGGATGGCTCAGTTGGTTGAACATCCAACTCTTGATTTTGGCTCAGTTCATGACGTCAGGATTATGGAATCTGAGCCCTCCTTAAGCTCCATGTTCTATGTGGAGTCTGCTTGGGATACTCGCTCTCTCTCTCTGCCCCTCCCCCTGTGCACGTGCTCCCTCGCTCTCGATCTCTCTCTCTCTCAAATAAATAAAATCTTAAAAAAGAAACTGACACCAAAAGAAAAAATAAATGTGACTGTACCATAATAAAATATTTCTGTACAGCAAAGGAAACAGTCAACAAAATAAAAAGGGAAACTACTAAATGGGAGAAAATATTTTCAAATCATCTTTTTAGGGGCTAATATTCAAAATAATGAAGAATTTATACAACTCAGTGGCACAAAAACTAACAATCCAATTTGAGGATTCAGAGGATCTGAAAAGGATTTTTCTAAGGAAGGCATACAAAGGCCTAAAAGGTACATGGATAGATGCTCAACATCACTCATCATCAGACAAATGCAAATCAAAATCATGAGATATCAGCTCATACCTGTTAGGAAGGTGAGTATCAAAAAGACAAGAAATAGGGGCACCTGGGTGGCTCAGTGGGTTAAAGCCTCTGCCTTCGGCTCAGGTCATGATCTCAGGGTCCTGGGATCAAGCCCCACATCGGGCTCTCTGCTCAGCGGGGAGCCTGCTTCTCCCCCTCTCTCTTCCTGCCTCTCTGCCTACTTGTGATCTCCCTCTCATTCTGTCAAATAAATAAAATCTTTAAAAAAAAAAAAAAAAGACAAGAAATAACAAGGGTTGGTGAGAAAGAGAAAAAAGAATGCTTATTCACTGTTGATGGGAATGTAAATTGGTATAGGCACTATGGGAAATAGTATTATGTTCCTCAAAAAATCAAAAATGCAACTATGGGTATTGAGGAGGGCACATACAGCATGGAGCATTGGGTGTGGTACATGAACAATGAATCTTATAACACTGAAAAAATAAAAGTATTTGGAAAAAAAAATGGAACTACGGTATGATCCACCAATTCTACTCCTGAAGAAAATAAAAACACTAACTCAAAAAGATATTTATGTATCTGTACCCCCATGTTCAATGCACCACTATTCACAAAAGCCAAGGTACAGAAACAACCTAAGTGTCCATCGATGGATGAATGCATAAAGAAATTCTGGTATACGTATACATACACACACACACACACACACACAATGAAGCCATAAAAAATGAGATTTTGCTATTTGTGACAACATGGGTAGACCTCAAGGGCGTTGTGACAAGTGGAATAAATCAGATAGAGAAAGACAGATACCATGTGATCTCTCCTACAGGTGAATATAGAAAAAAAAAGCAAGCAAACTCATAAATACAGAGAACAGATTGGTCGTTGTCAGAACCAGAAATTGGAGGAAAGAGAAATGGGTGAAGGGGATCAATAGGTATATATAAAAAAGTTATTTTAAAAAGTAATCAGTGGGGCGCCTGGGTGGCTCAGTCGTTGAGTGTCTGCCTTCGGCCTAGGTCAGATCCCGGGGTCCTGGGATCAAGCCCCGCATCGGGCTCTCTGCTCTGCAGGAGGCCTGCTTTCCCGCTGCCATTCCCTCTGCTTGTGTTCCCTCTCTCGCTGTGTTTCTCTCTGTCAAATAAATAAAATCTTTAAAAAAAAAAAAAAAAAAGTAATCAGTAAATATAAGTCCACCAGAACATACATACATATATACATATAAGTGAGGAAACAAAGGATCTAGAGTTAAATGACCACAGCCCCACAGGTTCGAACCCAGGTCTGCCTGACCTCAAAACCCACTACTAACTACTGTGCATGGCAGGAACTACCTCCATTTTAGAGATAAGTCAACTGAGGCTGAGAGAAAGAAAGAACTGGCTCAAGATCACCCAGGCCAATAGGAAGCTAAGTGAGATGTGGAACCAGATTCTCAGACGCCTGGCCCAATGACCCTTCCACCTCACCTGGAGACAGGGAACAACAGTATTTGAACCCCCTAAAGATATTCATTCATATAGGCTGGTATCCAAAGCTTCCAAACATTCACCATTATAAAGTCCTTCACTCTAGACTCCTCTGGTCACTTAGCTTACCAATCAGACTTAACCAAACACTGGTCTTGAGGAAACCTAGAGGCACGCCACTGGACCCCAAAGTAGGGGTAAGTAGGTTTTCTTTGAAAAACCAGACCAACTATAGCAGCAAGCAGGGTGCTTCACGCAGGTAAGTACATTGCAAACAATCATCTTTGAGGATCTTTAAAAATCTCTTCCTCTCTCCAATCTTCAACCTGCAACTGGTGCCCTCTGCTGGTAAATACGTACATTTCTTCATAACAAAACCCAGACCTAATTACTACCCCAAATGGCTTAAAAAGGGACTGGGCTGAAGAACATGCTCCTTCACAGAACATTCTGTTCACAAATGAGCATTAATTCCTATTTACATCTTTTTAATAGGTAGTTGTAACTTTAAATTTACTGTACGGCCCTCAAACTGCTGCTGTCTCCCCTCTCTGGTTCTTTCCTTTCTGGGTACAAAGAAAACAGGGCTTTTTTACACAAAAAGGTAAAATACAGATGTGACGTAGTAACAAAATCAAGAATACGGTGATGTGTGTATGAATGAGGTCAGGTCTGCACATCTAGCAGATACAGAGAATGGAGGCAGGCACATGCTTAACATAATGTAAAACTCATGAGCGAGTATGTTCAAATATTCTGGTCACTCTCGACTGCATTCCTACAATTCAGTCTCGCTGACTATCTAATTCTGTCTATGCAATGGGCGTACCAGGGAGCTACAACACAAATCCTCCATGAACAGAATGCCAAAGAGCTTACAAGCTCGTTTGGGGAAATTACACATGGACACATATAAATAGTAATTTAAAGAGAGAGAAAGAGAGAGAGAGAGGTGAAGAAAAGGAACCATATAGGAACTCAGTGAAGGAGAACACAACAGTTCTCCTTCAGTTTGGGGGAGACAGGAGGAACAGAAATAAAGTTGCATGTTGAGTAAGTAATTCTGTGGAGCTTTAAAAAAGGTATTCATAAATGTAAATAGTTGCAACTAGATTATTTCAGTTTCTCATGACCTCATGTAAAATTTAAAAAATAAAATGTTGGTTTAATCCTGCTACTTTAATATACTTACATATTATGCCACATTCAATAATACATGTTACTACGTATTTTTATAATTTTTTAGTGTGGTGGAATACATATGAAACTTACTATTTTAACCAATTATAAGTGCACAGTTAGTTCAGTGGCATTTACATTCACAGTGTTGTGCAACCATTACCACTAACCACCTTAACAACTCTTTCATCACTCCCAAAGGAACTCCATTAAACAGTAACTCTCCATTCCATCCTCACCCAAGCCCCTGGTTACCTCCATCCTTCTTTTTGTCTCCATCAATTTGCCTTAGATTCTAGAGACCTCACAGAAGTGCAATCATTCAGTTGTCCTTCTGTGTCTGGCTTATTTCACTTAGGATGATGTTTTCAAGGTTTACCCATATTGTAACATATATCAGAATTTCATTCCATTTTATGGCTAAATAATATTCCATTGTATGTATATACGACATTTTGTTTCTCCATTCACCTGCTGATGGACACCAGATTTTAACATTTCACCTTTTCACAGAGCATTATTTAGTAAACATTTCCCTAATGTTTAACGTTTATAGTTTTGAATCTCTTGCTATAGATAATGTCATAATAATCATCTTTGTGCAGCCTGGTGGTGGGTATTGAGGAGGGCATGTATTGCATGGAGCACTGGGTGTAGAGCACGAACAACTAATCTTGTAACACTGAAAAAATAAAAGTATTTGGGGGGAAAAAAACTGTTTTCCTTTCACTTTTTTCTTAGGTTAAATTCCTAGTATTAGAGTGCTAGAGCCAAAGGATGGAATTTCATGGTTCTTACTAAATATATCCGTATTTGTCTTCCTCGTTCATCATCTTTCCCAGCCTATGGAGAAGTTGCTGTCATGCAATTTCAGCTGTGACAGTACAAAACTGTGGTTAAAATCAATTGGAAAGTGCCAAATAAATAGTTTTGCCAACTGAAAATAAAAGCTTTCAAGCTCACAGCTATTTGGATCCAGAGATTTAAGGGCAACCCGCTCTGACTCTGAAGTCAGAAAGAAAGTCTAAGAAGAGATAGGTCACATGGGTATTTCTGCCACAATCTCTCTTCTGTAACCCAAGTCTCATCTTCCCTGTATGAAAATCTTATTACATGATCAGGACAGAATAACTTCCTTCCTAAGGGAGTAATACAAAGTCCCTAAATCCGACCAGCTTGCTATACATTTCACTGCAGACACTTTACAAGCAAAATGTGATCCTTCTAACACACTGACCTAACTACATCTGTCATGGGATGCTACTGCTTCTAATAGTTATACTTCTTTTCTCCCTAAGGAATTATTTATGGTGCCTATGTCAACAATTTCTTTCACTTAGATCATTTTAAAGACCAATACAAGGCAGTCCTTTTTATAAACTTGCTTACAAAGGATTTACATGACGGCAGGGAGTCTCCCCAGGCTCAAAACTGCCAGAAGCTGCTCAAAACTGCTAGAAGATGCAATAATGAAAGGACCTAGAGCTTTTAGAGAAATTAAAACTCATGAGCCAGTATGTTCGAGGTTCGAGGTTTCTGAGAAACCTCTCAGAGGGGCTCTCCACTTAACTGAGCTGGCTGATCTATGTGATAGGTTTTCCAAAACTGCACCTTCTACCCACAACCTGATGTTTTCCACTTAAATTGGTTACACTTAAAAAAAAAAAAAAAAAAAAGTTGGCTGTGTCTGGTGTTCCCAAGACCAACCCAACATTGAGACTAGCTAGAAGAAATCACAGAAACTCGACACTAAGTGTTGAGCTAACTCTAAGAGCTAGAGTTTAATAGCCTTGTAGTTAAGGATACACAGTCCAATCATACAGAAAAAAAGACAATGACAAGAGTCTGGAGGAATCTATGTACAAACTTCTTCTCCCTACCGTGTTTTCTCCTCTGTGATGTTTCTGCCCAATGACTCAGTACTCAATATTTTATAGATATCCATTACCTAGCACTTATCAAAATTCCGAACTCCTAGAAGAAAAAAGAGGTGTTTAGCATAAATCAGATTGTTGCACAGTCTAGACACAGTGAACCACCCTTATCCATTAAAACTCCCTAAATCCAGGTGCCCTGAGGGCCAATCTTGCAGGCAGCCCCCCTAAGAAAGACGGCCCAGCAGCAATTAAGATTCATTTCAGCCAAAAAGAACCAATCTCTCTCATATGTATACGTATGTAGGTGCACACACACAGAATTAAAGAGATGGGGGGTCTTTTACACCTTCAGCTAAGTTGCTCTCATTGCTTTCCTCATTAACCCTCATTGAAAGTAACTCTACCAAAGGAACAGGAATTCTGTTCTAAGAGATGGAAAGCCAGAGACTCTTTTATACTTTGAGGCAGACCATGACATTCTTCAGTTCAAAACCGTGAAATGGTTCACCATTCCTGTGGTAAAAGCCAAAATCCTACAACAGCTTACAAGTGCCTACATCATCTGGCCCATCTGATCACATCAGCCACTCCTTTGCTCCTCTTCCCCCATCTGCAGCCACCATGACCAACTTACTTTTCCTCAAAAACACCAGGCACAATCCCACCCCAAGGCTTCTGCTTTCCTAATCCTCCATCTGGAATGCTCTTCCCCCAGGTATCTACACTGCGCACTCCCCCATTTCCTTCAAGTCTTTCCTCAGATGTCACTTTCTCTGAGAGACCCAGCTACATCACCCTATTTTAAAATGCACTCTCTTCACAAGCATCCTGACTTAGAGCACTCCCTACTCCCTTTTTTTTTTTTTTTTTGAGATTTTATTTATCTATTGTCAGAGAGAGCGAGAGCACATGCACAAGCAGAGGGAGCTACAGGCAGAGGGGGAAGCAGGTTCCCCACTGAGCAGGGAGCCTAAGGCACACTGGAGCCCAGGACCCCTGGAATCATGACCTGAGCTGAAGGCAGACACTTAACTGACTGATCCACTCAGGCGTCCCAGCACTCCCTACTCCTTAAGGTAATTTTTTATACCATTCACTCATCATCTTCCAACACACCATATAACTGATTATGTTTTCATTGTCTCTCTCCACTAAAATATAAACTCTACTGAGGGCAGGGATTTTTGGCTCTTGTTCACTGCTCTATTTTCAGCTGAATCATCAGGCAAAATAATCATGAATTTAAAGTAGGAAATAGAGGGGCACCTGGGTGGCTCAGTTGTTAAGCGTCCGCCTTCGGCTCAGGTCATGGTCCCAGTGTCCTGGGATCGAGCCTCACATCGGGCTCCCTGCTCCGCAGGAAGCCTGCTTCTCCCACTACCATTCCCTCTGCTTGTGTTCCCTCTCTCGCTGTGTTTCTATCAACTAAATAAAAAAATCTAAAAAATAAAAAAATAAAAAAAAATAAAGTAGGAAATAGGGAGACACTAAATTTCAAACAATGTGAGAAAACTCATGACAGGCAAGTAACTTACTACAATAGCTATGTCTTCTCCAAGGGTGATGGTGCCTGGGAGATCAAGTCATTAGAAAATGGGGAAGGGACTTAAAATTTTTCACTGAAGAGATAAAGGTACCCTCAGAGTTATTGAGGTGTTAATAAAAGGAATTATTTACAAAGGTGTGGGTAAAGGAAAATCAATAATGTTTGACAAACATCTTGGGACCAGCAAAAGCAAGCCTGAATCATCTATACGAGTGAGTGGTTAACAGAAACCAGATAAGACCTAGAGCCGTAAAAGAGGGCCATTGGAACAAAGTTGTGGCCACCGAAAACCTGTTTCCGGAGTATGTGTAGTTGGGGGACAGGGGTACGAATAAGTGCACCTTCCTTTTCTCTCACTCTTTTTTTTTTTTTTTTAAATATTTTATTTATTTATTTGACAGAGAGAGATCACAAGCAGGCAGAGAGGCAGGCAGAGAGAGAGAGGAGGAAGCAGGCTCCCTACTGAGCAGAGAGCCCGATGTGGGGCTCGATCCCAGGACCCCGAGATCATGACCTGAGCCGAAGGCAGAGGCTTTAACCCACTGAGCCACCCAGGCGCCCCCCTTTCTCTCACTCTTAAGATCTCCTGCTGGTTTCTCCCACTGCCTAAACCAAAAAAAGAGAGAAGCCAAAGAAGTATGCAGTTGTTTAAGAATCAAGCTCCCAAGAACACAAGAAAGAGAAAAGTGGTGAGTGCGCCAGGAGGGGCAAAAAGAGAATACCCAGCACAGTAATCATTTTGTAAAGCTATCTGCAAAGACACAAAATACATCACTGTACTTATCAGTGTCTTCAGCTATGCTCCAAACCTAAATCTAAATCTCCTCTTTCCATTCCCAGGCATATTACCTCCTCCTAGTCACACAGTAATTCTGATGCAACTATTCTTCTTCCCACATACCCAGTCATTTGACAATTAAGACTTTCACAACTTCCCTCATATTCCCTGTCTATTTCCAGCACTACCTCCTTGTTCATGCTCTCACTTTCTTACTGGTTAACATGAGTTGTCTTAACCTTGTCAGCTGAAACAGCACTGAACTGCCATCTATTCCACTCAGTGCTACTGAGTTAATCTTTCTAAATTCACGGTCTCACTACCACTATTATTACTCAATAACCATTAGTGATTTTCACTGCCTGCCAGATACGGTCCAAACTCCTTAGCATACTATTCAAAGACCTCAGTAATGTGGTTCCAACTTCACCCAATTTGTTTCCCACAAATCTCCTCTAACCTTAGTATGAATTAGCCACCCATATTTGGAAGCAAATAAAGGCCAGTGGGAAGAGTATGACCATTGGAATCAGTCAGACTTGGATTCAACTCCCAGCTCAACCATGTCCCCAACTGGGGACCTCAAAAAAGCAACTGAACCTTTCTGAGACAAGCTTCAGCCACCTCTAAAGCAAAGGGTTAGTGAACAGATCCAGTCAGAACATGTGTAAATGTAATTTGTACGATGGTTAGCACACAGGCTCCCTGTCTCTGCCTATTTGTTTTTACCTGAAATTAATCTTTTTCTCCCCAATCTTCTCATGTGGCAAATTTTTTAGATCAAATGCTGTATCTTCCACAATGCTTTTCTTAATCTTTCTTCCAACATGGGAAACATTTCTCCTTAACATTCACATTATTATATCATCCTTATAGCAACAAATACTTAAACACTTACAGATAGCTAACATGGTTCATACCTCTCCTACTACAGTTTAAATGGCAGAAGTTTAGGAGGTTCCCATATCCAAGCCCATCCAACAAGTCAAGGGCAAAGCCTAGTTTCAAACCAATCTCAAGGAATGCCTAGGTGGCTCAGTCAATTAAGTGTCTGCCATCAGCTCAGGTCATGATTCCAGAGTCCTGGGATAGAGTCCTGCAGCAGGGCTCCCTGCTTAGTGAGGAGCCTGTCTCTCCCTCTGCTACTCTCCCTACTTGTGCTGACAAGTAAATAAAACCTTCGAAAAAAAACCCAAAAAAACCCCCTATTTTAGAACTAAGATTGAGCTACAGACTATATACGCCTATGTCACTACTCTTTTGTTTCGTTTTGTTTTGTTTTCTATGTCACTACTCTTTTCAAGATGGCTATTCATTCACCTCATTAACTGTGCAAATGCCACGTGGCTGGGGGTGAAATAAAGATACACCTTTTACTAGGCAGTCACACTTCTTATCAGAGGTCATAACTTTTTTAACATTATTATGTACCAGAGAATGTAGTTTAAATACATTCTTTCACTCAATCTGTTCAACAACCCTGAGATAGGTATTCTAATAATCTCTCCTTTTTAAAGACAAAGAAACTGAGGTTTAGGCCAACTTGTTCAATGTCACAGAACTAGAAAGTGACAGGGTCAAGAATGAAACCTAGACTATTTAAAGCACTACAAAATATTAAATCAGATGCTTACTCTGAAGCAAATTATATTTGGAACATGAGCATCAGAGAAAAAATGCACCTTTCATATGGTATCGAAACAAGTAACCAGCGAATGAGTGAAGCCTTCATTCGAGAATGTACGCTAAATGAGACACTCCAAATTGTTTGTATGGTGTTATTCTGAGATGATGCTGTAATGCGGAAAACAGAAGGATCCATCATTTCAAAAGAAACTGAGTTTCAATCAGAACACAAGTTATTTGAAGACAGGAACCATGTTTGATTCACTGCTGTGTATCTCCAGATTCTAGATGTCTTTTGCACAGGTGATCAATACCTGATGAAAATGATAGCAAACACTGGGAAATAAGCACATCACTTAAATGTTACATATCAAAGAATTTTAGTTCACATCTGAGATTTTTAAAGCAGATGGTAACACAAACCTATTTCAGGTAGTTTTGTTTTCTTTTGTTTTGTATTTACTTATTTAAGCAAACCAAGGTGGTAAAATAATCTTAGGAGCCTAAGAGAATCTGCCTGGGAAGAGGAGGCGCACATATAAGAAAGAATGCCTACCTAGGAAGGTATCTTCGTGAATCCTTTTCCTCTGTGAATACTCAATTCACCTAGCTCCAAGTGCAAGCAAAAAAACAGGTGGAAAAAGTAGGAGACTCAACTACCCTTCCTACTTTGTGATTCTTTTTTTAAAAGCAGCTTTCAGGGGAGCCTGGGTGGCTCAGTTGGCGGCTGAGTGACTGCCTTCGGCTCAGGTCACGATCCTGGAGTCCCAGAATCAAGTCCTGCATCGGGCTCCTTGCTCAGCAGGGAGTCTGCTTCTCCCTCTAACCTTCCCCCTCTCACTTTGCTTGCTCTCTCTCAGTCTCTCAAATAAATAAAATCTTAAAAAAATAAAAAATTTTAAAAAATAAAAGCAGCTTTCTTTTTTTATGATAAAGGTTTTATCTAGTAGCATTTAAATTCTCATTTAGGGAGAATGTCAAGTTCACCCAAAAGCAAGTTCCACTATCAAAGACTAATGTTCTCAAACCAGTTGTGTGCCTCTCTTTGAAATGAGTAATAAATTCTATTTCCCAACTAAAATAATTCCACACATTATAATTAGCAAAAGACTAAATTTAAACATCAAGAACATTCACGAAGTGTTAAACTCAACTTCAATTTGAAGCTAATAATTCATGCCCACTTATTTTTCAAATACTGCCTCCCCCAAAATTATATAAATGTTAACTTTATTGTTAAAATGAGATGTAGAGAATATATAACCTTTCACTTATGGCAAATTCAGTTTCTTTCGTATCACAAACTGACTTAATTACTGTAAAAGTTATTTTCTAACAAAATCGTATTTTAAAATCAGCTAGTAAGTCAAAATACAAGATATTTATAAGATGAAAATGCAAGAATGGTGAGTAATACTGCTAACTGCAGCTTAATAAAAGGGGTCTCTCAAGGGTGAATTACACTCCTTATGGAAAGATTCAATGTATAGTGAGTAGCATTTCCTATTTAATATTTCAACTGTTTTATATTCCTATCACTGATTAAGTTCCACCTCTTAAGCTGATTTTGCTATTGATATTTAGCAAAAATCCTGAATTTTAAAATAATGCAAAATAATAAAACTGGATGATGTGCTTTTAGGGTCTACACTGCAGTCTAATAATACAAGAAAAAATGTTAAGAGCCCAACACATTAGGCTCTACATTTTGGTATAAGCTATGGAATGGGGGTGCCTGGGTGGCTCAGTCAGTTAAGTGTCTGCCTTCAACTCAGGTCATGATCCCGGAGTTCTGGGATCGAGCCCCACACCAGGGCTGAGCAGGGAGCCCATTTCTTCCCCCACCCCCCGCCCCCACCTGCTCCTCCGGCTTGCTTGTGCTCTCTCTCTCACTCTACCTCAAATAAAAAACAAACTCTTAAAAAAAAAAAAAGCTGTGGAATGACCTTGGCCACCTCCTCCACCTATTCTAAATGTCAAAACTAGTGCCAGTGTCTCTTCTCTGAAGTTCCCCTTGACCTACACAAAAACTGAAATTCAGTTTCTTTTGAAATGATGCATCCTTTCCTTTTCAGCAGAAAAGTCACAGAAAGTCATCCCTACTGCTCATATATATGTCTGACTAAAATGCCCATACTCTGTGTTGTTTAAATTCCCACTACCCAAACTAAACTGTGGGTACCTTGTGAGTCAGGGCTCATCCTTATTTTTTACATTTAGCTAAGTGATGCTCAATAAATTGTTTAAAGAATTATAAAAACTAGTGCTAGGGTTTCCTCTTGAAGGCTGTTACTGAACTAATTACCAAATAGGACTAATCAAATTGGAAAGGATCTAAGTGATTAAAGTCTTTCACACCACGGCAAAAAATTAAGTCTTGGAAAGATAAGTTGACTTACCAAGGTTAAATAGTAAGATCTGAATCCACACTTCAACTGGAAATTTAGATTTTGGGTATTGCCCACCTCTGATCCAGAGTAAACCTCTCCCAGCATACCCTTTCCAGTCTGTTATTTTCTCTGCTTTCTCAAGAGCTTCTTGAGGAAGTATTTAGCAAGTCACTTAATTCAACTAAAAGCAATTTCCGCAGTGAAAAACCTCTATTCACACACCTGAAATATGATGGTACGAGTTTTAGGTAGAATAAACTAGAAAAGAATAAACTGCCTACTTATTGTTATAAATTTCCAGACTTCAATGTTTAGTCCCTTCAGAATACAAAGGCTTATTTTTTTTTTTTTGCACAAAGGCTTATTTTTAATGTAGATACATTATATATTCTTTAATCAACTCTTTCTCATAAACTGAAACACAAAGCTGGGAGGAAAAATGACTAAATACCAGAAAAATCCTTGTAGGACTCTAGCAGATTTCTCAGAAAAAAATCTATATACTAGTATAACCGATAGCTTCAGCCAGGCTCCTGTACTTGACTTTTTTTCCTCTTTTTTATGTTGTAAATGACAACACAAAGCCTGCAAAAAAAGTTTTAAATTAAAAACAGAAGAAAAACTGGGAATATGCTAATCAAAAAAATCATGTGTATCTATGCCGTAGTACACCATATAGTTATATAAGACACATGTATAAATACCGAAGAATATCTGATATTAAAACTCATATACGTGCTTATGTATCTACTTAGCTTGCCAAAGGAAAAGATCTAGAAGACAAATTGTTAACAAAGGTTATCTCTGGGCACTGGGAGAAAACAGGAGCAATTTTTTTTTTTTTTTACCTTTACATTGCTTTTTAAAAATAAGCAGAAAGATTCCTATTTCTTGTTCTTAACAGCTCCAATATCTTAAGCAAATTACTTACACTAGGTAAGCCTGTACCTAATGCACAACACACAGATAATAGGATCTCCTCACAGTTACACTGAGGAATAAAATAAATGATGCACAGAATACCCAGCACAAGGCACACAAGAAACACAATCAGTGGTACCTTTATTTCAGACATCAATGAAATGTCTTAAGTGACAGTGTGTAGCCATCATATGGAAAAACTCAAATATTTCTGCAGTAAAAACCACTGAAGAAAAGAGGACAGCAATATGTTCCTGAAATAAGGCCATTAACTGTTATATCATGTATAATCTAGCTTTGAAAATTTTCTCTAAAATGTTTTCACTGAATTTAAAGCCTAAGGCTTTAAAAAGCTATAATTGAGTATGTACTTTTCTCTGTATGTATAGGAAGAACTAAAAAGTACTTATGAAACCACAAAACTGCTGCATTCTCACTGTCTAGCACATTTAACTATGAGTTAACCATCTAAACAACTGCTACATGTGATCAGCAAGAACATACCTGCAAGGATAATAATCACATTACTCATCAGATCTAGAGAAAAAAACCTCACCCTATCAAAAAGAACATTTTAAGTTATAGGACAACAATACTATGAAACATTTATGGTTGACCCTTGAACAACACAGGCTTGAACTACACAGGTCCACTTAGCGATCTTTTTCAATAAACGCAGTATAATACTATAAATATCATTTTCTTATTAGTTTAATAATTATCTTCTCTTACTTTTTTAAAGATTTTATTTATTTAACAGAGGGAGAGAGATCACAAGCAGGCAGAGAGAGGAAAGAGGCTCCCAGCTAAGCTGAGAGCCCAAAGTGGGGCTCAATCCCAGGACCCTGAGATCATGACCTGAGCCAAAGGCAGAGGCTTTAACCCACTGAGCCACCCAGGCACCCCCTCTCTAGCTTACTTTAAGAATACAATATATGATACCTGTAACATACAAAGTATGTGCTAATTGACTATATTATAGCTAAAACATCCAGCTGACAGAATATTAGTACTTAGGTTTTGGGAGAGTCAAAACTTACAGATTTTAAACTGCATTGGGGGGGTTATTGCCCCAACCCCCATTGTGTTCAAGGGTCAACTATATAGACAATAGAAAGGTATATTCGTCTTTGTATGAGAATGTTACTGACATACATTAAAAATGCAAAACTACATAATCCTATTTTTAAAAAACTAACTTTGGTGCATACAAAAAAGAGCTAGCAGAATATAAACTTATTAATGATTATCCTTGAGAAGAGGATTTGGTCATATTGGTAGAATATTTACTGACTTTTCATTTAGTTTGATTTATAACCAGTTATTTAACATTAGTAAATTTATTTTTAAAATAATACATCAGCTTCAATATTCAGTAAGATTTCTATATTTTCTATTTCCTAGTTGTAATAATGCTATTTTCTGTGACAATCTAAATGTTATGCAACATAACAACTTTTTAAATAACATATTGGAGAAAATAGGTTTCTTAGGCTTTACCTATTCTTTCAAGGGATTCTTTATTGAAAAAAATCTTACAATGTATTTTCACTTTTAATATGAAGCATGAAACAAAGGCACATCAAAATAACCTGCAAAGAGACATTAAGGAAAAAGCACTGTCCTACTCTGGTTTAGAGGCAATTTTTGTTGCCTTGTTTCAGATGGAAACAAAAAAGGACCTTCTGAAACAGAATAAAAGGCATTTTTCCCAGTAATCACAATCTTACCCTCATTAAGTTGGTTAAAACCAGACAGACTTACCCAAATGTTATCTTTCTAGGTAAAATCCACATACTGTCTAGTTGCAGTTTTGCTCAAATCAATCCAACATCCAAAGGTCCACTTTCAGTCAGCAAAGATACAGGCATATAAAATTTAACATAAAATGCAAATTCTCAAATTTGAGAAAAGCAAACAGTTAAAAGAAGCCTACCAATTAAGCAACACTGTTACTTCTGGTCTACAGGTGAATAATCATAAATACCAAATTTTCAAGAATCCTCAAACCCCTTTAACCTTGCTTAAATGCAAAAATGTATTGTTGAGGCATATTTAAGAAATTATGTTCAAAAATCACAAAGTTACAGGAAGAAACATATCATTCTACAGTTATCCCTATAAACATTAACCATTTGCAAGCTTAAGATTTAAAACTACCATCAATCTTTAAATACCTTTCAAAGCATGTTCAACTAATAATCACCACTGAATTTATACTAAAAATCCTGTAGAAGTTCTTCACAAGAGGGAGACAAAAAAATGGTTTTTATTTTGATTACCTTTCAAATTAGATTCAAGCATGGCACAAAACTGTATTCAGTATTGACTAGATTCTATACCACTCCCCCTCATGAATTCTTAAATTTTAAGTTATAATGTTCAGATAGTTCTCATAGGTGAAAGGACTTAAAAAATACAACTGGTGGCCCCATAAAGAAAACAAACCTACATATCAAAAATGCTTCTATAAAAATTGACAAGAGGAATTCCAAAAAGACTAAATACCACTATTCTTTAGCCTTCACTAAATACCAGTCCAGGAAATCTGTCCAGGTAAATGCACACAATGAAGTGTTAATATATCACGAATAGCACCTTGAGTTGCTTTTCTAATTAACAGGTAATCCTTTTACATCATTCACTTTATGTTTTAGAAGTCACTATGTTGGGAATACAAGTAACAATAACCTTATCAGACTTTGGAAACCCTCCAAAAAGGGGACTATTCCAACTGACCCGAAGAATTGGATCTTACCCTAAAGCTGAATAAAAGGCAAGCAGAGTAATAATTATAATGAAAACTTTAGGCATATCATTTTCTGTATCTTAGAGGCACTCAAAGAATGGGACTAAACTACCAAATGAAGAAGCCCACATGTAGTATGTTTCACCAAAACTGAAAAATAAAATTAAAGAGCTGCTGAACCATTTAAGAGCAAAATATCTGACATTTACTCAAAGTACAAAAGACATCTATCCCATTTGCCAGAGGTATACTCAAGTTATCTGTACCAAGCATCAGCTGTTTTTTGTCAACATGACTACTAAGCAGCCCTAATCTAGCCTCACAATCTTGACCTTTCTTTTTATCTCTTGAAACGAAAGCCCTAGCAATTAAGATACAAAATTTGGCATGAATTAGATATTAAGAAATATACAGTAGCAAGAACTAAGACAAAGTCAATGCTAAAATAATCTTTTACGTTAAAGCCCACTAACCTCCCCTTCAGAAAGCTTACTATACATCTGGGCTTCTGAATGCAGTATTCAAGTTAAAAATTTTACCATAACATTAAATCAAGTGTACTATATCATAGATACTCTGAACCCACCCACCAGGTTATACATACTCTCACTCAATCATGTAAAGAATTGAATTCTTTATTTGTGATATCCATAAACGCTGCTATTCTGTATTTCTATCCAGGAAGGCAATTTTCTCCTATATCATTGTTTTGTTTTGTTTTTTATAAACAACAACTTGAATTCTATTGCATGAAAGGGCTACAAATATACATTTGTTAACCAAGCAGAATACACAAATATTTTGCTTTACAACTTGCACCTAAGACACCAGTACATGTAGCTGGTTCATTAGTTGTCATAGCAATTTGGGGCCATCGCCCAAGCTATGCATAGCAGTTTACATTTTCAAATCTCGTGTAGAAAGGGCAATTGTGATATGGACTGTTAACTACATTCCCGTAAAGCCCATCTTAGTTACAAGTAAATGTGTAACCAAAGTCTGCACAGATTTCTGATGGCAAAACTTCTAAATCTGATGCAATTATCCTAAACAAGTTTTTTAAACAAATTGTTTTGCAGATATACTGCCATTCTGCCAGTAGATGGTGCTACAAAGGTTGGGGGAAGGATTTCCAAGAGGACAACAGTTCAGCTATAGGAAAAAACGTTTAAACCTGCTCTGAAAATACAAAAATGCATTTAGTTTAAGGGTAAAATATAACCCTTATAATTGTAACCATTCATTACAGACAAACCAGTAAGAGGGATGAAACTAGGCCATCTGAAAATTTTTTAACAGTTTATATGAATGAAAACACATGCTTAACACAAACTATTTCTTTTCAAACTACACAGTACATACTTTGAAGTAAATTCTCATAGAAAGAAGTGACCAACCATGTCAAGATGATAAGCAAATCGCTTAGTACAAGAGATGGATGCACAGAAACTGTAAAGATTTTAAAAAGCTACATCCACCACTTCAAAAGTTTTGCCTGTAAGGGATAAAATTCAACACGTCACTAGAAAGGCAACAGGAAAAAAAAAAAAAAAAAAACCCACCAAAGGACCTTTTAAAAGTTTCTCTAAGTACACATCAAGAATTAAGAATTAACACGAAAAAATTTTAACTAATATCCCTTAAAACGGTACGGAATGGATCCTAGAAAAAAAATGTTAGACATATACGGTCAAACACAATGATTTATTAAAAATAAAACGTAAAAATGATTTTTGTACATATGCTAACAAATTTTCAGGCATGGGATCCAAGTAGATTTCATAGAAAACGCTGTAGCCAGATATCAAGTCCTTACAACAAAGTAAACTACCCCCCACCCCAACCCCCGCCCAGGTTTTGCTACAGAATCAGCAAGTTCACTCCCTCCCCCCCAAAAAACACAAATTAAAACAAGACATTTTGCTAGTATAAAAACGACCAAGGTCCAAGTAATAATAAAAAAATAGAGTCCATCAATGACTGTAACACAAAAATGTGTATGTGAGGCCGAGTCCATCTTCGAAGGGAGAGACAAGAGAGGTGGCAGGCAAATAGGGCAACACCCCCAAGGATAAGCAGCCTTAGAAGCGGCTCCCCCAAGGGCAAAATGGGGAAGGCGGTGGGAGAGGAGGGAACATAGGAGTTGACCCTAGCTGGGTTGTTGAAAAGAGCTACCCCTATAACCACTCCCAGGCATTTTTAGATTTTTTTTCTTTTTTTAGAAGGAGCTGCCTCCATAACCACCCCCACCGCCGTAGCCGCCTCTGTAAGGTCCACTGTTACTGCGACCGCCCCAGCTGCTGCCACCGCCACCGCCGCCGCCGCCTCCCTTCATGGGCCCATAGGAAGACTGGTGCTGGCTGTAGCTGCCGAAGCCGCCGAAGCCGTTACCGTAGTCGCTTCCACCGTAGGACGAACCGCCACCGCCGCCTCCGTAGGCATTGTAGCCGCCGCCACCGCCACCGCCGCCGCCGTAACCACCGTAGCTGTTGTAACCGCCGCCGCCGCCCTTAGACAGGCCATTCTGGTCTCGACCACCGCCGCGACCCCGGCCGCCCCGGCCGCCCCGGGAGGACCGGGAACCGCCTCCGCCTCCACCGGAGTGGATATCCTCCTTGGGGACGGCCTTCTTCACTTCCACGCGATGACCCTGGATCGGATGGAACTTGACAACCGCGGCCTTGTCTGCCGCGTCGTGATTCTGAAAATACACGAAGCCGAAGCCACGCTTCTTGCCCGACTGCTTGTCGGCAATAATTTCGGCCTTTTCCACGGTGCCAAACTGCGAGAAATGCTCGATCAGGTCGCCCTCGGCCACGTCTCCCTTTAGGCCCCCGACAAAGAGCTTCTTAACCTTGGCGTGGGCACCGGGCCGCGCCGAATCCTCCCGGGACACCGCCCGCTTCAGCTCCACCGTGTTGCCGTCCACGGCATGGGGCGAGGCGGCCATGGCGGCATCGGCCTCCTCCACGTTGGAGTAGGTCACGAAACCGAAGCAACGGGAGCGTTTGGTCTGGGGGTTCACCACCACCACGCAGTCCGTCAGAGTCCCAAAGGCCTCAAAGTGGCCGCGCAGGCCCGACTCACTCGTCTGCACATTGAGGCCACCGATGAACAGCTTACACAACTGGGAATTCTCCATCTCCACGGCCCGGGCCTTCCCCCCGCCCTGCGAGCTCCGAGGTTTCGCCGTCGCCGTTATCGTTGGCTGAGGCCTCTTCACAGCTTGGGCCCAGCCGTTCCTGGAGCCGCCACCGCCGGTCGCCGACGGGGAAGGGAAGAAGGGAAGGGGAGGGAAGGAGGAAAAAAGGAAGGGGGAGGGAAGGGGAGAGGTGCCGGCTAGAGGGCGAGCCGAGGAGACTGGAAGACAACCAAGACCGCCGCTACCGCCACCGCCACCTCCGCTCCCCTATCTCGGCACCACACAAAGAGGCCGCTGAACGCGCGCGCACCCTCCCCGAGGCGTGCGTCACCGCCGACGTACGGCAGCCCAGCGCTGCCCGCCAATCGCTGCGTCGCTCTCCTTAGTCCCGCCTACCGCGCCGCAGCGCCGCTCTTGGTCACGGACTCCCCGCCCTCCGCGGTCGATTCAAGCCCTCAGCCTGCGCTGCTCCGGCCACCGCCTCTACAGCTCCGCTTTCACACCCTGGCTACTTCGTGTTCGCTGACCAGGGACTCCCCCTGCTCTGCGCGCACCTCCGCAATTCATTTTTTCCGAGCCCCGCGGCTGTTCCCAATGTTTTGCCCCCTCCCCTTGCCGTATCCCCTCGCCCAACTCCGCAGTGGCGTTCGCGCCAGCCCCTTGAGAGACATGTGGGTTCAGCCAATCACTGCGATCCGCTCGCGCCCACTTCCGTTTTCGGCCGCCGCCGGACGGGCGCGCTCCCCCGTGCGCGCTGGCCCCGGAGCCCGCTGTGTGCAGAACCTGCCTGCCACCCTGACGCCTTCCCGCCCCCCCCCCCCGGCCCTGGGCTTGGGGGTGGGGGGGGGTGAGCGGGGGCGCGCTGGAGGCCGTTCCCAACGGATGCGGCCTGGGGCGCCACGCGCGGGCTTTTTGAAAACTTGACTGTTGGGGTTGGGGGCCTGGGTTTACCCGCCGCGGTGCAGCCGGGCCGCTACACCTGGCATCCTCTCCGCGCCCCCCCACCCCCCGTCCGCACAAAGATGGAGGGTACAGGCCTGGTCAGGAAAGGCGGTTACTAACCGTTTACTGGGGGCCCGACGCGCGGTTAAACTAAAACACTGGCACGTGGCCCTGCGCACAAGCGAGCCCGAGGCCAGGTGAAGGGCGGCGGCGTGCCACAAGCGCTTCCGATTTCCGACCGAGGCGTGGCGCGAGAGCCCCCGCCACCCTGCGGCCATCCGCGAAGCCCTTCCCGACGCCCCTCTGCCTCCCCTCGCGCGCTCTGACAGCTGACATTTTCATTTTACTAAAGGGAACACATCGTTTTTATAGGCTTACGTTACCTATGCGTTGCTTCCTTCCCAACACGTTCTTTTTTTTTTTTAAGCATTTTATAACAAACCGGGGGCCGAAAGAGTTAAACACAAAGACGTTATACATAAATCACATGCACCCTGGTAAATGCCTTACCGACCCTCACTCAGGTGCAAATGCACGCAAGTTAGAACGGCTTCCACTTACTGAACCTTTGTATGCCAAGCAAGATACAAGGGGCGGGACATGGTAAATACTGAAGATGAGGTATTCCTCACTGAATCCTAGAGTATTCAGGATTGAATGGTGAAAGAGGTGGCACATGCACTCAATCTCAGATTCAAAGGCTAGTCAAAGTTTCTAAAGGGACTTAACATGAGCAAATAGGAAAAAAAAACCATATAAGGTTCAAGGAACAGTAAGTAGTTTGGAGCAAGAGGTTTTTGATAGAAAATAATAATGGGTAAGATAGGTTTAGAGTCTTGGACATCATGAAATGCCTTGAAATTTAGGTAGTAGTCAAAATTAGTTCAAAGGCATATAGATTAAGCTTCATGGCTTGAGAACAAACTAGAGTCTGGTACTACCACCTACTGACTGATCATCCAGTTGTGTGACTTTGAGCAAGTCACTTAACTTTGTTAAAAACTTAGCCAGTTTTATTATCTGAAACTCAAAACAATTTAATACCTCCCCGCTGTGGTAAAAATTGAATGAAATTCTGTATGTAAACTCACAGTGCCTGGTACATACTAAATGCCCAATTCATCTAACAAATATACCAGGTGCTGAATATGGCAGTAAAGAACAGACAAGGGGTGCCTGGGTGGCTCAGTGGTTTAGGCCTCTGCCTTCACCTCGGGTGGTGGTCTCAGGGTTCTGGGATCGAGCCCCACATGGGGCTCTCTGCTCAGCAGGGAGCCTGCTTCCCCCTCTCTCTGCCTGCCTCTCTGCCTACTTGTGATCTCTCTCTCTGTCAAATAAATAAATAAAAATCTTTAAAAAAAAAAAAAAGAACAGACAAAACTCTCTGCCCTCATACAGCCTACATTCTAGTGGGGATAAGCAGATAACAACAATGATACACAGCATGATAGTGATCAGTGTGCTCCTGATTAAGAGGATAGTAGGATGCTATTACCTTTTTGTTACGAAAAACCCACAAAATTCAGGTATGTCAGGATTTGCTAACTGACTGATGATAAATAATGAGGAAAACAAAAGCATTCCAGTGTTTGAAATCTGGAACACTAAAATTGTAGCCTGAAAGAACTACAAAACTAAGAAAGGAAACTATTTTGGAAGGAGTTGGGAGAGATGATGAACATAGCTGTTTAAGGGATATTTATAGGGCACTGTTTTCCAGGATGCCCAAGATTACACCTCACATGAGAGATTAGACTTAAAGAAATGAATTTTACGGGCACCTAGGTGGCACAGTCAGTTAAGCATCAGACCCCATTTAAGTGCAGGTCCTGATCTCAGGGTTGTGTGATTGAGCCCTGGCAAGGGCTCCACCCTGGGCATGCTTAAGATTTTCTCTCTCCCTCTGCCCCTCCCACTCCTCCCTCTCAAAAAAAAAAAGTCATACAGAAAAAAGGTTATAGCAGTAAAAGATGAACTTCTGAAGGAATGTGATTAAAACCACATAACTTATTTTCTCATCCAAACTATAAATTCCACACTAACAGTTTTCTTCTGTATTTTTTTTAAAATCCTCCATACCAGAAAGAAAGAAAGAAAGAAAGAGAGAGAGAGAGAGAGAGAGAGGAAAGAAAGAAAGAAAGAAAGAAAGAAAGAAAGAAAGAAAGAAAGAAAGAAAGAAAGAAAGAAAGAAAGAAAAAAAGAAAGAAAGATCCTCCATACCATCTAATTGGGAATCCATTATGGGTTTAATTTCTACAGACTAGGAAAGCATCACAGAGGCATATGTCTGATTAAAAACCTTACTATAGGAGCTCTGTACTGTATAAAAATGCCAGTTTCCTGGGGCACCTGGGTGGCTCAGTACAGGAAAATAAAACACTCCTGAGCATACATGTGCTTGCTTGCTTTTCTTTCTTTCTTTCTTTTATAGTAAATCAATAAATCTTTTTTTAAAAACCCTTACATATAAAAGGGGTCTAGGAGATGATGGGAGGTAACACAAGCATGTTTAAGAGACATTTAGGGAGCCAGGATAAATGCAAGATAATTGGGATATTAGATTCGTTCTGGAGATTAGATTGGTAAAGGTGGGCACAGTGAATACGGAATATTATATGAACACTTAAATGAATTAGTCAGTTCCTACCACTCAGATCATTCAGGAAGAAAACTTTTTTCCCTATTTTACCTTTCAGATCATTGCCTGAGATGGTTTCTTGGTTTTACCTTGCTTACCAGCATCTCAGCCTTCCAAAACAAAGCAAAAATTTAAAATATAACTGAAATTTAGACATTTGGTTTCCATCCCTCTTGCAAGCTTGATTACAGAAACCTAATTGAATGTGGTGGTTACACAACTCCTATAACTACACACTAAAAAAGGTATATTTTAGGTATATTTTGCTGTACCTAAGTTATACCTAGAAAAAGAAAGAGAATGGGAAAAAAGGAAAAGGGATGAACTGGGGAAGAAAGGGAAAACTATAATAATCTGTATTTTCAGAAAGCAGCAACCTCGATTTCTTTTAATCAACTTTTTATGACATCCAATAGTCTCTTTTTGCAGTTAGGGTTCTGATATGGACTTAATTGTGTCCCCTCCCAAAAATTCATATGTTGAAACCTTAGCCCTCAATACTTCTGAATGTAACTATAATTGATGAGAATATCTTTAAAGAAGTGATTAAGTTAAAAGGCTATTAGCATGGGGCCCTAATCCAACATGACTGATGTCCTTATACAAAGAGAAAGCTATACCACAAATACATGTACACAGAGGAATGACCCTATGAAGAGGCAGCAAGAGGATGGCCATCTGAAGCCAGAGAGACATCCTCAGAAGAGTGCAGCCCTGCTGGTACTTTGATCTTGGACCTCCAGACCAGAACTGCAAGAAGATTAATTTCTGTTTTGTTTTGTTTTTTAATTTCTGATGTTTAAGCCACCACCATTCTGTGGTATTTTGTTATGGAAGCCCTAGCAAACTAAGATATGTTCCATTTTTATTTACTCAAGGTACCTTCCAAAAGGGCACTTTCTGTCATTTATGGTGAGCTACAATCTTTCTATCTTTTGCAACTCAAAAGACTTAAAATATGACCCATTCTTTCAAACCAGTTATTATGCTTGTGGACATTTATGCTAAGGAAATAAGTGAGGAACTGTGTGAAGATTTAGCTACAACAATTTCAACACTATTCATAGTAGAAAAAAATTGCAAACTACCTAATTTCCCTCAGATGGTTAATTAAAAAAATAAGGAAATAATTATTCTCTAGCTATAAATATTATGAAGCACTTAAAGTGATATTTTAGAGAAAAAATTATGACTTGGGCTTACGTATGAATCTTACACCATCATGATTATATGTGAAAGGTTACATTACTTATTTTACCAAATTAAGTCTGACTCTGAACCCCACAGTTGACAGAAAGACAAAAATGCCATTACTGGGGCTCCTCTCACATTTTTCACTCAAAGGCACTTGCCTCTCTCCATTTCCCCTCTTGGGCAATCTAAGACTAATACTCCAAATAAAATGCTTTTTGTTTAAAAAATATATTGAAAAAAGAGAACCTGATGTGTCAAAGAATCAAGTAGCCCATGCTAGTTCATATGCTAATTAATAAATAATATAATAAAATAATTTTATATATATGTATTGAAAAAGCCACCATGAGGACTGGCTTTAAAAGGGACTGTCCAGGGGCGCCTGGATGGCTCAATGGGTTCAAGCCTCTGCCTTCAGCTCAGGTCATGATCTCAGGGTCCTGGGATCGAGCCCCACATCGGGCTCTCTGCTCAGCAGGGAGCCCGCTTCCTCCTCTGTCTCTGCCTGCCTCTCTGCCTGCTTGTGATCGCTCTCTCTGTGTCAAATAAATAAATATTTTATAAAAATAAAAGGGACTGTCCTGAGGCAAAAGAATACACAGAGCTATTTAATCTGTGGAGATACGAACTGTATCTTATTTGAATGTTTGTGTATTCCTTTTCCTTGGATGCAAAATGTAGGCTTTCAGAAGGGAATTGTATCAGTTTCCTTCATGTGCGAGGAGATGTGAAAGGAGAAGGGTTTGGTGTAAAAAAATGACTGCTTCCCCCAAGTATAGGAGAAGTGATGAGATAAAAGGTACAAGCTTCCAGTTACAAGGTAAGTCCTGGGGATGTAATGAACCACATAGTGACTATAGTTAACAATCATGCTCTGCATATGTGAAAGTTGCTAAAAGAGTAAATCTTTTTTTTTTTTTTAAGAGACTAGATCTTAAAAGTCCTTATCACAAGGGAAAAAAACTAATTTTATATGGTGAAGAATGCTAATTCAACTCGTGGTAAGCATTTTGCAATATATACATATAGCAGGTCATTATGTTATATATCTAAAAGTAATACAATGTTATAGGTCAGTAAACTCTCAATTTTTAAAATTAAACATTTTTTTAAAAAAGAAGTAACAGAAGCTTCTGGCTACACACAAACACAGAGGCAACAGCAGAGGCTGGACACTAATGATCTTGAAAGCAAGGAAAGCTACCTTGGTTTTGGAACCAGATTCATGTTCCCGACCCCAAATAAACTTGTAATTCTTACAAGTAAAATTCTAGGAATGACATATTGAATTTAGAGCCAGATGCACCGGAGGTTGGGGTAGATTATCAGAAGCAGAGAATAGTACAAACAATGTTTTGTGTCCCCCAAAAGTCATATGTTGAAGCCTAATCCCCAGTGTTCTGGTATTTTGAGGGAGTGGTACTTTGGAAGGTAATGAGAGTGGATGTCTTGTGAATGGAATTAGTACCCTTATAAAAAGAGACCCCAAAATGCTTTCTAGTCTTCCTTCTATTATGAGGACACAATGAGAAGATGGCCAACTACAAACCAAGAACTAGGTACTTATCAGACACCAAATTTGTAGAGACCTTGATTTTAGATTTCTCAGCCTCTAGAATTAGAGGCTAGAAAGAAAGAAGTTTTCTTTCTCTTTTCCTTCCTTCCTTCCTTCCTTCCTTCCTTCCTTCCTTCCTTCCTTCCTTCCTCCCTTCCCTTCCCTTCCCTTTCCTTTCCTTTCCTTTCCTTTCCCTCTCTCTCTCTCTCTCTCTCTCTCTCTATCCTTTCTTTTCTTTCTTTTTCTTTTATGAAAGAGAGAAAGACAGAGAGAATCTTAAGCAGGCTCCATACCTAGGGTGGAGCCCATGCAGGGCTAAATTTCACAACCCTGAGGTCATGACCTAAGCCAGTATCAAGATTCAGACACTTAACTAAGCCACCCAGGGGCCCAAGGAATAAATTTCTGTTGTTTATAAGCTAGCCAGTCTCTGTATTTTTCTTATAGCAGCCTCAATGAACTAAGACAGAAGACTTAACAATTTGACATTTCTCAGAATATCTCTGCCCTAAAATATACATACCCAAGTACAAACACATGCACAAACTCACATCAGAATATAAGCCTCCTAAAATAAAAGCATTTAGACCATTCCATTTTTATTTATTTATCATATTGAATTCATTGATGGCTAGGTACTGTGGATAAGTCCCTGGCCTTCAGAAGCTCAACAGTTTTGGAAGTAGTAGTACAAGAGAGATTACAAATATAATGTGTTGGGACAGAAATGAGCAGAAATCCAATCTGTAAATTCTTCTGATAGAAGCTAACTTCAGAAGTAGGTGTAAGAGGCCTACAAAAAGATAATGGCGGGGCGCCTGGGTGGCTCAGCCGTTAAGCATCTGCCTTCAGCTCAGGTCATGATCCCAGGGTCCTGGGATTGAGCTCCGCATCAGGCTCCCTGCTCAGGGGGGAGCCTGCTTCTCCCACTACCATTCCCCCTGTTTGTGTTCCCTCTCTCACTGTGTTTCTCTGTCAAATAAATAAAATCTTTAAAAAAAAAAAAAAAAGATAATGGCATTCCAAGTACAGGAAATGTACATATACCTACTGTGTTTGGAGTTTCCCAAGTAAATAGTAAGGGTGTGATGGTGTATCACCTTCTTATTGCTGCTGTAACAACTTACCACAAACTTAGTGGCTTAAAAACACAAATTCATTATCTTATAGTCTGTACGTCACAAATCAAATACATCTCTCAGTGGGTCAAAAATCAAGGTGTTGGCAGGGCTGTGTTCCTTTCTCAAAGTTACAGGGGAGAATCTGATTACTTGTCTTTTCCATGTTCCTTAGGCAATCCATATTTCTTAGCTTTTGGCACCCTTCCACCTTCAAAGCCATCAATAGCCAGTTGAGTTTTACACGGGATCATTATGACACTGATTCTTCTATCTCGCAGATAATCCAGGAAAATCCTTTTACTTTAAAGTCAAGTGATTAGCAACCCTAAAGCCATCTGCAACTTTAATTCCCCCTTGCCATAAACACAATATATACATAGGCCCCCAGGATTAAAAAGTGGACATCTTTGAGGTAACCGTTATACTGCCTACCTCAGATGGGATAAAAGAAAATGAGGCTAGAATGGTAAGTAGGGGTTGGATCAGAAGGATTATGGATTTCTTTGGAAAATTTTCCAGCTTTTAGTTTTATAAAGAACATGATGCCACTGACAAGTTTTAAAGACAAGGATAACAGAGATTTACATTTAGGAAGACTATCCCAGAGATAATGTGTAGAAGAGAGATTAGAGTGGGGTATGACATAAGAGCCCATTTGGAATGCCAGTGTGGTACAGAATACCGGTTAGCATCTCCAAGGCCAGAAGTAAGGCAGAGGAGGTAGGAATTGGGTGAGAAGGACGAATTATTTGAGAGAGAATTAAGAGTTGGAATTGACCTAATGTGGTGATCAACTGATCTTAGTGGGTTAAGTTTCTTATTTTATGATAAGGTAGATCATGATGTCATTCACCAAACTAGTGAATTTTGAAAAGAAGACAAGTCAGAGAGATCTTCTGTTTCACAGCTGTTGTTGCTGCTGCTGCTGCTGTACCAGCCGTCAACTGCCTATCATTAGGTTTTTTAGGTCAGAGATAAATATGTATCTTTTGAAGCCTCTCTCTTTTCTTTTTTTGAAGACTCTCTTAAACTAATGTGTCAGACCATTGAGAAAAGCAAGTTTTTAATTTTACCTGTTAAGTCCATCTTCGGCTTCTAGTTTCAGCCTGTAGTATAGTTGGGAATGTGGACAAGATTATGAGCTTGTATGAGTTAGACAAGACTAACTCATACAAGAGGATTCCAGGATCTCTACTTTTGTCTTGCAGATAAATATCCACCGGACCACCAATGTTATTCAATGCCTGATGCTAAGTGTTATACATGATCTTAATAAGTCCTCACATGGATCTTTTTTTTTTTTTTTTTTTTTTAGATTTTATTTATTTATTTGACAGAGAGAGAGAGATGACAAGTAGGCAGAGAGGCAGGCAGAGGGAGAGGGGGAAGCAGGCTCCCTGCTGAGCAGGGAGCCCGATGCGGGGCTCGATCCCAGGACCCTGAGATCACTCACATGGATCTTGAGAGGTGTATTTTATTATTACACCGATCTTTCAGCTGAAAAAACTGAAGCTTTAGGATATTACAGTGCCCACGGTCTGGCAACTATTTACTACCCAGCCTTCCATTACACACAAAAAGTTTGTGCCCAACATGTCATATAATGGACTAGAAACAGGAAAATAAAGTACAACAATAAGGAGGAGGAGGAGAAATACATTACTGTCCTTCTGAATCCCTTGCTTATATTTCTCAACTTAATTAAAAATCCTTTAAAAATTCAAGGAAGATGTTACCATTTTCACATCATTAATGTGTCTAGCTAACCTCACTTGAGCACAGATTGTCATCATTGTAAATGACAATTTGAGCAGAGAAGAGTGTTTAACTGAAATTTGAATCTTTCAGTGTGAAGAGCCACAAAGGAAAAACTAAAAGATGGAAAACCAAAAGGCAGAATGAGAAGGAAGAGGGATGACAGGGTGCCTGGGTGGTCCAGTCAGTTAAGCATTCAGCTTTCAGCTCAGATCTTGATCTCAGGGTTGTGACTTCAAGCCCTTCACTGAAAGAATGAAGAGGGATGAGATGAGCCCTCCCCCCACCAACACACACACATACACATCAAAAAAGATAAAATCTCATGAGGAAAGCCTTAGAACATTTTCCTATGATTCAGGAACTAGAGTTAGAAGGGTTTCATGAATATGCAAACTAAACACACTTTCCATAGTTTCTTCCTAAAAATCCATTAAATGACAGTAAAAAAAAATTTAAAGGACATAAACCCTTGTTAGGGACTGGGCAACTCCCCAGACTCATCTCTTGAATCCCTAACCCCACAATGTGACTAGATTTAGAAAGAGGATCTTTAGGGAGCTAACTGAAGTTAAATGAAGTCATAAGAGTTGGGCTCTAATCCACTATGAATGGTGTCCTTATAAGAAGAGAAAAGGGAGCACCTAGGTGACTCAGTCAGTTAAGCATCAGACTCTTGATTTTGTCTCAGGTCATGATCTCAGGGTGGTGAGATCAAACCTTTTGATGGCTTCATGGTGGGTGTGGAGGCTGCATGGGATTCTCTTGCTCCCTCTGCCCCTCCCCGACCCACCCTCCCAAACCCCACTCATGCTCTCCCATTCTCTCTCTCTCAAAAAAAAAAAAAAGAGAGAGAAAGAGACACCAGAGATCTGTCTCTCTCCACGTGTACACAGCAAAGAGATCATGTTTGAATAGAAGAAAGCGCTGTCTAAAAGCCAGAAAGAGAAGTCTCACCAGAAACCAACCCCTATGGCATCTGGATATCTGAACTCCAGAGTGAGGAGAAAATAAAGCTTTGTTATTTAAGTCACCCAGTGTATGGTAGTGTGTTAAAGAGCCACCTAGAAGTATCCACGTGTATAAGAACTCACTCATTTCTATCTACAATCTGCCTATACGTAACTTGCCTGAATGTCTGTAAGTAAAATTACATCAGATTTAGTAATTTACTAATGAACTCCTTACATTCCTCAAAATCGCATAAATTATGTAACTTTTGGTTTTGAATTTTATGAGTTATATTTATATTACCCCAAAACTTACATTTTTAATATACTATTTTTACTTAAGTCCAGTAAGAACTTCAAATTTTTTCGATATTTATTTCCTTCAGCAAATTTTATACTGAGTATTTTTACTCTCCACGAGGCATGTGTCAGACCATTGAGAAAAGCAAGTTTTTAATTTTACCTGTTAAGTCCATCTTCGGCTTCTAGTTTCAGCCTGTAGTATAGTTGGGAATGTGGACAACTGAGAAAGCTTCTTTTCCTCACTTATACATAAAACTGTGCACTGAGATCAAATGTCCATCAACCTAAAGAGTGACAGTACAGAGCGAGATTTAATTTGTAAAGTGTTCTATACTCAGACCCGTGAATTCATACACCATACACATTTTGAGTCTTCAGGAATCTGGTCCTGCCTCTTTTCTTTTCTTTTTTTTTTTTATTTAATTTTATTTTTTCAGTGTTCCAAGATTCATTGATTATGCACCACACCCAGTGCTCCATGCAATACATGCCCTCCTTAATATCCACCACCAGCCTCACCAAAGCCCCCACCCCCCCTCCGCTCCAAAACCCTCAGTTTGTTTCTCAGAGTCCACAGTCTCTCATTTCTAAATACATACTGAGCAGAGCAGAGCAGAGGTTAGTCTAGGCAGTAAACTGCAAAAGGGGTACTTAGTGTAATTGTTCACTGAATTCAGATTTTTTGTAAACCCTTTCTGGATCATTCAGGATCTAAACAACATTCTTAGTTAAATGATATTTATTACCATAATTTCAGAAGATTAATATTAGAGAAAATATTTTTTCAACTAAAACCAGGAGAACAACAGTGAGAAAAATAAAAATAGGCAAGATTTATAAGAGCAACAGGTAATGATGATTATCAGCTATGAAATCAAGAATTATGCGCTCCTTAAGGAACTTATTTCATATGAGACTCACTGGCTGAGATCTCTCACCACATACAGCAGTGATTTGTTTGTTTGGGATTGGCCGTGTGCACAGCCTAATTTACATGGTATCTATTTTACTTTGCTGCCCAAGATTCTGAATATGGTCTATTTTCCAACTTCTGAAATGAATATATAAAGCACTTTTCATTCATCAGTATCCTTTAAGGAGTTCAAAACTGCACATCATTCTGTTCAAATTCTAATAATTTGCTAATTCTCATCTAATTTCCATTGGCTTTGGGGCATTTATTTATTTTTATTTTTATGTCAGAGAGAGAGCACAAGCAGGCAGAGAGGCAGAGGCAGAGAGAGAAACAGGCTCCCCACTGATCAAGGAGCCCGATGAGGGACTCGATCCCAGGACTCTGGGATCATGACCTGAGCCGAAGGCAGTGGCTTAACCAACTGAGCCACCCAGGCGTCCCATTGGGGCATTTATTTTTAACCTGGGTCTGACATACTTATCTACAGCATCCAGCCAAAGTAGATAGCAATACATTTTCTAAGTTTTATCACAAGTTTGAGCACGGTTTTGTAAAAACACTGCATTGATCTTACTGGCACATTCAAAAATTCTACTAGAAATAGTTAAATTCCATTATACCTAAGCACTTACTGTTAACAGTGCTCCTTATTACCCTGAATTTCCATTTCAAAGAATCTTCTTATTCTACATCTGGAATCTTAGTTAAGCTAGAGCATGGAAACACCCATTAATGGTCATTCAGCTCCAAAACTTTCATGTGACACATGTGGCCCAGTGAGTTGAAATGCTATGTCCAGAGGCACGCAAGCAGCTGGTGACAGAGTTCTAACCTCTCACTTTCAGTCAACAACTTGGTCACACATGGCTAAGCCCATTAACACTCTTGCTGGTACAGTTTCTGGGTAGGCTTCATTTAGAAAATAAAAACCTTGCTGAAGCAGGGGTTGGGTCATCATTGTACACTTGCAGTTATCACCTGTCTGAAGCCGACTAACCGACCGCCTGTCATAAAGGAAGTCTTGAGGCTCAATTTCTCTTGACTCAAAATAAGATTAAAATATGAGGTTTGGGTATTTGAATGAGATTTTGCATCTAGAAGATAAAGCTGCAAGAAAATTGGTATTAAACCAGTATTCACCCCAGACCTGCTCCCAGCCCTAAGTCAGCTCAGGGAGCCCTGGCAAAGGGGAAAGAGCAGAAAGGCACCTTCATCTACCAAAGGTCAGAATGGCCTGTTCCTTTTCTTTCCACTACACTTTAGCTTTTGGGTTAGAAAGAGTAACAAAAAACCAAAACTGCTGAGGCGTCCTGAGTTCATCTGGCATTAATTTCTGGAAGCATGTATCAAACCAGAATATCCCACTTCTCTTACAGAAAGGGGAAAATTAAAGACTTCTGCTGAATTTTTCTGGCAAAAATTAAAAAATGTCTTTTCATGTGCAAGTAATTTTTCCTACATATTGGGAGCTATAAATATGTATGTCAAATATGAAATTTACTTCATACTTCTAAGTGTAAGAAAAGCCATGTTCTTTATTAACAAATTAAATCTCATCCTAATCCAGCACTCCTTAAGCTGATGGAATTTAACCTCAGTCAATAGTGGGGCCACGTCCTGTCCACAGAACAAAAGTTTCAGGTTTACACAGTCCAGAATACTCAGGGACAACTCTCTGATCTTTGGTCACTGCTGATACGTTCTTTATCTAAGACAACAGGGTCACCTCCAGGAAGGTGGTTCTGCTTCCTAACGCTTACGTCTGAGCTGCAGTGGGGGCTCCTTACCAAGGCTAGGAGCCCCAACACAAAGGTTCAGGTACCCATTGTACCACAGAGCCATTCCACACTAAAGACAGGCCACATCCCCAGGAGGTTACAATGGAGCAACACAGAGGGAATGAATCCTGGTCCTCAGTACTCAGTGGAGCTCTCCTCCCCCAAATAAATCTCTCTTTGAGGTTTCTATAGTTGACTCTCCCTCCTGGGTTCTTGCCTCTCTCCCCTCTTGAGACCACCTAACATGAGGCCTTCAAAGAATTTAACTTTGAGGGGCGCCTGGGTGGCTCAGGTTATGATCCCAGGGTCCTGGGATCGAGCCCTACATCGGGCTCCCTGCTCGATGGGAAGCCTGCTTCTCCCTCTTTAGCTCCCCCGTGCTTGTGTCCCTTCTCTCACTGTCTCTGTCAAATAAATAAATAAAACCTTTAAAAAAAAAATCATTTACCTTTGAAAAATAGAATGCAATTGATCTTCCTGAGAGAAAACTCAAAGAAAGCAAGCAGAAAAGCATTCTTGGACTAGGGCAGGAAAACAGAACAAAAGGCAAGCTAGTGTCTCAGTAAATTTTCCTACCACATGTGTCTTCTTGCTAAATTATTTGAAAGTAGATACAGAAGAGTCCTCTTTCTCCATCCCTCTTCACACTTCTGAGTTATGCCTCCTGCAGGCACAAGTTTAAAGCAATCTGTGACTAAACTTTGAGGCCAAGAAGCATCCTGGGACAGTTTCTAGACAAATGGTTTCAGGCAGTTTCTAGACTGATTCGGGGGGCATCCTTGCTCATGTTGTGCTCTTATCAGTTTTAGGGACCTAGAAGTGATTTATCATATGTCCCCTAAGTCAGTGAATGAGACTACCATCTAGCTAAGGTTGCTACATGTCTTTTCTTTCTTTTAATTTAAATTCAATTAGCCAACCTATATTACATCATTAGTTTCAGATGTAGAGTCAGTAATTCATCAGTTGCAGTGCTTATCACATCACGTCATCACGTGCCCTCCTTAATGCCCATCACCCAATCAGCCCATCCCCACACCCACCTCCCCTGTAGCAACCCTCAGTTTGTCTCCTATACTTACGAGTTTACACGTCTTTTTTCTTGACAGCTAGCCCACCACCAATTCCAGACACGCTGAACTGCTTGCAGTTCTAAACGACACACCGTCTGAGCTCCAGGCTTTTGCATACGTGATTCCCTCTGCCTAAAACAATGTGACACAGGCTTTTCATATATAGCGTACACACACACAAAAGGATAATATTTGTACAACATTCAGTAATAAACTGAAAATGTTTTGGTTAATCTATACAGGCCTTGCTGAAAAAAATTCAGTAGAGAAGATATATAATAAGACATCAAAATGTTTTTATGAGAAACTTTAAAGCTAAAGTTTATACATAAAGTTTATTTATGTATACGTAAACAGTTACTTATACATAACTGTTCTTTTTATTTTAAAAATAATTCCAAATTTATTAAAAAGTTACAACAATAATAGTGCAAATAACTTTTTCCAGGAACAGTTGAGAGTGAGTTGCCAACATGATGGATGCCCCAGGGCCCCTGTTAACACTTCAGTGTATAATTGGTATAAATAAGAACATTCTCCTATATAACCACAAAACAACCATCACACTTAGAACTAACGGTGATCATCCATTATTAACTAACCCACAAGCCCAGTTCAAGTTTTAACAATCGTCCGAATAATGTGAAGGGTTTGAGTCCAGGAACACACGTTGTGTTTAGTTTTCATACCTGCTGAAGCCTCTTTCAATCTCTAATAGTACACCAATCTTTCCTTGACTCTGAGGCACTTGAGTGTTCTGGAGACCATAAGGCCACTTATTTTGTATCATGTCCCTCTATCTGGATTTGTCAGATATCCCCTCATCATTAGATCATTCACTGTGGGCAGGAATGTCACTGAAGTGACAGGTGTACCTATCACGTGGCACATGATTTCTATTTGTCTCACTATGGGTGCTATTGACTTTGATCACTCAGTTAATCACTGAGTTGATTTTTACTCCTTTGTAACTACCAACTATTTTGTAGAGAGGTATTTTGAGACTACGTAATATTCCCTTCTTTACCAAACTTTCATCCACTAGTTTCATCCACTTTAGTTTGTAAAACTAAACACAGTATAATATTAGTTATATCTTTTTATAAATGAATCTAAACATCTCATTTAACTCTAGGAAGAAACATAAAACATTTTATTTACATTTTTTGAAATATATAATGTGAAATCTTTCAGTATACTATGACTTAATTAAGTGTTCTGTAACACAACTTGGAAAAGTAACCTATTTATAACACATGATTTTATATCAGTATGTTCTAAGGTCCAAATATCAATCTAATAAACTTACATTGGAAATATAAAAAAAATAAAAATTAAAAATAAAGATTTTATTTATTTATTTCAGAGAGAGAGAGCATGAGCAGGGAGAAGGACAGAGGGAAAGGGAGGACCAGGCTCCCCACTGAGCAGGGAGCCAAACACGGGACTCGATCCCAGGACCCTGGGATCATGACCTGAGCTAAAGGCAGACACTTAACTGACTCAGCCGCCCAGGTGTCCCATACTCAATTGTTGATATCAGTGTGGACTCATGGGTTCCTATTTTGTGCGTATTTATTCCTGATATTATCATTATTTATTTTGATGCTCAAAGTATCCAGGTCTGGCCACCGGAAATTCATCCAAACTGACATCTGTGTTCTTCTGACACGTTCCCATATTCATTAAGCGCTTTTTATTTTCTTGACTAACAAAATATTTCTGGCTCATCTTGGACTTTCTCTGCCCTGTCCTGAAATGAGCTACTTCTCCAAGGAGTCTTGGTTCCTTGTAGTGGAGAATGGTACTTTGAAATCAAAATAGGGCACTAGATGTGTCCTATTCTAGGGGTACTGCTGTTCTCAGAGATGGGGGATATATGTATGCATCTACACACATAGTATATTATTTATACCTATTTATATTGCATGTATATTATCCATGCATTTACATCAACATTTCTCCATTTGTCTGTCAAACCCTGAGTTCACATCACTACTTCCAACTCCAATCCAATACCACAGAGTTATTACAGTTTTTTTCCTATTCCATATTTAGAATTCTATCCTCTAACAGTGAAAAACGTGGCTGCCATTATCCTCAATATATTTACTTACTGATTCACTCCTGCCTGTGTATACTCAACTTCCTGCCCTGCCCCCACCCTCTCACGAAGAAGTCCTCTTTACCCTCTTCAGACTCTGACAAGTTGCTGGCCCATCACTGCAGCCACATGTCATGTAGGTGCCCTCTTCATCCTACTGGGCTTCGATACCCCATGCGAGGTGACCACTACCTTTCTGCACAGATTCCCTCCCCATCCCAATCAAGCTCTGACACATGATGCCAGGCCAGCAAGTACCATTCTCAGCCCACTTAGGTAGCCAACTCCCCCTCCCAACCTAACTGCCTTCTTTTTCTCCCTCAAGGTCCAAATTCTTGTGCCAGATCCTTGCTGTCATCACCATCATCCTGGGCAGAAAACCTCCTCACCTCTCTCGAGCTCTCAACCACCACAAAGGCTGCTACCATTCTCAAAGACTCCCTCCTCACTCCATTCAGGCTCTGACACCCCATGCCAGATAGCCCCTCCCCCCAACTCGGACACAAATGCCTACTTTGCTCAGCTCTAATTTTTTTTATTGAATTATTTTATTTTTTTTTAATTTTTATTAACATATAATGTATTATTTGCCCCAGGGTACATGTCTGTGAATTGTCAGGCTTACACATTTCACAGTACTTAACATAGCACATACCCTCCCCAATGTCCACAACCCAGCCACCCCATCCCTACCACCCCCGCCTCCCAGCCACCCTTAGTTCGTTTCGTAAGTCTAGGAGTCTCTTATGCTTTGTCTCCCTCCCCATCCCTTCCTGGTTCATTTCTCTCCCCCACTCCCCCCCAAACTCCCGCCTTGCCTCTCAGATTCTTCATATCAGAGAGATCATGTGATACTTGTCTTTCTCTGACTGACTTATTTCACTTAGCATGATACCCTCCAGTTCCATCCACATAGTTGCAAATGGCCAGATTTCATTTCT
>CM053607.1:105603946-105632591 GCA_028646535.1 Procyon lotor | reverse complement strand
TAATGTCCGCATTGACTAGGTCTCTCGCCATCGGTACTATCTCTTCTTTTTTTTGTGGTGAGTTTTTCTGCCTCGTCATTTTGTCAAGGTAAGAGTAGATAGGTGAGAGAGAAAGATTCTCTGGAGTTCTGCAATTTTCACTGATTGATTAACTAGGTCTTGGCTGGATATTCTCGCTGATCTTCTGGGGGAGGGGCCCGTTGCCAGTGATTCTCAAATGTCTTTGCCCGAGGCGAAATTGCACCGCCCTTGCCAGGGGATGGGCCAAGCATGTTGCTCAGGTTCGCTCTAGGAGTCTTTGTTCCCTGAGCGCTTTCAGTACCGCCCTGGAGGCCAGGAATGAAAATGGCGGCCTCCCAGTCTCCGGCCCAGAGAAGCCGAGTGCTGGGCGCCGCGATCCTCCACACTATTGAATTATTTTAAAAGGAAGAAAGGAATGGAGGGGATGGAGAGATGGACACAGACTACATGTAATTCCTGCTAAAGAATTTCTAATGATAATCTTTTCAATTTTTGACACTCACCATCCATAAGAAACTTTATTCATGGATAGGTGGATGAAAATTTTAATGTTTTTCATAAACATTCTAAAAATGAACCTCAAATGAAATCATAGTTAAAGAATCTGATCCCTTTGCCTTTTCTTTTATTGGCAAATAAAAGCATTCCAGGCAGAGGGAATAGCCAGTGCAAAGGTCCCAAGAAAGAAGGAAATCCAGCAGGCAGGAAATTACTGGCAGAAGAGGTCAGTGGTAGGAAAGATTTTTTGTACTAATGCAAAAAGATTTCAAATGCAATTAAACTTTTCATATCAAAATTTTAAAACAATGAAGAAGCTCTTATTTGCAGTCTATACCATAATAGCTACCTTGCAGTTACACTTAGATCCCACAAAAATGCATTTCAGTTCCAGACAGAATAATGTGCTATATATGAAGATAATAATTCCGGGCCAACACCCCAACCTGTGCCCACGAGGAATCCCTGCCCGGCCCCTTTATCTTTCAGAACAGCTATACAGTGTACTCACTGGATTCCTATATCACTGTGTTCCACTGACTCCACTCCCTTGTGTCCTCAACAGGTAGTAGCTGGCTATTTTAAACAGATGTCAAGCTAGTAGAGGACTTCCTTGGGATGCTCTCAGCACCTTGTATTGGGGTAACAAATGCCAGCTATCCTTCGAAACATTTGCTATTTGCAGGGATGATGGGCCTCTGCTGCATTATGAATGCCCTCTGAGGAGTTCAGCACAGGGATGAATGCTCTCCACGCTCTTTCCAGGTTGTACATGGTTGTGTCAAACACCGAGGGAGTTAACATCTCCTGCATACCTATAATGCATTTGAGACACACTAATTGGGTACTTCGTTCTCCTTTTTCTTCCCCTCTTTCCCTAGATAACTCTTACTCTGATTAAGAATTCAGTTTGGGAATGAGTTCAAAATCATTCATTCATTCAATTAACAAATATTTAGAAAGTGAAATTATGAAAACAGTCCCTTCTATAATTGCATCAAAAAGAATACAATATCTAGTAATAAAATTAACCAAGAAGGTAAAAGACCTGTAAACTGAAAACTACTACTATATTACTGATGAAAAAAACTGAGGATGACACAAATAAATAGAAAGATATTCCATGCTCATGGATTGGAAGAATACTGTTAAAATGTCCATACTACCCAAAGCAATTGACAGATTCAAGGCAATCCCTACCAAAATTCCCAATGATATTTTCCACAGAAATAGAACAGACAATCCCAAAATTTGTATGAAACCACAGAAGACTCTGAATAGCCAAAGGAGTCTTGAGAAAGAACACAGTAAGAAGCATCATAATTCCTGATTTCAGACTGTATTACAAAGTTGTAGTAATTAAAACAGTATGCTCTTGGTAATAAAAACAACACATAAACCAATACAACAGAAAAGAGACTCCAGAAATGGACCTTCAACTCTATGGTCAACAATTGAGGAAAAAATATCCAATGGAAAAAAGTCTCTTTAATAAATGGTGGGGGGAAAATTGGACAGCTACATACACAAGAATGAAACTGGACCATTCTCTTACACCATACACAAAGATAAACTCAAAATGGATGAAAGACCTCAATGTGAGACAGGAATCCATCAATATCCTAGAGGAGAACATAGGCAGTTACCCCTCTGACATCGTCCACAGCAACTTCTTTCAAGACACATCTCCAAAGGCAAGGGAAATAAGAGCAAAAATGAACTTTAGGGACTTCCATCAAGATAAAATGCAAAGACGCAGCCCACAGAATGGGAGGAGATATTTGCACATGACACTACAGACAAAGGGCTGATATTCAAGATCTATGAAGAACTTCTCAAACTCAACAGCCAAAATGCAAATAATCAAGTCAAAAAATGGGCAGAAGACATGAACAAAAACTTCTCCAAAAACACAAATGGCCAAGAGACACATGTTCAACATCATTAGCCATCAGGGAAATTCAAATCAAAAACACACTGAGATACCACCTTACACCAGTTATAATGGCAAAAATTAACAAGGCAGGAAACAACAAATTTTGGCAAGTATGTGGAGAAAGGGAAACCCTCTTGCACTGTTGGTGGGAATGCAAGTTGGTACAGCCACTTTGTAAAACAGTATGGAGGTTCCTCAAGATGTTAAGAATAGAGCTACCCTATGACAGAGCAATTGCACTACTAGGTATTTACCCAAAAGATACAGATGTAGTGAAAAGAAGGACCATGTTCACCCCAGCGTTCATAGCAGCAATGTCCACAATAGCCAAACTGTGGAAGCAGCCAAGATGCCCTTCAACAGATGAATGGATAAAGAAGATGTGGTCTATATATAAAGTGGAATATTACTCAGCCATCACGAAGGATGAATACTTACCATTTACATCAACATGGATGGAACAGGAGAGGATTACGCTGAGTGAAATAAGTCAAGCAGAGAAAGACAATTATCGTATGGTTTCACTCTTATGTGGAACATAAGCAATAGCATGGAGGACAAGAGGAGAAGGAACGGAAATCCAAAGGGGGAGAAATCAGAGAGGGAGATGAACCATGAAAAACTACAGACCCCAAGGAAAAATTCTGGAATTTCAGAGGGGAGGAGGAGGGGAGGGGGTAACAGAGTGATGGGTATTGAGGAGGGCTCCCGCTGTGATGAGCCCTAGATGTTATACTTAACTAATGAATCACTGAACACTGCATCAAGGACTAATTATGTTCTATATAGTGGCTAACTGAACATAACATTAATTAATTAAGTTTTTAAAAGCCCAGGGGCACCTGGATGGCTCAGTTGATTAAGCATCTGCCTTTAGCTCAGGTCATGATCTAAGGGATCTAGGATCGAGCTGCAAGTGTGGATCTCTGCTCAGTAGATAGCCTGCTTCCCCCTCTCTCTCTACCTGCCTCTGCCTACTTGTGATCTCTCTCTTTCTCTGTCAAATAAATAAAATCTTAAAAAAATAAAAAGGATATAAAGCCCAGAAATAAACCCATGCATGTGTGGCCAATTAATTCATGGCATAGGAGCCAAGAATATACAATGGGGAAAGAGTAACCTCTTTAATAAATGGTGTTGAAGAAACTGGACAGCCACAAGCAAAAGAATGAAATGAGACAAATATCTTATACCAAACACAAAAATCTTCTCAAAATGGATTAAAGACTGAATATTAGATCTGAAACTACAAAACTCCTACAAAAAAGCACAGAGGGTAAGCTCCCTGACATCAGTCTTGGCAATGATTTTTGTGACAATGATTTTTGTGACACCAAAAGCAAAAATGAACAACTACAAGTACATCGAACGAAAAAACTCCTGTTGATTTCATCAACATAAGGAAAAGGCAACCTGTGGAATGGGAGAACACATTCACAAGTTATATATCTAATAAGGGATATACAAAATATATCAAGAACTCTTACAATTCAACAAAAAAATCCAATTTATAAATGGGAAAAAAATCTAAATAAACATTTTTCCAAAGACAACATACAAATAGCCAACAGGTGTTTGTTAAACACATGAACAGCATACTAAAAGGTGTTCAACATTACTAATGAGCATAAAAATGCAAATTAAAACCACAGGGAGACATCATCTCATTCCTGTTAGAATGGCTAATATCAAAAAGACAAAACATAACAAGTGTTAAAGATGTACAGAAAAAGGAACTCTTGTGCACTGTTGCTGAGAATGTAAATTGGTGCAGTCCCTATAGAAAACAGTGTGGAGGTACCTTAAAAATTTTTAAATAGAACTACCATACAATCTAGAAATTCCACTTACGGGTATTTATCTGAACTCTCCAAAAGGTATCTGCACCCCCATGTTCCTTACAGCATTATTTATAATACCCAAGACATGGAAAAAACCTAAACGTCCACTGATGGATGAATGATTTTTTTTTAAAGATTTCGTTTATTTATTTGACAGAGAGATCACAAGCAGGGAGAGCAGCAGGCAGAGAGAGAGGGGGAGAAGCAGGCTCCCCGCTGAGCAGAGAGCCCAATGCGGGGCTCGATCCCAGGACCCTGAGATCATGACCTGAGCTGAAGGCAGAGGCTTAACCCACTGAGCCACCCAGGTGCCCCAAAACCACTGAAGATTTTAAACAAGGAAGTAACATGACATGATATCTTAAAATTTAAAAGATGACTGGCTGCTCTATGAATCATGGACTGAAGAACAGAGGCAAGGAAACAAAGAGAGGTAGTAGTCCGGGCAATAGATGGTGATGTCTAGGACTAAGCTCGTAGAAATTAAAGAAAGTAGATAAATTCAAATACACTAGGGTGGCACAGTTAAAAGTAACTTGATATAGGATGGGATTGAGGGACTTGATATAGGATTTAAGAGAACAGGAGGAATCAAGAGTGGCTCCCAGGCTTCTGACTTAAGCAACGAGGTGGACAGCAATTCCATTTACTCAAATTTGTAAGACCGGGAGAGGGGGCGGGTCGCCATGGGTGAAAAACCACAAGTTTGGTTTTGGACATGTTAAGTCTAAAATTCCCATTAGACATCTATGAAGAGTGATTAAGTAAACAATTGGATAGACGGGTATGCATATTAGGGAAGTGTCAGAGCTAAAGATAGAAATTTGGAAGCAATTTTCACATAGTATTTAAAGACATAAGACAAGATGACATGGTAAGAGCGTATAGAAAAGATACCTCAAGAAAGAGCCCTGGCACTGGGTGTTATACGCAAACAATGTATCATGGAACTCTACATCAAAAACTAATGATGGGGGCGCCTGGGTGGCTCAGTTAAGCGGCTGCCTTCAGCTCAGGTCATGATCCCAGAGTCCTGGGATCGAGTCCCACATCGGGCTCCTTGCTCGGCAGGGAGCCTGCTTCTCCTTCTGCCTCTACCTGCCCCTCTGCCTGCTTGTGCTCTCTCTCTCTGACAAATAAATAAAATAAAAATCTTTAAAACAAAACAAAAAAAAACTAATGATATACTGTATGGTGACTAACATAACATAATAAAAAAATTAATGAATGAGGAAAAAAAAAGAGAAAGAGCGAGCTCTGGGGCATTCCCACACTTAATACCTTGATGGAATAAAAGGAGAATGAAGAGGAAGATAAGGTAAACACACGAAAGAGACTGAGAAGAAGCAACAAGTGAGAAAGGAAAAAAAAAAGTGGTAAGTTGTAATGTCTTAAAAGCCCCAACAGGGAAGTGTTTCACAAATGAGGGCTGCTGTAACAGAATACCATAGACTGGGTGGCTTAACCAACAGGTATTTATTTCTCAGAGTTCTGGAGGCTAGAATTCTGAGATCAGGGTGCCAGCTTGGTCAGGGACTTGGTGAGGGCCCTCTTCCTGGTGTACAGCCTTTTCCCGGTATCCTCACACGGCTGAGAAAGAGAGAGCCCTGATCTCTTCGTTTTCTTACAAGAGAACCAAGCCCATCATGGGGACTCCACCCTCATGACCTATATAAATCCTAACTACCTCCAAAGGCACCACCTCCAAATGCCATCACACTGGGAATTAGGGTCTCCATATACAAATTTGAGGGAGGATATAAACGTTCAGTCTATAGGACATTGCTACAATATAAAAGATAAACAATCAAATGTTAGTAAGGATGTGGAAAAATTGGAGCCTTCGTACATTGCTGGTGGGAATGTGAAATGGTGTACCAGTTTGGAAAACAGTCTGGAGCTTCTCTAAAAGGCTAAACATAGAGTTACCATATGACCCAGCAATCCCACTCCTGGGGATTTTTTCAAGAGAAATGAAAACATATGTCCAAGTAAAAAGTTAAACACAAAATGTTCAGAGCAGCATTATTATCATAAGAACCCAAAAGTGGAAACAACCTAAATGTCTATTAACTGATGAATGGATAAATAAAATGTGGCATATTATGGGATATTATTTGGCAATAAAAAGGAATGAAATATTGGCACATGGTACAACATGGAGGAACTTTGAAAACATTCTCCTAAGTAAGAGAAGTCAGACACAAAAGGCCAGATATTATAGGACTCCCTTTATAGGCCATGTCCAGAAGAGGCAAATCTACAGAAACAGAAAGCAGATTAGTGGTTGCATTGGGCTGGGACAGAGGAGGAGGGAGAAATGAGGAGTGACTTCAAGTAAGTACACGGTTTCTTTTAGGGGGAACAAAAATGTGTTAACACTAGATGGTAGTGATGGCTACACAACCCTGTGAATATACTAAAAACACCGTACTGTACAATTTAAACTGGTGAACTGCATAGTATGTAAATTATATTTCAATAAAGCCATTTAAAAAAATGACAAGGGAGACGTTACCTAAATTTCACAAATAAATACTGCTGAGAGGTCAGCTAAGGTTAGAAGAGAGACCAGTGGGTTGGGTAGGATGAAGGTGATTTGTGATGCAGACCAACAGATTTTTAGCTGAATGATGGAGACAGAAGACAGATGGGGTGGACTGAAAGGGAATGACAAATGAAGCAGCATCAAAGTTTTCTTGTAAAGGGCTGCAGAGATGGGGTGATGGTGAGAGGGATATGGCATAAAATGAGGGCTTGTTTTCATAAGATGACAGATAATAGAACACGTTTGTTGATGAGAATGAATCAATACAGTGGGAGAGAGTGACAATGAAAGATAGAGAAGGTCTGTTGTTTAATTAAAGTCCTCGAAATGTGGACGCATTAGAAAGCACTAATGGAAAGGCTGGCGTGTATTCATTTCACCGGGAAGGCAGCAGAGCGCCCAGGCACACACCCTGGCACACGGCACACAGCATTAGGACGATGAGAAAGGGTTGCTAGTTTCTCCATGGAGTCTCAAGCGAGGTGACCAACTTCAAATGAGGACGACGAAGTCTACCGATCCCATTGCTATAAAACACAATCATCCCCCTAAAACATAGCAGCTCAGAAGACCGTGTTTTCCGCACAGCTTCCTGGATTTTCATCTTTGCCTAGAAGCCAGTTCTTAATTTTGGCACTGTTTGCTTTTGAAGACGCCGGGAAATTTTTAGACTAATAATTCCTGGTTCCTTTGTGTTTAACCATCTCTTCCTTGAGAGATCTCTCTTTTCTCTCAACATCTTACCATAAGCAGAAACTATAAGAGGAAGCCCGGCAGCAGCTTTATTATCCCTCTTGGCAATTTTCTTGGCTAAACCACCCAGTTCTTTATGGACGTTTGCTATTTTCCTCATGAACACAGCTGACAGTGTTGCTAAACTTTCCACTTCTACACAAAAAGGATCCCCTTTCCTTCCACTTCCAGTACTATTTTTGTTACTTTCCTTTAGCCTTCACCCACAGTCTCCTGAAGAGCCATGAGGTTTCTTTAAACAAACTCTTGAAGATGCTTCAACTTTTCTCTAGCATTTTCCTCCAAGTCCTTTCAGCTTCTGCCTACTGTTTTGTTCCCAAATTCTTGGAATTGTTTTGGTTTGTTATAAAAGAATTCCACTTTCAAGTACCAAGATCGGCAGTAGTTACCTAGGACAACTGACCCCCCAAACTCAGCAGCTTAAAACAACAAGCAGTTATTTATCTCAGTTTCTGTGAATCAGGTATTCAAAGAAGGCTTACCTGGGTAACTAGTGTTCGGGGTCTGCCAGAGGTTGTCATCGAGATCCTCCAGCCAGGGCTGGAGGATCTGCTTCCAAGACTGCTCACCCACAAGGCTTTTGGCCTTTGACCTCATCCTTGCCACGAGGCCCTCTCTGCTAAGAAGCTTTTTACATGGCAGTTGGCTTCTTTCAGGGTGAGTGATTCAAGAGCTACAGAGAGCAAGGGAAGCCACAGTGCTTTTTATGACCAAATCTCAGAAGTCATACGTAGTCACTTCTCTTTTTTTCAGTTTTGTTAAGGTATAATTCACAAATAAAACTGTAATATATTTAAAGCATACAATGTGCTGATTTCATAGATATATGTAGTCACTTCTGCCATATTAGTTTGTTTGAAATGAATCACCAGGTCAAGGGGGAGGGGACTTAAGCTCCACTTGTGGAAAGGAAGACTATTAAAGAATTTGTGGATATATTTTAAACTACTATAAGGAGGAATGAAGAAGTCCTGTGGAGAGAGAAGATGAGAAAGAGCCATTTCTGAGAGTGGTGGAATGAATTTAAGATTGATGGAAAATTTAGGAGTATTTCCAGGAAATTTGGAGTTCCCAGATATGATCTGTGATAATGAATTCAAAGGATCAGTCAGCCCCCTGAATTTGTTGTCCAGCTTAGAAGCCTTTATCCCATACTCACTCCTACTATTGCTTTTATCAGACAGATTTGCAGTATTTGTCAGTTTCCCCCACTAAATTATGAGACTTTCAGTGTCAAGGACCGTGAACTCACCCTCACATGATAGGCATTTCATGAATATTTGTAAGATAATTAAATCTGTTTCAAACTCCTGCCTTTAGTCAAGAAAAGAGGAGGGACAAGGTGGAAAAGGAAGCTGCAACACAGCCTGGAAACAGAGGAGGGTGAGAATAACAGGACAGATGGGCACTTGCAGGGTCGCAACATGATCTGGAAAGAGAGGAGCATCATTAAACTGGCCAAAGAAACTAGTTTATCACCACCCAGTTCTCGAGGTTTGCCACTAGACCAAACTCCAGCTAGCTCTGCACCCCTCCCAGTCCAGGCTTCTAGACCCAACTCTAACAAAACATGGAGTGCTTTCTATCATAGTCCTAACAAATTACCTCAAATCCAGTGATTTAAAACAACACAAATTTATTATCTTACAGTTTTACATGTAAGAAGTCTGACGCTAGTTTTCGCGGGGCTTAAATTAAGCCGTTAACAAGGCTGCATTCTTTTCTGGAGGCTGGAGCAGAGAGATGGTTTCCTTCTCGAGTCCACTCACATTCCCTGGCTCATGGTCCCTTCCCTCCAACTACAAAGCCAGGCTCGTTTCCTTCACCCTTCAAATTGCTGTTCCTCTTTTTCACTCCCATCTACCGGCCTCTCTCCCCACTCCCCTCTCTCTGACACTCTGACTTCAACAGGGAGAGGGGCCTATATCATTAGACTGTACCCACCCGGATAACCCCAAATGGTCTCCCTCTCTCAAGGCCATTGGCCATAATCCTACCTAAAAGCACTTTATGCCATATAACGTACCACATTCATAGGTCTGGGATTAAGATATGGACATCTTTGTGAAGGCTGTTTTTCTGCCTAGCACAGGGCTACAGAGATAGAAGAGGAGATGATGCCCAAATGGGAACTAAAGGAGACCAGACACTCAAACAGGTCGGAAAGCCAACAAGGCTTAAGTGCAGAAGGAAATTTTTAACTTTGATGGCTCCGTTTCCTTAGCACTACACAGGAGGTCAAAAATTCTAGATGGTGAAGCAGGGCACAGGGGGTAAAGAGAAGAGTGGGTACCAAATCGAGAAAATACCACAGACAGACAAATTTCTGTGCCCCCAAACTATTGCTGTGATTTGATGGTTTCAAAGTTAAACACACACAACCATATATTGCTTCTCTTCAGTAAGTTACATATCTCAAAATAGCTCCAATTCCTTTTCCTTCCAAATTCAATGTTCTATTCACAAGCCACCAGATGGCAGAGAAGAGTAGAAAATAAATTCTTAAATACAATTTAAAAAAAATCCAAAAAATAAAAACCAAAAAACAACTTTTCTTATACTTGGAAAAATCCAGCCCTCTGGAGGTGGGGGGAGGTGGGGAGGGCAAACACAAACATTTTAAGGTAGAAAAGGCTTCCAGAGATATCAATTTCACAATTTTCCTCTAGGTGATACTGGAAAAATCTGTTAAAAATGTGTATCAAGACAGTGTAGCTAAGATCAGCTCAAAGTAGTTAAGCAAATGTATAAGTTCAGAAAAAAACTAAGAATCACTTTAAACTTAAGAAGAAGCTCCCAATGGGCACCTGGGTGGCTCAGTGGGTTAAGCCTCTGCCTTCGGCTCAGGTCATGATCTCAGGGTCCTGGGATCAAGCCCCGCATCTCTGCTCAGCGGGGAGCCTGCTTCCCTCTCTCTCTCTCTGCCTCTCTGCCTACTTGTGGTCTCTCTCTCTCTGTCAAATAAATAAATATTAAAAAGAAGAAGAAGCAGCAGCAGCAGCAGCAGCTCCCAAAACCAAAAAAACCAAACTGCCTTGGCCCTGTGCCTCCCTGAGGACACTCAACAGCTGTCTCCTGGTCATCCCCCCTCCGACATCCCACAGGCACCTCACATTCAACTTGTCCCACACAGGGAACTCACCATCCTCCTTCCACGCTTCCTCTTCCTCCTGTTGTCTACTTCAGTGAAGCATATTCTCATCCGCCTGGTTGCCAAATTCAGAAACCCAAAGGTGGTCCTTGTTGCTCTGACAAACTTCCACCTGCCAAAAGTGAGTATTTTATCATTCCTTTTTCTTCGTCTACTGGTTTGGAAATAATGCACTGGTTCTACCTCTTTCAGTAGTTATCCTAGAAATAACTGTGTGCATATTTACTTTATCAAAGCCGAAGCTAAAGAGTATCTTTACTAACTAACTTCAGGTGAGACGAAGATCTTTTAAAATGCATTAGCCCTCTCCTGGATTAAATTATGGCTGTTGTTAGTGTTGTGTATTTTACTTAGTTAACCATACTGGGACATTGTTACTGATGATTTCACAGTGTTTACCCATCCACTTGCCACCTTCTTTGCACTTCTTTCCTTCTTGCGCCTCAGCTCCTCCCACAAGAATCACTTTCCTTCTATCTCAAGTATATCCTTTAGCATTTCCTATAGGTAGCATCTGCTAGAGATCAACTCTCTCAGCTTTTGGTTTGTCAACTTTTTGTCTATTATTCTTTCACCCTCATTCAGGAAAGGTATTTTTAATTCCAGTTCTACATGGGCAGATATTTTATGTGAGCCCTTAAAGATACCACTCCACTATCCCCTGGTTTGCATTGCTGCTGTTAGGAAGTTAACTATTAATGCAGCTACTGCTCCTTTGAAGTCATCCACTCTGTTCCCCTGGTGCTTCTGAGATTTTGTTTTGTCTATTTGTTGTAGTTTGTATAATGTGTCTGGGGTGGATTTCTTTTTATTGACCTTATTTGGGATTATTGAGCTTCTTTAATTCATTCTAAAAGAGTTTCAGTCATTACGTCTTCAAATATTGCCTCTGCCCCATTCTTTCTCAATTTTTCTTATGTAATCCCAACTAAATCAATAAATTCTCTTACTCTGTCCACCTTAATTCCACTTCTGTGTTTTCCATCTTTTTTTTGTCTCTCTGAAAAGCATTTCTGGTCGTATCTACAGATCTACCCTCTAGTTCACTAATTCTCTCTTTAGCTTTGACCAGTCTTCTGTCAAACTGTTAAAGTGAATTTTTATTAGGTACATATTTATCATTTCTAGAAGCTCTATTTGGTTCTTTTTCAAATATTTTCTGCTCCTTTTTATAATTTTCTGTTTCCTGAAGATAATTTTAGGCTTGTATTTTGTCTTTTTAAATACTGTAAACACGGTTGTATAAGAAGACTAGGTTATGTGGCAACAAGGAATGACTCAAAGATCCCAGTGGCTTATGACCACAAACATTTGTTTTGTGCTTTCTTTGTTTACTGTGGGTCAGCACTTTTTGCTATGGGATCAAGACTGGCAGGTAAGCCATTATCTGAAACATTAATGCCTATCATGGGAGAAAGGAAAGAGACTTATGACCAAGCACAAGGTAACCTTTAAATCTTCTGAAAGAGGCAATATACATCACTTCTGCTTATTTTGAGTACAATCCTCTTGTAAAGATGGGCACCAAATTCCATAATTAATTTTAAAAAATCACATCCCATGCTTATTATTATTAAATATTCAGTTCCCACCCCATCACCTACTAAGTACTTACCTCCTCCCCAACAGAGAAGACCCCAGAGTCCCACACAGTCCCTGCTCTGAGCTCAAAGTCCAAGATCTTGGATATGTATTCATTTCAACATCAGATCTAGAAAAGGTTCATTTTTAATCTAGATACCTGTTAACTAGTAATCCAAGTTATCTGTTTCACCCCACCCCAATATATATACACATGAGAGTAGAACAGGGTCAGGATAATTACAATAAACCTCTCATTCGGAGGGATGCCTGTGTGGCTCAGTCAGTTGAGCGGTTGCCTTTGGCTCAGGTCATGATCCTCAGGTCTTGGGATCGAGTCCCACACTGGGCTCCTTGCTCAGTGGGGATCCTGCTTCTCTCTCTGCCTCTCCCTGCCACTCTGCCTGCCTGTGCTCGCTCTCTCTGTGACAAATAAATAAAATCTTTTAAAAAACAAAAACCTCTCATTTGGAAAGGATAAAGATGGAAGACACAATTCTAAATTCCAATGGGCAGACAATTACAAGCATTCCTACTCTAGGAAAGTGGAATATTTCTTGAATAGGTCTTGTTTTCTCTACCTAGGAGTGACTCCCTAAAACACTGCTCACCGTGCCCCTTGTTTCTGTCCTCTGGCAAGGTGTTCCTTATCAATTCTAATTAATTACTCTGAAGAAGGCCCTGGAAAATATTCCCTGCTTGGGGACTTTGCTTTCTCTACATGTTTCCTTCCCATAGAATTGTGGGGCCAACAACTGCAGACTGAATGCAGGCTGGTGGTACTTTTGACAAACAATTCTTTCTCAAAAACGTACTTGATTTTTTTATTTATTTTAATCAGGTCCCTATACTAATAGCCATACCTATAATTCCTTTTTTTTTTTTTAAGATTTTATTTATGGGGGGGAGGGCACCTGGGTGGCTCAGTGGGTTAAGCCTCTGCCTTCGGCTCAAGTCATGATCTCAGGGTCCTGGGATCGAGCCCCGCATCAGGCTCCCTGCTCAGCAGAGAGCTTGCTTCTGCTCTGCCTGCCTCTCTACCTACTTGTGATCTTTCTCTCTCTGCCTGCCTCTCTACCTACTTGTGATCTTTCTCTCTCTCTGTCAAATAAATAAATAAAATCTTTAAAAAAAAAAAAAAAGATTTTATTTATGGGGACGCCCAGGTGGCTTAGTCAGTTAAGTGTCTGCCTTCGGCTCAGGACATGATCCCAGGGTCCTAGGATCCAGCCCCACATTGGGCCCCCTGCTTAGCAGGGAGTCTGCTTCTCCCTCCGCCCCTTCCCCTGCACTTGTGCACTCTCTCTCTTCTCTCTCAAATAAGTAAATAATCTTAAAAAAAGAAAAAAAAAATAGATACCAGAAATAGAACTATACATATGTAAACCCTTGATAAATGACAGAGATGCCACTGCAAAGTAGTGAGAGAAAGATGGCCTTTTCAATAAAAAGTTCTGGGATAATCAAGTATCTATGAGAAAAAAATGAAATTGTATTTCCAACTTACACCATAAAAATATCAATTTCAAGTAGACTATTAAACTAAATGTGAAAGTCAAAACTGAAAACCTTTTGGGGATACTGGATGACTCAGTCACTTAAGGTTCTGACTCTTGATCTCAGCTCAGGTCATGATCTCAGTGTTGTGAGATCGAGCCCCATGCCAGCCTCCATGCTCAGCTCAACGTCTGTTTGGGATTCTCTCACCCTTTACCCCTCTTCCCACTGTGTGTGAATACCCTCTCTCAAATAAATAAATCTTCGAAAAAAAAAAAAAGCTGAAAAGCTTTTAAAGGACTGTACAGCAGAATATCTTCATGATCTCAGGATAGGGAAGAATTTCTTAAGCAAGATGCAAAAAGCACTAAAGATCAATCAGTTCAACTGCATTAATGTTTGTTGAACTTAGAAGTGAGAAAGAATATAATGAACTGAATCAGAAAATTACAGCAAAGTAAAAGGTTAAAGGGGTACACCTAATTGGACTGAAATTCCACAAAGCTGCAAAAGAAGTGCTCTGAAATGGCAATGGGGAGCTTGAGATAGACAGATAGACAGTCAAAGTCAACACTCATGCTTTACCTCTCTGCTGCTGTCTTATGCTCCCATAGATATCCAGAAGTGAAAAATCTTGCTCCTCAGGCTGATTTCATGGGTGTTCAGCGTGCTCTGGTAGATATCCAGCTCACTTTTGGGGACAGGTTGCAACAGGATCTCCTCTCTGCCATCTTGCCTTCTGTCCAAAGTCGACGCTCATGAAGTGCAATAGCTGTGTTCTATAAATTTGCCATGAACAGTGAATTAGTGAACACTAGGAAAAACATAGGGTTGGATTCCTGTGAGACTCTAGTCACGTCTTTAACAACCAACCAATACATAACCTTGTTTTGAATTTCTGTTTTAAGATACTTCTGTTTAGCTTATGAAGCCAGAAGAGAGGTGTGAGGGATCCAGTGGCCCTTTACTTTCTGAGGTCTTCAGAGGACTTAACCTTCCCCGGTTTTCAGAGACTGACATGGACCAGCTGATGGTAACACAGCTGCTGCTCCTTCAGGTAGGGGCAGCCACAGTATGGGGGGCCCGGCCCAGGAATGAGCTCCTCAATGTGTGTATGGATGCCAAGCCCCACAAGTTAAAGCCAAGCCCAGAGGAGGAGCTGTGTAAAGCAATGCAGCCCCTGGAAGAATTCCTGCTGCTTTGCCAAAACCAGCCCCTAAGGATATTTCCCACTTCCACAGATAGAACTGGGACCACTGTGGACAATCGGCACCTGCTTGCAAATAACACCTCATCTAGGGCACCTGCCAGTATGAGTGCTCCCCTAACCTGGGGGCCTGGGGCCAACAGGTGAGAGCCACAGCTGGCACAAAGAGCACGTCTTGAATGTGACCCTGTGTGAAGGGGGCTATCAGTACTGCTAGGAAGGCTGCCACACTTCCTACACCTAGGAGAACAACTGGCCCAAAGCCTGGGATGTCAAGGTGTAAGTGGTGCCCACTGGGAGCTGCCTGCACCCCTTCCATTTCTCCTTCCCCGAACCTGCGGCTCTGTGCACTGAGATCTGGAGCCACTCCTACACACTGGGCAGCTAGAGCTGAGGCAGCGCCGCTGCATCCAGGTGTGCTTTGACCCAGCCCAGGGCAACCCCAACAAGGATGTGCTGAGGTTCTATGCTGAGGCCATGAGTGAGGGCTGGGCTCTGCAGGCTTTGGCCTTTCCTGCTCAGCCCAGCCCTGACACTGCTTTCGCTGCTCGGCTGAGCTCCTTTTACCTTCTGACACCTGTCCAGCCCCGCTCTATTCAGCCCCATAGCTCCCAGCTACTCACTTTCTGTTCCTTGGTGGGGGAAAGGGGGGGGTCTGACTGACAGTTTGAATAAACCGGACACCCAACATGTAAAATAAATAAACAAACAAACAAACAAACCTCTGTTTAAAGATACTTATTTAATATTAGTACACTCATGCAACAGCAGTATAACGCATGCCCGAATGAAGCTTATCTAACAGACACTTTCTCTGTAAGGCACATTATAGCCTTGTTGCACTTAGGAACACTGGACAGCACTTCAGTCCTATAGATGGGAACTTTTTTTTTTTTTCAAAGATTTTATTTATTTATTTATTTGTCAGAGAGAAAGCACAAGCAGGGGGAGCGGCAGGAGAGGGAGACGCAGACTCCCCGCTGAGCAAGGCGCCCAGTGTGGGACTCCATCGTGACATGAGCTGAAGGCAGACGCTTAACCGACTGAGCCACACAGGCATCTGATGGAGGACTATTTCAGACAATGAAATCACCAACAAGAAGCATAAAAATGTGAAAAATATGCCACTGAATAGACCACAAAAAGGACACCTGACTACAGTATGGGAGCTGAAACAGAGTCAGAATAGTTACCTTGTTCAACCTCAGCTGGGAGCGTGGTGCTCATCGGATGATTCAAAATTTTCACCACTCTGCGTGGGTCCATGAACGGCCACTAAAGCAGGGCCGTTCATGGATTGGACTGGAGGGCTGGATTGGAGGGCTACGAATAAATTTTAGTAAATAAGTGAATTCATAAAAATGGCATCTTTGAGAATCGACTGAATATACACAGTCTGGGAGAACGACCATGTGAAGTGCTGAACGAAATGGGTAAGAGGGTGTAGGAGGGGAACAGTGCCTGCAACGCCGTGCATTGTGAGGAACACCCAAGGACGAAGGAAATGAAAGGGATATTTGGAATTAACTGACTCCAGCATTTCAAATAAAGCTCTAGGGAAAGTTCTTCTGGAGGTTTTCATGCTCTGACACATTTGCGTGCCAAACCGTCACATACACTGATTGGACCCGGATATGAGGGTACACCCAACACGCCCAAACATCACTGTGTCCCACACTGGCACTTCCCTAGGATAATTCCTAGAAATGAATGTGGGCTAATGAGTCTCAAATGAGGCTGTTGTTGATAATGTGACACTGTTTGTAATGGGGGTAGACCATGTGTTAAATTATGTTTTATCCGTAAGTTATTACTATCAAAGAAGTTGTGTCTTCAAAATACCTCCTGGCTTACATTACCAATTCTCCCACCTCCACCTCTACCCTCCCTCACCGAACCTGATCAGCCATCATCAAAGAGAGGTAAGAGAAGGTGAGATCTGATCCTAAGACAGGTATGAGAGTGAGCCACCAGCTCCGGGTTCCTGCAGGGTGAAGAGGATCCCACTGCTCCTTACTAAAACTTCTCCCTAAGACTGGAGTTGATGGGTTGTGGGGAAGAAAGAGATACAGAGATAGGAAATAAAGTTGGAGAGGAATTTAATCCATATACCTTGACAAAATTTTTAAAAAGTGTAGAGCTATGATTTTTATAGGACTAAAAATTGACAAAATATCAAAGACAACTGAATTTATTATTGTACATGTCTGGATATAATGCTGATAAGCTGGCAGTGTATGGATAAATAATAAAAATAAAGACACACATAATGCATAAATTATGATGTGTTTCAAAAAATTTATTTTTCTAACCTTAATTTCATCAAAATCACTAATTCTGTTGTTATAAAATAAGTGTTTCTCATGATTTGTGTCATATTGCCAGTAAGGATCTAAAGGATTAAAGATAAAATAAAATTTATTCAAAGTATACAAAATTTGAACATACTGTCATCAAATATATTAATTGTGCAAAATAAAAAAACTAAAATTATTTTTTTAAAGATTTCATTATTTGAGAGATAGAGAGCACAAACGAGAGGGGCAGAGGGAGAGAATCTCAAGCAGACTCCACGCTGAGCACACAGCCAGACACAGGGCTCCCCATCTCACAACCCTGAGATCACTACCTGAGCCAAAACCGGGAGTTGGAAGCTTAACCGACTGCACCAGTCAAGAGTCCCTAGAATTATTTTTATATTTGTTTTCAAATGTAATCTTTTTTCTAAATTGCCAAAAATTACCATAAAATTAAAAGGCAACATACAAATTATAATTAATACCAAATTTAAATAAAATTATAGTAAAGTGGAAACTTATACGCACTTTTTTAAAAAATATTAAAACTGTATTATGTGGGGTGCCTGGGTAGCTCAGTGGGTTAAGCCTCTGCCTTTGGCTCAGGTCATGATCTTGGGGTCCTGGGATTGAGTCCTGCATTGGGTTCTCTGCTCAGCGGGGAGCCTGCTTCCACCTCTCGCTCTGTTTGCCTCTCTGCCTACCTGGGATTTATCTCTCCCAGTCAAATAAATAAATAAAATCTTTAATAAATAAATAAATAAAACCCTATTATGTATTTTTCAAAAACAGAACTACTCAAGTCTATTAAGACTCATTTATTATAATGTCAACCATAGGCATCACATATGTTTTATCTGAACTCTCATATATAAAATTAAAGAGTAATATGAATTGCTTAATATTGCGAAATATCCCTCAGCTGCCATGTACCACTTTTAAAAATATTAACCTAATTTTTAAGTAGAAACACAAATTGGAATAGAAAGAGAACAAGAAAATAGATGGTTAGCATTACTGGAAAGTGATTAATTTATTATACAGGAATTTATTGCACGTAGGCTAAGTTAATTAATTTGTCTTTTCATCTAAGAACTTCTGCCATTACAAATCCTCTCTACATATCAAAGCAGTGTCCATAACCAGCATCAACAGCCCATAACCTTCATGACATTTGTTTTGAGGGCATCAGGGCAAGTGACAAAGAAAAGTGTATCTGGGGCCTAAAAGGTGTTAGTCACTAGAGTAAATATTTAGATTACAAGTCGCTCTATCAGTCCTGAGTGTTGGATCCCAAAAGACACTTACTTTTTTAAAGTTTGTGATATCTGGGTCCTCTACATACAAGATCCAGGGCAGAGGTCCCTCTCGCCCAGGTCTTAAGATAATACTGCAAGCTTCAAGAAGTAAACAGGTCATCTAGGATCTACTGAAATCAAAGGTAAAAATAACTACTTCAAGCACGTAATCATAATGAGAGAGCACTTAACAGAGAGTCTTGACAGCTGCAGTGGGGTGGGGAAAAAAAAAAAGAAAAAAAAAAAGGAAGCCTTTCTTTACCAAGCTGCTGTTATAATACAGTCTTAACACAAATGACTGGGACTCTGAGTTTAGATGCTCCTTTTATTTTTCACGACACCCCTCAATCTTGATTTCCCCTATGTTGGTAAAAGTATGGGTGAGAGAATCACTTACTCTATTAATTAATGTGTACGAAGGTATAAAGACAATAAAACACGTTTTATGACTAAAATTAATGACAGAACATGATGACAACACAAATATCAAGGTTGCAGGGCTCTAGAAAGATGGGAGAAATCCGAGGCTTAGTTCTTTCTTCGCATATTTTTATCAACTTCAGTGCCTGCTGTCCAAGGCTATTGGTCTATAAACTAGCTTTTGCAATTAAAACAATGACTTCTAACTGACGCAAACAAAACTTCAACGCTTACTAAATTTTCATCACCAGTAAGGACAGGTTTATACCAAATATCCTCTTAAAAATTATAAAAAATAAATAACAACTTATGGTTTCATCATTCCTCAATCTCTCACACTCACTCTACTCTTTCTTTGGAAAGTGGTGTGGGAAATAAAAAACAACTAACTCTGCTCTTACTCTGGATCATATACTTCTACTAAGAAATACTATAAAAAACAATAATATAAACTACCACTTACTGAGTATCTCCTATGTGACAAAATAATCAAGCCAGATAGATGGTAATGTTCACCTTATAGAAAAGGACTCAAAAGCTCAGAGAGAAGCTCAAGGTGACTTAGCTAGGGAACCCGGGAGAATCCGGGTTCAGAGCCAAGTCTGTCCAACTCAAACTGCCTTCTCTTCATCATTATCACAGACAACTAAGATGGTCTCTTAGTATCTACCAACCCTGTGGACACTGTGAGTTTTTGCCAGTATTCTATATATGGAAAAGATACTTGTTTTTCAGCAAGCCTTACACTCCTTCAAAGTTTGCTACTCTGTAAATTTCAAGTATAAACAGGTAAGTAAGTACCAGAAAACCACTAAAAAGTGACTGGGAAAATAAAAGGGATGCACCTTGAACCACTCTGACCACATCTGCTCTTCAAATTCCTACAGAGGAGGAGACTGGCTTCCACTTGTCAGTCAAGAAGAACTGACAGAATTCTGGACATCCCACTCCCTCCACCTACTCCAACCATCCAGTGACCTGGCAGCGTTCTGTAAAAAAAAAGACACATAATATCAAGGTGTTAATCACTTAGGACTTTTGAGTTTCATGCACTGGGTGAGGAAATAGAATTGATTTGCATAGTTTAGTTTTAAAATTTGGGGTTCCACTGGGAAAAGGTAATTGCCAATGACATATGCAATAAAGGATTAGTATCCAAAATACATAAAGAACTTCTAAAACTCAACACCCAAGACACAAATAATCTAGTTTAAAAATGGGCAGCAGTTGTGAACAGACATCCCTCCAAAGAAGACATTCAGATGACCCACAGACACATGAAAAGATGCTCATCATCACTCACCATCAGGGAAATGCAAATCAAAACTGCAATGAGCTGTCCCCTCACACCTGTCAGAATAGCTAAAATCAACAATACAAGAAACAACAGGTGTTGGTGAGGATGTGGAGAAAAGGATCACTCATGCTGTTGATCACTCATCAACTCACTGTTGGTAGGAATGCAAACTGGTACAGTCACTGTGGAAAACAGTATGGAGGTGCCTTAAAAAGTTAAAAACAGGGCAACTCTCTCAGGTTCCCTGCCTCTTTGGGAGCTTTGTACTATCACTTCACTATCATTCAGTAAACCTTCCTTCGCTGCCCACCACCCTGTCTGGTCTACCTCCTCATTCTTCAAAGCAGCATAACCAAGACCCACGGTCACTGAAGGAGAAGGAAATCTTGTAACATTGCCAGCCTCCATAGTTGCAGGAGCTAATCCTTTATATTACATTTCTTAATATATGTATTTATTAAACATGTACTATATATATAATATCCAAATGACTCTGTTTCTGTGGAGAACTCTGACTCATACAGTGTCCTTTACCTATTAGAAATATATATTGCTGGTTGTTTCTGAGATTTGTAGCAACAGATGCCTTCTTTCTGTTTCTTTTTTACTTTGTCTTCTCTGGTTTTAGCCTCTCTTTCCACTAGATTGTGGTCTGAAAAAAAGAAAGTTAAAAACAGAATACTGGGTATTTACCCAAAGAATACAAAAACACTAATTCAAAGGGATACATGCATTCCTATGTTTACTGCAGCATTATTTTTCCCCCAAATACTTTATTTTTTTCAGTGTTACAAGATTCATTATTCATGTCCCACACCCAGTGTTCCATGCAACCCGTGCCCTCCTCAATACCCACCACCAGGCTCACTCAACCCCCCATACCCTCCCCTCCAAAAGCCTCAGTTTGTTGCTCAGAGTCTCTCATGCTTCATCGCCCCTCCGATTTCCTCCAATTCACCCCTCCCTTCCCTCTCACAATGTCCTCCATGTTTTTCCTTATAAACATGCAAGTGAGACTCACATGTAAACATGTAAGCCTCACTCACCTGTAAGTGAGACCGTATGATAACTGACTCTGCTTGACTTACTTCACTCAGCCTAATCTCTTCCAGTCCCGTCCATGTTGATACAAAAGTTGGGTATTTATCCTTTCAATGGAGGCATAATATCCCGTTATATATATGGACCATATATATAATTCTTTATCCATTCATCTGTTGAAGGGCATCTTGGCTCTTTCCACAGTTTGGCCACTGTGGCCATTGTGCAGCATTATTTATAATAGCCAAATTATAGAAGCAGCCCAAGTGTCCATCAATTGATGAATGGAGGAAGAGGGTGTAGCGTACATATATACACTGTATATGTATATACATATATACACTGTATATGTATACATATACATATATACAGCCCTAAAAAAGAATGAAATCTTGCCATTTGCAGTTACATGGATGGAGCTAGAGAGTACAATGCTAAGTGAAAGACAAATACCATATGATTTCAGTCATACATGGAATTTAAGAAACAAATGAGCAAAGGGGAAGAAAAGAGAAAGAGAGACAAACCAAGAAAGAGACTCTTAATTATACTGAATAAATTGATGGCTACCAAGGAGAGGGGGATGAGCGGATGAGTGAAACAGGTGATGGGGTTTAAGGTGTGCACCTGTCGTGATGAGCACCAGCTGATGTATGGAACTGCTGAATCACTAGACTGTACATCTGAAACTAATATAACACTGTATGTTAACTAACTAGAATTAAAAACTTAAAAGTATAAAAATTTTTTAAAAAGCTGGGGCTTTTTAAATCTTTGAGTTAGGAAATATTTCAAAATGTTGCCCATCTATCCACTATGGCATGCCAAAAATATCTTCAACCACACTTACTATTCTAAAATCTTATTTCTCGGGCACCTGGGTGGCTCAGTCAGTTAAGCGTCTGCCTTCAGCCCAGGTCATGATCCCAGGCTTCTGGATCGAGTCCTTCATCAGGCTCCCTGCTTAGTGAGGACTCTGCTTCTCCCTCTCCCCCTGCCCCTCCCTCCTGCTTGTGCTCGCTCATACTCTCTCTCCCTCAAATAAATAAAATCTTTTTAAAAATAAACAAAAACTTATTTCTCAAAGCCTCCAAACACTCTCACTATAAGGAAATATTTATTTCACCCAAATCTCACTTTTTCAGTCTTTTGTAACAATGAGGAATAACCTCCTTTCTGCGATAATTTCTCAAATACAGGAGAGGGCTTTTCAGCCCCCACTTCTAGTTCAGCAGCTCATGTGCTGTTGTTTCAAACTGGTTCATGAAAATCTTACATAATAACTCATATTTGGGGGCACGTGGGTGGCTCAGTCATTAAGCATCTGCCTTCGGGTCAAGTAGCCATCCCAGGGTCCTGGGATTAAGCCCCACATAGGCTCCCTGCTTAGGTAGAAACCTGCTTCTCTCTCTCCCACTCCCCCTGCTTGTGTCCCCTCTCTCTCTTGCTCTCTCTCTCTCTCTCTAATAAATCAACAAAATCTTTTAAAAAAAAAAAAAAGTATTTTCTGGGAAATTTGGGGTTAATTTTAATCTTAAAAGCCATTTTTATTTACCTCATAAATTATAGCAAAATCAGAAATAAAACCTATCTCTTAATTGATAGTAAATTCTGTAGGAACAACCATTCATGTTTACTAATAATTTGCCAAGAAATTTTTAAAACAAGTGTCTCTGCTTTTGGCACTACTAATTTTTTAAAAGTATAAAAATATATATACCACAAAATGCCACAGGTTTTCCAGACACATTCTTGTTACCATTTCTACAAGATGACGGAAAGTGACATGTCAAATACGTCCTTTAAACAGCTCCATCTAATGTCACGGCTACTGCTGAGATTTCTGACTCCTCCCTTCTGGCTTTTCAGGGGCCTTCAGATCCTACTGGATTCCAGAGCTGGATCCTCTGTGCGGTGATTTCAACTCTGGGAGCAGCTTGTGAAATGAAGCCATTCATTGTGTGGAGGACAAATAAGCCAAGACGGGAGAGGGTGGCTATTTGGCTTGGAGAGGCAGCTCACACAGCATCTTGTGACAGAGAAACAAACACAGAAAAATAATCATGGAAATGAAGAAGGAAAACCGGTGCAAGATTAAAAAAACAGCTTTAGCACTAGAAATTTCCAACAGGTAAGAAACTGGGAAACAAACCTCTAAAAGGCTAAAGAAAAATCTCTCAAAGGTGTTTTTCAAATGTTCATTTCATGTTAAGATAATCCGGTTTTAAAATGTGAAGATCAAAAAAAATATGTGAAGATCATTAAAAATTAGAACTGTCAAGCTTTCGGGCCTAATTATACCAGATGTCTTCTTGCTTATGTGAGCATACAAACAATCCCACAGCTTTAGAATGCACCACTGTAAGAAAATTATCAAAAGAAATCACCAAATGGTAGTACTGGCACAATGCAGTTTCAATTACTCTTTGTTTATCTGTTTGCAAATAAATTTAAGAAAATGGTATACATACTTTTATTGGCACAGTGTAGCTCACCTTTCTTGATACATTTCATATACTGTTATTTTAAAGAATTAAACACCTCAACATCCCTGTAATGACAAACTCAGTCATTAACCTTCACAGAAAATTAAAGCCAATTCAGACAATCTGTGTTGGTTTGACTTTAAAAGTAACTGCTAGGCTTTGGGAAATTAAATGTGTACATTTTCCAGTAACACTTTATATGGACTCAGGCAATTGTCAAGTTCCAGGAAAAACAGATAAACCATCTTCAGCAGAGAAAATCAGAATACATGTAATAAAAGAATGGGTGAGTTAAATGTTACCCCCAAATCTTAAAACAGCACAAACATTTCTACACTATCGGGGTGCCTGGGTGGCTCAGTGGGTTAAAGCCTCTGCCTTAACCTCAGGTCATGATCTCAGGGTCCTGGGTTCGAGCCCCGCATCGGGCTCTCTGCTCAGCGGGGAGCCTGCTTCCCCCTCTCTCTCTGCCTGCCTCTCTGCCTACTTGTGATCTCTCTCTGTCAAATAAATAAATAAAATCTTTTAAAAAAACAAAAAACACTTCTACACTAGACAGATTTGAAATTTTTTGATTGATTGATTGGAAGGGGTGAATAGTCGAATAGGAGTTTGCATGGTATAGCATAACCAGCCCAAGTATAATTTTTATTTTTATTTTTTTTTTTAAGATCTTATTTATTCATTTGAGAGAGGGCACGCAAGAGAGCACAAGCAGGGGGAGCAGCAGAGGGAGAAGGAGAAGGAGACTCCCCGCTGAGCAGGGAGCCCAATGACCTGGGGCTGGATCCCAGTAATATGGGGACCACAACTAGAGCTGAAGACAGATGCTTAACCGACTGAGCCACCCAGGCACCTCCCAATTATACTTTTTTTTTCCCAATTATACTTTTTAATAAGGGTGTAAAAGAGTAGGTATTTGTTTCTTGATGTTTCTTATGGTTGGTTAATACAGTACTTTGTTCTTAGGGAGAGCTCTAGATGTGTCTTTACAGAGCTTCTAGTTCTATTTGTTTTCATGGAATTCAAACGATTAATTTGATTGATTTTCTTTAAAATGAAATGACCAGTAAACCAGAAATACTGCTTCAGGTATGGTTGAGAAAGTAGAGAAGTCTTCCTCCTGACTCTGTCACCAACTCTGCAACCATAAGCAAGTCACCGTTCTTGGCTGCCATGTTTTTAAATCAGAATTAAAGTATAATTCCTACCTAGAGTACATGACTGCTATAGAGATCGAGTAAGACAGCCCACCTTGTCAAATTCTTGAATAAATTAATGAATGAGATAGTACTTTTCAGCAAGTCCTAAAGAAATGCAAATGTTATTTGCACAATCTGTATTCCCAAAGGTTTAAGGAAAGGGAGAAAGAGTTCTATGGGGGGATGCTTGCAGTGTGGCCCTGATCTATTCTGGGACCCCCACATAAACAGTTGGGTGTGCAGGTGTGTGCAAAACTTCAGTTTGCCTAAGGCCGAAGACTCCCTGAAGTTACATTAAGGAAACTCTCTGAATATGAAAGAATTAGAAAATGTTCTACTCATTTACTTTTAAAATTAAAAACAAGAAACAGAGAAATTTATTCAAGAAATATAAAACAGGGGCACCTGGGTGGCTCTGTTGGTTAAATACCCAGCTCTTGATCTCAGCTCAGATCTTGATCTCAGGGTCATGAATTCAAGACCCAAAGTGAGCTCCACATTGTGCGGAAGGGAGGGAGGGAGAGAGATAGAGAGATAGGGAGAGAGGGAGAGAGGAAGAGAGAGGGAGAGGGAGGGAGAGGGAGAGAAAAAGAGAGAGAGAGAAAGGAAGGAAGGAAGAGAGAGAGAGAGAGGAAGGAAGGAAGGAAGGAAGGAAGGAAGGAAGGAAGGAAGGAAGGAAAGGGGCATCTGGGTGGCTCAGTCCTTAAGTATGTGCCTTCGGCTCAGGTCATGATCCCAGGATCCTGGGATCCAGCCCCTCATTGGGCTCCCTACTCGGCGGGAAGCCTGCTTCTCCCTTGCCCACTCCCCTGCCTGTGTTCCTTCTCTCGCTGTGTTTTTCTGTCAAATAAATAAATAAAATCTTAAAATGCACACACACACACAGAGAGAGAGAGAGAGAAAACCCCTCCCTTAAAGAGAAAAAAAAGAAAGAAAGAAAAGAAAAGAAAAAGAAAAGAAAAGAATAAATATAAAACAGGAGGGAGCAAAAAAATAGTGGAAAGAGCATGGACATCTGAGAGCCAGAAGACTTGGCTCTGGTTCCTATTCTGCCAGTAACAACTGCAAAACTGCAACCAACAAGTGTCAAATGAGAGGGGTCTATTAGAATACCTGTAGCATCTTTTCCAGGTCAAGACACCACAGTACCAAATGAAATATAACAGAGAATCTAAAATATCCTTCAAGTTTTCGGTGTCGTGGACAACTAAGGGAAAGGGGGAAGCAGAGAAGATAACGCAACAGGCATCATCAGAGGAAGACAATAAAAGGTAAGAGAGACCAAATAAAAGGTAACAGAGACCAAAGGGCAGTCACACGAATTCTGCTCCCAAACCCCCACTAAAAATAAGAGTTGTATGAAGAGCAAAAAAGAGAGGGATGCTTGGCTGGCTCAGTTGGTTAGGCATCTGCCTTCGGCTCAGGTCACGATCCCAGGGTCCTGGGATGGAGTCAGGCTCCTTGCTCAGCAGGGAGCGTGCTTCTGCCTCTGCCTCCTGTTGTCCCTGCTTGTGCTCACTCTCTTGCTCGCTTGCTCTCTCTCTCTTTTCTCTCCGGCAAATAAATAAAATCTTTTTTAAAAGTTTGCAAAAAAAAAATTTTTTTAAAGAAAGAAGAGAAAGACATGCTATTTTTTTTTTTTAAATCAGATACAGACATAAAGGTGCACAGACAGAGATGCATTGGGAGAATAATGCTCTTATTTTGTTCATCCTAAAACCTTTAAACACAAAACTAACACAACTGTGTAATGTTGGACTTCTGCATGAAAAGGCAAACATGGAGCTGGTCCAAGGCGCGTGCTTCATAAACCAAATACAGTCAAGCTGGGGGTTGAAGATTAACTACCTCCGCCATATCCTACTCATACTTTTGGGCAAAATGTGACTCAGTAATTTGAGATTTCACATCTCTGGGTCCTTTCCAACCAAACAAGCCAAAGATTAACTATCCTAAAATAGAAATGTATCCCAAGAATTTCTTTATGCATCAAAGCTTAGCATTATTTTGCTTTCAGATATGCAGGATTTAAATACTTTAACTTAATAGTTACCAATTATGTAAAGTGTGAACCCCACATGGCCATTTAACATCCATACTGGGGATTTTCCTATTAATCTTCTCTGTCTCATGTAGAAGGCAATGGATAATGTAATTCCAGCACTCCCCTCTGAATTCCTCCCAGATGAGGCCCATCTGATCTTCTTCTGGCTTTTCTGAGCTTCAAGCCTCTATAGGAACTTATAGACTGGGGAGTTAATTTGCGCTCTGCTACTAATCAACACAGAGGAGTGCAGACGGACCTCTACTAAGCTTCAGAGCAGTTGTTGCGGAGTGGTGAGTAATCCCCATCACTCAGCCCACATGACCCAGATCAACTAGAACAGGCAACACACGGGTTCCCAAGGTGCATTCCCATCTCTGTTATGAATCTGCTCGGAACTCTATAAAATTGTATGAATTTCCACATCGGTAAAAAGGAAACTATTATTCAGACTTTTCTCTGAAGGATTCATAGGAAGCTTTCCTTTCCTGTGGACAATAAGATCTGGGAAGAAAACAAGCACAAGATTTTGCTGGTCTTGTCTGGCTTTAGCTAAGCCCTTAGACCTTTCTGTAGTTTGGTTTCCACCTATAAAATGAAAATATAACAATCCCACCTCTTTCCAGCAAACACGATATTGGAGAAATAAATAGTACAGTGGATAGGAAAGCACTTAGAGCTCTCTGGAGGATGGAGGTTGGATCAATTCTGCCCGAAACATGCAACAAGTATAACAGCAACAACAATAATGAGCATGTGGATTTGTATAATGTTTAACAGTTTATAGGATGCTTTAAATACATTATTTCATTAGCCCTTAAACCAATGGGGAGGCCATTTTTTTGTTTCATTTGGCAAATGAAGAAACTGAGGCCCAGAGAAGCTGAGTGACTTGCCCAAGATCAAAGATCTTGTTAGTTAACAGCTTCCTATCAGTGCTTCCAACAGGAAGCCCAGCTCCCACTCCAGCAGACACACACCTGTGTATGAAGTTATCGCCTACTTCCTTTTCATGCCTTTTCCTCCTCCAGATAAAGCTTGCTTCAAAGGTATCTTAATTGAAGCTTTCTGGTCTCATCTACAGCTGTAGTCCTCTGACTGTGATAAAGAGCTTAAATATGTCTTCACGTTCCCCCTCAGCCAGTATCTGTGAACTCTAGGTCAGCTGAAGCCTTAAACCATGTCAGGACCACTGTTCATCAATTTTGCTCTCTCTACTTGTCTGAGCCACAGATCAGTTCCTTGGATCTTTCTTTACAAAATACAGTGTCTTAGGAGACATGTCCTGAAAGAAGTTGCTGTGGTTGATGTCGAAGAGGTTACTGCCTATGTTCTCCTCTAGGATTTTGATAGATTCCTGCCTCACATTGAGGTCTTTTATCCATTTCAAGTTTATCTTCATGTATGGTGTAAGAGAATGGTCAAGTTTCATTCTTCTACATAGAGCTGTCCAATTTTCCCAGCACCATTTATTGAAGAGACTGTCTTTTTTCCACGGGATATTTTTTCCTGTTTTGTCAAAGATTA
>CM053607.1:105561856-105603446 GCA_028646535.1 Procyon lotor | reverse complement strand
CATAAACTCAAAATGGATGAAAGACCTCAATGTGAGACAGGAATCCATCAATATCCTAGAGGAGAACATAGGCAGTTACCTCTCTGACATCAACCACAGCAACTTCTTTCAAGACACGTCTCCTTGGGGCGCCTAGGTGGCTCAGTGGGTTAAAGCCTTTGCCTTCGGCTCGGGTCATGATCTCAGGGTCCTGGGATCGAGCCCCACATTGGGCTCTCTGCTCAGTGGGGAACCTGCTTTCTCCTCTCTCTCTCTCTGCCTGCCTGTGATCTCCCTCTGTCAAATAAATAAATAAAATCTTTAAAAAAAAATACAGGTCTCCAAAGGCAAGGGAAACAAAAGCGAAAATGAGCTTTAGGGACTTCATCAAGATAAAAAACTTCTGCACAGCAAAGGAAACAGCCAACAAAACAAAGATGCAGCCCATGGAATGGGAGAAGATATCAGCAAATGACACTACAGACAAAGAACTGATATCCAAGATCTATAAAGAACTTCTCAAACTCAACACCCAAATTGCAAATAATCAAGTCAAAAAATGGGCAGAAGACATGAACAAAAACTTCTCCAAAAACACACAAATGGCTAACAGACACATGTTCAACATCACTAGCCATCAGGGAAATTCAAATCAAAACCACATTAAGGGGGCACCTGGGTGGCTCAGCGGGTTAAAGCCTCTGCCTTCAGCTCAGGTCATGATCTCAGGGTCCTGGGATCGAGCCCCAGCTTCCCCCTCTCTCTCTGTCTGCCTCTCTGCCTGCCTCTCTGTCTACTTGTGATCTCTGTCAATAAATAAATAAAATATTAAAAAAAAAAACATTAAGATACCACCTTACGCCAATTAGAACAGCAAAAAATTAACAAGGCAGGGAACAACAAATGTTGGTGAGGATGTGGAGAAAGGAGAAGCCTCTTACACTGTTGGTGGGAATGTAAGCTGATACAGCCACTTTGGAAAAGTGTGGAGGTTCCTCAAAAAATTAAAAATAGGGGCACCTGGGTGGCTCAGTGGGTTAAAGCCTCTGCCTTCGGCTCAGGTCACGACCTCAGGGTCCTGGGATCGAGCCCCGCATGAGGCTCTCTGCTCGGCAGGGAGCCTGCTTCCTCCTCTCTCTCCGCCTGCCTCTCTGCCTACTTGTGATCTGTCTCTCTCTCTGTGAAATAAATAAATAAAATCTTTAAAAAAAAAAAAAGTTAAAAATAGAGCCACCCTATGACCCAGCAACTGCACTACTAGGTATTTACCCTAAAGATAAAGATATAGTGAAAAGAAGGGGAACATGTACCCCAGTGTTTCTAGGAGCAATGTCCACACTAGCCAAACTGTGGAAGGAGCCGAGATGCCCTTCAACAGATGAATGGATAAAGAAGATGTGGTTCATATACACAATGGAATATTACTCAGCCATCAGAAAGGATGAATACCCATCATTTGCATCAACATGGATGGAACTGGAGGGAATGATGATAAGTGAAATAAGTCAAGCAGAGGAAGATAATTATCATATGGTTTCATTCATATGTGGAATATAAGGAATAGCACAGAGGACAGCAGGGGAAGGAAGGGAAAACTGAATGGGAAGAAATCAGAGAGGTAGGAAAACCATGAAAGACTCTGGACTTCAAGAAACAAACTGAGGGGAGGGGAAGTGGGGAGGGGAGTTGGGGAATAAGGTAGCCGGGTAACGGGTATTAAGGAGGACACGTGTTGTGATGAGCACTAGATGTTATACGCAACTAATCAATCATTGAACACTACATCAAAAACTAATGATGTACTGCATGGTGGCTAACTAAACATAATAAAAAATAAAATAAATAAATAAATAAAAGGCCAAGGCAGGACAGAACTTTGTCTTTTTTAGTGAGTCAAATTCTTCTTCTCCCTTAAGGGAACATAGAACTCAAAACAAAAGTTACTGAGTTATTGATTTGGAGGCAGTCTTCTTCGTCCTGGGATCCCAGAAGATGCCTTCTGGTTTTCTACAGCGGGAGTCTTTGAATCCCAGACATTGTTACAAGAGAGCCATCTCCTGGTAATTGAAGTTTTACACCTTTCTACTTCCTGTGAAGTTTCTCAATTTAAAAACAAAGACAAATGTGTGTGTGTGTGTGTGTGTGTGTGTGTGTGTGTGTGTGTGTGTGTGTTCACAAGCACACATTTGTGCACAGTACCTAGAAAACTGTCTGAAAGATTCCAAAATGTTAGCAGTATATATGCCCAGGTGACAGGACTTTTGGGTGACCTATCTCTCTTTCTTTCTTTCTTATCTCATCCTGCCTTCTAACCTCTCTTCCTCTCCCATTCTTTTTGCTTATTTGCTTATCTATATTTTCTATATACTCTACAAGAAACATGTATTATTTTTATAATTTTTTCAAATGGGAGAGAAAAAGATTAAAACAAACAGAAAGCAACAACACTAAACAAACAAAAAAACCTAAGAATCCAAAGTGCCTGGCCATGAGGCAGCTGCGCTACGAGAAGTCAAGAGACAAGGGTGTAGCTCAAAGTTCACGCAAGTCACTTATTCTTCCTACGCTTCAGATTCCTCATCTTCAAAATGCATTACTCATTCAATAAATATTTAACAAGCATCTACTATGTCAGTAAATATAACAGTGATCAAGACTGACATAATTCCCTGCCTTCGTGGCAATCTACTAGAGATGATACTTTTTAAAACATATTTTGTTTAAATTCAAGTTAGTTAACATAGAGTGCATTATTAGTTTCAGTGGTAGAACTGAGTGATTCATCAGTTGCGTATGACACCCAGTGCTCATTACATCACATGCCGTCCTTAATGTCCATCATCCAGTTATCCCTTCCCCCCCCACCTCCCCTCCAGCAACCCTCAGTTTCCTATAGTTAAGAGTGCCCTGTGGTTTGCCTCCCTGTTTTCATCTTATTGTCCCTTCCCTTGCCCTATGTTCATCTGTTTTTCTTCTTAAATTCCACATATAGTGAAATCATACAATATTTATCTTTCTCTGACTTATTTTGCTTAGCCTAATACCCTCTTGTTCCATCCATGTCATTGCAAATGGCAAGATTTCTTTCTTTTTGATGGCTGAGTAATATTTAGGTAATAGTTTTTTTTTAAGTAAATTATCGATGAACCATGAGAGACTGTGGACAAAAAGAACAAACTGAGGGTTTTGGAGGGGAGGGGGCCAGGGGCTGGGTGAGCCTGGTGATGGGTATTGAGGAAGGCATGTATTGCATGGAGCACTGGGTGTGATGCATGAATAATTAATCTTGTAACACTGAACAAATAAAATAAACGTATTTGGGAAAAAAACACAAAAAATTAAATAAAAGTAAATTATGGCAAGTACTGTAACAGAAAAAATACAATATTATGAAGGCATTTAACAAAAGAAACTAATGTCACTTGGGGAGAATGCAGATAGAAGGAAGATAAAGGAATCTTCCTAGAAGAAATAAGTTTTAACTGGTATAAGATACAACCTCACACCAGTTAGAATGGCAAAAATTGACAAGGCTAGAAGTAACAAATGTTGTAGAAGTTGTGGAGAAAGGAGAACCCTCTTACACTGTTGGTGGGAATGCAAGTTGGTACAGCCACTTTGGAAAACAGTGTGAAGGTTCCTCAGAAAGTTAAAAAAAAAAATAGAGTTACCCTATGACCCAGCAATTGCACTACTGGGTTTTTACCCCAAAGATATAGATGTAGTGAAAAGAAGAGACACATGAACCCCAGTGTTCATAGCAGCAATGTTCACAATAGTCAAACCATGGAAAGAGCTAGATGCCCTTCAACAGACTAATGGTAAAGAAGATGTGTCTCATATATACAATGAAATATTAGCCATCAGAAAGGATGAACACCCAACTTTTGCATCAACATGGATGGGACTGGAGGAGATTATGCTAGTGAAATAAGTCAAGTAGAAAAAGTCAATTATCATATGTCAAATATCATACCAATTATGTTCACTTATTGGTGGAACATAAGGAATAGCATGGAGGACATTAGGAGAAGGAAGAGAAAAATGAAGGGGGGGAATTCAGAGAGGAAGATGAATTATGAGAGACTGTGGATTCCAGAAATCAAATTGAGGATTTTAGAGGAGAGGGGGGGAATGGGTTAGCCCCGTGATGGGTATTAAGGAGGGCACGTATTGCAAGGAGCACTGGGTGTTACAGGCAAATGACGAATCAAGGAACAGGAACACTATATTAAAAACTAATGATACATTTTATGATGACTAACATAACATTAAAAAAAAGTTATAGTCGGCAGAAAAACAAACAAACTGTATTTGTCTCAAACTGTAAGCAATGAGTCTGAAAAAAATAAAATGTATTCAGGTTTTGACCCAAAAAAAAAAAAAAAAAGAAAGAAATCAAATTGTCTTAATAAAAACAAAAAGCCAGAAAAAAAAAGAAATAATTTTTAAACTGAGATTTAAAGGATGATTAGGATTTAGCCAGGGAGAGATGAGGCTGGTTATGCTCTCAACGGTTTTGTAATTCTATATTCTAGGCTGTGTTACTGAATCAGAGTCCAAGGGGCCATCTGTCACTCATCTTGTCTCTCCACTCATTAACTCACTTAATCCTAAAAACACTCTTGCGGGTAGATAATGTTACTTCGGTTCACAAGTGAGCAAAGTGTTAGTTAAGCAAGTTGCCTGAAATTACATGGTGGTAAATCCTCACCGATCTAATCTAAAATCCCATCCTCCTTCATTCATCATTCAATTATCATTTACTAAGCACCCCAAGTTCCCTGCTAGATACTAGAGATGAAAAGAACAGTAAGACTAAATCCTTGCTCTTGAGGAATGCACTGTTTGATGGGGACTGTAAGTCACCAGACAATTACAACATCATGGTGTGTTTAGAAAGAAGCAGAGTGGGACTATGTTTTTTCATCAGAATCTAGTTCCTTAGCTCCCCTACGAAACCCAGAAGGTACATGACTGACAAACACTACACAAGTTGGGAAATTTGCAAAGCTGCCGCTGATGTAGTCAGCATCCCTGACTGGCACTGACCCACAGCTCTGTCTTCTGTACCATTAGGCCCTGCCATTCTGTTCACGTGCAAATCTTCCAGGGGAATGGGTATCCAAATGGTATCCATTCATCTTACTATGCAGAAGAAGCATGCTCTCAGGCATCCCAACCTGATGAAGAACTTCAGCAGGAGTATCACAGGCTCCTAGAAAAAGACATGCAGAAGCTAAATGATGCCTGCTATAACCATGGGACACTTCCTGAAAATTTTCAGACAAAACCACCTTACCCATATATCTTCTGAAGAACACTCCTCTCCTCCTCTCGATTTCCAGGAATTCAGGAAAGAAGTACAAAACCAAGATTTCAGAGTTGCTCCTAGAAGAGCTTCAACTGGGAGCTCTCAGAAACAAGTATTGTATCTAATTTCAGAGTCTAACAAAAAAGCAACGAATCTAGCTTAGTAGAATTAATCTGGGATATATCTTACAAGTCAATAATTCAGTAGATTCTAGACCTACAGTACTGTAGAAGAACCTCAATTCCTCCACAGAGCAACAGAGGGAAAGAGCTCAAAGATCTCAGGTGTTTACTCATTCCTCTGAGAGGCCACAAGATGCATCCACTTGCTCATACATTAAGACGTACAGTGCAATTGCCTCTGGTGTTGGTGGGACATGGATTGTAAAAGAATGTTCCTGGAAGCCAGGAGTCCTGGGAATCCTGGGACTGCCATCTCAATTCTCCCATGGACTTATTTTGCAGCCCTAAGCATGTTAACCCCTCTTTGCCTCAGTTCTGCCATCTATGGAAAGGGATTCCCACTGTCCTCCTTTCTGGAAAAGATGTAGAGATGACACTGAACAGCATTCCCTCTGTACCCCCATGTTCCCGTAGTTACCTCACGAGATTGCTTGTAGGTGGGGGAGAGATGGGTGGGAAAGGGAAACATATTATCCAAGCATAGTGGGAAAAGCTCAGGTTTTGAGCCATCCAGCCTTGGGCTTGAATCATGGCCCTACCAGATACAAGCTGTGTGAACGCAGGCAACCTTCATTAACATCTGTGGCCCTAAAGTTATACCCCTAAGAGAGAGAGTAATCCCTCCTCCACAGGACTATTGTGAGAACTGAAGGTAATGTATGTACAGTGGCTGGCTCAAGAAGGGACTAAAGAAAGAGCAGCAATATTAAAATCTCTGACACCAACATAAGCCCTGAGGAGATTGCTCTTCGGTGAATTACATGCATCAGACCCAGCCCACAGATCAGATCAGAGTTAGGCTGAAAAATCTATGGAAAACTCTTAAGTTCCTAGAGATGGATTCCTAAGATCTCTAGGAACTTAAGAGATGATAGGAAAAAAATGAGATGATTTCAAATTGCTTTCAGTATCCTTCCTCAACCCTGGAAATGCAGAAAAATACTCTCCAGCTTCACTCAGCCACAGCCTTTGTATCATTCTCACAGGAAAACTCTTGTCAAGCCATAAGACCTGGCTTCACAACCTGACTATAGAATAGGGTGGGGAATGGGGATGTGGATGCTTGGAGGAAGAGCTTGAAATTTTAAATGTGTGGTTCAGGTGGGTTTCCCTGAGGGGACAGCTGAGCCAAGACTTGAAAGAGAAGCGAAACAGGAGGACAATTGAGAGAAGAGAGTCTAGGTAGAAGGTACAGTAAGTTCAAGGGCCCTGAGGCACAAGTGAACCTGGTGGATTCAGGGAATAGCAGGGAGACTGAAGCAGTGGGAGTGAGGGGAGAATAATAGAGGATGAGGTCCAAGAGGTGAGAGACCTCACAATATGGTCTCGAAGGTGATGGTCCTCTCTTGGGCCTCACTTCTTCCTTCTAAAAACTAGGCAGAAAAACAATACTCAAGAACAAGGTACTTGAAAAGGATAAAATAAAAAGATGATGTAGTGAACAAATTAATGGACTGGGAATTGGAAAACAGGAGTTCAAGGCCTGGATCTAACACAAATGAGCTATGTGGCTTTGCACAAGTCACTTCAATTCTCCAAGCCTGTTTTCTTACCTATAAGATGGAAAGATCTGGGCTAATAGAGATTTTTTTTAATCTGAAAAATCATATATAAAGTACTTCAACAAATAGCTGCAACAACTGGATATCCATATTTAAAAAAGGGGTTTTTTTTTCATTCATGCCTTGTATCATATAAAAACTCAAGTGGATCATAAACCTATACATAAAATTTTAAATCATAAAACTAAAAACAAAGAAAAGAAAAAAGCAATAGACTTGCTTGAAAATACACTATGAAGCACAATAAAGCAAACTGCAATCAAATGAGGAAAAAAATAAAGTTATAAAACTTATTGAGGAAAATACAGGGCAAAAAACACTGCGACCTTGGGTAACACCAAGCTTTCTCAGATACAACACCAAAAGTATAGTCCTTTAAAGAGGAAATTGATAAAATGGACCACATCAAAATTTAAATTTTGCTCTTGAAAGACACTGATAAAAGAATGAAAAGACAAGCCAAACAGGGGCAAAATACTTGCAAAGCATGTATCTGATACAGGACTTGTGTCCAAGGGGTGCCTCAGTCAGTTAAGCATCTGCCTTCAACTCAGGTCATGATCCCAGGGTCCTGGGATCAAGCCCCAAATCGGGCTCCCTGCTCACCTGGGAGTCCGTTCCTCCCTCTGCCTCTGCCTGCCTCAACCTGTGCTCTCAGTCTCTCTGTCAAATAAATAAAGTCTTAAAAAAAAAAGGACTTGTGTCCAAAATATATAAAGAACTCTCAAAACTCAGTAACAAGAAAACCACCCAATTTTTTAAATAGGCAAATAATTGAAAAGACATTTCACCAAAGAAGACATACAGATGGCAAATAAGTACATGAAAAGATGCTCAGGCTCATTATTCAGTAGGGAAATCTAACTGAAAACCATAGGATATTAACCACTACTCATTTTATAAGAATGGCTAAAATTAAAAAGACCTACACACACCAAGAGGTGGCTCGGATGTGTAGGAATTGAATCTTCCTAATATGCTGATGGGATCAGAAATAACACAACCACTTTACAAAACAGTTTGACAGTGTTCTTACAAGTTAAATAGACACCTACCATTTGATCCAGTTTTTCTACTCCTAGGGGTTTACCTACTTGAAATAAAAGTGTATGCCCATGCAAAGACTTGTACATGAATGCTCCTAACAGCTTTATATGTAATAGCCAAAAACCAGAGCCATTCAAGGTCCATCAACAGGCAAATGAATAAATAAACCATGGTATGTTTATATAATGGAATACTACACAGGAAGAAAACAGAATGAGCTATAGATACTACAGCATGGACGACTCTCCAAATAATTATGCTGAATGAAAGCCAGACATTCCCCCTCCAAAGAAAATGAAGTACATACTGCATATGTCACTTCTGTAGAATTCTAGAGAATGCAAATTAATCTCTAGGGACAGAAAGCAAATCTGTGGTTGTCTGAAGACAAGGATAGGAGGATATGAGAGGTATTCCATAGGGACATGAGAACACTTCTGGGAGTAACAGATGTGTTGATTATCTTGATTGTGGTAATGCCTCCTAAGTATATACATGTCAAAACTTATCAAATTATACACTTTAAAATGTGCAATTTATTGTATGTCGACAAACCAAAATAAAGCTGTAAAAAAAATTTAAGACTTATTTATTTGTTTGTTTATCTATTAATTTATTTGAGAGAGAGAAGAGAAGCAGAGGGAGAGGGACAGAGAATCTTAGCAAGATCTGATCTCAGTGCGCAATGCAGGACTTGATCTTGAGACCCCAAAATCACAACCCAAGCTGAAACCAAGATCAGATGTTTAACTGACTGCATCATCCAAGTGCTCTTATAAAAAAAATTTTTTTAAAGAAACACCAAGTATTTGCTCCAATTCAAGTCAGCAAACTTTACTAAGCATCTACCCTGTAGCAAGAATTATGCCAGGTACGTGAGAGGCAGAGACAAATGAAACCCGGTTACTGACCTCAAGGCAGGAACAGCCTCTGAGGAGGAAGCTTTAAAGCAATTGCACGTGCACACTGCACTATCGCCATCCTACAGGGCAGGGAACAAGAACAGCCTCTGCAAGGGTTAAACACGGATCAGAGTCAACTCTCTTCACTCTCTCGCCCTAGAGTCTTCAAGCTACAAATTGGGGACAGTCTTATTCTCCCCTCTTAGAACTTTAGAGTGTCAGGGCTGGAACAGTTTACAGAGAGAACTGAGGCTCTGGGGGAAAGGGACTTGCTATCCACCACAAAGCTAGTCAGGAGCAGGATTAAATGAGAAGGCTGGTGAGAAGTATTTTTGGAGTAAGTTCCATCAAGACAATACGTATTCTCCAACTGAACTGACAGTGATTAACGGCTGAGGATTCTCAGATTCACACAGAGGCTTCAAATGAAATGAAGCTGCAGGAGCTGACTTCTTCCTACATAGCGAGTCTTCAAAGAAATTCTACCAACAATCAGTCTCAGAGCCCTTGAAACTTCAGTCCTTATAGCTGACCATGGATTTACCTGTCAAGCTTTCCAGAACACTTTCCTTTCTGCTCGGTCACCACTCAAAGTCTTCTCAGGGGAAGGACTGTGCAGGTAGGTTAAGGGGTAAACATGGGCAAATCTGTGCAGACAGCATTTGTGGTTCATGATCCACCCCCCCCAAGACAGACCATAATACCCACAAAGATGACGACCTAACAACGGATCTCTCAGTTTATCCCTTTTTCCTCCTCCTGCCTTCATCACACACCAGAAGCAATTCTATAATCACTATTCCCAGCTAAATCCACTCTCTTCTTCTCCCCTCCCTCCCAAACATACCCGTGCGACTCATTATGAGTGAATGAGTGAATACATGTATCTTCTAAGTCCCAAGAATGGCAAGAAGAAGAAGAGAAATGAGCAGGAATGGTTATTTTGTCAGGATAGGCTAGTACTTGCTATGCTAATAAACAACACCCAATCTCTCAGGGCTGGGCCTGGAATTGGCAGGGGGCTGGGGACAGGGTCTGCTCTACATAATCACTCAAGAACCCAACATATTGAGACTCTGCCATCTTGTAGTTATACCATCTGGAAAACACAACCCTTTCGGTTACTAAGGCAAGGATAGGAGGAGCCGAAGAGTCTCATACCAGCAGTTAAATGCTTTGGCCTGAAAGTGACATACACACCACTTCTGCTCATAACTCATTGGGCAGAAATATTCCTACATGCCTACCTAAATGCAGGAAATGGGAAAATACAACCCAGTAGTGTGCCTAGAAGAAGAAGAGAATCAGATATAGGTGAACACCAGAAGTCTCTACCACAAAGGATCTGAAGTTACTGGTATCTTGATTCAACAAGTCAGCTCATAGCCTTTACAAGGGATCATGAAGGGCTTTACAATACCTCATAATTATCATTCTTCATTTTCTAAGAGAAAATGATTATCACTCTATCATTATCTGAGTATCAGTCTATCATTTTTCATTTTCTAAAATTCTAGGGATGACACATTTGCTGTTCCATCCTTAAGCCTTGACTCTTCTCATGAATGTTTGTTCCAAGTGACTCCCACTCTGGAGCTCATAGGACCACCAATTAATTGACCAAAAGCATTCCCTTACAGCTTCCTCCTAACATAATGAAAAAGCTTCCTTCTATCCTGTTATTCTTTTTTGTCCTACCTTCATCACACAGCACCACCACAATCACAGACTCCTAAAAATGGTCAAGAAAAGATAACTAAAAATAAAATTCACTCTCCTTGAATCTGGGCCAGAAAGCCAGAAGATGATCAGCAACTATGTGTTTTTAATGATCTACAGTACGTGTGTTTTAATGATCTTGTATTTTTAAGAAACAAAGAAAAGCTGACCCCTTGCCCTTCCCAAGGTGGCCCTTCCACTCCAGTTGAGACAGTCATTTATTTTTTCCACAACATATGGTCACTGCAGTCTCTGGGCCTTTGCCCATCATCTCTTCCTCTGGTCTGGAAAGCAACCAGTTTTGATCCATAATTTCCTTCGTTCGAGACTCATCTTCCCTAGAGAGCCTTTCCTTGGCAGCCCTGACTCACACTGTGTCTCCAGTCCTTGGGCCCGCTCAGCATTATGTACACAAAGTCATCTATCCCCGATGCCCACTCCTCCATTTCTACACACAGTACTGTGCTTCCAGGCTGCCAGCCTGTCCCCAACAGCACTGTGGGGACACCTATGCAATCAGACCTTTTCATTTCTCCTCTCGCTGAGTGACCAGCACAGGGCCAAATCTACTTGATGTGTAACAGTAAGATTACTGACTTTCTATCAGCTGGATAAAATCAACCTTCAGAAATTACCCAAATTCACTCCTTCTTGCCGCTTGCTGTGCCGGCCACGCGCTCCCCTGCCCCCTCCGCAGCCATGCCTCGCAAAATCGAGGAAATCAAGGACTTTCTGCTCACGGCCAGGCGAAAAGACGCCAAATCGGTCAAGATCAAGAAAAATAAGGATAATGTGAAGTTTAAAGTTCGGTGCAGCAGATACCTTTACACCTTGGTCATCACGGACAAGAAGGCAGAGAAACTGAAGCAGTCCCTGCCCCCAGGTTTGGCAGTGAAGGAGCTGAAGTGAACCTGGCCCACTGATTTGAACCATATTAAAGTTTTAAAAATTCTTAAAAAAAAAAAAAAAGAAAGAAATTACCCAAATTCTTCAAGTCATAATACATAACAGGAATGAGGGGCACCTGGTTGGCTCAGTTAGTTAAGCGGCTGCCTTTGCTCAGGTCATGATCTCAGCGTCCTGGGATGAAGCTCTGAGTTGGGCTCTCTGTTCAGCAGGGAGCCTGCTTCTCCCTCTCCCTCTGCCTCTCTCTTTCTCTCTCTCAAATAAATAATAAAAAATATAGATAGATATATAGGTAGATATATACATACATACATATATATACATACATACAAAAACAGGATTGAGAATCCCTTTGTCCCATGAATCCTGCCAGAGTGAAGAAATTGAAGATTAGTAACCAAGAAGAAAATGTGTATTATTTATCCATCTTCTCGTGAGTTCACATATAGCATCTGTTTTCTCACACATTTCCAAACAGGATCACAGGGGCATCTTATCGGCTCACATGATCACAGGAAAGCCCGCTCACCTACTGCAACTGACACTGTTACCCACTACACCAAGTCAGTCACTGTGAACTGTTTTAAGCGCATTATCTCGGATAATCAACAAAACAACTCTAGGAGAAAGTTCTCTGCTGCTATTCTAACCATACCAAGGTGTAGAGTGCATGGTTGGACGTTCATGGAATATATGACAGCCCCTTTCTGGCTCAATTTCCTGATCAACAGAATGAGCTATGCTCCCACACTGTGCAGGTCTTGTCTGATGAAATGAGACAGGGCCCTGAAACAAGACTCTCTCTTGGATGTAAGGGCAGCTGAGAACAACAGCATCCTGTGCAGTTCACACTCAGGAAAGTCTTCCAGAAAATCCTGCAGAGCAGAGAAAGCAGAAGGATCATTTTCAGCCTTCCCAAAGCCTTCCAGATTTATCCTGAGGGGCTTCAGTTGGCTTCATCAGACATCTTCAGAACAGCACCAGGGAGGGTGTCCCACCTCCTCCAAGAGTATAGGACATTTGTCCTTGAAACCCATTCACCCAGTTATGAGGAAGCTCAAGCCGCATAGAGAAGCCACAAAAGTGTTTTGGCCTTAGCTAAACCCCAGCTGACAGTCCCTGTCAACAGGACACAGGGAGAAGAGGAGTGTCCCACTCAGGCCTGCAGGGGGTGTGTGGGGAAGGTAAGGATTCATGGCTCAAGGCTGCCCACCAAAGTGAATGCCAGCTCTCCACTTTCTCTGTCAGCCTGGACCAGGCAACCCCCTCTGACCCTTTTACCTTTGCATAACAATAGGAAGGGACCGGCCATGGTCAATGGCCTTCAGTGAGCCTAGCGCCACAACATGGAACCCAAATGCAACTAGAACCCAGAATGATCTCATTCTGAAGTGGTAGCCAATGTCACCTACTTCAGAAGCTAGAATAAAATACGTTGAGGGCCTTTGAGTGTTGGAAAACTTCCTTTCAGGTTCATCAAGAAGATTCACACAAGAAAGTCAAATATATTTGTTGACCAAGGAAAACCATGCTCTTAGAAAGGAAGGCCCTGGGGGTGGTGTCTGGCTCAGTCAGTAAAGCATGCGCCTCCTGATCTCGGGGCTATGAGTTCAAGTCTCACTTTGGATTACTTTAAAGTAAAATTTTGAAAAAGAAAAGAAAGGAAGGCCCTGGAGAAAAATAGCCCAAATCAAATGTCTTTCCCCAATAGTTAATTATTAATTCCAAATAGCATCACTATTTAAAATTACTAAAAACTGCATAATAATTCAAGTAAATATACAATATTTTTACTAATCATTTCTGTAGTCAGATGTTCAGGTTGCCTTGAAGTTTTCCATATTATAAATGTACTGTGATAAAATGACACTGTGATAAAACTTTGACTGCATTTTGGATTATTGCTTTATGAAAGATTCCTAAAAGTAGATCTGTCAGGTCAAAGGTTAGAAACATTTTTACTGTGCCTGATATACATTACAAATCCATGATGAATTCTTCAGTATCTTTTGGCTCTAGGGTATTAGAATTCTACTGCTAAGAAATGGAATCCCCTCCTGGTAAACATTTTTTAAGGCAGACAGATGAGTAAGAAAGAGTCAAGAAAGCACACTCTGGAATAGGACTGCCTAGGTTCTAATTCCAGTTCTATCACTTGCTGTGTAGACATAAACAAGTTACGGGATCCTTCCGAGACGATGTACAGAAAGCAAGCACTGGGTCTGGCACAGAGTGAGGGCTCAAAAATGCTAATCACTGTGGTTGTCTCTAGGTTACTAAAAAGAAGATAAATCCTAATTCAAAAAGCCAAGAATTGTCCTCAAATAACAGAGTAAGAATACACATAAAACAAATGACAAAATAATACTCTTTTACCTAGATTATAAGTAAGCAGTTTCATTTATTGCAAATACTATGCACATCACTGTGGTTATTACACATAAATAAAAATAAATACCATTTTAATGAGTGCTTATTCTCTTTAAAAACTTTACATACACTGTCCCATTTAAGACTCACAACAACCCTGTATGTTGGTAGTAATAACAACAGCAACAGCTAATACTTTCTAACTGCTCACTGTGTGTCATGCATGGTTCTAGGTACTAACATTAATCCTTACACAACCTGTGAAAAGGGACTTCTCATTTTACTACTATTCTCATTTTTCAGACAATATAATCAAGGTACACAAAGGTTAAATAACCTGTCCAAGGTTATATAGCTAGCTAATAAGGTAGATATCATTATGCCAATTTTATAGATAAGAAAACTGAAGCTTATGATAATTACCTCTAAAGGTAAGTAACTAGGCCAGCTTTGAACCAGTATCTGTCAGACCATCAAGTCACAAGCTCTTACTCTACCACTCTGCCCCCTTGATACGGATTCACTTGCACAGAGAGTGCCCTGCACAAGGAAGCGAATGTTTAAGGTCGCTTCCCTCACTCCTGCCTTCTTTTGCCTTCAGGGGTGGTAAACTGAGAATGGGCTCATTTGAACACTGCCTCTGAGAAGAATATAATTGGGAAGACAACCCTCATGCAAAAGCCCATATAATGAAACATATCCTTTAAGTGGATTCTTTCCTTCTCCTGACACGTTATCTGCTGCACCCCTGAGAGTCTCTAATCCCTACCTTTCAGATACTTGGTGATTCCCAGTGAGGTACTTTTGGCAAAGCTGCTTCAAAAGACTTTTCGAGTGGGTGCTAGAGAGGTCTCGTGTTTCCCTCTGCCTCAGAGAGCCCTCAAAATTCTCACGAGTGGCAGAAACAAAGCTGCTTCAAGCCTTCCAAAACACCTTGAAAATATTCACATTTGCAGAGGGACTGAACCCACAGGAAGAAAGCTGGAATAAAGTCCGAACTCTTGAAGGAAATAGTTGTTTAATCATGAATAGATTATTTCCCTTCCCTGTGCCTCAGTTTCCTCTTCTATGACGAGAAGTTGGGTTAGCTGGTTTTCCAGGGCCACTAGAGCTCTGATTCAAGAAAGATGACAAAAGTGAGCCTGGAGTCTTATAGCAGTGAAATCCCAGGAGGGCAAGAGTTGTACTAAAGCCCAAAGCTCAGAACAGATTTGCAACCATTAAACAAGACCTGCCAGGGTTGGATTAACTTCCACAGTAGAGGAAGTGTCCTGGGATTTGGATTTAAGAACGTGAGTCCTTTGCAAAATTATTTTATGTGGAGTTGAAGGATTTGGTGGAGTGAGAAATGTAGGCAGTAGTAAAGGAATAAATCTTGTTCACCTTTGCAGAGCAGAGCAAAGCAGCATCCAAATCACTTTCCTATTTTTTTCCCCCATGCTAAGGACAGGAGCAAAGACAGGATCCTGCTGCCATCTTGTGGCACACCATGCAATTTAGAAAGAAAGGTTTCCTTAATCTGGGTGCCCCAGATTTCCCTCAGGAAACCACATCCTCCTCCTCCCAGGTAATTACATAGAGCTTGATAACTCACGGAAACACTTTCTACCCTATTATCTCATTTCATTCTCTCAACAACTATGTGGAATGGCGGGAAGAAGGTAAAGCTCCATTTTACGTCAAAAGAAATTACATCACTTGCCTAAAGTCTCACAGTTACTAACAGGTAGTCAGAATTTGCATCCACACCTCCTGACTCTAAATCAGGTGATTTGTTGACTCCACTGGAGATGAAACAGGTTTAGGTATGCTTTCTCTAGGACTAGGAATTTGAGAGAGGTAGGCTTACAAAGAAGAAAGCTCAATTTCTTCCACAGACAAAACTGGCCAAAGAGCATAATTAGGTTGCATGTCTATAGAAAAAGGCATCCAAATAAGCCTGGATTCCTGCCTCCCTTCCTAGTTAGCACATTCTTAGCTAACATCTCTAGGGCTCTCCAGCTGCTCTGTCTTCCTCGGCTCCCCAGCCCAGATCAGCCATGGGGGCTCAAGACTTATTTATAGCTAAAGGCTGAACACCAAATGGATCCCAGTCAAGGGAGCCACAACACCCAGAAATCCACAAAAACTATTGGGAGTGCCGTGCTGTTCTGTTCTGCGTTAGAGCTCATAATGTTGGTGGCTCAGTTCAAATTTTCTTGTAAGTTTTACAAGGAAGCCCAATCGGCTCACCCTATAATCGAGTCATGCTCACTGAAACTTGAAGGGCAAAGCTGGGGTTGGAGGACTCATCAACTGGCATAGAGGTATGGCCTCAAATTATTCTGAGACTTTCCAGTTTCTCCAAGGCAACCATCAACTCTTTGACATAGAATTGCAAAGCCCAGGGCCAAAACTTCCCACCCACCACACATATTCCTTGAGTGTCACTCATTCATTCATTGAGTAGACCACATGCACTAAATGAAAAGGACACTTCTCATGAAAAGGACAATCAAAACCTTTGATTAAGATTTTGTTGCCTAGTGGTGAAGAAGGAAATAAGGAAAAAACATAATTATAAGTGCGTGTGAGATGTAAATATTGAGTGTGTGAGGGGTGCCTGGGTGGCTCAGTCAGTTAAATGTCTGACTCCTGGTTTTGACTCAGATCATGGTCTCTTGGGTCCTGGGATCAAGCCTGGCGTCCGGCTCCACACTCACTGGGGAGTCCACTTGAAGATTATCTCTATCTACCTCTCCCTCACCCCTCTCAAATAAATGAATCCTTTAAAAAAAAAATGGTTTTGGGCACCTAGGTGGCTCAGATGGTTAAGCATCTGCCTTCGGCTCGGGTCATAATCCCAGGGTCCTGGGATTCCCGCATTGGGCTCCCTGCTCCTTGGGGAGCCTGCTTCTCCCTGTGCCTCTGCCTGTCTCTCATGAATAAATAAATAAAATCTCCAAAAAAAATAAAAAATTTTAAAAAAAAAGGTTTTTCTGAGAGTCCAGGGATATAAATATATGCGAAGCACCTGGCTTTGTGCCTGACATAAAGATTTAATAAAAAGCCATTGATATTCTTCATTATCTCTATGCTTTTGATACTTTCTTTGCAAGACATTCCCTTCACCTTCTCAAGCTGTTTGACCCGTTTCTCCTTTAGAGCCATCACAAGAGCCTCCTTTCTTGAGTGCCACAGGTTATGTCAGCTGTGACAGTGAGTCCTCAGAACTTTTGTTCACATCTCCTTTACTGGATTTATGTGACACCAATTTGTGTTTGTTTGTAAGTCTGTCTTTCAGGTCTGAGAGACTCCAGAGGACAGAAGCCAGGTCTTACTCATTCTGCCCTAGCACCTAACACGGTGTATGACTCGGTACATGAAATTACTCTTGAATAAAAATTTCTATCTGAGGTGAACCTTAAATCACTAAACAGCAGTTAAAGTATATCTTTGGATGGCCTTTTGAATGTGAATGCTAACTTATTAATGTTGTACATGAAATTATTGGAACTCACAAGGAAAGGTTATCAAGGATTAACCTCTAATATGAACTGACTGGACCAAAGCAGGTCAAAATTTCATTCAAAGCTGGGCGGGTGAGGTGTGGGGGGTGATGGATGTGTGGGTAAATGAAAGGATCCTGGAACCCAGATGGAAGCTCAGGAAATGGGTACAGGACTTCCTTGGGTAGCCAGGGACATTTTGGGAGTATTGAGTGAGGAAGTGAAAGGAATCACTTTAAGAGTAGATAAGAGAGGCTCTCTGCTCCTCCCCATTCAATAGACAGCCACACCTTCTGGTGCAGTGCCAGCCACGTCCCTGAGACACAATGGTGGAGGTTGGAATAAAGGGATCTGACTGTATTGGGCACCTGGTCACTAGGGCTAGTTTTAACTCTGGCAAAGTGGGTACTATCACCATCAATGGCCCATTCATTGTCATCAACTAGATGGTCTACATGTTCCAGGATGATTCCATCCACATCAAATTCAATGGCACAGTCAAGGCTGAGAATAGGAACCTTGTCTTCAATGGAAAGCCCATCTCAATCTTCCAGGAACGAAATCCCACCAACATCAAATGGAGTGATCCTGGTTCTGAGTATGTTGTGGAGCCCACTGGGATCTTCACCACTGTGGAGAAGGATGGGGCTCACTTGGAGGGTGGGGCTAAGAAGGTTATCATTTTTGTCCCTTCTGCTGGTGCCCCCAGGTCTGTGATGGGCGTGAACCACGAGAAGAAAAACAACTCCCTCAAGATTATCAGCAATGCCTCCTACATCACCAACTGCTTGGCCCCTCTGGCCAAGGTCATTCATGAAAACTCTGGCACCATGAAGGAACTCATGACCACAGTCCAAGCTATCAATATCACCCAAAAGACCACAGACGGTCCCTCTGGGAAGCTGCGGTATGATGTCCCAGGGACTGCCCCGAGCATCATTCCTGCTTCTACTGGTACTGCCAAGGCTGGAGCGAAGGTCATCTCTGAACTGAATGGGAAGCTCTCTGGCATGGCCTTCCGTGTGCCACCCTGACCTTGCCATCATGGATCTGACCTGCCACCTGATGAAGCTGCCAGATACGATGACATCAAGAAGGCGGTGAAGCAAGGATGGGAGTGCCCCCTCCAGGACGTCCTGGGCTACACTGATGACCAGGTTGTCTCCTGCAAGTTTAACAGTAACACTCATTCTTCCACCTTTGATGCTGGAGCTGGTATTACTCTCAATGACTACTCTATCAAGTTCATTTCCTGATATGACAATGAACTTCACTATAGCAACCAGGCAGTGGACCTTATGGTCCACTGGGTCTCCAAGGAGTAAGAGCCCCCAGACCACCAGCCTCAGCGAAAACAAGAGGAAGAGAGGCCCGCAGCTGCTGGGGAGTTCTTGCCCCAATCTGTCCATACTCCCCATACTCCCCTAACACACTGAGAATCTCCCAACATCTACCCAGTTTCTATTCCAGACACCCTGAAGAAGGGGAGGGGCTTGAGGAGCCCCACCTCGTCATGTACCATCAAAAAAATATACTGCACTCAGACCAAAAAAAAAAAAAGAGAGAGAGAGAGAGAGCAGATAGGAGAGATTTAAGGATGGAAAAAAAGAGGAAGATAAAAGACAAACATCACAATTTTTCCATTAAGGTCCTAAAAGGAAGGCAATACAACCTATCATATAGACAGTCATCATGTACTCTAAAAGGGTCAGTCTAGATTAGATCTTTTTGCTTGCTCCTGACGAAACCATTCTTTATCTGTTGAGAAGCAATTTTATCTTTCATCACAACAGAAAAAGAGGTCTTCAGATCCTTTTGAGGTGCCATTATTCCTTCAAATATCTTTCTGGTGTCGCTGCCCTTCTCCAGCTCCAATTACATGATACTCTCCCACAGTTTACTGATGCTCTATTCAATGTTTTGCTTTGCTTTTTTTCAGTCTTTTTTCTTTGTGTTTTATTTTCAATAGCTTCTATTGTTATGCCTTCAAGTGTCTAATCTGTTCTTCTACTGTGTCTAATCTATTAATCCCACCCAATGTACTTCTCATCTCAAATATTTTTTTTTTAAAGATTTTTTTATTTATTTGACAGAGAGAAACACAGCGAGAGAGGGAACACAAGCAGAGGGAATGGTAGGGGGAGAAGCAGGCCTCCTGCAGAGCAGGGAGCCCAATGTGGGGCTCGATCCCAGGACCCTGGGATCTGACCTGAGCCGAAGGCAGATGCTTAACGACTGAGCCACCCAGGCGCCCTCATCTCAAATATTTTTAATTCCCACATTTGGGTCTTTTTTTATATCTTCCATTTTTTTCTCCTTGTTTTGCCCAACTTTTCTTCCACTTCTTTAACAAATGAAGCATATTTATAAAAGCAGTTTTAATATCTTTGTCTACTAATTCTGTGCTCTCATCTCTGGATTCTGTTTCTACTAATGGACTTTTGTAATAATGAATGTATGATCCTGTTTCTTTACATGCCCTGTAATTTTTCATTAGAAGTCAGACATTATGTCATTCCCCTTCCCTTAGAGATTACAATCGTGTGATACCTATTGTCCAACGTCTATAATATTGTTTTATATTTCTTGTTGGGTTTTTTGTTCACTTAAGGTGAGAAGTAAACTCTCATTCTGATACTCTGTCATGGCTGAAATTGGAAGGCCTTGCAACCCCAAATAAATTGACTCATTAAGCCTCAATGACTGTTAACATCACAGTAAATCAGGTAATCAGAAATCATGTGCCTCCTGATGACACATCATTTATGAAGTAGTTTTGCAAAAAAAAAAAAAAAAAAAGAATGTATCGAATTTGACTCTGATCAAGTTTCTAAATGTACCTACCAATTTACAGGACATACAGAAGACAGAGCAACATACTAAACTACACCACAATGATACAAGTAACAAAACCAAAATTGCAGGAAACTCTGTAGAACCAACCAGTTTTTTTCAACAATTTAAATCACAAGAAAATTTAAAAAGTGGAAAGAAAGCTATAGGTTAAAAAAGACTTAAGATATATCAGCGTATTGTAATGTGTGGACCTTATGCAGCTCCTAATTCAAGCACATAAACTCTAAGACAAAATTAGGACACTTATGAAACAAGTGGAAATTCATATTCAAACCAGACGAGCTAGCTGATGGTATTAAAGAATTGTTATTAATTTTAGGTGTGGTAATGGTATTCCAATTATTTTTTTTTATTATTTTCTCTTTTAAAGAAACATTCTGGCATATTTATAGATGAAATAATATGATATTTAATAAGACTGGTCACGTATAGTAATCATAGAAGCTGATATATACATCTGAAATTTTCTATTATAAAAGAATTTTAAAATTATTCTAGAACTATAAAATTGAGGTATGGAATTTAAATTTGGCTCTAAAATCATCCTGCTCAGTACCTATGGACTACTCACTTCTCTCCAGGCTTCAGCTCTCTTTATAAGACACGACATATAAAACCCATCCCACTATACTTTTCCATTATATCCACTTTGACCTGTGTGATAGGGGAAAGTTACTCAATCTTTTTAAGCTTCAGTTTCCTTATCTGTAAAAGGCGATGAAAGTAGTAACAAATTTTTAGGGCTACTATGTGGGTTAAGCTAGGTAATGTACGTTAAAGCCCTCATAGTGCCTGGTACAAAGTATGCACTCAGTACTTATTATCCATCATCATCGTTATTATTATTTATTATTAAATTTGCTGCATCTAAGAGATATTAATGATTAAATTTTGTACACTTTTTCAATTACTCTGTATTTTATTCTCTTATCCCTTTCCTCTCCGTATCTTCTTTCTGCAAGTTCCCCTCTAAAATTCTATGGAACAATGTGCCCAATGGCACAAGCCAGGAGAGGAGGAGCTTGGCTCTCCTTCCCAGCGAGAGTCACTACTGTGGGTCTGGAAAAATGGAGGCGCCAACTTTCATCATATTCAGAAGATAGTACGCAGCTGCTCCGCTGGTATGCCACACATCCTGAGGTTGCTCCCAAGGGCTAAAAACGGAGCTCAGGCGATCAGCCCATTGCAGCCAAGATCATTCTTTTTCAAGGTGGCCCCATTTCAAATAAAACAGGCACTTTATATGTATCCCTTTTCTAACTAAGAGTTGGTCTTCCCTCCCAGTCTGTGGCCTACTTGAGGACAAGGACTGTGTCTAGTTTATCTTTAGAGCTTATGCTCCTAGCAAAGTATCTGGGACAGAGCAGGTACTCTCTGTTTTTGCTGCATGAAGAAATTACTTGTCTGTTCTTCTGTTTTATTGGAGTGGGGCAGGAATAGGAAAGGAACACGGATAGACACGCAGAAAACCAATGTTGGATGGATCTAACCGTCTTTATCAGGGAATACAAACTTGTTCCCAACTCCCAGTTCATTTCTTCTCCTTATTTCCCACTACTCATCTTTTCAAAACTTTCCTCCACTTCCATGAACTACTTATAGTTCCCAAATACATGCCAAATATTCTTCCTTCTCAGTTATGTGTTCAAATTATTCCCTCCGTCTATTAATATCCCTCTCCCAACTCCCTTACCTTCACTCTTAACATGTACATCCTTCAAGACTTGGCTTCAGCACCCTCTCTTCCACGAAGCTTTTCACAAACACTGTTGCTGAAAGGGGTATCTTCTTCACTTCCTTTAACACTTTACATTTAGGGCGCCTGGGTGGCTCAGTTGGTTGAGCGACTGCCTTCAGTCCAGGTCATGATCCTGGAGTCCCAGGATGAAATCCAGCATCAGACTCCCTACTCAGCAGGAAAGTCTGCTTTCCTGCTGACCCTGCTTTCCTGCAGACCCAGGGGTCTGCTTCTCCCTCTGACCCTCCCCCTCTCATGCTTGCTCTCTCTCGTTTTCTCTCCCTCTGAAATAAATAAAATCTTAAAAAAAAAAAACTCTTTACATTTAGCTTGAGGCATGCATATTCTCTCATATGCTATGCTTGGGTTGTACAGGTTTCACAACTTTTACAAGTTTGAAGGCAAGGATCATATTTGAATTTCTTTGGCATTCAACATAGTGCTTTGTATACACCAGGCATCTAATGAGTGTTTGTGTACTTACTGGTTAAACCTTGCAGAATAAGAAGTATAATCATTCAACCAAATTTAAAACATAAAATAAGCAAGCCTTTAAAAGTGTGTTTTACCTGTAAGATTTTTTTCCTTTAAAAGCTAACACACTGTTTTGAAGTTTTGCCATTATTTTCTGTTTTATTAGACAATATCCCCTACTCCTAGAAACCTAAGGAAAAATTGTCATGAGGCATATATGTTTTTTAATAAAATGAATTCAAGAGAAAAATTCACAATATGAAAAAACATAATAATTTGAGATTTTCTTCAAATTCCAGGGTAAGACAGACTGGGGTACTAAAAAAAAAAAAGAAAGAAAGAAAAGAAAAAAAAAAGATCAAGAATCACTAGACAACTGTATGATCTTGGCCAAGCCCCTGGTTTTTCCAAATATCCCCCAACTACTTCTCAGCAGACTTAAGGACACAAAGGAGAGGGAAGCATTGAGAAACCATAAAATAGTATATAACTCAGGCTACTACACTTCTCAAAGGTAAGGGTCAGGATAGAAGTAAATCTCATTTCTTAAAATTAAAGATGAGCTGAGAAAAAAAATAAAGATGAGCTGAGGTTTCCTTGCTACTTGGTTAATTGCCTCATTTTCTCTTCTAGATGATACGCGCTAGCACTGTCATCATATATTAACCACTTTGTGGTCCTTTCCTCATCTTCATTCCTTCTAGATCAAAGATTAAGATACATAAACCAATGACATCTCCCACCACCCCATCCCCAGCAAACAAGTTCGATGTGGCCTTATCCACGCCACTTCTTAAAATTACCGTATTTTATTGCTGGAATGAACTTACATCATTTAGCCCAACCTTTCCCTTTTATCCCTGAGGAGTAAAGTAGTCTAGAGCGAGTGTATTACTTGTTCCAGGTCACCCAGCTAGTGTCAGTCCCCATAAAATAATCTCTTTAACGCCCAGTTCTCAACATTATACCCAACAAATGTCTGGGCACACAGACCCATTAACAAATATTTTCTTGGGGCACCTGAGTGGCTCAGTCGGTTAAGTGACTACCTTCAGCCCAGGTCATGATCCCAGGGTCCTGGGATCGAGCCCCACTCGGGCTGCTCTGCAGCTTCTCCTGCTACCACTACCTCTGCTTGTGTTCCCTCTCTCGCTGTGTCTCTCTCTGTCAAATAAATAAATAAAATCTTTAAAATATATATTTCTTTTTCTTGAAGTGAAATGAATTTAATTTCTTCTTCTTTGACAGAACCACCTGGCCACTCTGCAGAATATGGAAGGAAGGGGTTAAAGTGCTATTCTGAATGCTATGGATTCAAAGGCAGTGTGGTGTGGACCCTGCAGTAGGCTTCTTGAGTTCTGTTCTGGGCTCTGCCACTGTCCATCTATAGGACCTTGGGAAAATTGCTTTACATTTCTTAATACTCAGCTTCCTCATTCTTAAAATGAAGGTAATCACAGAAACCACCTCAAAGGGTTGTTTATTCATTCAGTAACATCGGTTCAACACTTGCTCTTAAGCAGGCATATGGTGTTAGATGCTACGGATACAACAACAGACAAGAAATAAAAGATCGTACCCCGAGGAGCTACCATTCTATTGGGAGTAAAGGAAATATCCAAATAAAATGCCTGGTACAGAGTCTGGCACCTGGGAAATGTTCCATAAATGCTACTTGTTGTTTTCATTATTATTAAAAATGTACTGTATATCCACATTTAAAAAGCCAGTCAGCAAGTAAATCTGAAAGCTCCAAGCAAGATGTGAAGGTATAAAACAGCTCACACGGCAGCGTTTCACAAGGACAGATATTATCACCATGGCAATATTTTCCTGAGTTCTTTAAGAACACTTGCTGAGTGCTATGGAAGATTCAGGCATGGTCTATGAAAACACCGTGTAAAGAGCATCATATAGGAGGTGGAGGAAACCTTCTCCAGCTTCTGTCCAAAAAAGATAGCTTCCTCTATAGAATTTGATAAAATTTAATGCCCAAAATCTTAAGAAACATAAACTAGGGGATAATTACTATATTACAATGGAAGTCATCTTTTGTTTTCAATGGCCAGCTTTCCTAACGTAATAAAAAAATGACATACCACACGATTAACAAGCACATGAAAAGATACTCAACATACATCCTTAGTCATTAGGGGAATGCAAATCAAAACCAAAACGAAGTACCACCTCACACCTACTCGGGTGGCAAATAATTTTTTACATGGAAAGCAACAAGGTTAGAGAGGAGGTGGAGAAAATGAAACCCTCATATATTGCTGAAAGAACATAAAATAGCTGAATCTCTGGAAAACAATTTGGCAGTTCCTCAAATGTTAAACACAGAATTACTGTATAAGGCTGCAATTCCACTTCCAGATATAAACCAAAAAGAACTGAAAACAGGTACTTCAACAAGTGAGACGTACATGTATGATCATGGCAACGCTATTCACAGTAGCCAAAAGATGGAAATATCCACTAATGGGTGGCCCAATGTCCATTAATGGGTGAATGATAAAGAAGATGTGGTATATACATATAATGTAGTATTATCCAGCCATAAAAAGAAATGGATCACTGATACATGCTACAACACAGACAGAACTCCAGTATGTTAGAAACCAGATACAAAAGGTCACACATGCTGTAAGAGTACATTTATATGAACTATGTAGAATAAATAAATGCACAGACAAAAAAAGCAGATGGGTGGAGGCCAGGGACCACGGGGAGGGCAGAATAAGGAGAAACTGGTTAATAGATAAAGGGTTTTACTTTAGAGTGATAGAAATGTTTTAGAACTAGATAGACATGTAGTTGCACAACACTGTGAATGTACTAAATGCCCCTGCACTGTTCACTTTAGAACAGTTTTATAACCAACCTTCTAAAAAAAATAAAAGGTTAGTTTTAGGTTACATGAAATTAATCTCAGTAAGTTTTGTTGTTTTGGTTTTGTTTTTTTTTTTTAAGATACTGTCCACGTGTCCTATAAACATATAAAAGTACACTGGGGGGTTTTGGAGGGCTCAGTCACTGGACTCTTGATTTCAGCTCAGGTCATCATCTCGGGGTCATGAGACTGAGAACCATGACAGGTTCCGTATCTGGTGTGGAGCCTGCTTAACACTCTCTCTCTCTCTCTCTGTCCTCTGCCTTGGCTTGCTCTCACAATCTCTAAAGAATAAAATTTAAAAAAAAAAATTTTTTTAAAGCATAAGAAAAATATTATAAGTGGTTGTTTACCTGACTCAGAAACCCATGTAAATAGGGTGTCTATTTATTCACAGTGAAGGAAGGAACAGACTGTTCTTACTAAAATCCTGGCTTCTTCCTGTTAAAGAGTAATTTTTTAAGGTAAAACAATGACTATCATACAGATAGAAAATGAACATACGTCAAAGGTTTTTACGTAACTCATTAATTTAAGACAGAATCGGTGTCAAAAACTGGTTCAAGAGGCAAGAAGAAACACTGAAGTGTATTTGTTAATAGAAAACTAGCTTCTTGGGGTGGAGGCTGGGAGGTGACCAACTTCATCTCCGCAGGACAAAATCTGAAGGCTTTTCTACAGAAAAGAATAGCCTGCATTTCTCTCAGTTTTCTACAACTTTACAGAGCTTTCAATGGCTCAAAGATAAAGATAAACCAGATAACTTGGAAGGATGCACTAGTCAATACCCAGCATTCTAAAAGATACCCAGTGATTTTTTTTTCTCCCCCAGATTTCACAGCTTTTCCTGATATTCTTCCAGCATTCAAGATAATTCACTACCTTAGCAAATAGCCTGTCTTTCTTGGACTTCAGGTCCTTGTCTGTATAAAACAAAAACAGAAACAAAAACAAAAACACCTTTTTTTTTTAAAGGAAGAATTGGCTTGGATAGCCTAAAGCTTGTCTTGATCTTTGACAGCTTGATAACAACCAACTTCAAGGGCCAGATGCTCCGTCAGAGATTCCTACAGGCCACAGAGCCCTTTAAGCCACCAGCACTCAGGATCATGTCACAGAAATTACTTCCCTTCTGATGGGACACGTCATTTCTTATGAAGGAGCCCGTGTCTCTAATGAACCACTCCAGGACAATTTGCCCCTCCACACTACTACTGGAAACACGATTATATTGAATTCTCCCATGTTCTGTCATGACCAACAAGCATCATTTAATTTTTAAACAACTGACTGAAACCAGAATGAGAAGAAGTCGGGACCTATGAAACAAAACAAAATAGTTGACCTACGTGAGATGTCAAAAAAAAAATAGTGGTTGAGTTGAATGGCTTTTGAAATTTTTCTGTCACTGGCAGAGAGGAGAGGCTGTGATCACTTGCACTTAGTGTACTGTATTTCAGCAATGGTGTCTTACTTACTTAGGGATTACTGACTCAGGGAAACTAAGGATTACTAATAATTGCACTGAGGACACAGTTTACTGTAAATGCAGTATGATACTTAGTCTCTTCCTTGTGCTAGCTCTTCTGCAGCATTTTCCAGCTGCCCAGTTCTGGACACACGGTAGGTCCTCAATCAAAGCTTGCTGTTTAATCATAAAATTAATTACAGAGAGTGGAAGTCTATACCTGTCACAGAAATATTCTGCTTACTTGTGATAAAATCAAGTTTCTCTATTTATTAGACTAAATTACTTTTATTATATTTATGCATATTGATCAATGTAGCAGAGAGAAAGCACATCCCCCAACAGCATGTAAAACAGAAGTCTTAAGCTTCCAGGAAAAAAAAATGTGCTGTTCCACATAATTTTCCATAAAGATCTACAATCCTGCACACATCTTCCACCAAAGCCAACGCCAAGATTAATGTTAGATTTCTGAAATCAGTAAAACTGTAATTCTGATCCAAGTAACTGTGAGCTACCTCCTGTCTTCCGGATTGAGAGAAAGAGCAGCTTGCATTTCCCTGAAATGCAGCTACTAAAATTCTTTACATTCCAGTTAAAAATGCCTCGCTTACCATAAGACTTTGGCTTCTGCCCTGCCTTTTTCTCCTCATTCTCATTCAGATTCTATGTGTAATTATTGGTGGCTAACTCAGGGTCATGTAATTTTTGTCCTTCTCCTGGGAGGACATGCACAAGCATGCACACTCCCCAAGTGCGGTTAACTGAAAGCAGGGGCTGCACCCAACAGAGCAGAACAGGGAGACCCTTCCCCATCCCTTCCTGGTGCGAGCCTAGCCTCTTTGCACGTAACTGTCATTTCAGTTTATGCTCCTCCTTGCCAGAGAGCAGGGATCGACCTCAAACACACCCAACCTCAGGGGTAGTTTTCGGTGAGGACCTCAGGACCTGGAAAGCCGACAGACAACGTGGAAGCTGTGAGTACCTTTGACACCAGGCTGCTGGTTGGCTGGGTTTTCTCACAGCACAGCGATCCTACACATGAGGAAAACCAGAATTCTCTGGGTGCAGGACAGAGAATACACTCCTGATGCTTTTAATTTCTAGGAAATGAGTACAGTGGCTTCCCAGCTCTACTCTCAGGACCAAATACACTCACCCACTCACTCACTCACATACACACACTCAGCAGTTAACACTAACCTAGTGTCTACTATTAAAGCACTGAACGAAATGCAGGAGGGGATTCAAAGATACACTGTTATTTACTATTTCCTGGGTCCAAACATCTGGGGCTGCTCACGTGCCTGTGCTTCCCAGCAGTCCTCTCTCTGGTCAGACATACTACCTGAGTGCCCAGCTGGGTGCATAGGAGACTCAAGAAAGAGCAGGCCTTTCATTTTCCTCCATGCTCTCTGGGGCCTTGACTCTGCACAGGGGAAGCCGGACAGAATTTGAAGAAAGATCTGTGGGAAGTGCTGCTGGTGATTTTAAGATGGGAAATAATACACTGCAGGAAAAAATCAAGAGAAACTATACTGAAAGAGCCAGAAGGAAAGGAAGTAAGCTTTGTGGGGGGAGAAAAACAAAAGAGTGACAAAAGCAGAACAGGGAAGAGCTGACCTCTGCTAGGAATGGCAGTGAGATTTTGGTTTAGCTTTTAGAGCTCAGCTTGGAAGGTCCAGGGTCAATGCCTGGCTACCTGTGAAACACCCCCTGGAGGAGGCTAGACTAAAATATCTATGATACACATCATGCTAAACACAGAGGAAAAGAGACAAAATAAGCATTACTGAAGACCTATTTAATCTCTCCGTCCATCTCATAGATACAGTGAAAAACTGAAGTAAACCCAAAGAATTTGTTTTTGAATACTAGGTCTGTGGCTGATTTTTTTTTCCTCACTTCTCTGCGATATTTTCCAACTTTACAATAGTAAAAATGCACTTCTATAGATATATTTAACTACATTACCTTAAGAAACAGAACAGATCTCCAGACTTGGGAGAGAGGGCCCTGGGTCAGCTAGACATTGCTAAGTGGACCAAGAAATCCCAGAGCTCCCAGGGCTCAACACCAACTGCAGCCAAAAGCTGAATCTGGTGGCTTTTCTGAGTCCAGCAGTTAGCAACAGGATAATAACATCTGCCTTCCTTACGGACTAGCTCTGAAGGCCACAAGACAAATGTGTAAAAGTATTTTGTGAGTATTAAGCACTTAATCAGTGTGGGACAGTATTAGCCCAGTTAAAACCAACTTTCTAGAAAACTAAAAAAGGGTAGGGATAGATATAAAGAAGGTAAGTATTTAAATGTGTTTGCCCTCCATTTAAGTTCCAATGAGATCCACAGATTAATTGTGGCTGGCAAAGGCACTCTGCTCAAGACACATTCTGAAGGAACAACAGAAACCGAAATTCAGCAATAAGAATCTTTACTCCCCATCAGGTTACTTGCATCGTTGTGAAATCCTCAGGTCCTAGAACTGAGCTCCTGAGAGACCTTCCTACCTTTCCAGTTCTGGTAAAATCTGACCTCCTGGGGGAAACACTGAAACCCAACTGATGTGGAAAAGACCTAGCAAAGATACAGTTGAAACTAGAAGATATCAAATGACTTCCCCTGAGATTGGTCCCAAGTTTGGTTTCAAGTTCTCACCTTGATGTGTTCAGTGACCTCCTAAAGGAGCTAGAGGAACTCATTAATTGAGTCTGACAAGAACCAACAATAAGTATATCAGGACAAGGCTACAAACTTTTGCTGACCCTCGTTCATGGCCAAACCTGTTTCTCACTCTGGCTCTCATCTGCAAAGAGCATTAGGAGAACAGATGATGTCAACAGCAGCCGAGAAGACAAGTTATCTCTATACTCAACCCCTGGCAGGAGAATTTGTGCCCTGATTTATTTTTAGTGCTTTTCTACCTTAGTAATCCAGTAAGCTGACAAAAAGCCAGCAACCTGACTGTTCTCTGAGCTCACCACCCTTATTTATCCCTTTGCAATCAGCAAACATTTAGTCATCTGGGGGAGAACCTACTAGGAGCTTGGGGTCTCATCATTTCCAAACTTTCAGAGACCACACAGGAGTATTTTCTCAGCCCAAGCAGAAGCATGGTAGTAATCACTGACGGCAATCTTTGACTCAAAGGAGAAAGACAAAGAGAGGTTGCTAATAAAAATAGGTATCTACAGTCTATCATTTTTATCAGCAGGGTGGAGGATAGGGTAAAAAGCAAGAATTCGGCTTTACCTTTCATGAAATGTTAGATCTTAAATTAAGGCACACATTCTGCTTATCTTAAGCTTCAAAAAGGACTGTTGCAAGGAATTCACAATGCACAGAGAGTAGCTTTTCACCCAGATGCAGAAAGTGAAATATCAAAATATTCATCAGTCATTTCCACATTTTTGCATTTGGATTTAACCCCAAATATTTAATTTTATTTCAATCTCATACAGCTTGTGAGGACAGATTTATCCAACACCAGCTGTCCTCATAGTTAAAAGCTGCACCACAAAGATAAAATTAGAATTGAGTCAGGATCATATTACTCTGGAAGAATTCTGCTCTATGTCCCACTGATGCTCTGAGCCACAACTGACAAACCAAATACCAGCATTATTCTTGTTTTTCTTGAACAATTCTTAAGCGGCCACAGTGTGGTAGAAATTGCATATATCACCAAAAAAAAAAAAAAAAGGCATGAACCCTAAACATATAGAATTATACTCATGGATACAAACTTATTTCCAAGATTATTTCTCACCCAAATGGGAGGAAAGTATGTACTGTTTCAACAGAGCAGGGAGTAAGTGAAGTCAACTATCACAACTCTACCACAACCCTTTTATTCTGGAGTTTCCCACCATAGGAATTTTCCAAACACGCATGAGGCCCAAATTAGACCGAAGTCTGGGTAAGGTACAACTGTTCATTAAATCAAACAGTAAAGACCAAATGTCATCATCTTGGTGTTAGATATTTGGGATGACAATATATTCTGTAAAAAATAATAATAAGGAAGATTAATCTCAAGATTCTAAGAGATTCTTTGTCAAATATTCACCCTGACTAAAATCTAATTTTAACAGTGTAGCTGTAAAAATACATTGCTAACATTCTATGCTCAGTTTAGAAGATCATCTTTCTCAACAGGCATTTTACAAGAGGAAAAAGCAAAAGTGATCAATAAACACACAAAAGATGTACAACCTCATTTACGATTAAAAAATACAAGTGTAAGAAAAATATAAGTGTATGAAATAATGAGATATCACCTTATGAGGATTTTAACTAAGTTATTTTCAAATAACTATTGAGAATGAATTATTTCACAAAAGGGCAACTAGGCTGTTTAACTATTAAAAAGTAAAATGTATGTGCTTTATTCCCCCTTGTAATTCCACTGCTATGGATGGACTTAAGAGAAGATGAAAAGGTGTATTTATAAAGATGCTCACTTAGGTATTGTTTTTAATAACTCCCATATTCTTCAACAGTGAATTAATAAACTATTGTAAACCATATAAAAAATTCTACGTAGGGGCACGTGGGTTGTTCAGTGGGTTAAATCCTCTGCCTTCAGCTCGGGTCATGGTCTCGGGGTCCTGTGATCAAGCCCTATGTCGGGCTCTCTGCTTGTCTCCCTCCCTCTCTGCCTGCCTCTCTGCCTACTTGTGATCTCTGTCTGTCAAATAAATAAATAAAATCTTTTAAAAAATTCTACGTAGAAATTTAGAAGAATAAGTTAGATTTTGGGGCGCCTGGGTGGCTCAGTCGTTGGGCGTCTGCCTTCGGCCCAGGTCATAATCCCAGGGTCCTGGGATCGAGCCCCGCATCGGGCTCTCTGCTCGGCAGGAAGCCCGCTTCTCCTGCTACCATTCCCTCTGCTTGTGTTCCCTCTCTCGCTGTGTTTCTCGCTGTCAAATAAATAAAATCTTTAAAAAAAAAAAAAAAGAAGAATAAGTTAGATTTTTATGTGCTGTTATCAAATGATGACCCAGATATATTAAGTGGAAAAGGTATAATATTTATAGTATAATTGCATTTATGAAATAACAAAATTATATACAGAGCTGTACATGTATATAATTATATATCTGGAAGGATATTAAGAAACTGTCGATAGTAGAAATTGGAGACTGGAAAGGCCAACTTTTACTTTTTACTTTATATCTTCTGTATGCTGTGAATTTTTAGAATTTTTGCCTTAAACATCTCTACTTTTATTTTTAAAAATCTTCTGGCCAAAAAAAATCCTTTGGCATCCATAGGTTTGTTTCAATTTTCTGGAAAATTCATTTGCATGGAACACCCCAAGTCCCTAAAAGTATTTTATGAATCAAAAGTATTAAATTATACTCAGAGTAGTTTATAACAGACTATATTTTACTGTATTCTGTTTTTCTGAAATCTGGTAATTCCTGAAGTTTGGTAGAATTGGCCGGAATTCCATTCACTTACTATGACAGACAACAAAAAGGAAACTGTTTTCACACATCTCTTTTATTTTGAAAATGGATTTGACTTTCCAGGATGTATTTCTTTGTACCTTGGTGTCATTTCAATGATTTGAAAAGATTTAATGCCATATGATCTAATGTCAGAAGATTAAATATGACAATACTCTGAGAACATTAAATTCCTCCAAGACATTCATAAAAAGGATCTCTGTGGCAACCATCAATTTGTTCTCTGTATTTACAGGTCTGATCATGCTTTTCTTTTTTCTTTTTTTTTAGATTTATATGAGTGGAATCATATGGTATTTGTCTTTTTCAGTCACTTATTTAATTAAGCATAATACCCTCTAGATCCATCCATGTTGTCTCATATGGCACATTTTCATCCTTTTTTATGGCCATGTAATATTCGTGTGTGTGTGTGTGTGTGTGCGTGTGTTTCCTTATCCATTCATCTACTGACAGACACTTAGGTTGCTGTCATGTTTTGGCTATTTAAATAATGTTGCAATAAACATAGGGGTACATGTATCTTTTTTAGTCAGTGTTAGTATTTTCACTTTCTCTCGGTAAATACCCAGTAGTGGAATTATTTGATCATATGATATTTTTATTTTTAACTTTTTGAGGAACCCCTATACTGTTTTCCACAGTGGCTGTACTAATTTCCATTAGTACATGTAATGTAATGCATTTCCAACAAAGCATTTTTCTCTGCATCCTTGCTCACATTTGTCGTTTGTCTTTTGTATTTGAGCCATTCTAACAGGTATGAGGTGATAGCTGCCAGAGGGAAAGGTGGTTAAGAGGTTGGGCAACATGGCTGAATGAAAAAGAGACATACAGGCCTCCAGTTACAGAATAAGGAAGTCAAGGAAATAAAAGGCAGAGCATAAGGAATACAGTAATGATATTGTAATAGTGAAATAATGAGAGAGGTGGTAGCTATGCTTGTGGTAAGCCATAATATAATGCACAAACTTGCCAAATCACTAAGCTGTACACCTGAAACTAATATAACATGTCAACCAAACTCGAATGAATGAATGAATGAATGAATGAATGAATGAATCAAGACCTCTGACCTCAGGTTCAAGAACCCAAGGACCTAAGGCTAAGTAAATGACAAGGAAGCACAGTTCTGATGTGGGGAAGCACTCTGTACATTACTAAATGGAAAAGAAATTTAGGTTAGTAGAATATTAATATATTTGCTAGGACTACAACCTCACCTGAACTCACCAAACCTCAGGCTGGAGATAACTACTCAAATTATCTGTATTCTAACACACTACATAGAAAAGCCTTCCACAGACCTAGGCTGAGGTAGCGATTTTGATTTCCTTCTCTTAGGATGGATTCTCCGTGATATTATTTTTGAGTATTCTAAGTCTGTGCATGTAGTTTGTTTTTTTTTAAGGGATCTCAGTTGCATGACATATATAGTAATTTATATTATGAATGGCAAATTAACACACCTGATCACCCTCTACTTTATTTCCTGCTTTATTTCCTTATTTATTTTAAAAAATAAAATGAATCCTGTGAACCCATCACTCAACCCAAGAACTGGAACAATACCAATAACTGATAGAATCCATGTGTTCCTCCCCTGTATCTAATTCCTAACAGCCTTCCCTCCATTTTAACCACAATCCCTTATTTTGTGTTTTATCCTATCCTTGTCTTATCAAGGGCAGACTATGTTAACTATCTTACGTTAAAATCCCAGAATTAAACAGGACGAACATTATAGTGATGCTGATGAAGGCCAGGATCCTGCATCAGACACTCTGGGAAAAACACAGATACCTGAGAGAGCAAAGCTCTGTACCCAGCACTCAATACATTTTGGATGAATTGGATCTAGCAAAATAAATTTACCAAGCACACAGTTGACAACTGTATCCTTAAATAACAAGGGACTGGTGGTGGGGATCTCCTGGAACCGACAGACTAAAGAGATTTATGACCTAAACAACTCCCTCAGCCCCCACCCAAGGCCACTCTGTAAAACAGGTAGCTTCCGGGTTGCCAGCCCCCTCCTCTCTCTCCTTTCTGCAACTTCCTCTCATTTGGCATTAAGGGCCAGAGGCTGAGTCTCTGCTACTTGATAGTTAATACGAAACTTCTACCCCACCTGTCCTATACATGATGACAGATAAATCTCCCTTAAGTACAGGTCCTGTCATGTCATTCTATACCCAGCACGGAAACCTGCAATGATTCTTAACACATAGATCATCTAAATCCTTACCCTGGTGCTCAAGGCCCTTTGAGATCTGATCCTAACCAATCTTTCCAACCTTCTCTCTCCTGTCAAACTGACTTACTTGCTATTCCCTATGCAAGCCTCACATTTTAACCAATGTTAAGACCCTGCCCGTGCTATTTATTAAAGTGTAGTCTGTAGACCAGCAGCATCAGTCTCATCTGGGAGCTTGTGAGGAATAAAGGATCTCGGGCCCCATTCCAGACCTACCGAATCAGAATCTGCCTTTCAACAAGATTCTCGGGTGATGCAAACGCACGTTAAAGTCTGAGAACCACTGTAAAGCTATCAAATGCTTTTCCATGGCGCCTGAAACTGTTATCATTATTTATCTCCCTGCAGAACACATGACCACCTAGAAAGCAAGAGGCTATCCAAATTACATGACTAAGATATGCTGCTGAACCCTCAGAAGCAAAGGAATATACCTAATGAACACTCAACGAAGTTCTACAGACTAATTTGGTTTCAGTTCTGCAGTTAAAAAGATAACTAAAACCACCAGTCTTCACTCTACGATCTGGCAAATTAGAGCAAACACAGACATCAAATCCACATAAGTATACATGGACACACACACACAAACTTTTACAGATAGGATTCTTAACAGGAAAGAAAATTGTAAAAGAAAGTGATGTTCAGGGACCCCTGGGTGGCTCAGTCAGTTAAGCGCCTGCCTTCAGCTCAGGTCGTGATCCCAAGGTCCTGGGATGGGGTCCCTCATCGGGCTCCCTGCTCGGCGGGGAGTCTGCCTCTCCCTCTCCCCTGTCCCTACCCCCTGCTCATATTCTCTCTCCTCTCTCTCTCTAATAAATAAATAAAATCTTTTCTTAAAAAGTGGTGTTCAAGCCTGACATAATGATCCAAACTATTTTGGGGTCAACTAGACAACTGCTCTAAGTTCCTTTAAACTAAAACTGAGGGCCTAGCTTTACTTGAGGGGCTCTGAGGTCATTTTGGACTCTAATATTTAAGGATTCTCTGATTTCTTTTTTTTTTTTTTAAAGGACTTTATTTATTTGACACACTGAGAGAGATCACAAGTAGGCAGAGAGGCAGACAGAGAGAGGGGGGGAAGCAGGCTCCCTGCTGAGCAGAGAGCCCAATGCGGGGCTCAATCCCAGGACCCCGAGATCATGACCTGAGCCGAAGGCAGAGGCTTTAACCCACTGAGCCACCCAGGCGCCCCGGATTCTCTGATTTCTAAAGGATATCACTTCTGCACTGTCCCAGAAGTGACTGGACAGACCAGGGACAGCCCTGAGATTAAGTCTAAAGCTGCAAAGCCTGACTTCCTCTCTCCATTCTCTCTAAACCCCAGCTTCTCTGTAACCTCCCTGAAAAGCTCCTGCTCTGCACATGTGTCTGATGACCCCTGCCCCCCCCCCACCTCCAGGCGCTTCAAATGCCCCTTGCCTCCATGAGCTTGTCACTGTCACACTTCTTTCCTCTCATCTGTACTTAGCTTCTCGGTCTTTCACACAGGTCAACACTGCCAAAGTGACAATGAGCTAAAGTAAAATGTGCTAAAAGAAGAAAATTAGGAGAGAAAGATATCCTGTTAACCTGTCCTAATCATCCTCTTCTCCTTCCTGTATGTAATTCCATTCCTTAGGAACTTTCTGGAGAGCAGTGTAATGCGGTATTCTTTTGTCATACTCCAGAGTGAAGGGGAAGGACCTAGTGAGAATCTGCCCTTTGGATCTGTTATTTTCATTTGCTGAACACATTTTCTTGGGGCTTTGACCCAAAGTTATTTCACTTCTCAAAAATGCAATCAATACGGTTACCACACACCTCTCTCACGTTTTACCAAGAGCTTTTTGTACACTGTCCAGTTCAATTTATTTCAACACCACATTTATCTTCTTAGACATCTAAGCAATAAACAGAAACCACTGTCAGAGTTAAGTTTTTGACCCAGTTCCCAGTGCATGAGAAGATTATTTGTGAACATTTCTGTTCATATCCTTATAAGGTCCCTCCTGAACCCAAAAGCTAGTTATCAAGTTGAACGTCAGGCTTCCCTTAGAACCTGGGTACCCTTTCCTTTGATTTCCCAAGAAATACACAGGTCAAGGAAGTACAGTTCTTATAACAGAGATTAAGAGCTCTCTCCTTAGAGATGGACTGTGTGGATCTTATTCCTGGCTCCACCACTTACTAGCTATGTGACTCTGGGCAATCTGGGCAACCTCTATAAGCTAAGTTTCCTCGTCTGTAAAATGAGAAAAACAGTATCTCTACATCTTGGGGTTTTGCAAAGAATCAAAGACAAAAAGCATAGAAAGTGGTTAATACAGTGCCTGGGTATTAATCTCGTTTTATAGTTGTTAAAAATCAAAGCTCAGAGAGGACTGTACCATTGTCTTTTTTTTTTTTTAATCTGCAAAGCCTGCTTAATGCTACAAATTCTCCTCTCTAGGACTCTTCTAGTCACAGAGAGCTCTAGCACATGCTGCTGTCAATGTGGTGAGTAACCTGACTCCGAGCTAATGATAGTGTGTGGTCTTAGCTGTCCTGTGCACACAGTATTCCTCTTGGCAGTAACTCTGCATGTGTGCACAGGGCAAACAGAAATGGAACAGTCACTTTTAAAAATCAAGCATGATCTTACAACGTAAAAACTCACATACTCAAGCCAGTGGCATCAAAAAGGACAAAGATCCCCTATTTTAGGGTAAATGTCAAAAGGGAATGAAAGTTTTAGGGTTAAATACCAGTCTCATCTGAACTTAGCAGGATGTGAAAGAGATTAGGAGGAACCTCATCTCCCCACCTCCTGGACGACTTGCCAACTGGCTTACGTGCTCCAGAGTACCCCCAGCAGAGAAGTGTCATGCGGGTTAAACTAATGGCTCTTACGGTTTAAAGACAAAGGAAGGGGCAAAATACATCCGTGGACAAACTGGTGTCTTTGTCTGAACCACTCCATCAGAGGACTAACATATCTAAAACAAGTCAGTTTGTTTTTTTTTTCCCCCAAAAATGTAAAACAAGTCAGTTTTTATGTGGGCTTGAGGACACCATAGCTTTCGAGGGTTCACTCGAAATGAAGAAAACACTACCTACGGGAAAGGGTTCTGGAAAGCAAGCAGGTGACAGAGGTGGGGAGAGCTTACAAAATATAAACTTTCATCAATTTGGCCGTTCTGCTAAAAGTTGGAGTGAAGGTAGTTTATTGCTTCCAAGACAGTTAACTTTTCTCCTGACGTGTCTCACCAGCACAGTCATTGCCAGTGCTGGAGAATGAGACCAGGAAGTCTTAGAGATTATTTTCCTAGAGTCGAGGCCTCTGTCACTATTGCTCCTTTGCCACAGGTCTGGTTCAAGTTCATATTTTAAGCTTGGGTAAGAAAAAAATTTACTAAGCCCCATCTTGAGCTAAATTCGAAAATTCTCTAACAAAACAAAGTAAAAAGTAGCTTGCCACATAATTCAAGCCAAACATCTGTTTATCTTGGTATTTGAGCCCCAAGACCTGAATTTTGTTTATAAGAAGAACTGTATAAATTGGGTCTTTGGCCACTAGTTCCTGTACTGCCAGGGTAGTACTGTACTGCTGAGGGTCCAAGAAATCACAACAGAACAAAGTAAGAGAAGTTTTCCTTCAAAAGTGAAAGAATATTATTGGAACACTTGCTCTTCAAGCCCTAAGCCTCAGGGTGAGAAACCCAATTACCCTGGGGCTACTGTGGCATGAAAAACTGAAGGCACCCAGAGAGGCGCTGGAGAATGAGATACCATGTGGAGAGAGAAAAACAAAGACAGATGAACACCAATTAGCATCAAGGTATCAGGCATGTTGGTAAGGAAACCACCTTGGAAAAAGGCACTTTCTAGGCCCAGTTGCCCCAGTTGGTAATACCTGGATTAGAAATGAATAGCACATTTAATGCTTCTCAAATTCCTGACCTAAAACAGCAAGTCACAGGAGAAAGACCATACACCCCAAAAGAGCTCCATGATATGTCCCATTTTTTTCCAAGCCCACTAGGATCTCAGCATCAGGGAGAGGAAACAGTGACATTCCTATTCAAGACCAGGCATCTTATCTTTTGATGGAGAAGCACCCTGAGAAAGGCCATGCACGAGTGCACTTTGATAACAGAAAACCAGTGCAGTAAAGATTGAGACACAGAGATATCCAAACACAAATCTGTATGCCACTTAGAATATAGCAGTTATCTTGTAAAATACCTTTGTAGATAGATGAATAGATAAAGAAGATGTGGTACACACACACACAAAGCCCATTAAATGGAATATTACACAGCCATAAAAAATGATGAGCCCTTGTCATTTGTGGCAACACGCATAGACCTACAGGGTGTATTATGCCAAGTGAAGTAAGTCAGACTGAGAAAGACAAATACCATATGATTTCACTCATACGTGGAATCTAAAAAAACAACACAAGTGAATATAATCAAACAAACAAAAAGCAGAACCAGACCTACAAATACAGAGAACTGATAGCTGCCAGAGCAAAGAGGGGTGAGGAGATGGGCAAAATGGATGAGGGGGAATCGGAGATATAGGCTTTCAGTTATGGGAATATAAATCATGGGAATATAAGGAACAGCATAGGAAATATACTCAATGATATTGTAACAACATTGTATGGTGACAAACGGTAGCTACATTTGTGTTGAGAATAGTATAACATATAGAGATGTTATACAGATGAATCACTATGCTGTACCCCTTAAACTAATGTAACATTGTATGTCAACTATAATCAAATAACAGTGAGTATTTTATTCTAACACGGAGAGACATGACTGATAATGTCCTTGCTACAGATCTCCTGCTTGGCACTATGTAAAATCAAAAAATTTGACAAACTCTGGGGAAGAAGCAAAACATTAAGTATGATCAAGTAAAATTTCTAGTCATGTAGAAAACAATAGCCCACGCTTCATAATAGTTTGACTTGAAAATAAAAGCAGATTATTTCTTTTTTCTGAAAAGCAAGAAAGAAAGAATGAGAGACAGACAAACATGAAGGTAGTATGGTAAAGCATAAAGACATCTGGAAAAAATAAAAACCCACTGTTGCTAGAAAATGGTCTAGAAAAACTGGGGCTGAAATGATATGGTGCATTTGCAGAATTTCCTATATACTAAAACTTCCTTAAGAACTTTTCAAAACCATCATCAAAATCCTCAGTTGTGCCCCCTGGGTGGCTCAGGTAGTTGGGTGTGTGACTCCTGGTTTCAGCTCAGGTCATGATCTCAGGATCATGAGATCCAGCTCAGCTTGAGCTCCATGCTGGGCATAGAGCCTGCTTGAGATTCTCTCCCTCACCCTCTACCTCCTTCTACCAGCTCATGTACATACTCATTCTCTCTATAAAAGGAAAAAAAAATTACTCAGTGGATGTCATACGTCACCTTCTCTTAAAACTTGAGTATGTTCACAAGTCAAATCCATTCATTTTCAAAAGGACTGACACGGGTGGGCCATAGAAACTCTGGCTTTGTTCAAAACATGATAGAAATCATCACACAAACACAGGACCCACAACTCCTTTTCTGGCTGAACTCATGTTCAACTGAACTTCTTTCCTCAACTAGTTGTTCTTCCTCTTGCTGTGTTAGGTATAACGTGAAAATAGTGTCTTCCATGGTATCTCATGCTTCGTGGACAATGCAAATTAGCTTTCTGTGAATATAGGTTATTTAGTATGACATTTGTTGTCAAGCAAGAGATAAATATTTAAAATAAACAGTAAATCGGGGCGCCTGGGTGGCTCAGTCGTTGGGCGTCTGCCTTCGGCTCGGGTCATGATCCCGGGGTCCTGGGATCGAGCCCCGCATCAGGCTCCCTGCTCGGCAGGGGGCCTGCTTCTCCCGCTGCCATTCCCTCTGCTTGTGTTCCCTTTCTTGCTGTGTTTCTGTCAAATAAATAAAATCTTTTAAAAAATAAATAAATAAAATAAAATAAACAGTAAATCATAAAATAGGCAAACAAAAGAAAACATATTGGAACAGCACAATAAACTTTTTCATTAACTCAAGTAAGTCACACTTAATAAGGATGTACCAACTTTAGCTTATTGTATGAATTTTCTAAAGTTTTCTCACTATAATGTGACATTTAAAACATATGAGGGGCACCTGGGTAGATCAGCTGGTTAAGCATCTGACTTGATTTCAGCTCAGGTCATGATGTCAGGGTTGTGAGATCGAGCCCCCTGTGGGTCTCTACACTGGGCTTAGGGCCTGCTTAAGATTCTCTCTCTCCCTCTGCCTCTGCCCCTCCCCTACAACTCTCACACACGTCTTAAATAATAATAATAAAAAAACATTTTATGTTGCTAACCTGCCTTACATCACTTCTCTTCCCCCAATTTTTGCCTAATGTAGCTACTATCAGATTCTTCAGTTATTCACTTTTAAACAGCTCTAATGTTCTGTTTTTTCAGACCACTGAACGTACATTATATCCATGAAGCTAGTATAATGCTGCAGACATCCTAGCTATCCAGGCAATGTTATAAGGACATCAGCATTGTTCATTCGTAGGATCTCTACGTATCTTGTAATCTTTCCAGGGTAAGACTGCCAAGGTCTTGGACTCTTCATTTGGCGGAGTCTAATTCTGTTCTCTTTACAAAGAGCTAGGGTTACACTCAGCAAAGGTTACCATTTACGTGAGCCATGAAGCCTGCTAGCATAACTCATCACCAGAGTAAAATCCCTAGCTATTTTTTCTCTCAAGGACATCCTGAGTGCTACCTAAAATCAAGAAGGAACACTTCAGGACAGGTCACATGTACAGCCCACATGTAGTGAGAATCCAGATTTTCACTCTGATACTTTGGAGTGTAGAAGTATCTCACAGCAGTCAAGCTAAGGGTTACTTTTGTTGTGGTTTTTTTTTCCCCCTTTGAAAACCTCCTTTTCTACCCCCTAAAGAAAAATACATGAGAACTGAACATAAAGACTAG
>CM053607.1:105545707-105561356 GCA_028646535.1 Procyon lotor | reverse complement strand
AATAAATAAATAAAATCTTTAAAAAAAAAAAAGGCAGTTCCGGTTCACATATTTTTTAATCTTAAAAATTATAAAATACTGTATATATAGACATGAGTAAATGTAATATATTTGGGCATTCTTTTTTTTTTTAAAGATTTTATTTATTTATTTGACAGAGAGGAGAGAGATCACAATCAGGCAGAGAGGCAGGCAGAGAGAGAGGGGGAAGCAGGCTCCCTGCTGAGCAGAGAGCCCAATGCGGGGCTGGATCCCAGGACCCTGAGATCACGACCCGAGCCGAAGGCAGAGGCTTAAACCACTGAGCCACCCAGGCACCCCTGGGCACTTTCTTTTTTAAAAGATTTCTTTATTTGAGAGAAAAAAAAAAATTTCTTTATTTGTAGCGCACACGCACTGCAAACACATGCACAGGGAGGGGCAGAGGGAGAGAATCTTCAAGCAGAAGCCCCGCTGAATGTGGAGTCAGACATGGGGCTCAATCTCATAACCTATGAGATCACAACCTGAGTATTTGGACACTTTAAATAAATAAAAGGTACATTCTGTAGCCACTGTCCACCTTAAGAAATGAAGCATGAAATAGTATTAGCAAATCTTTTACATGGTTGAAATTTTAGCCTAAACCAAAATGATTATAAAACTTCAAGATGAGGAAGTTTTTAAAGACTGAAAAAGCCACTAAGAATTATGAGATAATATACTAAAAAATTAGATAAATCTAATCCAAATGGATGGTATCAAACATTGTATGTAAAAGATTTTTTTAAGTAGGAAATGATTTTTTTTTTCATTAAAGCATTGTAGTGTAAAGTGCCATAGAGACTGGGTTTTCTGGAATAGTTACAATTTCAAACACTCTATGTCCATAAGCCAATGGCTTTCTGAAAATTATAGTATTTTGTTATTCAGACTAGTCTCTATCTTCCAATCTATCTTCTCCACCTGGAAATAACATAAAAGTTCTTCACAGGATCATGTGATCTAAATGTTGGTTTGGTTAAATAAATAATCATAGAGTGGGGAAAAAATATCAGGTTACAAATTTAGGAAATCCTGACTCCAAACTCTATTGAATTCCTGGCTAAATAAGGAGCACTAGACTTCCAAATACCTAATATAGAGTAAATATAACCAATACTAAGATTTGTAGTATCTGAGAGGAAAAACTAAAGTAGTAGCACAGATGTCCCATTCTTTTTTTTTTAAGTTTTATTTACTTATTTATTCAAAAGAGAGAGTGTGTGTGCACAGAGGCCCATAGGGGAAGGGAGAGGGAGAGAGAGAACTTCAAGCAGACTACACACTGAGAGCCAAGCCCAACATGGGGCTTGATCTTACAACCTAAGATCATGACCTAAGCAGAAGCCAAGAGTTGGACACTCAACTAAATGCGCCACCCAGGCACCCACTGATGATTCTTGATACTAAGAACTGAAACAGACTTCTCTACTAAGTACTTATAGAAATAATATGAACATTGACAACATCCTTCAACAAAGCAATGTGTCAACAGATTTTTGTATTATAACAAATATTCTAAAGACTTCTGACCAAAACACAAATTCACAAGACAACAATATCTGCCCTATAAAATGTTGTTTTTGGGAAATGACTCAATAGCTCTTCTGAGTGTAACCACTATAGCTCTGTAAACATCTGGATTTTTTAAACTGAGAATATTAAAGTAGTTCCAAGCTCGGTCAAGAATTCAGATTTCTGGATTGACTTGTTGCCCCTAACTAATTTGCTGGTCCTACTGTACATACAGTGCAGGTGAACTAAATTGTATTAAATGCCAATGAGATCTAGACAGAATTTCTTTTTTCTCTTTCTTACAAGGGAAGACGGAAGAAAACATTTCTCTCTGTGGTTGTGCTTGGAATATGCTACAGAAATGTCAGAGTAAGTATAGAATGCGTGTGTGAATGTGCTTTTGTTGCCATATGGATATAAGGGAAATTCTACTTTAAAAAATACACGAAAAAAAAAACACTAAAATTTTTCAAATTTTAAAGTATTTGCTTTATAAATTATTTCTTAAGTGTTTAGCAACAGCTTACTGATTATCGGACTAAGACAAAGGAAATTTAAAGCAAAACTATTAGGAGCCACAATCCACTAACTCCTCAAAAAGGTAAAAATCGGAAATTATTATATAAATTTAAAAAAAATAAGGATTATGAGTAAAAATGTGATACATGTCAAATGAATACAGTGAGGCATTTCTATCAAAGCTGCCCCTCATCTTTCTTTCACTGGACTGTGTTTGGTTTTGTTTCCACAACAGGATAAAGAAAACCACTAGAGTTTCTTTGACCATCAGTTCCCTGGTTAACGAAACCTCCAACATCAGATCAACTTACTCTACTTAGTTCAACCATTGTGTATTGACCCTCAAAGGGTATGTTCAGTTTTAAAAGCCTTCTTAGGGGGTTCCAGTAGTGGAGACACAGGCCCAGAGAAGAAGGAATCAATGCAACTTTCTTGAAAAGTACACATGAGGAGAGCCTCCAACTGCATAACCTCAAATAGAACAAGAAAAGAAATCCATGGGTCTCAGAAATAACTCCATGGTAGTTCTGTGGGTTGGACATTTGTCTGTGTGCCAAACCATAAGAGACAGTTGGTTTCTAGGAGTTCAGTCCCATAACAGAGTATTCCAACTATCCATGGAATGAATTCCCTTTTAATTAAAAAGGGGGGGTGGGGATGGGGAGATACTTTTACAAAAACTTAACAGACAAAATAGCAACTGTACAGAGAAGGGGAAAAAATCTAGTCAGTAAAATTTATAAGTTATTTATGCCTTTTATATATGGTCTCTAAATAAGTGCCAAAATTCATCTCTTAAATGTAATTCATCTCTTAAATGTATTTCACCATCTCAGCTGAAGGAATGCTGGAGGACAGGATAAAAAAGGGGTGGCAATGGAGCAGATACCCAAAATGACATTTAAATTAGAAGCATTATACTTTTCAAAGAGGACACTTGAGGTGTGGTTAGCAGCAGCTAAAACTGATTCAGTTGTTGCATGGGCACCATGCTTCTAGGTTTCAGGGCCTTGGCAATATGGATCAAAGTGTCTCTTCTAGCTTTTTAGGTTTTTTTAAAAGATTTTATTTATTTGAGTGAGAGAGCACCAGAGAGACAGAGAGAGAGAAAGAGCGCACATGAGGCTGGGGGAGGGGCAGAGGGGAGAAGCAGACTTCCCCGGGTGCAGGGCTCAATCCCAGGACCCCGGGATCAGGACCCTAGGATCCTGACCCAAGCCAAAGGCAGACACTCGACCGAATGAGCCACCCAGACGCCCCTGTCTCTTCTATTTCTTAAACCAGACGCAGAGTCCCTCCAGCAGCCTGTCCGAATCCACCTGTGTTGTCGCCCCTGTGTTCACCAAGGTAACCTATCCGTACACATGGTAGAGTTAGGAATTTATACATAAATTAGAGGTGTCATCAAAGAGGTGAGAAGGAAAAAGGGAAACTAAAAAGAACCTCAGAAATTATTATTATATGTATGAGAAAAGTGAGTCCCTGAAGGAGTGAACTTACTGTTCAGTGTTACAAAGCAACCCAGGGTTTCTTCTATACTTTTTAGACTTTTTCTGTACAACAATTGCCAGCTCTCAAGGGCAATGGTCAGACTGTCCTCTCCAAGCAGACTACGCTCTACCTGACCTCAAGGTTCATCTGATTCTCCCAAATGCTCATAAAATGCCCTTTTGACTAAGTCAATAAGCAAAGCAGTATCTATTTCCTGTTTGGGTAACAGAAAAAGATCAGAATTAAGAAGGATCCTGTACCATCCACTGGAGAGAGCAGGAATCAATCAACTGGGTCAAACCAAACTAAGGTTGTACTCTCTGGGCTCACTGTCCCCCAGTTTCCAAACCTGAGAGAACTGTAACCACCGCTTCTTGCTGGCCCAAAGTATGGGAAGCAGGACAAAGATTTAACCTGTACCAAATACAGGATGGGAGTCAGAGGAAGCAGTGTCATGAAGAATAAGGAGCACTGCTATAGATTCTGAAAGCTTGCCTGCAGCCCGGGCTGTCAGCTACACGGGTCTATTATTTCTACAAGTTTCCTGCTGTATTCCTTCCCTGAGATTCGTGGCCCTGGGCATCAGGCCACAAGGGCTGGGCTGGTGGTCACTGTGTCTCACCTGATATAAGGACCTTATAACTGTCTCACCTGATAGAAGGACCTTATAACTTGGCCCTCCGCCTAGTTATGACCTGAAATGTAATTCTAGATTCTAGAGGACGCTAGCTGAAAACAGGAGGGAAGGGAGATTGGGGTTTAACAGGGATATTTACCACAAATGCCACCCATTCACCAATGTACTGTGAAACCGAAGCACCTATTTTTATACTTTTGATATAACATTATAACTCTTCACTCTTTATTATTTGTCAGAGAGAGAAAGAGAGCGCACAAGCAGGCAGAGAGTGGCAGACAGAGGCAGAGGGAGAAGCAGGCTCCCCGCTGAGCCAGGAGCCCGATGTGGGACTCGATCCCAGGACCCTGGGATCATGACCTGAGCCGAAGGCAGCTGCTCAACCAACTGAGCCACCCAGGCGTCCCACTCTTCACTCTTTAAAGAAAGTTTTCAGATCATTTATCTGAAACGAGCCTCAACCCCTCAAAAATGGCTGAGCATTTGCTAGCCCTATTTCACAGATAAAGTACCTGAGTTCCACAGAGGTTAAGAGTTTCCAAGTTCCTACGATCAGCTTCAACCTGTTAGTGGCAGAGTTGAGATTCTGGTCCAAGTCCTCTAAGTCATGATTCAGAATCCTTAACAAATACAATGCTGGCCACGCTACTTGACTGATAATAAAGAGTAAATCTATGACTCTACATGTACTCAGTGGAATCATATGACAAAGATAAGAGTTTTCAACTACTCTGTTTCCTATTTTGAACATGGCTCTTGGCGAAGTGAGCAACAACTTTCTCTATGAAATAAAGATAAAAATAACTCACACGTGACTGTAAAGCACACTACAAAGCACAAAAGAATCCCAGCAACTCACTGTTTTGATTAAAGTACGGTCAGTTGTCAATAATTAGGGTGAAAAGCGGACTTACTACCATTGGCATCCCAAATCATTGCATATGGTGAAAGTTTCTTCTATTCTGTGAATTCTGTATTTGTTCTTCAGCATCTTCAAGACATTTCGACAACCAGCAGTCAGTTTGTCGCATTTGAATGCCGAGTCCAGGCAACAACCACAGTTCAAATTCACTGGTACAGAGAGAAAGAGCAAATAGCAGACTCTGAGGACTTCCAGATTCTGAGGAGAAGTATTGTGATAAACTTTTCGATTTGCTTTTTATTTCAATTAACCTTGAAATCTAATTCATGTTTCAAAGTTTAATAGCTGACTTGTTACAGGCTCAGAAATTTCTATTGTTAAACAATTATGATTTCAAATCCAAATGATTCCTCAGAACAAAAAAGAAAAGACAGCTGTTTTTCTCTGATGAAACAGTAGTTTTAATAGCTGTGAAAAGACTGGTTTGTTTTCATAAATTATCTTCCTAATGAGTTCTTGGCATACAAACAAGAAAAAAATGTGAGAATAAACATTTTTTAAAGAATAAAGCAAATTAATAATGATGCACAGCTTTCTAAATACTTTATTATTTGTTTCCTACCAAATAATAAACTCAGGGAAAAGTAACAAGTAGGATGACCTACTTCTTGCTAAACACTGAGTTTATAAGCAACCTTTCACTTAATCCTCACATCAACTGTTGTAAAGTGTCCACTGTTATTTCCATTTCATAAGAAAACTGAAATCAGAAATACTAAATGCCTTGCCCAAGGTTACAAAGCTAATAAATTCTGCAGGCAGGGTCCAAGCCCAAAATAGTTCTTGCTCCAAGCAAAGAAAATAGATTCATTTAAATACTGATGCAGCACAAATGAATATTTGCACATCACACCCAGGAAGAAAAACCTTTATTACGCATTGTGGCATTAGCATAAAGAAGAAATTTTAAAACAACCATAGCCGCACCAGACAAACTACCACCCTTTTGTGTGTTTTTCTACATTAATACCACAGTATGTTTATAATGTAATATTCAACTTTATTTAGATTAGAGAGACGAAAAAAAATATTTTCTTGGGAAAAAGAGAGCAATGCAGAACCAGGGGTTCAGTAACATTCCCATTCGGAGAACAGATACTTTCTTCAAGTTAGAGATGAAGAACTAAGGCCCAGAAAAGAGTTTTCACAAAATCACAGGGCAATTCATGGCTAACCAGGACAAAAATACAGTTCTTCTAGCACCCTGCCAAGTGTCCATTCCATCATGTATCTTTTCCGGGTTTCTACAGAGTTTATAGTCTGTGACTCCACATGACAGTCAACCTTGTATGTGCTTTATTTATTCAAGTCATTTATCATAAACACATGGTCCCTTCTCCTAATTAAATTAACCGTCATCTTTTAAATTCTCTCTCTCTTCCCTTGTTCTATCTTTCAGAAGCTTCTCTATCATCCATTCCCGGTAAGCACAATTTTTCAACATCTTTTTTTTCTTTTTTAAGATTTTATTTACTTGGGCGCCTGGGTGGCTCAGTCATTAAGCGTCTGACTTCGGCTCAGGTCAGATCCCGGGGTCCTGGGATCGAGCCCCGCATCGGGCTCCTTGCTCGGCAGGAAGCCTGCTTCTCCCGCTACCATTCCCTCTGCTTGTGTTCCCTCTCTCGCTGTGTTTCTGTCTGTCAAATAAATAAAATCTTTAAAAAAAAAAAAAAAAGATTTTATTTACTTATTTGAGAGAGAGCTCAAGCAGGGGGAGGGGAAAGGGAGAAGAAGACTCCCCAATGAGCAGGGAACCCAGAGCGGGGCTCAATCCCAGGACCCTGGGATCATGACCTGAATCGAAGGCAGATGCTTAAATGACTAAGCCAACCAGGTGCCCCCAATTTTTCAACATCTTGATAATAGATGATTAAATCAAGATTACCATCAGAAGACTTTGTCTCATAAATCACTTTTGCCATCATGAGTAGTTTCGAGGCTACCCTGTAACAATCTTGAGCTGACAGAACAAAAGCAGCAAGATAACTGGGATTTGTCAGTGTATTTATTCACCTATTCACTCACTCAACATAGTACAGACAACGGCCACGTCCCACTCTGGGCACTGAGGAAGTCCCTGCCCTCACAGAGTACGCATCCATCCTCTAATTTGTGATCCATGAGCTCTATAGAGGTAGTAAGGAGGTGTGCTGACATCAAACATCCAAGCTGTTGACCATCCAAGAAGGAGGCACAGTGTCCATCACAATGTGTCTGTCACTGCACTATCAAACTATCCTGGCAATGATAACTTTTAGGTCAGCTCAGAAAACTGTTATAGCACCTTGATGCTAAGCACTAAAGCTACAGAAATCTAGACGTCAAGGAATAAAGTGTAATCCCTGCTTTCAAGGAACCCACAGTAAAGAGATGTCAAAGAGATGATAAGGACTCTATTGGGATTATTTTAGGTTGCAGTTTTTTTTTAAAGATTTTATTTATTTATTTCACAGAGAGAGGCAGATCACAAGCAGGCAGAGAGACAGGCGGAGGGAGAGCAGGAGAGGGGAGGAGAGGAGAAAGCACGTTCCCTGCCGAGCAGAGAGCCCGATGCGGGGCTCGATCCCAGGACCCTGAAATCATAGCCCGAGCCGAAAGCAGAGGCTTTAACCTACTAAGCCACCCAGGCGCCCCTTAGGTTGCATTTTTTATTTATCTTCAGAAGCCCACTGAAAGACAAAAAGTCTCATCAGATGGAGTTTTTAAAAATCTCAGAAATATACTTTTTATTCCTAGTACCTACTTTCCCGGACATCCTCCCACATTATTTGTTAATTTGGGGTCTCTCAAAACTCTGGTCAGGTTGATTCTCTTGCCTTTCCAGAGGAAGTCTGCACTTCGATTATCACAGAAGCATTTGCTGAAGACTATGGGGAATTCAAGTGCATTGCAGAAAATGAGGCTGGGACTGTAGTCTCCACAGCAAGACTCTCTGTTTCCCCAGGTAATTCTTTTCAGGATCTCCCTGCTCCAATTCAGCCAAGAGGAGGAGGAAGATTCCGTTTCTATCTGAGGTGGTGAATAATTGTATTTTTCAGGAGGAAAAGAAGTGGAGAAATCAGAGAGTTCTCCAAACTCACCCATGAGTAAACTTGCTCCAAAACTGGCCTCTTTTCCCTGGAGCAGTGACAGCCACACAAAGGACAAAAAACCAGAGGACATCCCAATGAATGTTATTTCAACTATTCCTGAACCAGGCCATCACAAAGAACATGAGATCCAGGTTCCAAAGGAGGATTTCTGCAATGAAAATTCCTCTGAGCTACAACCACAATGGTAAGGGCAGACAGACTTAACACTTGCTCATTCAACACATGTTCTTGGTCCTGCATACAGAACAGTAAACATGACAAAGTTCCTGCCCTTAGGGAACTTGCATTATTAGGTGAGTCACTTAATTCTATCATTTCTCCCATGCCCTCCATCATATCTTTCACCAGAGCTGAAACAGTAAACCATGTGCTTAGATCCACATCTAAAGATTTATTACAGAGACTTATTGGAGAAAAAAAAAAAAATCAACAACGCTGAAATGGCACAAGATTTTGAAGAAGTAGAATCTTTTCCACAAAAGAATTCAGGGTCCTATCTCAATATAAATACAAAAAACATTTTGTGGTAAAAGTTTCTTCTTGTCTTAGAATACAGACAGAATTATCCTTGCTTTTAGGAGGCAAGTGAATAAATGAAAAAGATAACTCATTAGGTGATTTTGCCAAAATCTTTTAGATCTTTTAATCTTATTAATCTTTTTAAATCTTTAAAATCTTATAAAATCTTTTTAATCTTATTAGATCTTTTTTATTTTTATTTGCCCCTAGTATTTGGATCTATCAAGTGAATATACCACCAGGCTATATTCAAAACAAAATCCGCCATCATCCCCAACCCCTAAACACAAACCTCAAACCAAAATAGTTACTATGGAAAAAAAAAAACTAAAACTAAAAACTGATACTTAAAAAGTCATTTGAAATTTTTTGTTTTACTAATATATAAAAAGAGTCCACTAAATATTTTACAAACCTAAAGTTACCTTTAGGTTAAATTTAGGTTAAACACCTTTAGTCAAACTTAATAAATGAGGGGCGTCTGGGTAGCTCAGTGGGTTAAATCCTCTGCCTTCAGCTCAGGTCATGATCTCAGGGTCCTGGGATCAAGCCCCATATTGGGCTCTCTGCTCAGCAGGGAGCCTGCTTCCTCCTCTCTTTCTGCTTGACTCTCTGCCTACTTGTGATCTCTGTCAAATAAATAAAATCCTTAAAAAAAAAAAACTTAAATGAACATTCTTGACTGTTTTCTAGTATAACTAAATGTAGCCTCTTTATTTACAAAATAAGAGATATGGAAATCTCTTTTAAGAAGAGATTTCTTGAGTAGTATTTAGATCTTTTTTTATTTTTAAGAATTTATTTATTTATTTGACAGAGAGAGATCACAAGTAGGCAGAGAGGCAGGCAGAGAGAGAGGAGGAGGCAGGCTCCCTGCTGAGCAGAGAGCTCAATTCGGGGCTCAATCCCAGGACCCTGAGATCATGACCTGAGCTGAAGGCAGAGGCTTTAACCCACTGAGCCACCCAGGTGCCCCTAGCATTTGGATCTATCAAGTGAATAAACTTATCTTATTAGAGATGGAAGGAATCAGAGGTCACCTACATGAAGTCCCACATTCTACAAATGACTGAAATTGTAGATGATTGATATTGCTGAGGGCTGCTTCCTCATGCTTCTATGACCCTAGGATAGGTACTTCTCCAAGTGTTTCTTACAATGAAAACAGTGAAGAAAGGAGTTTCAACTTGGATATTAAAAGACCTGGAGTAACATATGTCAAGTACATAGTAGGAATTCATAACAGTGGCTATTCACTACATTGGGGTTTTTTTTTTAGGATCAATATACCTTTGATAGCAGTCTATGACTATATTTTCTCAGTTGGTCTCCTTTAGCTTCTGGGATCTTTAGTTACCTGGATATAGCTACCATTATAAAGATTTCTCATGAGGTCAAAGAATAGGTATATGGGACAAAAGGCTACAATTTATTCAACAAACATGTATTAAGCACATCCTATGTGTTTCTGTCAGCTTCTTTGGGAGACTTCCCTTCAGAAGACAGCCAACACAGATATCTAAAACTTTTCTCCATGAGTACCTATGTTGAGTGGTGAGACTTTAAGACTTAAAAAGGCACTGAATCTACAATACAGTATCTTTCATAGGCAATTATCATCTTTTTCATTAAAAAAAATCACCTTTTAGAAAAATTATTCAATGAAAGTTCCATAAAAGTTAACAAGTTTGTACTGAATGTCAACTATGAGCCATAATGTCCCAAGCAAAGATAAAAAATAGACAGTTCTTCCCTCAGAAAACATTTAACTTCATTGAGGAGATACATTATACCACCTAAATGTCCATTATATGATTTCCTGTTTCATTTGAGTCTCTCAGCAAGCCTCTGATTAGGTTAGTAAAACAGATACTATCTTTGTTTTTCAGTTAATTATTAAAGCTCAGAGAGATTAAGCAACTTGTCTAAGGTTACACAGCAAGTATATGGCAGAGTGGGCACTGACACTCAGGTCTCCAAAACAGGTATTAAGAGGTTAATGTGTCTACAAAGTTGTCGATCATTAACCAAAGTAATGTCACCATTCTTATTGTTTCACTCCAAACCTAGCAGAATGTCCATTATTACTTCTTGCTTGAAAAGAATGTAAGACCAAATCAAGCATTCAAAAGATTTCAAATTATAAGTGCTACGGGGGGACAAAACTTTAGTAATCAAAGTGAATTATGCATTCATTAATGCATAATTATGCATTATGAAAATCAATGAAAATGTTCTTCACTCATTAGTCCTTCCATCCTCAACGTGGCATTTGCCTTCTCAGTTGATACAGCAGAAATTAACTTCAACACATACATGTGACATCAGACTTTAGACAAAGCTCACAGCACCGTTTTACAACAATATACATAGTTTAGATTTAAAAAAAAAAAAAACAAGAGCTGTAAATGAAGAAAGGATGAATGAGTGACAGTTAAATAGCCAACCCACCCTTCCACTGACGATAGGACAGGAAAGAATTCCCCTAACATGCAGCAGGAAATGGTTCAGTGAGATAGTGGGAAGTTACCTACATACTGTGAGGCACTAGAATGACTGACCAGAAGCCCTTACAGATAATTTAGAGAAATAAATGAAAAAAGCTGTCTTTGCAGACAGGTTGGAATAGAGTTCACTCACCTGGCATTTTATGGATTCTTCCAGTTTTAGGACAATTTTTACCAAATAAGCAACTAAATAAACCATTTGAATAGCCGTATGTGTGAGGAAACAAAAATACCATTCAAAAAAGCAAACCAAACATTAAAAAGCAGAAAAATAGATTTATAACAGATTATTAAATATAGACTATTAACTTCTGACAATGGGGCCATGAAAGAAGAGCTTCCTTTCCTTTCCAAAACCAGCCCTTGATGCCCTTACTGGGGCAAGAACCTTTGCCTAGATTTACCACTGAGCTACTACACTGTAACCAATGTTACAGCTTACAAAAGCATAGGAGAGAAAAGAGATAAAGCTTAAAGGATAAAAAGTAAATGGGATAAAATTCCTCCTCAAATATGGTATGTTTAGAGTCCGCCCTAGGTAAAATTGGGGACTTCATAGTTTGTCCTGGTCATCTTTCCTACTTGCCTGGTAGGATAACAACTTAAAACTTTTGAGAGACCTCAAATCTAGTATTTCCACTTTCTTGCCCTGGTCTCTGGAAGAACCAAGTATCAGTCACATATACCAAATTTAAAGTGCTTAGAATAGAACCCTACTCCTAGTAAATGCTATACTTGTTGGTTATTCTTGCTACTTTTATCGTTACTTGTATTTACATTTTAAGACTCCCTAACCTAATTTAGATTAAAAGGCTTTGTCCCTATTAATGGAATCTGAGATATTACTGAGCAGATGTAGAGAAATATTTTGGGAAATTCCTGAAATAAGACTTGGTAGGCAAACACCTACTCACCCAGTCTAGTATGCCTTTTCCACTGAGTAATGGCTTCGTGCCCAGGAAGCAATTATCAAACTTTCTCTGAATACCAAAGGAAGATACACCTACATGGTCAGCTGTGAAGAATTTTATATGGCTCATATGTGCTCAAAACATCTATTGGATGGGCCTTCATGTACATGGTAATTAAATCAATACTGGAACACTCATGAGGAAGGGTAATAAATAGATATGCTTTAAAGAGGAAAAACATACCAAAACTGAAACCACTAAATGGTGGTAATTCCACTCAATTGACCTGATCCTCAGGCTGCCTACCCGTCTTTATTACTCCTGTTGTTGATTTGAAGGTTTCTTCCTCTGTAATTATTTAGTTCTCTTCACAAAAACAGACACCTAAAAACCAAGACAGTCTCCTTAGGGAAAAGAGAGAGGAAAGTGTATAAATGCTAAGAGTTAAGGGAGCTGAAGGAAAGAGCTGACAGTATGAAGTCCTAAATGTACAGAATGCTTATTTGTCTGGTAATTTCTTAAGTGTTCAAAACTCTTGAAGAATAAAAGAACAGGGTCAAAGAGGCATATGCCATACAGATTCAGAAAACTTGCCAAGAAACCAAATCATGTTTTCCACCTCCCCACTTTCCCAGAGACGCCTCATCCCGGCTCTCCTGCCTTTGCTGAGACCACACCCTGTCTCCAGAAAGGAACTGCTTGAACTCTGCTCCACCCCTACTTGTATTTGGCAAGAGGGAGGGGGAAAAAAAGGCTTCAGATGAACAACTATCCAGTACAAATCAGTTTGGAACCCATCGATCACTGGTCTTAATTCAGGAGAATTTTTACTGGATAGAACGTCAGTCTCAGAATACAGCTTCCCTTTTAGTCCTTCCTTAAACAGGAAAGATTCCAAGCCTCAACCACGAGAAAATAATTGAGTTTTCTATATACTTTCTTCAATGTTCCCAACTCTTTGCTCTTCTTCCTGAATAAGCCTGCGAAAGCTTACAGTCAAAATTCACATCTAAAATAAAGAGGCCTGCAAGAGAAGATCATGTAATCCCACTCTTTAAATATCACTAAGACATCTGAGATATTGTTTAGATTGTGGACTCTTACTTTGACATGCCAGCATAGGTAGACAGACAGGCAAGCACATCAGATGTCACTATTTGGCAGCTGATAAAAGTCAGTGGTGCTATAATACTAAGCACAGAGCCACTAGATTAGCCTGTGAGGGAAGGGGATGCCTCTTCCTTCCCTTCAATAGTGGGTTAAACCCAGCTGGCACCCTCTGGAACGACGGGTAAGTCCCATCTTTATTTCTGCTACAGTTTTGGGTTTTGTTTTTGTTTTTTGTCCAAATCAGAGGAACATGTGCAAAGATGATCTTCACATAAAAACTCTGAAAGTCACAACATCATGTTATTATACCAAGATACAACGAGAAAGTAACTTACTCGTTCCACTGAAACTGGAAGGCATTGTAGAAAGGGTACAAAGAAAGATGGTTGTGTGTCAATATTTTTAAATCATCATTTTTCCTTGAAAAGACATACTTGGGTGTGATTATAATTGTGGTGATGTCCTAGAGCTTCAAAATATCCTCATTCAGTTTTTTGTGCAAGTCTGTGATATTATTAGAGATTGAAAGAAAAAAAAAGTTAAGATTCTTTAAATAGTAACCTGCATAGTATTTTACTTATAAAATCTTTATAAATTATTTAACACTATTTGGAACAAAATGATACTGTCATATAAAAGAATCTATTATAGAATTAAACTGTTGAACAGTAACTAAAAACATGAAGAAAAACTTCTCAGAGTTCTCTATTTGAATAACTGTATAAAATTTTCTTGAGACATGAGAACAATGAAACTTTTCAAAGAACGTATTTTCAACTGAGCTCTGAAAAAAAAAATAACAGTAACTGTTAATTATGTAGGCTGATACCAAAATGTACAAGATAGTTGATATTTTGAAAACATACGTAAAGAAAAACAAAGAACATTTTGGAAAATATCTATTGCCTATTTGCTAAACAGTTTATTCCGTGCTTTATGAAATGAATCTGAATAATCTGCTTTCCTAAAAAGGAACTTAAGAACCAAATTTGGATTCAATTCTGCAATGGAATGAATAAGCCCGTAACTACAAAACTACTTGCCTTGAAATAGAGTCTTTTTTTGAGATGATCTAATTAAAGCCTCCTTCTGGATGTTTTCCTCCAACAATTTAAAGGCCTAATATAGTTAATTGCAAAAATGCACTCTAGTTGAACATGCTTGTGTTCATAAACTTGAAATTAAGGAATACATGGCTTTTTAAGTGTTCTTTTGCAACAGAATCTTTCTCTTGGCCGTTTAGTAGCATTTGTTCTTTCCTAAAACTGCTAGTCAAACTACATGCACAGCCTTGGGATAAAGTTATTTGGTCTTTTTTCATTAAAAATGATACATTCTTCAAGATAGGAAATTAAACAACTTTAAGATTTCATTTTGATGATGACAGTTTGGGTAACTTTATCAATTAATGGTTTGATTTATCATTATCTCAGAGTTGGCTTATATTATATAAAATTAAATATATTTTGAACTAAATTACCTGATATTTTGAATAAAGACAGAACCAATGCCACAATTCATAAGGCTAGTCTGTGTGTGTAATGTCTATATATAGTTCTGCTTAGATTTACCACAGTAATGGAAGAAATCAGAGTCAAATATAACCCTTCAAGGCTGATTTTAGGAGCAAAAGATTCATCTATGGAAAATGGGGATCTGTTATAGGAAGTCAGAAGAACCAATGCAGAGCTAAATAAGAGAAATGGCACCCATCCTTTCTGGTAAGGCATAATTAACTTCATACTGCTTTACTTCCTTCTATACATCCTGGTCTGCCATTTCAAAAGAAAAAGTAAGATAGAGGCTAAAACAGTTTCAAAATTAGTCTAAAATGTATATGAGATATGAAAAATAATAAAAAGTAAAACTCTAAGAGAATATCAATACCAATAACTACATAGTATAAAAATAACAAAAAAATTATATATCGCTCTGGAATACAGTCAGTAACATACATACACACAGAAAGACACATATACTCCTTAATTATCATCTCGTTTGGTACTATGGTCAATTTGGAATCAAAGAGAAAAAAGAGACAGTGCATTGAAAGGTAACAAAAATACACTCAAAGTTGACAACAATGATTTATATATGTTCCCTCTATGGAATTCTGAAAGGTTAGAGGAGTAAATGCAGCTTATAAAAAAGCATACCCCTTGATTTACCAAGACATCATTCATCAGAGATCACCAGGACATTAATTAACTGGTGTATATTGGCTATTTATTGGTTTTCATGAGCAATGGGAAGAATTCAGATAGAATGGGACCTGACATGTTAGATATTTAACAGCTAATAATTTAAATCATTAAATCTTTCTGGGGGCGCCTGGGTGGCTCAGTGGGTTAAAGCCTCTGCCTTCAGCTCGGGTCATGATCTCGGGGTCCTGAGATCGAGCCCCA
>CM053607.1:105503669-105545207 GCA_028646535.1 Procyon lotor | reverse complement strand
GATTTTATTTATTTGACAGAGAGAAACACAGCGAGAGAGGGAACACAAGCAGAGGGAATGGTAGTGGGAGAAGCAGGCTTCCCGCAGAGTAGGGAGCCCCATGCGGGGCTCGACGCCAGGCCCCCGGGATCTGACCTGGACCGAAGGCAGACGCTCAACGACTGAGCCATCCAGGCACCCCTCCTTTTTTTTTTTTTATTAACATATAATGTATTATTTGCCCAGGGTACATGTCTGTGAATCGTCAGGCTTACACATTTCACAGCACTCACCATAGCACATACCCGCTCCAATGTCCATAACCCAGCCACCCTATCTCTAAGCCCCTCCCAGCTCCCAGCCACCCTTAGTTTGTTTCGCATGACAGAAATTTCTTTCCACAAGTAAGCACTTGGCAAACTCAAACTTCCTGCTCCTTTTCTTGAAGCCCCTGGTCATGCTTTAAGAATCACCCAGAGGCATGATCCCAGGGTTCTGGGATCGAGCCCCGCATCGGGCTCCCTGCTCTGCAGGAAGCCTGCTACTCCCGCTACCATTCCCTCTGCTTGTGTTCCCTCTCTCGCTGTGTTTCTCTCTGTCAAATAAATAAATAAAATCTTTAAAAAAAAAAAAATTAAAAGAATCACCCAGAGGCAAACAGACATTAATGAATCCTTTTTTCTTGTTCTCAGGAGAAAAGTCATTTGTACAAAGACAGAGATAAAGGAAGAAGTCTAGAAGCCAGGAAATTTCTCCCTTGAGGTGACCTTGAAAGCATTTAAGACCAAAAAAAAAAAAAAAAAAAGCATAGACACTCCTAAAAATGTTTAACAAACAATACTGTTTTTTATGCAAATATTGTAACTGAATCATTTTCTCCTTTTGAAGGAACAATACTCGTCAACAGAAGGCCACTCCATCAAAGACAAGAGCACAGTATTCCCAAGATCTCAACAAGGAGGGGCAGACCAAGGTTGCTTCTGATTCCTTGGGACCTGTGATTCCAGGCTTGCCACCCCCAATTCAGGACCCCACCCTTCCAGGAGCAAATCATTATACTACTAAATTGCCTCCATCTTCCATATACCAGCTAAGCATGTTTAACTATGAACGTCCGAAACACTTCCTTCAGTCCCAAAATCCATGCGGCTCCAGACTACAGCCTCCCGGACCGGAAACCTCCAGCTATTCTAGCCAGACCAAACAGTCTTCCATTATCATCCAGCCCCGCCAGTGCACAGAGCAAAGATTTTCTGCCTCCTCAACAGTGAGCTCTCACATCACCATGTCCTCCTCTGCTTTCCCTGCTTCTCCCCAGCAGCATGCTGGCTCCAACCCAGGCCAGAGGGTTACAGCCACCTATAACCAATCCCCAGCCAGCTTCCTCAGCTCCATATTGCCATCACAGCCAGATTATAGTAGCAGTAAAATCCCTTCCAATGTGGACTCCAAGTAAGTGAATTTTTTTTTATGAATGACTATATACAGCATATATACTGAGCTTTATCTGAGGAGTCGGGGGTGGGAGGGTCTGTCCTAGTTCACTATTTACTAACTAAACAGGCAGTGCGACCTCACGGTCTCTTTATCATTCTCCTAAAACACCTTGAACCAGGGTGCTGGCAGTAAGAAATCACCCATTCTCTAGTGTCCACACTAAGATACACCCAAATCACCTATTACCGCATACAATTACTTACCGATTATTTTCCACCTTCAAAAAAAGATGTCTAACATACCCAAGAACAGTGAACTGTTCTCCCAGTTAAGGTCATGCTATAAATTTAATTGCTCTAGCTCTGGGCTCAGCTGAGATGAAGAGCACCTGTCTGCTCTTCCTCAGATAGGATTTCCTCTCACATAAGCAGAGGCTATTAAATGTCTTCTCTAAGAAAAGTCTTAGTCTTTTCTTCCTATCCATTTTCCCCTCTGATCCTCAATATCCATTTGGCTAAAAAAAACAAAACAAAAACAAACACGACAAAAACAACAACAACACAACTTTTTAAATAAAACCTGGGATTCAGATGCTGAAGTGTATGAATTTTCCTTACTATGATCAGAAGAAAGGCTTGAATAGATAAATGACCTTAGGATTTCCTTTAGTAATTAAAACCACACTGTCCAAACTGGTTGAGCTGATTGCTCTGTCTAAATAAAGAAAAGAATACCTGGAGCCTTATGCAAGCATGTACTACTTCCAAAGTCCTAAAACTATCCTAGGAGAACCTGATATGAATAAGGACACAGTGGTTGCGCTTTTTTTAAAACACGAGCTAAATACTTTGTGCTTATGCAAACCTAGAGCTATCAGTTTTCCTATCCGTTGGCTGGCTAAAACACCAGAGAATTAAATCAGAGGCATTTGAAAAACTGTCTGATGGAATATGTTTTGTTGCAGACTAATCAATACATTTGCTGAGATTCTCAATAATTTCTCAGTCTTCTCTGGAGGCCAGTTTTTCTAGAGATTCCTATTGTTGGTAACAACTTCAGAAACTTAGTCGAACTGAATACAACAATTCGACCTGCAAAGAATACTTTTCAACATTTAAAAAAATTAAAATGAAGCAAGCCAAAACCATTTGTTAGAATCCTATATATACTAGGTTGAACCATTTGAAATGACTGATAGTCAACTATTATTTTTCACCTACAAAAATGGCATTCATAAGTTTGAACTAATATTTTTTAAGATGCCTTTAAGAATTAAGAGCCCTCTCTTTCTATTCCCTCCAAAATTCCCATTATACCCATTATCATACATTATAGATTTTTCTTGTTACATTTTACCCAAATGATTGTTTTCCATCTAGCTTTCCATTATTTTCAGATTTCCTATATGAGCATTTTTTCAATCTAAAATAACCATTTCTGGGGGCCCCAGGCCAAAAAAAAAAAAAAATAAGTAAAATAAAATAACCTTTTCTGACTATACTATTTTTTTTGGTCTTTCAACCCTATTCCAAATATGTGCCCAGAAAGAAAGCGGCAAATAAATATTAAAGAACCTCAACCATGTTCCTGGCTCTGTGACAGAACTAAGAGAAAAAGGCAAAAATGGAGAGTATAAGAAATAAGCATAGGAGGTCCCCAAACCAGAGATCAAAGATCCAGCTTTAGCTGTTCCATTTGCAGCAGCCATAGATAACTCTTTTAATCTTCCCCCAGCCACTTGATACCCATTCGGTGTCCAGCTGCACAGGGTGGAAAGCTCTGGCCCTTTGAACATTTGTGCACAACTCCCTCATTGTTATGGTGGGTTTAAGTTTGCCCTGCCTTCAAAAATAATCCCTTGGATTCTGACCTAGATTGCTCTGAAAGCTTTATTTAGCTTTTCATCAGTAGGAAACCCTTAAGCAAACATTTTTATTCAGTCGATCAAACCAAAGGCTGGAAACTGAGAACTCTAATTCTAATTATTCCATTCAAAAAGCCTGCTGTGTGACATTCAGCATGTGTGCTTTACCTGCTCAGTGATTCAGTTTTATGATTTATAACAAAATTAAGGATTTGGATGATTAATGATTGGGGAAAAAAAGACCTATAAAGCAGAGTGCAAGAATAATACTAATTTATAAATATGAGCACTTATCTAGTCTTAACACTTAGGTCATTTAAACTGAAAGGGGAATTCTGTGAATAAATTGACTAGGTTACATACATTATCAGTGATTCTCAGGCTTGGTTTTGATAATCTTTCAGGACTTCTCAGATATATTGCATTATATTATGACAGTCTAAAAACAAAATTATTTAATTCTAATGCACTTTAACAAACATGTGACTTTTATAAAGATGGTAGGCTAACATTAAAAAAAAAAAAAAAGGCTATGGGGTACCTGCATGGTTTAGTTGGTTAAACATCCAACTCTTGGTTTTGGCTTAGGTCATGATCTCAGGATCTTAAGATCGAGCCTCGTATCAGGCTCCACACTCAGTGCAGAGTCTGCTTGAGATTCTCTTCCTCTACCTCTTCCCTCTGGCCCTCCCCTCACTCTCTCTCTCCCTCTAAACTAAATAAAATAAAAAACAAAATCTTAAAAAAAAATAGGCTACCGGGCACCTGGGTGGCTCAGTTGGTTAAGCCACTGGCCTTCAGCTCAGGTCATGATCCCGGAGTCCTGGGATCGAGTCCCATATCGGGCTTCCTCTGCTTTGCGGAGAGCCTGCTTCTCCCTCTGCCTTTCCTCCTACTTGTGCTCTCTCTCCCTCTGTGTCAAATAAATAAATAAATAAAATCTTAAAAAAAAAAAAAAAAATAGGCTATCATAACTTCATATAGTTAGAATAATAGGAAATCTATAAAGACCAAAGGAATTTTACCACTTCGACATGAGAATTCAATCTTAAAAAACAAAAAAAAACAAAAAACACACATACAACTCACTATTTATTTAAACACTTGGTCTGGCTATTTACTTAAGTGAACAAATCAGTTCACTTAATCATCACTTAATCAGTTAACACAGACAACCCTGAAGACCTGAAATGTAAAGGGGAGAAATGTGTACCATTTCAATACAGAGCATCTTGAATACAATTAAAAACATTCATTCATTCAGCGGATAAAGAGTAATGCCTGTACCAAAAGTCCATGTTAGTGAAAATAAATATTACAATGGTGAGTAATAAGCCATCTTTTTAAATTCAGAATGTTTAAAATCTAGAGATTACTAACCAAGTCCCCAAAGCCTGCAAGAATTAAAAACTCTGGCTCCTCTCAGAGGGGATACATTTCCACATAGTTTATAAATTCTTTTAATGACCCTTGAGAATATCTGAACAGGAACAGGTCAGAAAAGAGATCCAAGCTGCCTCATCTTGATAAGTGGAGAACGTTTATTATGATAATGCTAAAATATTTACTGAGGGCAATGACCACTTATCCTGCATTAAATAGATGTGAGCGCACACCCGCAGGGCCCTAAATGAATAAACTAGGTGAAATCTGGACAGACAACAAAGTGCTAGTACCTAACAAAGGTAATAATACAGAAATCCCTAAATACTACAGCTGCCCTGTGTCACAATCAACAGGGGAACTCAGGGAGGGGTAAGAACATTTTTCAAGATATTTTAGGATTAGAACCTGAAATATGGATTTAAACCAAACTCTTCGACTGCTATTCAAATTTGCTTTCTTTTTTCCCCAAACCCCGCTTTGCGTTCAGGTTACATTTCTTTCTCCATCCTCCTCTAATCATTCCTTTCTTTCTCTAAAAATCACTTCAGCAATGTTAAAGAAACCATTCTTACTGTAAAAGCTTTTCGTTATATATACCACACTTGAATTATGTAAAACAGGAAATTAAAAAGAAAGCCAGACTAAGTCAACTGCAGACTCCATTCAAAGCAACAGAATATTCACTAAATACCAGTGGTTATATTGGTAAATGTTTAACAATCAGCTCTGGAGAAAATTGGTAAATATTTAATAATCAGCTCTGGAGAAAAGAGCTAGAATTTGTGGTAGTAAACAACTTCCCCAGTATACAAACTCCCATCACCACCAATTTCGAACTATCAACATGAGATCACAGGGAGCTGACAAATGGTATCCACCCATAAAACAAGCTTACCAAATTCAATTACAAGACTGGAAGAACTCTCAAGCTGCCAGTAACTAGATTTACTCTCTCTTACTTCTTTAAGAAAGATCTTCAAGGAAGGATATCTTCCTTATGATTGATCTAACTTATTCCTCCGGTCACTAAATTTTAATTTGCCAAGATTTAAAAAAAAAAAAAAAGGCTGGTAACCATTCTTTGTTGTTTTGTTTTGTTTTTGTTTTTTTGTTTTTTTTTTTTTTTTTTGCTAGTAACCATTCTTATTAAATTCCTCTTGACTGTTACAAGAAAATCGTTTTTAAAAACAGTAATAGTACTAAGTGAAGTAGTACTAAGTAGTACTAAGTAACGGTACTTCAGCCTATCTAAAGGTGACTGACAGAATGAGATCAATTACATTTTAGTACCACATATTTCTCTGAAGATCTTTTTTAAAAATCTTTTTTCTGGGGTACCTGGCTGGCTCAGTCAGAACATCATGTGACTCTTGATTTCAGGGTCCTGAGTTCAAGCCCCCCCACGTTGGGTAGAGATTACTTAAATAAGTAAAAAAAATTTTTTTAATCTTTTTTCTTTTTAAAGCTATCAACAACCCTCATTTGGCCAACCTGTAAATGCTAAACCACCCGAAAGTGTAAATGCTAAGCCCACCCCAAGGACTCCTGACCATGAAATACAAGGATCAAAAGAAGCTCTGATTCAAGATTTGGAGAGAAAGCTAAAATGCAAGGACAGCCTTCTTCATAATGGAAATCAAGTAAGCAAAATAGCTACTTTGCACAAAAAGCCAATTAGACTATAAAATCTAATCTCAGTAAGAAAGCTCTTTCTGTCTCATAGATCTATGTCCTTATGATCCGCAAGGGATAGGATTATCTAAAAAGAGGGACTATTTGGATCAAATACCAAATGAAAACATGGTGATATTTTGGATTTGGATCCAAAACCAAATGAAAGCATGAAAACACCTCATAGTTTTCAGTAGTAAAAAAATGACACAAAAGAAGAATGTAAAACAACATTTAAAAAATGAAGAAAAGAAAAAGAAATCTGAATAATTTAACGAAAATTTTGTTTAAGCATTACTCCTCATAAAGTATGTCTGATGACCAAATAACCAACAGGAAATACTCTCGGTCAACTTCTTCACATACTTTGGGTTATACTACTAATGGACACATAGCTGTGAGATTTATAACTCTTCTATACCCACTGTATTAGTCACTTATCTCTTAAACAGCACTATATGCCTTAAATCCAAAAATATTTACTGCTTTCAACTGGAAATCTGACATTCAGTGTTGATTTAATAAAAGTTATTTCTCCATGTGAGAATATGCAGTACTATATTCAAAGATGGAGCCAATGAGACCATGCAGAACAAAAAGGAAGGTGAAGAATTTCTTACTTGGGATAGCCTTACTTAAGGGGGATTACACCTGCCTTTCCCAGGACCAAGAGGAAAACAGATGAGGGAAGTGGCACTAGAATGCAACGGAAATGCTTTGAATGAAAACAAAGTTTTAAAACATAGTATATCTGTGTAATTCAGTAGACAAAACCGTACCTCTCTGGTATGGTTCTTGGTGGTTTGAAGGTAAAGGTGTACAAACAACTTCTATTAAATCTCATTACTATCTCCTTAATGAATGATTTCTTTAAAGCGGCTCACCTATGAGGAGAAGATGGCTCGCAGATTGCTAGGACCACAGAACGCAGCTGCTGTGTTTCAAGCTCAAAATGACAGTGGGGCACAAGATTCAATACAGGTAAATTTTAATAATCTTTACCTAACTGGAATATTTTTCTTTCATGTGATTTATGAATGTGTTTTTCCAAAAGCTTATAAATACAGCTTGAAGCAAAAGTCAATTACTTCCATGCTCCATTAAGTATAAAAAGGAGACACCACAATGAGCTAATATATAGAAACTTAAAATTTTACCCCATTTTCTGGTGTTCTAATATCAGCATATGAAATGTCACAAAGACAAAACACCAGAAGGCTAACAGTGTCACTTTTCATCTGGACATTTAGGGGTCTGTTACATCTAGAGCTCCTTTTCTAATGTCAGCAGGAATAGAGAATTTATGAGTTGAAAACCTTTAATAGGGCAGAAGTTAAAACTCTAAGCCAAAGTAATTATAACCTTTTCTCATAAGCTGTTAACCATCTGAACGTTTTTAAAATATAATTGTGGAACTAATGAAACATCCAATTCCCTGTTTCTGTATTCAAAAATTCTTATTAAAAACAAAACAAGAGGGGCACCTGGGTGGCTCAGTGGGTTAAAGCCTCTGCTTTCGGCTCAGGTCATGATCTCAGAGTCCTGAGATCGAGCCCCGCATCCGGCTCCCAGCTCCATGGGGAGTCTGCTTCTCCTTCTGACTTTCTCCCCTCTCGTGTTCTCTCTCTCAAATAAATAAATAAAATCTTTAAAAACAAAACAAGAAACAACAATAAAAAAAAGCCTTGAGTAATGGCTCAAACATTAACAAGAGGACCCTTTCCAAGAATGGATAAACTTTAGAGAGGGCATAAGGTGACTATCCCACAGGCTTGTTTCTGATCAACTTCATTCTAAAAAGTAAACTTAATCCTGAAGAGAAATACAGAGTTGGAGAAACAGACTGAACTGTTACGGCTATCTTCCTTCTGTAGTGACCTCTCATTTCTTGTCAAAAATTCCAAAAGAAACTGCCAATGGGATGAAACTGGGCACCCAAGAACTCCAAGCTCCTAAGCACAGGAAGCTGAAAATAGGATTTTGTTTCTGTTAAATGCAACTACTAAAAAGGATGGAGCAGGGTCTAACACTGCAACTAATTAGAAAGTTAGAACTTGAATCTCTGGCTACTCAACAGTTCATACATTCATTCAATTAATTATTTTATAAGGAGGACCTACTGTGTGTTGGGCTCTGGACTGGTACAGATTACAGCAAGAAGATGGGAACCTGCCTCTATTAGAAGTAACTCAAAACAATGGTATATTGATGGTGTATGTTATTCAGTGTATGATTCAGTGTATGATTTTGAAGGCAAGGATCTATCATTTTCCTCATTCATTCTTTAAAAAAAATGAAGGTGATGGTACCAAGAAAAAAGACAGCAGCAAAACATACCATTATGAAATCAGAAAGGATAAATCTTAGGGTTTTTCTGGTATGCTTCAAATATTCTAATAATCCAAAATGTCATCAAATTACATAAAACTGAAACATTACACCTCTGAAAATGAATATATACATACTCCAACTACTACTATAGGAAAAAAATAAAAACTTAATTTGGATATTTTGGGTTTAATCAAATTATTTTTATTTTTTACTAAAAAGTTAAGTTGATTTGATAAATGAATTTTTTTTGACATGTTGCTTAGAGAACCTTAAGATTAGCCAAAAACTCTTAGAGTTGTAAGAATTTTAAAATGACCAAATACATTAAACATATTCATCCCAAAATAAATTATTTGTACTCAGATTTGCTGCATTGCTATTTAGATGTTTTCCAGATATTTGGATACGGATATATTTTTCACTAGTCTCCCCTACCATGCCAAACACAGTAAAAAACACAAAATAAGCACCAAGTATTTGGTCAGTTAATTATGATTTCCATCAATTTCTGATTTTATTCTCAAATGGAAATACTTTTCTGGTGCTCAAATATAAATCCTAAAAGAAGTCTGCTTAAATACACCTTTATTATGCGGGAAGTAATTAAGGTTGTTTTTCAAACCTTCTCAGAACTCTACACATATCTTCCATGGTGTTTATCATGATTTTGTGCCATGAGCTAAAGAGAGAAGTATTTTCCAGTCTAATATGTGTTAATTGCTGTTGGTGCACTTTTGAGCAGTGGGCATAATACCCTCTATCAACTGCCAACATAAGTGACTTCATGTCTATTCCTGTTTTACTAAAGGACAATCTGTACTATGTGTTCCCATTTCAAATACACCAGGGGGACACATCACCCTCTGTTGTAAAATAGTCATATGAAAAATGAACCACCAGGAATTCTAAGGCTAGCTAATTTTCATATATTATACCTATTGAATAGTCCTATTAATTTTGGGGATTTCTTGCTAAAGTATTAGAAGCTCAGTGCACTATATTCTAGTTGCTTAAAACAGTTAACCATTGAACAATGCAGGAGTTAGGGGTGCTGAGCCCCACTTATATAGTTCAAATCCACATAGAACTTCTGACTCCCCAACAACTTAACTACTATTAGCCTACTGTTGATCAGAAGCCTTACCAGTAAATAGATTAAAACATATTTTATATACTGTATGTATTACATACTATGTTCTTAAAATAATCCAGGGGGAAAAGATGCTGAGAAAATACATTTAAAGTACTGTACTATACTTATCTTTTTAAAAAATTCACATATAAGTGAACCTGTGTAGTTCAAACCACTGTTGTTCAAGGATCAACTATATATAGAATTAACCATGGCTGCACAAAGTCAAGAAGTGTTCAACTATGCCTACTTAATTCTACTTCATTTCAAGCTAACAACCACGTTAACATTCTCACTTTGTTTTAATTTCAAGCAGCACAACTCAGAACATGCACGACTGCAAGTTCCTACGTCACAAGTAAGGTAAAAAAAAATTCTCAATCTTAAACATTTTGCTACCAAAAATATTTTCAGCTTAAAAATGTAATATTTATAAAACCTTTCCTCCTACACCTTTTATAAAAAAACAATGTGAATTTTCTAATGTCTGAGAGGATGGTGAAAATTTTTATCTGTTAATTATCAGAACTATCTCAGAGGAAATTTTTTTTGTATGTTTTGGTCAAATAAGCCAAGACCACATGTCCATGTTAAGCAACTTCCTCATGATAACTGAAATCCAATTCCAATTACTAAATCATTGCACATGCTAAGAACCGTCCATGGGGTACTCTGCATTTTAATCAGTTTCTTCATCAATTTACAGCACTGTACAAAAGACAGAAAGATGTGTAATTTGTACCAGATGTTTTTAAATTGCTACCATTTCTAATAGTCATTAAATATGCCAAGTCCTAAGGTGTCTCTCTGTTGTTATTACACTACCACATAAAACAGTACAGATTCTGGGAGTTCCAATACAATGGCTTAACTATACTTGTGTAAAAGAAGAACAATGACAACTTTCCTGCAGAGTGATTATTAAATATTTTTGTAGAAGTAGATCGTCTTCAAGGGGAGATGTGAATGATCAGGATGCAATCCAAGAGAAATTTTACCCACCTCGTTTCATTCAAGTGCCAGAGAACATGTCAGTTGAAGAAGGAAGATTCTACAGAATGGATTTCAAAGTGAGTTAAAAAATACTGGAGGAAAATTAACAAGATACTATGTTTTGAAAAATATCCTCTTCCGAATTTGAGAGGCAGGGCAGGGGGTCGTAGGGGCTAAGGAGGGAAAAAATGAAATAAGATGGGATCAGCAGGGAGACAAACCATAAGAGACTCAATCTCACAAAACAAACTGAGGGTTGCTGGAGGGTGGTTAGGAATAGGGTGGTTGGGTGATGGACATTGGGGAGGGCCAGTGCTATGGTGAGTGCTGTGCAATGTGTAAGGCTGATGATTCACAGACCTGTCTGTACTCCTGCTGCAAATAATATATGTTAATAAGTTTTTTAAAAATGTCCTCTTCCTCTTCATAACTTGCTACACACCTGGGGCACCTGGGTGGCTCAATAGGTTAAGTGTCCAACTTTTGATTTAGGCTCAGCTTGTGATCTCAGGGTTGTGAGACTAAGCCCCATGTCATGCTCTGCACTGGGCATGGAGCCTGTTTAAGAGTCTCTCTCTCCCTCTGCCCCTTCCTGCCCCCTCTAACAAAATAGATAGATAGATAGATAGATAGATAGATAGATAGACAGACAGACAGATAGGTGATAGATAACTTACTGTACACCTTAACAAGTAACATGTATAGTAGATAAGAACAAAAATTCTGGAGCTAAGCTTACCCGGGTTTGAATCCCGGCTCTGCCACTATTCAGCTGTGTAACCTTACATAAGACAGTTAACCTCTGTGCTTTTCATCTCATCTGCAAAATGGAGTGATAAATGTACCTACCTCATAAAGCTGTTATGAGGATTAACAGTAAATAGGCCTAAGATACTCACAATAGTGCCCACTTCCTAATAAAGACGTAAGTGAAGCTACCAAAACAATAGGATTTCTAAAGCAAAATGCCTCTTTAATTCTTCTCCATTAAGAAATTCAAGCCAACCTGCTCAGTTGGCCTAGAAGAGTTCTTCAAGCTAGAAGAGCTCTTTGGAAAGACCTACATTTTTACTATCCTTATCTTGGAATCCCTTTCTGTTTTTCTGGATTCCTTACGAATGAAAGTATATGAATTTAACTGTTACGGGTTATAGAAAAACACTTAACAAACTGGCATTTAAACATCAGAATTACAGCTCAAGAGAACTCTGTTTTGGTAAAGTCACTCATTAGATCAGCAATCATGACATGTATGTCCCTCTGGGACTTCATCTGCAGTCACCATAATCGAAAAGAGCCAGAGGACTTCATAGTTCTTGTGGAGACCTATATAACATAAATTAAAGTTCTAAATACAGTAACTGAGAGATCTTAAGGAGCCTGAGGTTACATACGAAAGGGTTAGATGTGGTTTGAGGTAGTCTGAAAATATTAAACTCATCTCAAGAGTTTTAATTTCCACTGTTTTTGTTAAAAAATTGTTGAAACCAAATACCTTTTTAAGATCTTCCTTGCATTCTGAATCACAAACCCACCCAGATACTGGAATTGTTTAAATCTGTAAATGGACAAATGGGTTCCAGTGATGATATAATTTAAAATTCTGTCATCTCCTTCTTGTGTTTTCCTTTGCAGGTAAGCGGACTGCCAGCTCCTGATGTGTCATGGTATCTGAATGGAAGACCAGTTCAATCAGATGATTTTCACAAAATGATAGTGTCTGAAAAGGGTTTTCATTCACTCATCTTTGAAGTGGTCAGAACTTCAGATGCGGGTGCTTATGTGTGTGTTGCCAAGAATAGAGCAGGAGAAGCCACCTTTACTGTGCAGTTGGATGTCCTGGGTAAGCCTTCAAAGAGATCTTCAAGAGTTCCTTAATATCCAACAGTATTTTTTAAAGCAAATGTTAAAAAAGAGAAGCTCAGATGACTTCATATTTAAGGTTAATGACTACACAATCCAACAGAACACCAATTTTTATCTAAAAGTCGCAGGATGGTGGGGGAGGGGGTGGGAGCATTTTTGAGGGAAACTCAGTGAAACTTCAAGGACAGACCTAGAACCAAAGCTTTTCAGGAACGGAAATAAAGAAATGCTGCAATTTTGGACAAAACAAAATAAGACAGTACAGGTGATCCTTGAACAACATGGGTTTGAACACCACATGTCCACTCACATGCAGATTTTTTCGACACAGTATGGTATGTTACTTTCACTTATGATGTTTTAAATAGCATTTTTCTCTGGTGTACTTCACTTTAAGAATACAATATATAATACACATAACATATAAAATATGTGTTAATTGACTATTTATATTATCAGTAAAGCTTCCAGTTAAGGGTATGCTATCAGCAGTTAAGTTTCTGGGGAGTCAAAAGTTACATACAGATTTCTGACTGCATGTGGTGGGGTGGGGTACTCCAACACTCCACATTGTTCAAGGGTAAACTATATAAGCATTTCTAGATGTAACTGAAGTATCTTAAAGTGGAAAACATTAGTCTGACCATATCTCTGATCTATAATCCAAAATAATCTGATTCTTACTTTTACAGAACTGTCATGGTCACACATAATTTAAAACTGAGGAATAAATATTAACTTTTAGCCTTAGATTATACTCCTCTTACTAGAAACAAGTCTCTATAATAAAAACACGCCTACTTGCTTTAGAAAAACAGGTATGCCTTCAGTGAGGCAATTTCTTAAAAAATTTCTTAAAAAACTTATGTACTATTTTAAGATATTACAATTTAAGTGCTTTAAATATAAATTACATTTGTAATACTTTACACCGTGGCATAATGCAAAAGAGATACTTTGCTACAATTCACTGTTGATTATATAAAATCTTGATTAAGTTAAAGGATGGACAATTTCCTTGAGTTTGCATTCTACTCAGATTAATGAAAAATCTTTAAGATTATTCTATAATAATGGGCCTCAGTCTAAGGGAAAAAGTAGTGATTTGAAAATTTAAAAAAAAATCCAATTCAGGTGATTAAGCTCTGGGCAAATTTTTTTGTGCCAATAGCTCCAGAAATACTGTAATGTTAGAGTAAAAGAGGCCTTGGCGGCGCCTGAGTGGCTCAGTGGATTAAAGACTCTGCCTTCAGCTCAGGTCATGATCTCAAGGTCTTGGGATGGAGCTTCGAGGCAGGTTCTCTGCTCAGCAGGGAGCCTCCTTCCCCCTCTCTCTCTGCCTGCCTCTGCGTACTTGTGATCTCCCTCTCTCTCTGTGTCAAATAAATAAATGAAAAATCTTAAAGGGGGTGGCCTTAGCAGGCATCTGCCCAATTTCATTTCTCCTTCAGAAAAGCTAGGGTTATAGTAGTATATCATTTCCTCTTTTCCTTCAGGTAATTAAAGAAAAGACATAATAATTACAGATATTTGTATACTATTTTACAGTTTACAAAATGTTTCTTCGTTATCTCAGCTGATCCTCACAGTAGTTTTGAGTAGTAGTGGTAGGCAGAGCAGTCACCCATATAAATATTATATGGGTGTCGCCAAATAAATATTACCCATATTTATTCTAAAATGGATTTTCTATGTATCTATTCTACAATAGATAAAACTGAGCCTCAGAGAAACTAAACAAATTTTTCCCAATGTGGCATGAATGGTGGAACAAATAGACAATTTGAATCTAAGTTGTCTAGTCTTGCCACCACTCATGATACCTCCTTAAGGAAGAGACATAAATGAGAATATAACTTAAATTCTTTGAATGAAACATGATTATAAATTCAATGCAACATTACTGTTATAGAACTCTAATTGATATAATACAAAATAGTACTACTGTACCTTGTTTTTAAAACATAAAGCTTCAAAAAAAAAAATAAATAAAGCTTCCAATCTTGTGTTACTGTTTTTTAAAACCTTATATCAACATACAAATTTCATAATACCTTGGTTTGACTTATTTTCTTTTTATCATATATTGAATACTTGAAATTTTTATTAATATGTAGCAAAAGAACATAGAAGAGCACCAATGTTTATCTACAAACCACAGAGCAAAAAAGTTTTTGAGGGAGACTCAGTGAAGCTAGAATGCCAAATCTCAGCTGTACCTCCACCAAAGCTTTTCTGGAAAAGAAATAATGAAATGGTACAATTCAACACTGATCGAATAAGGTATGTCAAGTATTTTTAGACATAACTGTAGTTTATTTGGGTGATCCCAGCTGTACCTGAAATGCATTATAAATGGCATGCGTTTGTAATCTCACTTTGTCTAGTTTTTAAAACACGTAGAGAAATATAATAAACCTCATTAACCCCAATTCCATTAATCAAAAATTTAGGGCATAAAACTAGGATTAACCTTTTTACTAACAGTAAAGAAAGATGGCTCAAGGAAATGACGACAAATAAAATTAAAGGGGGGGGATTAAACTCAATAAAGCTAATAGCTATTTGGTATTGACTAGGTACAGTCTCAGAATTTCCAAATGCTTTGTTTTCTTACAATCTGATCCTCTGGGTCAGAGGCATCATAAATAAACTTTCACGGGAAAATTAATACCGACACTTCGTTTTTTAATTATTGTTTCTTTTCAGTTTATATCATGATAACTCTGGAAGAGTTACTTTACTGATAAAAGATGTAAACAAGAAAGATGCTGGGTGGTATACTGTGTCTGCAGTTAATGAAGCTGGAGTGACCACATGTAACACAAGATTAGATGTTACAGGTATGTCACGCTATCAACCCAAGGACTTAATCAGAAAGATTTAGTAAAAAACACAAATCCCAGCATAATATAAAAATAATCAGTTGATTTTTTTTTTTTCTTTTCCTGTCTGATACTGAGTATCTAGGGCAACTCATTTGTTTAGAACAGGTCTTCTGAATTAACCTCTTTTTGATCTATTTCAGTTCGTCAAAACCAAACTCTTCCAGCTCCTAAGCAGTTACGTGTTCGACCAACTTTCAGCAAATATTTAGCACTTAATGGTAAAGGTCTGGATGTGAAACAAGCTTTTAACCCTGAAGGAGAATTTCAGCGTCTGGCAGCTCAATCTGGACTCTATGAAAGTGAAGAACTTTAATGAGGTTACCAACGTTGGAAAACACAAAACTACATTATCAGTAATATATTCAATTAAATTTTTAAAACAAATCCATAGCTTTATTAACAGATTATGCCTTTAATTAGGTAATATAACTAATATATATTTATAATATTTATCCTTTGACTCTGGCACATTCTATCTTCTTCTCTGGTTTGCAAAGCCCTTGGAAAATCTGGGCCTATGGCTTTGTAATTGTAGAAGACTATCTTAAAATGTGATATTTTAACATTTAAGTCATATACATTTAATAATTACAGGCTATGAATTAATAACTTTTTAAGCACATCTAATGCTTGTATGTAATAAGGTTTACTGGTACTGCTTTCTAAATACTGTTTTACCCATTTTCTCATATAGGAATACTAACATGATATAGATTATCTGAGTGTTCCATAGTTCAATGTCAAAAGAGAATAAAATTTCAAATATTTAAAACGGCCTGTCATCTCTTCACAAAGATCTAGATCTTTAAAATATAAATTCTAGTTTCTAAATACTATAAAACACTTAGCAAAATCTAAGAATAACAAGTTCCAAAAAAAACAACAATATTATGTTCTAGAACTGTCTCAATGAAGCTCACTCACAGCTCAGCCAATTCTTCCGGAAATTAAGCTAGACTTTCCATGGTTTGCACTTCAAAAGCAAGCAACAATAACTAAATCCTGACAGAACGTCTCCTGAAATTGTGATTTTGTTTTAACCAAAAAAGTCCCTAAGTCTTCAAGGCCCTTGAGTCTACTGAGCTCAATGGAAAAAAAATAGTTGTAGAGTCATCTGCTTAATTCTTGCATTTCATGTAAATCTGAATGCCTGGGGTGGGGGTGTTTCCTCCTACATTTCAAGTTCAGATAACCTATTACATTAGAAAGCATAATTTCGTGAGCATCTGAGAGTCTAAGTACGGGAAAGGGAAAATCCTTTTATTGCATTATTCCTTAAGCTAGGACACTAGTCCTTTCTTCTCAGGCCTCCCGTCCACTGGCCATGGCCTTTTGCTAGGCCTCTCCTGTTTCTTTTATCATTGGTAGTCTTTGACCCTCTCTGCTGTGTGGCCTCGGTTTGTTTTTTATCTACACATAAAATAGCATTTATCAACATCACTCGACATCTCTTTCACGGGAAATAACAAAAGCGGCTTTATTTTTTCCTTCCCCAACAGCTTGACGGTTTTCTTTGCCGGCTGCCCTGGGGCCTTTCTACTGAATTCCATTTCATTTTCCTTTTTTCCAACATGAGACTCTCTCCTGTCTCATATCCTGGCAGGGTTTTCGATGCCTTAATTTACAGCCAAAGGTCTTTGGTTTACAAACCTTCCCATCTTTGCAAAGCTTCTGGGCCAGATGGGAGTCTGGGCTCCCCAGGTCTCCTGTTTGGCCTATTCTTCCACATAATCACTTCAGAGCTGGATTTTTTAAATTCTACTTTATCATTTTTTTTTTTTAGCCACATTGAGGGGCAAGGGGGTGGAAGCTCTTTCTAGCAGCAGCTCTCGGTTAACGAGAACCGGCGTCTGCAAGCAGCAGCGGCAGGGTGCGCGCTTGGTTAGGCGCTCGGCTCTGGCGTCCAGCAGACCTGCCCCGACCACCTGTGCACTTCGGTAAATCACTGACGCTCTCAGCGCCGCGGCGTCTCCAGACCTAAAATGAGGATAAAACACCTACCTTTCAGGAAGGGGGGATGTGAAGACTAAACAAGCCAATAAATGTAAAAGGTGTTCAAGACACAGTAGCCCGTTAGAATTAATTACTACGGATTTTGCGACCAACCCCAGGCCCAAAACCAGGTTCGCCGGAGAAGCCGGCCCTCCGCCAGAGACAGGACGCCGCAATTCCCAGCCCCGCCTCAGCCGCCGGCCTTCCAGAGCGTCCGCGGTCCGCATGCGCGCTGGCCACTTGTAGCACGGCTTGCGCTGGTGCAGGACCGTGAGGACTTGCGCAGGCGCAGGAACTAGGGGGCGCGCGTCGCAAAGTTACGCGCAGGCGCGGTCTACCGGGGAGGTCGAACGGGCGTCGTTGTCCAGGTCGGCCATGGCTGAGGCGTCACGGTGGCACCGAGGCGGTGAGGGGTAATCCTAGGGAGTTGCGAGCAGGGCCGATTTGGCAATTACAAGTACTGTGGAAGGAGCTATGTAGTCCCGTATCTATTCATGAAAGAAAGCACGTTTAGCCTCACAGCCTCCTCTTAAGAAGCGATGGACAGGAGTCCCGTTTCACAGATAGGAACTGAAGCCTTGAGGCAATATGGCACCCGCCCCTTGCCCGAGGCTCGAGCCGGGGGTGGTTACTTGTTGCACATCTACCGTCAGGCCATTTCGCGAAGCCCTCCTTTGATCTAGGGAGTATTGCCTCCGTAGAACCCCAGGCCGAGCCCTTTTTGCCCCTCCAGCAGAAGCCATCCTTCCCAAGAAGCAATATAGAAGGTAGAGAATACGGTTAGGGACAGAGGAGTGTTTGGTTTTGTTTTTTTTTCTTTTTTTTTTTTTGTATTTTATTTTTTTTACTTTCAGACGGGACTTGTGAGGAAACGTCCGTGTAGTACATAAAATTCATTAGTGCTCAGTCATAAAACGAGTTCCCGCTCACCTCTCATGCGAAGTGTGATTATTCCTCCTTCACAAAAGTGAGGTTAAAAAATAACCAGGAGCCAGTGGAGCTTCCCTTCACACAGTGTATCAGCTAAAAGTGGCTGTGTTTTCCCATCATCGTTATTTATATACATTATCAATTGCATAATAATGTAAGGAAACAATTTGTTTTGTGTCTCACAGGGACTCCGAAACCTAACCTGCATTACAGTAAGGAAGTAGAAATTAGAACCACACTTCAAGAGTTGGCACTCTACTTTATTTTTTTAATAAACCTATGTATATGTAAGTACACATATGTAGATGAAGACACTGTTTGACCTAAGAAGTTATGTGGAGGTTAAAAAACATGTACTTAATAAACCATGGGCTCTCAGCCTAAGACCGCTAAAAAAAAAAAAAAAAAAAAGACACATTTTTATACTTAATCTTAAATTCATTTAGATTGACACTATTTCCATTTCTTAAAGGGCAAAACTTTAGATCACAGGTGTAATGAAAAGCTTTCATAGTCAATACTGATAGAACTATTCGAGTTTTCAGTTCTATCTTAAATATTATTCCCTTGAGTTGGCAATTCTGACATAATTTCTGTTAGACCCATATGGATACATTAGCTCAGTTTCATAGGTGATACTACAAATGAGGCCAAAGAAGTTAGTCTTGGTATCTGCTTTCTTATTTCCCTGACCTCTTATACAGTTTATAGTAAAATATGCTGGTGCAGAGTCACAGAAGTTATGGATCAATGCAGATTTTTAAGGAGACTGGGAAAACCTCTCAATCTGCATTTCTCCTATCTGTGGGTGAAAAGCATTGACTAAATCAGTATCAAAGAGCATTTCATCATTAGAGTGCCCAACAAACAGGTGTATGGTCAATGGCCAGACTTCTAGCATGTTGCTATGGCCTGCATACTGGCAATTACATATCAGTTAACTATGTGGTATTGTAGGGGTGAGTTTGAGTCAGATCTTGATTAAAAAGACAACTCTAGATCTTCTAAATTAAGACATCTTAGGATGGTTTTTAAATGCTTATTACAGAACATTGAGAGAATGGAAAAATACAAAAAGATCATAGTTTCATGATTCATAGACAAAAAAATCTTTATAATTAGGAAGAATTGAAAGCAACTTAAATCTTCAACGGAGGATTTGTTAAAAAAAAAAAAACAGGATTTGTTTAGCGTTTTGGTATATACAGTGAAATAATATGGAATATCAAATCATGGCATAGATTCATGTGCCATAGAGCAATGTTGAAGATAGATAATTGGTAAAAACTAAAGTCTTCTAGAAAAAAAAAAAGGAAACATATTTAGCCATATTAAAGACCGTCCTCTAAAACCTATCCACTCACCCTAGAAAAAGAAAAAATACCAATTAATATTTTTTAAAATTCTTAATCATGTGCCAAAACATGGATTTAAATGTTCCACATGCATTATCTCACTTCTCATAACAAAACTATGAGGTAGGAGATGTTATGCCTATGATGAAACTCAAATCCTTATTTGAATTCAAAATCCAAAGCTTTATTCACTGTATCATAGTGCCTACTCTCAAAATAGAGAAAAAGCTGGCAGAATAGTATGCATAATGTGATCTCATTTTTTAAAAAATAAACTTGTTTTCTTTATAAATGTGTAGGCATATAGAAAAAGCTGAAGAATATGTGTTAAGCCTAATTCTAGCAGTGGAATTAAGGAAATTTCTTATTTTGTATATTTCTATTTTCTTTTTTTTAATTTTATAATTAGTCAAGAAAAATTTGAATTTTCAAAACAAGGTTAGGAATAAAATTTAACTAATTTTTAATCCTGATAAACTCAGTTTTTAAAAATAAATTTTTAAACAAAAATTCTTCTCCTTAGTGACTTTTGGGATGGTAAACCCACATATGTATTACTTAAACAAAGTTATGTCATCTCTATTTTTGGACACTTCTGTGCCTGGTGATGAAAGAACCAACTTTAAGTCTATTCGCAGCATAACTGATTTTTGGAAGGTAAGGTATCATATGACTAAGAATGAAGTAGCTTTTGATATTGCATAAACAAACTCATGGCACACATAATAGGCACTGGAGACATATTTGGTGAAGGACTGAGTGAAAATGAGTACCCTTTCTTTAAACTTTTAGAATCAATCAGTAAGTGTATATTGAGAACCTATTCTCTCAGTATAATAGAGTTCTTAGAACTTTAAAAAACATATATTTTTTTTTAAAGATTTTTAATTTATTTCTTTGACAGAGAGAGAGAGATCACAAGTAGGCAGAGAGGCAGGCAGAGAGAGAGGGAGAAGCAGACTCCCCGCCGAACAGAGAGCCCGATGTGGGGCTCGATCCCAGGACCCTGAGATCATGACCTGAGCCAAAGGCAGAGGCTTTAACTCACTGAGCCACCCAGGCGCCCCCAAATTATACTTTTTTAAAAAGATTTTATTTATTTGAGACTGAGTAAGCATGAGGGAGAGGCAGAGGGAGAAGCAGACTTCCCATTGAGCAAGGAGCCTGATTCGGAGCTTGATCCCAGGACCCTGAGATCATGACCTGAGCCGAAGTCAGCTGCTTAACCAACTGAGCCACCCAGGTGCCCCAAAAGTGTACTTTTTTAAAAACATTATCGTTGCATTTGGAAAATAGACTTGCTGCTTATGTGGGGTTAGGATCCATATCAAACTAATGTGTATAGTGGAAAATTATTACAAAATCCTTAAATAGGGGCGCCTTGCTGGCTCAGTTGGAAAAGCATGCAACTCTTGATCTCAGGGTTATGGGTTTGAGCCCCACTATGGGTGTAACAATTACTAAAAAAAAAAACCTTAAATACCCCATAAAGTGAAATATATACATATAATTTTGTATACAGCCTTATACTGTATTAGAGTAATGTACAGTATATAGTGAAGTAAAAAATAAAGAGTACATGTGCAAAATATAACTTCATAGTGTTTTTAATTATGTGAGAGTACCATTCCTTCAGCTTTGAAACAGATTTGTTTCTTCCATTACATTTAACTTAGCAAGATGCTCACATTATTAGGAAAGAACAATTAAGAGAACAGAAGTTTGCGATATCCCAAGTCACGGCCTGGGAGGCATATAAGGAACGTTTTCCAGAGGTGATGACAATTCACTTGCATTTTAAAGGATGAGTAACAAGAGGGCATTCTAGGATGGAGAAATAATATGTGCTATAAGTAATTCTACATCTGGAACTATGCCTGGCATTAGGAATATAGAAGATGAGATGCAAAAGGCCAAACAGAGGTCAAATCATGAATGCCATGCTAGGAATCTGAAACTTAAGGAGGCAGGGTCACTTCCTGAGAAGGGGGAAGTTTGAGATGAGAGCAGATGATTAGAGGTCATTGGTATAGGCCAGGTGAAATGTGAAAGAAAAAGGAGGGGCGCCTGGGTGGCTCAGTGGGTTAAAGCCTCTGCCTTTGGCTCAGGTCATGATCTCAGGGTCCTGGGATTGAGCCCCACATCGAGCCCCACATCGGGCTCCCTGCTCAGCAGGAAGCCTGCTTCTCCCTCTACCATTCCCTCTGCTTGTGTTCCCTCTCTCGCTGTGTTTCTCGCTGTCAGATAAATAAAATCTTTAAAAAAAAAAAAAAAAAAAAGAAAAGGAGATTTTCCCTGAGACTAGAAGTGGAGTTCACCCTGCTTTTTTATTGTGCTGTCTTGAAGTATACATGGCCAATGGCACAGAAGACAAAGGCAGGAAAGGAAAAACTGAACCCTGGGTTTGGGATCTCTTAGAATGGCAGAGCCAGGAAGGAGTAGCAGTCACCACGGCTCGAGCTGCTGGGGAAGGAGAACGCAGACAACTTTGAGGGCAGGTGTTGAGTTGCAGCTATGACAAACATGAGTATGTGGCTATGAGTTTATATACTCATGTATTAGGAGACAGTTTTCAATATACCCCTCACATAAGAAAGAAGGGTTGTGGAATTAAATGAATTAATATTTGTAAAGTGCTAGAGTAGTGTGTGGTACAGAGGGCTCAGTAAATATTAACCATTTTCATTATCATCATTGACATCATCATCATGTCCTTTAATATTAATGGTGGCTTGGTAATTTTCATACTCATCAAAATCACTGATTTTTATGTTTTTAAGGCAACATTATGAATGTAGATTCTGTTACACAATTGACATGAGAATATTTTTCCCATAACATTTATCTCTCTATATGAAGTTTATGGAAGGACCGTTTTTGGAAGGTCTGTACTGGGACGCATGGTACACTAACCAGACGTTGTATGATTTAAAGAACAGCAGTCGCATCTACTACGAGAACATACTTTTAGGAGTCCCCAGAATCCGTCAGCTAAAAGTCCGCAACAACACATGTAAGGTCTATTCATCCCTTCAGTCTTTGATGGATGAATGTTATGACAGATACACTTCTAGAAACGAAGACCTGGATGAATTTGGCCTTAAAATGGAAACTGAGTAAGTAATATAAAATGACATGTAACTTTTCCTAGCATCTTAACATTATATCTTTAAAAAATTGGGAAAATATATTTTCCAAATACCAACAATAGTCTGGCAGGTAAGGAGACTATTTCAATAATAGTAGAAAAGGAAGGAGCAGTGTTCAGAAAAGTAAGAGTGAACCTGTTATTTTTTTTTTTTTTTAAAGATTTTATTTATTTGACAGAGAGAAACACAGCGAGAGAGGGATCACAAGCAGAGGGAATGGTAGCGGGAGAAGCAGGCTTCCCGCCGAGCGGAGAGCCCGATGCGGGGCTCGATCCCAGGTCCCTGGGATCATGACCTGGGCCGAAGGCAGACGCTTAACGACTGAGCCACCCAGGAGCCCCTGAACCTGTTATTTTGTTGACCAAAGGATATAAGGAGTATTCTTTTTTATTTTTTCTTACTGGGGTGTATGAAGTACTAAGTCATTATGAACATAAGGTAAAGCATCCGTTTTTGCTTTTACTGTACTCAAATCAGATTTTCCGTCTCTGACCAGACTCCCTCAAACACATCTTAAAAGCTTCTTGGGACCCCTAGGGAGTGTGCTAGGCATGCTCTGCCCCTTTCCTCCTTTCTCACTCTGACTTCAGTGATACCTTCTGTTACTGCCAGTACAGAAAAGGAGCCATTATGCTCCAGAGGCACTGCATCTGACGGTCCCTACCAAAGATGTTATAGCAGTGTTCTCCAAACTGGCTGAGGCTAATGCTGAGGTACACTCATGTCTATACTGAAAACAGGACACCCAAAGCCAGAAGCTGCGGATATCCCTGCTTTTACAAAACTATGAAAATCATAGGGGGCAGAGGACAATTTTTTTTAATTTAATATTTATCAAATGATACAAATACAATTCTCCAGAAGCAGCCTCCTTGAGCTCTTTTAGTTGTTTCTTCTGGTGTACTTTCTATTTCTAAATAATGTGCTTCTACTGCTATTACTTGATTTTACAGTCTTACGTATCTTTTGTCTCCATCGTGAAAGGTGTCTTTCATGTGTCCCTCCCTCTACACACACACACTTCCCATTTCTCTTAGCCTGTAGTTAGATCATAATTTTTGTTAATCATTTTGTTAATCAGTGTTTATATTATAAATACAAGCAGTGATTACATTTCTTTTCTTCAACAACCTCTCCTGTAGCGCCAAGAGTAATCACTGCTTTACAGTTTTTGTTGACTCATTTTTTCTTTGTGTAAGTTTTTGGTTATTCTTTAGGATAGCAAAGTGCTTATGTAATTCTTAGAAATCTAATGAACTCATAATTATGGTGACACATTCTCATAGGTATTACTGTACTGTATACTACTCTTTCAATGAAAAATTACAAAATAAATCTGTTATTCAATTGCACATTTTAAATTGGAATCCAAAAACTAATCTGTTAGGTATTCTATTATTCCAAAATCTCATAACAACTAAAAGTAATTTAAATACCAAAATTAACACTACAGACTTGGAATTATAATACTTGTTATTCCCTAACAACCAAAATAAGAATCAATCTCTGCTTATTTGCCTATCTAAAATGTAACATTCACTAATTAAAAACATCATTTAAAAAATTGGAAGTAGGAGAGGATTGGTGTAACAAATGTTCTAATTTCAGTTTAACAACCATGTGGAAAACACTCATAAGGGTGCCTGGTGGCTCAGTGAGTTGAAGCCTCTGCCTTCAGCTCAGGTCATGATCTCAGGGTCCTGGGATCAAGCCCCGAATCAGGCTCTCTGCTCAGTGGGGAGCCTGCTTCCCCCTCTCTCTCTCTGCCTGCCTGCCTCTCTGCCTACTTGTGATCTCTTCCTGTCAAATAAATAAATAAAATATCTTTTAAAAAAAGAAAGAAAACACTCATAAATACAACAATGGAATTTTCATTAAATCTGAGTTTTTTTTCTTAGTGGTATCACTTTTCCCCCCTCCTGAAAACAAAAATAGTGTTACTAATATAAAAACAATTTTAAGCAATACACCTTTATATAATCATTCAATCTGTTTGGGGAGGCTGAATGGGGACTGAAATGAAGAGTCAAAGCTTTATTTTTTGATATCCCATAATTAAAAGTAGAAAAGATGGGTGTGCTTGGGTGGGTCGGTTGGTTGAGCATAGGACTTTTTTTTTTTTTAAGATTTTATTTATTTGACAGAGAGAAACACAGCGAGAGAGGGAACACCAGCAGAGGGAATGGTAGCGGGAGAAGCAGGCCTCCTGCCGAGCATGGAGCCCAATGCGGGGCTCGATCCCAGGACTCTAAGATCATGACCTGGGCCAAAGGCAGACACTTAACAACTGAGCCACCCAGGCGCCCCGAGCATAGGACTCTTGATACCAGCTCAGGTCATAATTTCAGAGTCGTGAGATCTGTCCACATGTCCTGCTCCACGCTGAGCATGGAGCCTGCTTGGGATTCTCTCCCTCTGCCCTTCCCCCAAACTTACACATGTTTGTAAGCTTTCTCTCTCTCAAAAAAAGTAGAAAGTAGAAAGGATGGAAACAAAATTCAGTTATGCACATTTTACTTTGAGTGGTAAAGTTTTGTTAAAATAAGATACCTATTGGTGCACCTGGGTGGCTCAGTCAGTTAGCATCTGCTCAGGTCACGATCCAGCGGTCCTGGGACTGAATCCCACATCAGGCTCCCTGCTCAGCAGAGATCCTGCTTCTCCCTCTCCCACTCCCCCTGCTTGTGCTCTCTTTCTCTGTCTCTGTCAAATAAATAAATAAAATCTTAAAATATATATGTAAATATACAGATATAGATTTAACTATATAGATATTGTAAGAAAGATCTTGTTTATTGACATTTATACATGGTATGTGACCTGTAGAAGACAGATTCTGAAGTCCCTCTTTTAGAGTATGGAGACAGATATTTATGAATCACAGCCCTTGATATTCTTGTCCTACAAAAAGACTACAGATTTCATAAGACAACAGAAACGTGTATTAAAAAAACTCAATCATAGTTTTCTAGATTGTAAGTTCCCTGAGGTAACAGATGGTTTTTAAGATTTTATTTATTTGATAGAGAGATCACAAGTAGGCAGAGAGGCAGGCGGGGGGGGGGGGGGGGGGGGGGGGGGGGGAAGCAGGCTTCTTGCTGAGCAGAGAGCCCCATGCAGGCTGGATCCCAGGACCCTGAGATCATGACCTGAGCCGAAGGCAGAAGCTTTAACCCACTCAGCCACCCAAGCGCCCCAACAGATAGTTTTTTTAAAAACCTTTTCTGGTACGCCTGGGAGACTCTGTGGGTTAAACATCTGCTCAGGTCATGATCCCAGGATCCTGGGATTGAGTTCCCCATCAGGCTCCCTGCTCATGACGAGTCTGCTTCTGCCTCTGCCCCACCACTTCCCCCCATCGTGCTTTCTCTGATAGGTAAATAAAATAAAATCTTTAAAAACAAAAAAACAAAAAAAAAAAAACCCTTTCTCATAGCATCTGGTCCAGTGTGTTGCCCCACACTAAACACTAAAAAAATGAAAATGTACTAAATAATCCTCTTAATCCTTATTGTCTTGCTTCAAAATTACTATAAAACTTATGAACTTAATACTGCTTGTTGTTTTTTTTTTAATGTTAGCTTAAATTCTTAGAATACATCTCAGTCAGGCTTTTTTGTGTCTCCATTGTTCTTTTTATACCTAACAGATGGAAGTACTCTTCTCCTAATAGTACCTCCCCTTGGCACTGGGGATTTGTTGGTGTTTACCGAAATGGGGGATTTATTTTCACTTTATCAAAATCGAAATCTAAAACGAAAACCAAGTTCATTAACCTTCAACTGAACAGCTGGATCACAAGAGGGACTAGAGTTATTTTTATTGATTTTTCATTATACAATGCTAATGTAAACCTGTTTTGCATTATCAGGTAAGTGATTCAAAACCTCTTTATTAGTCTCTTGAATTTAAAAAGTCTTCAGGGGCTGGCTTACTCAGTGGAGCATGAAACTCTTGGTCTCGGGGTCGTGAGTTTGAGCCCTACACTTGGCATGGAGCCTACTTAAAATACATACATACATACATACATACATAGCATCCAGAGCCCTCATTAGGGTTTCCAGTTTGTACTGAGATTAAAATCATAAGCCTCAGGGGTGCATGGGTGGCTCAGTCAGGTAAGCTTCTGACTCTTGATCTCATCTCAGGCCTTGATCTCACTAATGTGAGATCAAGCCCCACATTGGGCTCCCGTGCTGGTCCTGGAGCCTACTTTAAAAAAAACAAACAAAAAACAGGGTCCCCTGGGTGGCTCAGTTGGTTAAGCATCTGCCTTCAGCTCAGGTCATGATCCCAGGGCCCTGGGATCAAGCCCCACATCGGTCTTGCTGATGCTTGGGAGCCTGCCCCTCCCCCTGTCTGTGCTCTCTCTCGCTCTTGTTCTGTCGAATAAATAAGTCTTTAAACAAAAAACTGTAGGTCTCAAAATAAATATATTGTAGTTATGCCAATAATGAATGAGATGGTAAAGCAACATGATATTCATTGTTTCATTATTTTGGAATATATTCAAGAATATGGAGAATTAACGTACAATATGTTTTATATTAAGAATAAATAGTCTTGGGGCGCCTGGGTGGCTCAGTCGTTAAGCGTCTGCCTTCGGGCCAGGTCAGATCCCAGGGGCCTGGGATCGAGCCCCGCATCGGGCTCTCTGCTCTGCAGGAAGCCTGCTTCTCCCGCTACCATTCCCTCTGCTTGTGTTCCCTCTCTCGCTGTGTTTCTCTCTGTCAAATAAATAAAATCTTTAAAAAAAAAAAAAAAGAATAAATAGTCTTATTCTGCAGCTGTGCAGATCTCACTTTTAGTCTTGATTTCTACCTCTAAATCAGATCATTTAAATCTGTTGATTTCCTTTCAGAATGAGCTTCTTTATTAATTTTTGTCTTAAGAATGAACAATTTAAATTTCAAACAGTATATACCAGTAGCTAGCATCCTAGAAATTATTAGAGCCTGCAGTGATTTGCAAAAATGGCCCCAATTCTTCACATCTCTGCCATGTAACTTTGCAGTGCTCTGCCACCATGGGATGGGTGCATTTAATCAGCTCCTGATGCTAGCTAGGCTCAGCCTTGGATTTTTTTTATTATTGTTTTGTTGTTGTTTTAACTTTTTTATAATTTAAATTCAATTAACTAACATATAATGTATTATTAGTTTCGGAGGTAGAGTTCAGTGATTCATCAGTTTTATATAATACTCAGTGTTCATCACATGCCCACCTTAATGTCCATCACCCAGTTACCTCATCCCCCCAACCTCCTCCCCTCCAGCAATCCTCAGTTTGTTTCTTATGATTAAGAGTCTCTTACGGTTTGTCTCCCTCTGATTGCATCTTATTTTTCCCCCTCTTCTGTTATGCTCCTCCATTTTGTTTCTTAAATTCCACATATGAGTGAGATCATATAATTGTCTTTCTGATTGACTTATTCCTTTTAGCATAATACCCTCCAATTCCATGTCATTGCAAATGGCAAGACTTCATTCTTTTTGATGGCTGAGTAGTATTCCAGTTTGTGTGTGTGTGTGTGTGTGTGTGTGTGTGTGTGTGTGTGTGTGTGTGTGTGTGATCTTTTTCCGTTCATCTGTTGATGGACATTTGGCCTTTTTCCATAGTTTGGTTATTGTGGACATTGCTGCCCAAAACATTGGGGTGCACATGCCCCTTTGAATCACATTTGTATCTTTGGGGTAAATCCCTAGTAGTGCAATTGGTGGGTCATAGGGTAGCTCTATTTTCAACTTTTTGAGGAACTTCCATACTGTTTTCCAGAGTGGCTGCACCAGCTTGCATTCCCACCAGTATTGTAAGAGGGTTCCCCTTTCTCCACACCCTCACCATCAACATCTGTCATTTCCTGACTTGTTAATTTTAGCCATTCTGACTGGTGTGAGATGGTTATCTCACTGTGGTTTTGATTTTATTTCCCTGATGCTGAGTGATGTTGAGCGTTTTTTCATGTCTGTTGGCCATTTGGATGTCTTCTTTGGAGTAATGTCTGTTCATGTTTTCTGCCCATTTCTTGATTGGATTATTCTTGGGGTGCTGAGTTTGATTTTTTTTTTTAAGATTTTATTTATTTATTTGTCAAAGAGAGAGCACAAGCAGGCAGAGGCAGAGAGAGAAGCAGGCTCCCAGCTGAGCTAGGAGCCCAATATGGGACTCAATCCCAGAACCCTGAAATCATGACCTGAGTTGAAGGCAGCCGCTTAACTGACTTGAGCCACCCAGGCATCCTGAGTTTGAAAAGTTTTTTGTTTTTTTTTTTAAGATTTTATTTATTTATTTGACAGAGAGAGATCACAAGTAGGCAGAGAGGCAGGCAGAGTTGGGGGGGAAAGCAGGCTCCCCACCAAGCAGAAAGCCCAACGCAGGGCTCGATCCCAGGACCCTGAGATCATGACCCGAGCCGAAGGCAGAGGCTCTAACCCACTGAGCCACCCAGGCGCCCCTGAAAAGTTCTTTATGGATCTTGGCTACTAGCCCTTTATCTGATAAGATGTTTGCAAATATCTTCTCACATTCTGTCAGTCATCTTTTGGTTTTGTTGACTGTTTCCTTAGCTGTGCAAAAGCTTTTTATCTTGATGAAGTCCTAATAGTTATTTTTGCCTGTGTTTCCCTTGCCTTTGGAGACATGTCTAGTGGGAAGTTGCTGCGGCCAAGGTCAAAGAGTTTGCTGCCTATGTTCTCCTCTAGGACTTTGATGGATTCCTGTCTCACATGTAGGCCTTTCACCCATGTTGAGTCTATTTTGTGTATGGCCCAAGAGAATGGTCCAGTTTCATTCTTCTGCATGTGGCTGTCTAATTAGCCATTTGTTGTTCACAACACCATTTGTTGAAGAGACGGTCTTTTTTCCATGGGAAATTCTTTCCTGCTTTGTCGAAGATTAGCTGACCATAGAGTTGAGGGTCCATTTCTGGGCCCTCTATGCTGTTCCACTGATCTACATGTCTGTTTTTGTGCTAATACCATACTGTCTTAAAGACTACAGCTTTGTAATAGAGCTTAAAGTCCAGAATTGTGATGCCACCAGCTTTGGGTTTCTTTTTCAACATTCCTCTGGGTATTTGGGGTCTTTTCTGGTTCCATACAAATTTTAGGATTATTTGTTTGGGCTCTGTGAAAAAAGTTGATGGTATTTTGATAGGGATTGCATTGAATGTATGGATTGCTCTAGTTAGCATAGACATTTTAACAATATTTGTTCTCCCAGTGCATGAGCATGGAACGTTTTTCCATTTCTTTGTGCCTACAGATCCTTTGTCTCTTTGTTTAGGTTTATTCTTAGGTATCTTTTCATTTTTGGTGCGATTGCAAATGGGATTGACTCCTTAATGTCGCGTTGGGCTTAGCCTTGTGACTTGCTTAGGTCAATGGAATGGGAGCAAGTAAGATAGAAGCAAAGTTTGAAATGAATTTGCCTGTTAATTGCTCTCTGACATTTCTGTCATTACATGAGAAGGACATGTGTGGGTTGATTTGGACCCAGGAAGATGATAAAAGACATTCCCTTATAAGGAAGAAGAGAAGGTGGAGGAGGAGAAGGGCAAAGAATCAGCAGGCAGGGGAGAGAAACTTCTAAAGAGAAAAAATTCTTTCTATTAGTCTGATGACCTTAGTGCATTTGCCTAACCTGGACCATACTAATTGGGTTTAGGCCTGTGTTCTAGAATCAAACACTGACAAAGAAATAGGATTACCATGATTGAATCTGTTTGGGGATTGAATCAGCTTCCTCTGAGTGATCTGGGAACGGGTGGATGCCTGATTCAATGAGGGTTCTGTTAGAAAGGAGGAATGGGATAATGACCACTAGACAAGGAAACAGCAGTATCCACTAAAATCTCAGTGAGTATTAAATCTCTCTCATGAGCCTTACATTTCCACTCTAAATGGAATACAGAATTAGTGTCTACTCTGATTAGGGGATTTTGCCCTCGTGAAACAGTGACAGTGAAATGCAACCATAGTCTTTAAAATATGGAAAAATGAAAAAAATCAATTGTCTTAAGTAGCCAATGGACATTATACCATTTCTTTTTTTTTTTTTTTTCATTATACCATTTCTTTTATAGTTTTTTTCTCTTCTTTCAGGGAATCAGAGCTTTTTACCAACATTAATCACTCTTCCCAATAGTCCTGATCAGGATAAAATGAAGAATACAAATCATTTCTATGCCTTACACACAAGAAGTAACATTGGAATAACTGGCTTAAAATCATAGGGAGAACTCTTTGTCACACTAGGACTAAGTCTAGATTTCCTGTCTCTGGGGTTTACGCTTATTCTGTTACCTTTTAAAATGTTACTTGTTAGAAACTAGCAGATTTTGAAACTTTAGACTCGTGGTATATTTAATCAGTAATTGTATGGGAGCACATTACGTAAGATCTCATCCATTTACTCTCCTTTTGTAAACATAGCTGACAAACTAAACTGAAGACTGTTCTTTTTTCCCTTTTTACTATTGTATACTTTGGATCAAAATACTAAGTTTCTCTCACTTCTCTCACTTATCCAGCATTACACACCTACTACATGCAAGATAAAACAGTTCTGTTTTCTGTTTAACTGGTTTTTGGTTTTATTTTAGCAGCACCTCATTCCAGTAGCAGTAATATTTGTCTAAGTAGGAATACTTACATTATGAAAGAGATACTGGGTTCCTTAAATTACTGCCAATCCTTAATTATCTGAAGTTGCAGAGAACAGTAGAAATATAGTGAACAACCTCAATCTTTTTATTTAGTGTTGGAATTAATTTTTATATTTCTCTTTGCATATAAATCCTTGTATCCAACATCCTGTGCCTAAAATAAAGAGGAAACATTTGTTTTAGTAGAATATGTAATCTTGACATTTAGAAGCAAGAAGTATCTCTGATAATCTAAAAGGGGGAGAGTATTTTCTAAAGGGAGAGAGTGTATTTTTCTTCTCTGGAACATTCAGGAATTAGGCCTTCTGGGGAGAGTACTGATTAATAACAGTATAGCATTTCTTGAACATCATCTCATTCTCTTGTGGAGATACAGTGGTATTCCCAGTTATGATCAAGCAATCTTAACACAAAAGAGAAAGAATGTCCTGCTAAAATCACATCTTACTTTCTCAGTTACACTGTGAATATTCAGAGTACAAAAAAAGTGGAGCCATTAAAAAATAAGTAAATCCGGGGCACCTGGGTGGCTCAGTCGTTAAGCGGCTGCCTTCGGCTCGGGTCATGATCCTGGAGTCCTGGGATCCAGCCCCACATGGAACTCCTGGCTCCGCAGGAAGCCTGCTTCTCCCGCTACCATTCCCTCTGCTTGTGTTCCCTCTCTCACTGTGTTTCTGTCAAATAAATAAAATCTTAAAAAAAAAAAAATAAGTAAATCCACTAGAATTTCTTTTAAATTGAACACATGACCCCAAGAAAACATATTTTTTACAAAATAACTGATTATTAAAGTATACATAATCACAAATTAGAAACTTCACATTGGGGGCACCTGGGTGGCTCAGTCCATTAAGCCTCTGCCTTCGGCTCAGGTCATGATCCCGGCGTCCTGGGATGGAGCCCCGCACTGGGCTCCCTGCTCAGTGGGAGGCCTGCTTCTCCCTCTCTCACTCCCCCTGCTTGTGTTCCCTCTCTCACTGTCTCTCTGTCAAATAAATACATAAAATCTTTAAGAAAAAAAAAAAAGTTCACATAGAATTAGGTACTGAAATGTAAATGCTTGAAATAAATGCAGTTACTTTCACTAACCTAATTTTACAGGTTGGTGGCAGAATTCCCTGCAACCGGAGGAATAATTACTTCATGGCAGTTTTATTCTGTGAAGCTCCTCAGATACGTTAGCTACTATGATTATATTATTGCTTCCTGTGAAATCACATTTTGTATTTTTCTTGTTGTCTTCCTAACACAAGAAGGCCAAAAAATTAGAGAATTTAAGTCTGCTTATTTCAAAAGTGTCTGGAACTGGCTAGAATTACTACTTTTGGTGGTAAGTATACATTCATACGTACGGTTGGAGGGAATCACATCTGAACCCATCTGTGGGGGAGGTGTAAAAAGCAAAATTTCCTGTTCATCTGGCAACTAGCTGAGGAGCAGCTCCCTCCCTCTCCCCCTCCCCAAGTCCCAGACCCCCACCCCAACCCCTCAGCTCTTCAGGAGCCCGGCTGGTACAATTTAAAAGCTGCAAGTATCAATCAAAAAAGGAACTGTCATAGGGCCGTGCCTCCAAAAGTAAGTCTATTTTTATAATTTTTATATATATAAAGTATATATTTTTTTATTTATATAAAGTATATTTTTATAATGCTGTGCCTCCAAAAGTAAGTCTATTTTCCCCCTCTGATTTGGTCCTTGAGAGAACCAGCATGAGCTTAGAATAGGTGATTCTATAGGTATTATGATTTGATGCACACAGTAGGTCTCCCCTCCCCCCAAAAAATGTTTCTTATAGGGCCTCATGTTGAACATCATGGTTATTTTGCCCATGTACTCTTGTACTCTTATGTTGCCTCTCTGTTTTCCTCCTCACACTGAATTTTGAAAGAACATGCAAAATCAAGCCTAGGAAGAATATTGAAAGGGAGGTTGGGGGGAGTGAGCAGCCAAAGGGTAGCTTGTGGGCATAGAGAACACCAGGACTGGGAAGATACGTCTCTGAAAGAATTTCCAAAAACCTGTCAGTTCTCCTCACTTGAAAGGACTAAAATAAACAGGTCAGCGGGGCACGGCAAATGGGAAGAACTTGGCCTTAGGAACAATGAACAAACATCTCTAGCTTATACACCCTTACTGACTCTCAGCGATAGTCAATCCAGGATATAAGCCTTGTTTGCCAAAAGCAGATCTCAGAAAACGTGCCACCTACCTCTCTGGTATCCCCGCTAATCTTTAACATACAGCATAACACTGACTGCTTAACTATCTGAGCATTTCAGGCAAAGGAAGTCAAAGGAAGATTTTCATGACAGAAAGCTGTGATACCTGACATAACCTGGTTCTGAAATCCTCTTCTGGAAGAGTTGTCAGAGGGTTCTCAAAGGGCTTATTTTTGTGTCACTGAAAAAAAATTTTTTTTAGTGTTTTGTGGTAGAAAATACGAAACTTTTAAGTTTCCCATGTATGGAAGTGTTGAGCTATTATACTGTATACCTAAAACTAATATAACACTATATAAAACTAATATAACACTATAATATATATAACACCATATAATTTTATATACTATATAAAATTAATATAACACTAATATACCTAAAACTAATACAACACTCTATAACCTAAAACTAATATAACACTATAACTTATATAACAGTGTAGTTAACTACACTGGAATTATAAATACATAAATAAAAATAAACTTCTAGGTATCATGTAGTTACATGGAGCAGAAATGCAGCCTTGTCAGAATGATATAATCATTTTAGACATTTGTGCTTTATGACTCAAACAGGCAAATAGATTAGGATAGTCAGGTGATCAGTATTTCTGTACTTTCGTGATCATTCTTCTGGATTAAACGTCTATAAGTTGAGGTTTACTTCCATTCACATAAAAGCCTATGTCTTAGTTCCCCCTCCCTTTTTGTTAAACTTTTGTTAAACTGATGAACTTTTTTCTGTGTCTTTTCATAGGCTGCAGGAGATAAAGAACTAGAAATTGTCTCTAATTTAACCTTTCTTATTTTCCCATTTAGTTGTGTTTTTTGACTGTTTCCTTCAACATATACTGTAATGTACAAATCTTTCTCTTACTTGGAGACCTGTTAAAAAATACTGATCAATATTCAGACTTCTATTTTCTTGCATACTGGCACACTTACTACAACAATATACTTGCTGTCACCATCTTTTTTGCATGGATAAAGGTATTTATACTTTATTATATTAAATACAGCAGATTAGATACATGTATTTATATATATACTTATACATATATTATATATATATATATTGGCCTTGCAATGATTGCGGGCAAATCCTCAAACACTCCTAACTATCATTAGCACTTCCTTTAATTGGAAGCAAGTTTTTTCTGAAATTAATTTAACTTACCCTAAGTAATTATATTATTCTTGTTTCAATTAACTTTGTTTTTTTTCAGATATTCAAATTCATAAGTTTTAATAAGACAATGTCTCAGCTGTCATCAACCTTGTCCCGCTGTATCAAAGACATAGTAGGATTTGCCATCATGTTTTTTATAATATTCTTTGCTTATGCTCAGTTAGGATTTCTTGTTTTTGGATCACAAGTTGACGACTTTTCCACTTTTCAAAATGCCATGTAAGCTGTCAGAGTAAATGTAATTATATTTACTAGTTTATAAGAAAAAAAATCATGGAAAGGCCTACAATAAGTAGTAACATATGTTTTAATAAACAAACTTGGTTTTATGTTTTCACTGATAGGAAAATACCTGGTCACACTCAAAGTAGTGTTTAGCATTAACAGATCTCAATGGATAGTGCAGTCCATTTTTTAAATGTTAAGAGGTCGAGTTAGAAAAATAACTTTTCACTTTTCATTGGTAAAAAATTTTACCAAATACAACAGAAATTGGCCTCTATGTCTCTGTAATATTTATTGTCTGGAGAAAAGAAAGTTTAAGGGCTCTACCTTCAGAATCCTTTTATTGATATACACCTGATTATCCTTTGCTGGGCTGGCAAAGCTGTGTTTTAAAAATATTTTATATGCATAAAGCAATTAGCAGGCAACAAACTTACACAGCTGATCAGGTGGCATCCTTAGAAAAGTGTTCAGTCTTTTTTTTTAAGCGAATAATTCAAATAAATTCACTCTCCTTTTTGAGTAGGTAAAATAAGTTCTATGTGTGTAAGAAAATTATGATAGTCTGAAATTACCAATTCTCAAAATATGTTTTGTGTCACTTAGACCAAGACTGGTGGGAAATGGCTTCATATTAAGTAAGTTTTTGAAATTTTGCATCACTCTCTTGAAAACTTGCAGTACATGTTAACATATGGCCCTGAGAAAAACTGCAATAACTTTCTTAACTTTAGTGAAGAATTCCCCAAACTTACTTGTCCATGCCCTTTTCCTTGAGTCTGGGGGACCTCTGGTCTAAGGAAATGTTTTTTTTTTTGTTTTTTTTTTTTTTTTTGATCTAAGGGAATGTCTTACTTAAGTTGCTCTCTTCTCACCATCCACATGGATATATTTGAAGTGCCAATTCCAAGAAATTTCATAATATTTGCTGAAATAACCATTTATTAATCAGTCGTGGAAAGAAGAGTGGACTAGGAACCAAGAGGATATAGTTCTACTTTCTATTTCTGCCACTAGCTATTCAACTTTTCTAGACCTTTATTTCCTAATCTGCAAATGAAGGGACTGGACTAAGTTACTTCCAAAGATTCCTTTCAATGTCAAACAGCCTACAATGTGAGAAATCTAATTAGCTTTCTCTTGAGTGAATTATGTTTGCAGTTCCAACAACTTCTTGGTCCTTTGCTAGGATCTTAATTCCAGTGTCACTTACTGATAAAAGTAGGATTGGACGTTGAATATAAATGTAGTAATTTACAGAACTTAGAAATTGATCTTACCCTAAATAGCAGGAAAGAAAGGAAGTATAAGACACAGAATAAACTGGCAGACAACTTTGGAATACATTAATGAAAGGACTTCTGCTTTTGGTAATAATGTGCTAGGTTATTCAGATCAACCTCCTCTTCAAGACAATTTAAAAACCTAGATCAAATACAGAGAACATTGAAGAACTATCCAAAAAGTAGATAATAAGTGGACCAAAACCAAAAGGCAAGAACCCAGAGAAGTAAGCTCAGCATCCAAGACTTCTTTGGCCCTGAAGGCTTTTTTAAAAGTTTGTAAGGATTTTTTATTGTTTTAAGCTATACATAAAATTTACCACCTTATCAATTTCTAGGCGTACAATCTGGTGAGAATTAAGTACATTCATACTGTGCAACCATCCCCACTGTCCATCTCCAGAACTCTTTTCATCTTGTAAAAGTGAAACTATGCCCATTAATCAATAATTCTCCACTTTCCCTCTTCCCCAGCCTCTGGCAACCACCATTCTACTTTTTGTCTCTCTCTCCCTCTTTTGATTTTCATTAACTCTAGGTGCTTAGTGGGATCATACAGTATTTGTCTTTTTGTGACTGATATATTTCACTTAGCGTGTCTTCAGGATTCATCAATGTCTTGCAATATGTCAGAATTTCCTCCCTTCTTAAGGCTCCCTTTTTAAGGCTGTATACATTCTATGTATAAATCTCATTTTGATTATCCATTAATTTGTTGATGGCCATCTGGACTTCTTCCAAGTCTTAGCTATTGTGAATAATGCTGCTTTGAAAATGGGTATACAAATACTTCTTTGAGACTCTGCTTTCAATTCTTTTCGGTATACACCCAGAGGTGGAATTGCTGGATCGTATGGTAATTCTAATCTGAATTTTTTGAGTAACTGCCATACTATTTTCTGCAATGGCTGCATCACTTACATTCCTACCAACAGTGCACCCGGGTTTCAATTTCCCCACATCTTCATCAACACTTATTATTTTCTGGGCTTCTTTTTTTTTTTTTTTAATAGTAGCCAGCCTAATGGATATGAGGTGATACCTCCCTGCAGTTGTGATTTGCCTTTCCCTAATGGTTAATAATACAGAGCATCTTTTCATGTTCTTATGATATGTTGGTCTCTTGATGGTGTCCCAGAGGCTCTGTTCACTTTTCTTCAATCTTTTTCCTTTCTTTTTCTCAGACTTGATAATTTCAATCATCTTGTCTTTAGGTTCACTGATTTTTTTTTCTTCTGTCGGTTCAAATATGCCTCTGAATCCCACCAATGAAATTTCATTTCAATTATTGTATTTTATAGCTCTACAATTCCTTCTTGGTTTCTTTTGAGATTTTCTTTCTCTTTATAGATATTTCCATTTTGTTCATATATCATTTTTTTTTCCCCTAAATCATTTTCTTGACTTTCTCCATGTCTTTTATGTTTAGTTCTTTGAATAGTTCTAAGATGATTGTTTGAAGTCTTTAGTAGGTTTGCCATCTGGTCTTTCTCAGAGATATTTCTGTTGGTTTACTTTTTTCCTTCGATTGGGTCATACTTTCCTGCTTATTTGTATATTCTATCTTTTCTTGTGGTTGAAAACTGGACATCTGAATGTAGAATGTGGCAACCCTGGAAATGACATTCTTGCCCTTCACCAGAGTTTTGTTTTTGTTTGTTTGTTTTATTATCGTATACTGTCTTCATGCAGGATCAGCCTGAAGTGCAAAGGTCTTCTTAGGTCTTTTCTGAGCCTGCACCTTTCCTTGGGGATGCATGATGACTTTCTAATTACCTCTGTATAAGCAGTTACTTTTGAGGTCTTTAATGTCTGGCTCCCAAAAGGGGAAAAAGAGAAAAACGAAGGAAGTGGGAAGAGCACCAGCCTCCAATCCCAAGGACAGTAATTCAGCAAGGAGAGAGACTTGCAACAGACAGGGGAACATGCCCACCTCTTTCTGCACCCTTGTGATCAGAAAGAGCAATCAGCAATGAGAACACAGACCCCTAATGTTTGGAGAACAGTATCCTGATTGCCCACCCTTGCTCCCACAGGTGGCATGCAAGCTGCTCCAGGAATACATACATGGCTCCCTGCCATGGGCTAGGGGTGGCAGATAGGTAGCTTTTACCAAACTAAAACCTGGAATTGACCAAAGTTGTCTAAGCCTGAAAGTTGCAAGCATTAAAAAGACTCTATAGAGTTCCAAAACAGTTACATCAGACAAATTCTGCCTATGTCATTGTTGTCTAGGCAGGGAGACCTATTCCTAATGTTTCTTTCCCTCACACCTTCCCCAAACCCTCCACCATGAAGGCATTTTTGATGATCCAGAGATATAGTCAAGGAAATGTGTTTCTGGCCACCTCTCTGGGAGAAGGAGATAGAAGGCAAAGTCCAGGGCTTGCATGAGGAGAGAAGGGGAGGGAGGGCTTGTCTGATAACCTCTCCACACGTCAGGCAAGGAAATTTCAATTAGGAGAAAAATGACAATTACTCTGTATTCGAAGTTTCCATTTCCTATGTGATTATAACCATTCAGCAAATTAGTCAGGGTTTTGTTATTCACATTACTTACACAGCAGAGGTATCTGGACAGTTTCCTGATAGAGAAGGGCTGAATGGAAGCTTTAGTTAACAAGCTAATTTCTGGAGAGGAGAAATGGCACCTTTAATTTATCTTTTCTCCTATAAATACAACTCAAGGATTACAGATAGTTTGGTCAAAGCTAAAACAGAACCTCTCATTCTCCTATATCGCAGAGAAAAAATATTTGTTGAGAGACTTTGGTTTCCTTCCAGTTCAGCTTTTCTTTTTGTATCTTGTGTAGAAGAACATTATAAGCCAGTACTAAAAACTGAATAAATGAGGTGCCTGGGTGGCTCAGTCGGTTAAGTGACCGACTCCTGGCTTCAGCTCAGGCTGTGATCTGGGTCATGAGATCCAACCCAGTGTTGGGCTCCACGCCCCAGCTCAGTTTGTTAAAGACTCTCCCTCTCCCTAAAAGATTTGTTTATAATAATAAAAGATTTATTTGAGAGAGAGAGAAAGATTGAGAGAGAGAAGCAGCCTCCCTGCTGAACCCGGAGCCCAATGTGAGGCTCCATCCCAGGACCCTGAGATCATGACCAGAGCCAAAAACAGACGCTTAACTGGCTGAGCCACCCAGACACCCCTAAATAAATAAATCTTACAAATAAAAGGCTAAATGGGGCGCCTGGATGGCTCAGTGGTTTGAGGCCTCTGCCTTCGGCTTGGGTCATGATCTCAGGGTCCTGGGATTGAGCCCCGCATGGGGCTCTGTGCTCAGCGGGGAGCTTGCTTCCCTCTCTCTCTCTCTGCCTACTTGTGATCTCTCTCTCTCTCTGTCAAATGAATAAATAAAATCTTTAAAAAATAAAAATAAAAAAAAAGGCTAAATAAATACTTTAAGTATCATTTAATCATGTCTTAGGTACCCAATTTGAAATTCCAGGTAACTCTTGAGTCCTAGGACTCCAAGTAGCCCATTTCTTTGAATACGTTTTCTTCCTTCATTGTTTACAGCTGTATGCTCCCTTTACATGCTGGGCAAAAGCAACCAGGAACCAGAAGCCTTCTTCCTTCTGACTGACTAACCAAGCATGCCAAGTATCTACATGCCATTAAAAATCCCATCCCAGACTTCCCCTTAAGATAACTCCTTTTAAGCATCTAATGGCAGTAACAATGGCATCAAAATATATCAAACATAAATCCAAATAAGCCAAAAGTATCAACTGTGATTGTTCCTAATTAGCTTATGAATTTTTAAAACTTTTTCTTTAGTACTTCCTAAAATTTCTGTCATGAACGTGTGTTATTATTATAGTTGGTAAAACTGGAGTGCTGCCTTTTTCTTTCAGTTGTCCAGTATTAGAGCCTGGCCATCCATAAGGAACACATAATAGATGTCATCCATTCCAGAACACAGAATATGAGCAGGAAAATAACACGTTACTGTTGCAAGAGTAACAGAAACTATTTTCCTATGCACTGTTCACATAATTTAAAGAAAAAATTAATTTCAACTAATTATTAATAATCTTTAATTATTTTAAAATGATTAATTCAGGAATCTGGGCTTTAAAAATGAAAACTACAATAAATCTTTTCTAACCTACTAACCCATTGACCAAACTGACCTCCTTTGGAATTTAGGTTAAATCCGATATCACAGATGTTTCTGGGACTATTGAATCTATTAATATTAGTTAAAAGTAATGCTGAGATATAATTGACTGGTATAATACAGAACCCAAGAAACACCATTTATGAAAAATGCTAACTTGCTTCTACAGACTGCTCCATGTTTGTATTATAGCTAAAAAGCTAATTATGTCTAAGAAAACAATTTTAACTTGTAAAGAAAGATCCAAATACTTTTTAAATTGTTTAACGTATGAGTAAAGATGAAATTAAACAGTTCTCAACTTAAAAAAAATAAAGAAATCATCCAAATACTTTATAACATATCCCTGGTGTGGCTGGCAATGCCATTGCAAATTAATGAGATGAGAAAATAAGATATCGTGTTAAGTAATCCTAATCGCACCTCTGCTGCTACTATGCTCATTCAAAGCCTTAATTTCTTAATTTTACACCTGATCGTTAATAAAATGAAGATCTGTAATACTTTATTTTTCAGTGTTACAAGATTGTTCATGCACCACACCCAGTGCTCCATGCAACACGTGCCCTCCTCAATACCCATTACCAGGCTCGCCCAACCCCCAACCCCCTCCCCTCCAAAACCCTGTTTGTTGCTCAGAGTCCACAATCTCTCATGGTTCATCGCCCCCTCCGATTTCCCCCATTCACCCTTCCTTTCCTTCTCACAATGCCCTCCATGTTTTTCCTAATGCTCCACACGTAAGTGAGACCATAAGATAATTGACTCTTCAGCTTGACTTATTTCACTCCACATAATCTCTTCCAGTCCTGCCCATGTTGATACAAAAGTTGGGTATTCATCCTCTCTGAT
>CM053607.1:105488154-105503569 GCA_028646535.1 Procyon lotor | reverse complement strand
CTGCTTCTTTGGGGTAAATACCCAGTAGTGCAATTTCAGGGTCATAAGGTAGCTCTATTTATAATTTCTTGAGGAATCTCCACACTATTTTCCAAAGTGGCTGCACCAACTTGCATTCCCACCAACAGTGTAAGAGGGTTCCCCTTTCTCAACATCCCCTCCAACATTTGTTTACTGTCTTGTTGATTTTGGCCATTCTAACTGGTGTAAGGTGGTATCTCAATGTGGTTTTGATTTGAATCTGCCTGATGGCTAAAGATGATGAACATTTTTTCATATGTCTGTTAGCCATTTGTATGTCTTCTTTGGAGAAGTGTCTATTCATGTTTTCTGCCCATTTTTTGATGTGATTATCTGTTTTGTGAATGTTGAGTTTGAGGAGTTCTTTATAGATCTTAGATATAAGACCTTTGTCTGTAGTGTCATTTGCGAATATCTCCTCCCATTCTGTGAGTTGCCTGTTTGTTTTGTTGACTGTTTCCTTCGCTGTACAGAAGGAATGTTATTTTACATCAAATCCATTCGTTACTGAAGAGAATAAAGTAAACCTCAGGGGCCGCCTGGGTGGCTCAGTCAGTTGACCACACAACCGTTGATTTCAGCTCAGGTCACAATATCAGGGTCCTGAGACTGAGCCCTGAGTTGGGTTCTACGTGGAGTCTGCTTCTCTCCCTCTTTCTCTTCCTCCCCACCTCGCTCACTTACATGCTCTCTTTAAAAAAAAGGGAAAAAAAAAAACCATCTCTGGATCATGTTTGAGGGTCATTACCAGTACTTGTTTGAGACTCACCAAGTGACAAATTGTTGGCATCTTATTTTAGCAGAAGTGGTGTACAAATTACACACATTATTGGTATTAGAACTTTTAGAGTTCTTGGGTCTATTATAAGTTGAAAATCCTTATTGGACAAGGTCAGGTATTGTAAGTTCTAGAAGGGCACAAGAAAGGCTAAGAAGGCCATTGCCAAAACTAATCAGTAAGCAAGTTTCTCAAGGGTCAAATCCTATAGGATTCAGTCGAATCACTGTTGAGTATTTAAGTATCCTGTCTGGCATTTAGGGGGATTTTCCCCACCTAGTTTTATAGAACTCAGGGCTAACAGGCTAAAGCCAAAGAACCTATGCCACAAGCAGCTGGGTGGTTACTTTCCTAGACACAGTGGTAACCCCCATCAATTGTCATGTATGCATGAGGGGATATAATGTTTTCCTTTCTTCCCACCAAAGATTTGCACAATTTCGAATTGTTCTTGGAGATTTCAATTTTGCTGGTATTCAGCAAGCCAATCGTATCCTGGGACCCATTTACTTCATCACTTTCATCTTTTTTGTGTTCTTTGTCCTGCTGGTAAGTATGACCACATGTGTTCCCTTTTTTGCTTATATTCTTTAGAATAAAAACATGAAATCATGAATTTAGAAGAAATTATAGTATCACTATTTAGCTGGCAGAGCTTTTTACATTTATTAGGAATTGTGTGGATTCCTAGAAAACCAGGCTAAGTCCAGTGTCTAAAATGTTTTCAGTTTGCCCAAAAAGAGAATGTGATCACAGTAGTTACCCTCTTGGTGTCTATGTGCCTGGAGTGTGCGCACCTTCTCTGAGTGTCACTTGAACATCCCAGGTCTGTCCAGCCAAGACATTCCATACTGTCAGGGCTTGAATACTCTGCCCATATTGCAATGGCTTCTAGCCCTTACGGCTAAAAGCTCATACCTTTGTGATTCTTAGGATGTCCCCAGGATGGGTCTCTCACGTATGCTCAAGACAAACTTATGTGGCCTTCCTAACCAGGAAAAGTTGCTTTCCTAGTCAAGGCACTGCTACTGTCCTCCTTGAAAACTCTTGCATGAGTACACAGCAGTTCTCCCCTGGTGGTGGCCAAAAGTCCTCACAGTGACAGAGCTGGGCTTCAGTGAAAAGTGGAGGTGGCCTGGGAGTAAGAATACCCTCTCCACAACTGTTTGTATTATCTGGACAGAGTATTCATAAGAGCCCTAGTAAAACTGCATCTAAACAGCTTTATAGAATTAAAAAAAACAACACTCTTATGCAAATATACTTACTCTGTTCTGATATGGTTTACAACCATAAACATAGTTGCCTATATCCACACTATATGTTTCCCATTCTACTTTGTTATAGTCTGCATAGCCATTTCTCTAATACTGAGCATATGCGTTACTTCTAAAATTTAAATCTAATTTACAAATCCCAGCACTCAGGGCGCCTCGGTGGCTCAGTCAGTTAAACGTCTACCTTCAGCTCATGTCATGATCCGAGGGGTCCTGGGCCTGGGATTGAGTCCCACATTGGGCTCCCTGCTTGGTAGGGAGTCTGCTTGTCTCTCTGCCTCTGCCCTTCCCCTCAGCTTGTGCTCTCTCTCTCTCTCTCTCAAAATAAATAAATAAAATCTTTATAAAAAAAAACACAACAAATCCCAGCACTCATCAGAGTCACTAACACTTAAACTAAATTTTGGGGCACCTGGGTGGCTCAGTCATTAAGCATCTGCTTTTGGCTCAGGTCATGATCCCAGGTTCCTGGGATCGAGCCCCGCATCGGGCTCCCTGCTCCGCTGAAAGCCTGCTTCTCCCTCTCCCACTCCCCCTGCTTGTGTTCCCTCTCCTGCTGTCTCTGTCAAATAAATAAATAAAATCTTTAAAAATATATATAAAATAAATTTTTACTGAAATAATTTGTGATTATTTCTCCCCAGAACATGTTCTTGGCAATTATTAATGACACTTATTCTGAAGTGAAAGCTGATTATTCAATAGGCAGAAGGCCCGATTTTGAACTTGGTAAAATGATTAAAAAGGTAAGTCCAATTCTTTTCCTAATTTGAATGCTAAGACAAGTCCTCTTCAGTTTATACTCTTGTCCTTTGAATAGCACTTAAACCCCAAATAGGGGTGAGGGTTTTTTGTTTAGGTCCAGTCTTGCCTTTTTATTTGTATTTTTTCACTGCAGGGGAAGTGAGATTTCTTTCTGGCTTTAAAAAAGGCCAAAATTATTTCAGATTTTAATATATCAAATAGCAACTGAACTGTTTACTAAATGCAAAGCACTGTTGGGTTTTATAATAAAACTATCCCTTCCCTCCAAAAATCTCCAACTTAGATGCCAGTAAAATTCTGTAACAAGCAATCTTAACTCAGAACTCCGTGGGCCTCATCTTGCTCACTTTCATGTTTCTGTTAATAGCGACACTCTTCTCAGTCACTCCGGACTTAAAACCTTGAGTTTTTTATTCCCTGGCCCTCATATGGTCTGTTGCCCAGGCTTGTTGTGTCACGTTCATCTCTGTAGCTTTTGTTCACATCTGTGAGATTCAAGGACACATTAAATCTAACCGCCACCACTGGGTTAGGGCCCTTGGTACTTTTCACCCGGCCTTCTGGCCTCATTCCCGTGCCAGTCCAGCCCAGATCTCTGCTCACAATTCTTCAGACTGGACCTGTCAAAGTAAGTCCAAGTTCTTTACCCAAACACACGAGGATCTTCTCAAGTCTTACAGTCCCGGCCTGTTTTTATTCACAATCACAGGACTATGTAGCATGTCTGTCTTCCACGCCTCCACCGACAGCATGGCATGTCCCAGCCAGCGTTTGAGCAGAGCTGTGCACCATCACTTGCTGTGCCTTTCCCCTCTGGGCCTCTGCTCAGGTCACCCGCTGGCCCCAGCAATGTTCCCTCCCTTGCCTCGATGACCTTCTGTTCTCCCAGACAGAGTGGCATCTTCCCTGTCCTCTGAACACCTACCTCACTTGAGCTGTCAGCGGAGTCACGTGTGTCCCATGTTGCTCGTCTCTGCACGGCCATGGCTCTAACCGCATCACTTCACACGGGAAAAGGCATGAGGTTACTGGAGTTTAAAAACACTGTGTGTGGAGCATAAGGAAAAAGATGGAGGACGCTGGAAGGAGGAAAGGAAGGGTGAATTGGGAGAAATTAGGGAGATGGGAGACGAAACAGGAGATACTATGGACTCTGAGCAACAAACTGAGGGTTTTGGAGGAGAAGGGAGTGGGGGTTGGGTGAGCCTGGCGGTGGGTCTTGGGGAGGGCACGTATTGCATGGAGCACTGGGTGTGGTGCATGGACAATGAATCCTGGAACACTGAAAAAATAAAATAAAAGTTAAAAAAAAAAAAAAAACGGTCTCCAAGAACTCACCTGTAAAAGGAAACTATTAATATGTCCCTCAGTGAGCTGAAGTGTAGGTTTTTTCATCTTTTATCTCTTGATTATGATGCTGGTTGCATGCATTAAAGTGTTAACATGCTTAAATGCAATAAATGTTAGTAAAACTTTACGAATAATTTTTTTTCCGAGTTCAAGTGTGATGCCTACAAGAGAACCTTTTTCTTTTTCACTAGCAGGCAGAAAACATAAATGGTGACCAAGTAAAAGAAAGATAATCATAGCATTGCCTCCATATTTCTTTAGGGTACTAGTTCCTAGAGATAGGCATTCCATTTCTTATTCTCTGATCAAAATTAATACAGGATATACATTTGTTCAGATTTTAAACTATTTTTAATTATGCCCAGAGTTACAACAATGCTCTTGAAAAACTGAGACTAAAGAAACCTGAAGAGGATGAAGACAAAAAAGAGTAAGATGACTTAAATATTTAACTTGCCATTTCAAACTGTATATTATATTAGAAACTCACAGTTTCTAATGAGTAAGGTTTTGATTGCAGAACAATCACCATCCAATGTGCTGATTCTAAATACGTTGTCAATACATCATGCAGTAGTACACCTCCTAATTCTGAGTGCCATGAGACTCCAAGCTAAGCTAATTAAAAATTAATATAATGCATGCCATGCCACTCAGTAAAAGCTTTAACAAAAAGCTGGACAGAATACAGACCCCCTAGAAAGGTGGGAAAAAAAGTTTAGTCTACATTAAGTGCATTCACTTAGCTATCAAAATAAAAACAGTTTTAGACAAAATATTTCAGGATACCCTCATATCTGCTGATTCATTTTGGTGTCAAAATGCGTCCAAAACCCAGGCCTCTGGCAGTGGAACACAATATAAACATTTTTTATAGCTAGAGATGTGACACTCTGAAGAACTTACTAGTGACATTTTCTAAATAATTAGTGTTATCAGAAGGACCAAAAATGCCATTCAGATCCTTACTATAGAGCTGATCATATTTAATGCTGGCATTTCCCTTTCGACTGTCATATGCCTCTGATTCTTATTTTATATTGTTAGTGCAAAAAGCGGAGATTTGGTGGAGCGCGCCAGAAGAGAAGGCTTTGATGAAACTGTAAGATTTTAACTTTCTTATAAACATAGCTTTATTAGAAATATGCCTACAAAAAGTTCTGAATAAGAATTGAAATGATTTTTCTTTAGAATAGTAGTTGCCACCTCCAAAAATTTCTCCCAGAATCCAGCTGTTTGGTTGTTTGGAACAAGTCCTTTCAACCCTTCATGCTACCTCTCTTATTGTTGCTCTCCACCGGCGCCCTGGTCCTCCAGCTGCAGTCACTGCAGATTTATCAAGGGCTTAGGAGTACACTCAATGGACATGATCATGTAATTTTTCTCTTACAATCATTCCTGTGAAGAATCACTTCAATGTTTTATACAGTTGACCCTTGAACAATGAAAAGCTTATGTTTACAGTACTGTAAACAAAATCCATGTATACGTGGACCCATGCAGTTCAAACCTGCGTTAAGAACCGAGTTGTTGAACAACAGTTCGAACTTTGCGGGTCCAGTTATATGTGGGTCTTTTTTATTTTGTTAATAAATACAGTGCAGTATTCACTATAAATGTATTTTCTCTGCCTTATGATTTTACCAGTAATACTTTTTTCTCTAGTTTACTTTATTATGACAATACAGTATATCATACATATACAGAGTATGTTTTAGTTGACTGCTTATGGTACTGGTAAGGCTTTGATCAACAGTAGGCTATTAGTTGTTATGTTTTTAGGGAGTCAAAAGTTACACACACATTTTTGACTGCCCAAGGGTTGGCGCCCCTAGCCCCTGTATCATTCAGGGTCAGCTAGACAAGGAGTGGAGTGAGGTTTCTCACTGTGAGGTAAGGGAGTTACAAAAAGGAAAGGTTGAAGGTTAAAATAAACTTTGTGGTGTTGGATTAGAATTCTAGGTGTGTGTGTGTGTGTGTATTCTATAGCTCTATCCACTGAGAATTCTACAAGTAATAATAGAGTTAGTTCCCCACACCTTGGTTTCCAAATACCATTCTCTTCTAAAAGGAAACAGAGCCCCTGGGAGATATAGCTAAATTCCAGAGCTGGAAAATACAACACGAGTCTGGAGTATCTTATCGAGCCAGAAAGCAAAAGTGCTCAAAGAATGATAAAGATGTGTTAAAAGGACACAAGAGTCATGTTCAAGGGCTCCCACTAGCCAAATCTGGGAATATTTAAGTGCTGTAATAACAATGTATAACCCATTGAATAACCTAGGATTCCATGAGTTCACACTGACCTAAACATATACATGGCAAAAACTGGAGGAAGAATGGAACTTTTCCATACCTCTCCACAAAATGCATATTAATTACAAAAAGAAAAGGAGTTATGTCAGGATAGAGGAATCTGGCAGATATTGCCTTGATCAGTATGGGAAAAAACTGAAATCATACACCAGCTGATAAGATGTTAAGAGGATACAGCATCACTTCGGTAACACTCATGCCAAAGATGTATAACGTAACAAAATACAACACAAAACTAAACTACTGAGGGATGTTCTACAAAATAACTGGCCTGTGTTCTTTACAAGTGTCAAGAAAACCAAGGTAAAGCTGAGGAACTATACCAGACTGAGAGGAAAAGACAAATAAATATAATGCCTAATCCTGGACTCTAGATCCTTTTACTATAAAGGACATCATTGGGACAACTGGCAAATTCGAATGGGGGACTCAGCATTAGAAGATAATAATCTATCAATATCAGTTTTCTGATTCTGATGGTTATGCTGTGATTATAATAAAGGAGAATGTCCTTGTAGGCACCGAATACACACTGACATGCTCAGGGACAATGGGACATTCGTGTTGGCAACTCCAAATACTTCCAAGGAAAAAAAAGTATTTGTACTGTTCTTATAAGTTTCCCCTAAGTTTGAGATTCTTTTAAAAACAAAATTATAGGGGCGCCTGGGTGGCTTAGTGGGTTAAAGCCTCTGTCTTCAGCTCAGGTCATGATCTCAGGGTCCTGGGATGGAGTCCCACATCTGGCTCTCTGCTCTGCAGGGAGCCTGCTTCCCCGCCTCTCTCTGCCTGCCTCTCTGCCTACTTGTGATCTCTCTCTCTGTCAAATAAATAAAATCTTTAAAAAAATAAACATAAAAACAAAATTATAATTCAGTAAACCATTTCTGAAATAAAAGATGATGTAAATTGAAAAACATACTGTGCTCCTAGGGGAAATCACCTAGAATAAGCATGATATTCATCCAAGTAAAATATGGACTCACAAGAAAAAGAAAACCAGGTTAACATGACAAATTCAATACCATAAATCAACAGAACAATACCTACAAATTATGCAAGGAAAGAAAATGTAAGCCAAGCATCTTTATGTCCAGCAGACTTGTGCTGCAATTGTAAAGGCTCCAATAGTTTGGGTTTGGTTTTTTTTTTTAAGATTTTATTTATTTATTTGACAGAGAGAGACAGAGAGAGGGGGAACACAAGCAAGAGGAGTGGGAGAGGGTGAAGCAGGATCCCCGCTGAGCAGGGAGACCCAGGGCTTGATCCTAGGACCCTGGGATCATACCTGAGCTGAAGGCAGACACTTAACAACTGAGCCACCCAGGCCCTCAAATAGTTTTGAACTTGCAAGAACTGAGAGACTACTGCTGTAACCCTAAGGAGCCTACAAGAGCATCTGCATCAGCTAACCAAAGATGACTGGAGAAATTTTGGGAAAAGGAAGGGAGAGAGAAGGTATAATGTAGTAAAAGTTGATTGATTGGCTTGAATATATATAGCTCAAAGTTAAAGAATTATCATTTAGAGTTAATCAGTAAGAATATATTTTAGCATATTTAATAATACAATAAGAAACAATAAAATTGTCTCAATGATTTTAAAACACATTTTCTTTTCACATTTTAACAGCATTAAAATCAAGATGTGCCTTATGGTTGACAGGGTAGCATACGGTAATTGACAGCCTATTTTTCCTTATGTGGTCCATAAACGATGGTGTGTCTTACACTAGACTCCATCTCTCAGATACAGTGAAACACAGTAATAAGACTAAATATTGTTGGGTAATGGAGAGGAAGATGAGGAGGAGGAAAAAACTATAAGCTCATTTTCTTGCTGAACTTGTTTGATTCATTTTTGAGAGAACTAAAGCAAGAAGGGAGGACCCAAGTTGTATAAAAGGATACAGGAATAAAAACAAACTACTAAAACAATATATACCATCCTAAGGGGAAAAGAACCAAAAGAAAAGCAAAAACCAAAATATACCCTGTAGTAAAAAATTTAAAACATACCATAAAACAGTATGATGTAACTGTGACCAGTTATGTATGACATACCAGTAGAAGCAACTAAGCTTAATTTACTTAAAAAGAAAAATTTTCAGATTGAATCATAAAGCAACACCCAATTCTACATCCTAAAATATATACCTAAAACAAAGTGATTCAGAAAAGTTCGATATAAAAGCATGAGCAAAGGTTTAAATAGGTAAGCAAAAGATTTAGAGGAACTGAATATAAGTTAGGGTAGAATTCTAGACCTACAGCTCTAAATGAGATGAAGGGCACCTTATAGTGCTAACATCAACCTTAATGGTTATGATTATCTATGCACCAAATAATACAGCATCAAATTCTGTCAAGTATGGCCTACTAAACTTATGAGAAATAGGAACACTAAATATAGAGGTCAGGAAAAATGAAAGGATAAAAACTACAAAACAATATAATGAATAAGGTGATCTTACAGTTACATATTTAACTTTGTACTTGCAGAAGATACATCTGCTTTTCAAAAACCCACTCATAAAAAATGATCATATACGGGCGCCTGGGTGGCTCAGTCGGTTAAGCATCTTCCTTCAGTTCAGGTCAGGGTCCCAGGGTCCTGGGATAGAGTTGCATATCAGGCTCCTTGCTCGGCAGGGAGTCTGCTTCTTTCTCTGCCTCTGCCTGCCACTCTTTCTTTCTGACAAAATCTTTTTTAAAAAATGGTCATCTCCTATAGGGCCACAAAAAAACTCAGTAAATTCCAAAAATTGGTTAATACAGAAAAAATTATTTAAAAACAACATAGTAAAAATATTTTAACAAAATCAAAAATTAAAAAGATTATTTAACCAAGACTTTAAAGTATTAAGCAATTCTTGCGGAGCCTGGGTGGTTCCGACCTAAAGCACTGGACTCTTGATTTCTGCTGGACTCTTGATTTCTGCTGGGGTCATGATTTCAGGGTAGTGAGACTGAATCCCTTCTCGAGTCCATACTCAGTGAGGGGTCTGCTTCTCTCCCACTTCCTCTGCACCCTCCCCACCCTGCCACCCCCTCCACCCCACCCCCCCAACACCCCCGCTCACGCTTGTGTGCACATGCACTCTCTCTCTCTCTAAAAATGAATAAAACCCTTGGGGTACCTGGATGGCTCTCAGTCAGTTAAGTGTCCTACTCTTGATTTCAGCTCAGGTCATGATCTCAGGGTTGTGAGATTGAACTGCATCAGGCTCCACACTCTGCACAGAGTCTGCTTGAGATTCTCTCCGTCTGCCTTTGCCCCTCCCTGCTGCTTGCATTCTCTCTAAGTAAATAAAAACTTAAAAATAAATAAATAAATAAAATATTTTTAAAACCTATTAAACAATCCCTGAATCAAATAGGAAATGCAAAATGAAATGCACAATTCTTATAAAGAACAATAAAAACACTATACAGCAGAATCTATGACATGAAGTCAAATGCTAGAGGAAAATCAAGACCCTTAAATTTATCAATAAAAATCAAGACTGAAAAACTGATTTTAACATGTAACTCAAAAAGTCAGAAAAGAACAATAAGGAAAAAACAGAAATAAAGATAAAAACAGAATTAATGAGTGGCAAATACAAAGTTGTATAAATAAGTAAAATGTCTGGTTCTTTGAAAAGATCGGTGGGAAGAAACTACTAGCCAAAAAACATGGAATAAGAAGGAGAAAAGCAGGGGCGCCTGGGTGGCTCAGTCGTAAAGCATCTGCCTTTGGCTCAGGTCATGATCCCAGAGTCCTGGGATCGAGCCCCGCATCGGGCTCCTTGCTTGGCAGGAAGCCTGCTTCTCCCGCTACCATTCCCTCTGCTTGTGTTCCCTCTCTCGCTGTGTTTCTCTCTGTCAAATAAATAAAATCTTTAAAAAAAAAAAAAGAGGGAGAAAAGCATAAACATGCATAGTAAGAAACTGCAATGGGAGAAATAATGAAGAAACAAGTAACTGAAAAAAATACTACTGAAACTGAAGAAATACAAACAAATGGAAGGATAATCCATGCTCATGGATTAGAAGCCTTAGTACAATTAAAATGTTCATTCTACCTGGAGCAATATACAGATTCAGTGCAAACCTATCAAAATTCCAATGGCATTTTGCAGAGAAAAAGAACAAGCAATCCTAAAATATGCACGGTACTACAAAGACCTCAAATAATCAATCTTGAGAAAAAGTAACTGGAGAAAGAAGAAAGCTGGAGGCATAATACACCCTGATTTCAAATTATATTACAAAGCCTTTGAGGCACCTGGGTGGCTCAGTCAGTTAAGCATTCGACTCTGGATTTCCACTCAGGTCATCATCTCAGGGTTGTGAGATCAAGTCTAGCATCTGGCTCTGCGCAGGGCATGGAGCCTCCTTAAGATTCCCTGTCTCCTCCTCCCTCTGCCCCTCTCTTGCCCCAGCTTGTGCTTTCTCTCTAAAAAACAAGAAAAAAACAAAAACCCCCAGAGCTTTGGTAATCTAAGTATCTGATATTTGCAAAAGAAGAGACACAAAAACCAATGGAATAAAAGAGAGTCCAGAAATAAACCTTCACATATATGACCAATTAATTTATGACAAAAGTGCCAAGAATATACACTGGGGAAGAGACAATCTCTTCAATAAATGGTGCTGGGGAAACTAGAAAGCCACATGCAAAAGAGCAAAACCAGACCAGTATCTTACATAAAATTTACATAAAATTAACACAGAATGGATGGATTAAAGACTTGAACATTAAGACCCAAAACCATAAAACTCTTGGAAGACAACATAGGCAGTAAGTTCCTTGGGAACAGTCTTAGTGATGACTTTTTAGATCTAAAACCAAAAACAAAGGCAGCAAAAGCAAAACCAAAACAATTTGGACTAGAGCAAGCTAAAAAGCTTCTGTGCAGCAAAAGAAACAATTAACAAAATGAAAAGGCAACATACTGCATAGGAGAAAATATTGCAAATTATATACCTGATAAGGAGTTACTATCCAAAATATATAAAGAACTCATACGACTCAATAACAACAAAACAATACAACTGGAAAATGAGCAGAGGATCTGAATAGACATTTGTCCAAAGAAGACAGAGAGATGGTCAACAGGTACGTGAAAAGGTGCTCAACATTACTAATCATCAGGGAAGTGTCAATCAAAACCACGATGAGCTATTACCTCATACTAGTCAAAATGTCTGTCATCAAAAAGACAAGAGATATCAAGTATTTTCAAGGATGCGAAGAAAAGGGACTCTTGTGCACTGTTAGTGGGAATAAAAACTGGCACAGCCAGTTTAGAAAACTACATTTTTTGAGGTTCCTCAAAAACTTAAAACTAGAACATATGATTTTCAGTAATTCCACTTCTGAGCATTTATCTGAAGGGAATAAAAACACTTAATTCTAAAAGATATCCATGCCATGTTCATTGCAGCACTGTTTAGAATAGCCAAGGCATCGAAATAACCCAAGTGTCCATCAATGTATGAATGGATAAAGAAATGGATATATGTATAGAGGAATATTACTCAGCCATTAAAAAAAGGAAATGCTACTACTTGCAACAATATGGATTAACCTAGAGAACATTATTTTAAGTGAAATAAGTTAGAGAAAGATAAATACTGTATGATCTCATGTGGAATCTAAAAACAAACAACAAAAAAACTGAACTCATAGAGAAAAGATTGGTGGTTCAAGAGGGGGAGGGGTGGGAGTTGGTAAAATGGGTGAAGGTGGTCAAAAGGTACAAACTTCCAGTTATAAAATAAGTTCTGGGGATGGATGTACAGCATGATGACTACAGTTAATACCATATTGTTTCTTTGAAAGTTACTAAGGGAGTAGATCTTAAAAGTTCCTATCACAAGAAAAAAATCTGTTACTGTGTAGTAATGGATGTTAACTATTAACTACACTATAGTAATCATTTCACAATATATACATATATGAAATCATCATGTTGTGCACCTGAAAAAAATCACTAAGAGACTTTTTCATATAACTCTATGCAAATAACATTTGAAAAACTGAATGCAGTGGGTAATTTTTCTCTGAAAATAAATTCACCTGAGCCCAGAATAATGTTTACAAAGGCTAAACGAATCCACTCAGTAGAATATTATTATAAAGTCATCAGAGCTACCTGAAAAATAAAACAGGCCCAAATGGCTTCACAAAGGAATTTTATCAGATTTGTAAGGAACAAATAGTTTCTATTTAAGCTGTTCCAGAAAAAAAGAGAAAATGGAAACCTTCCAAATTACTTTTATAAAATGGCTATACAGTCATTATGTAAAATGACTATATATATGTATATATCCCCTCACATACACACATACAGAATAACTATATATACACTATATATATATATACACACACACAGACACATATACACATATCACTTATAAATTTTGATAAAAAATCCAACACAAAATATTAGCAACGGAATCTAACAGAACACAATAATATATCATGATTCAGTAGGGTTTATTCTAAGACTGGAAAGATTGTTTAAAATTGGTAATCAACTAATTAACATAATTCATTCCATTAATAGATTCAAAAGGAAAGTTGCATGATCATTTTCCACAGATGCTGGGTATTTGATAAGATTGAGCATCCAATCTTAGGGGGACAACAAAATAAAACAAAACAGAACAACAAAAAAACAAAATCAATGGACACTTCCTTGATATGGTAAAAACATATTTATCTCACCCCTAAGCTAGCATCTTACTTAACAGAGGAACACTGGACATGTCAGGAACAAGAAAGGATATACTGGAGGGATCAGCCAAAGACAATTAAGAAAAATAAATTAGAAGTATAAGAATTGGGAGAGAAGAGCTATAAATTACCTTTACTCGACATATGATTCTCTTATGTTTCCTAGGTATGCAAATAGGTATGCATGTTTCTTAGGGATGCAAGTACCAGAATTCAATATAGCAATAATAAAAAATAATTTACATACAGTTGTCATATGCAAACATCAACCAGGTCATTAAAAATTATAATACCCTATAAATAGCAACAAAATAGAAAATGCCCAAGAATTAATAAAAAGTATCTACAACCAAGATAAGGAAAACTAAAGCATGCGTTAAAGACACAAAAATAGCGGTGCCTGGGTGGCTCAGTGGGTTAAAGCCTCTGCCTTCGGCTCAGGTCATGGTCTCAGGGTCCTGGGATGGAGTCCCACATCGGGCTCTCTGCTCAGCAGGGAGCCTGCTTCTCCTGCTACCATTCCCTCTGCCTGTGTTCCCTCTCTCACTGTGTTTCTCTGTCAAACAAATAAAAAAAATCTTTAAAAAAAAAAAAAAAAGACAAAAATACACTTGATCAACTATGAATATATACTTTCAGTCAGGACCTAATAAGGAAAATGGAATACATATTATATATATTTTTTTTCTTTTTTAAGATTTTATTTGAGAGAGCACAAGGGAAGAATGAAAGGGAGTAGCAGATTCTGCTTAGCAGGGAGCCCAGCCCTGAGATCATTACCTGAACTGAAGGCAGATTCTTAATGGGCTGAGCCACCCAGATGCCCCACATTATATATATATATGTATGTATATGTGTATATATATATGTATATATATATTTTTTTTAAGAATTTATTTATTTGACAGAGAGAAACACAGCGAGAGAGGGAACACAAGAAGAGGGAATGGTAGCGGGAGAAGCAGGCTCCCTGCTGAGCAGTGAGCCCGATGTGGGGCTCGATCCCAGGACACCGGGATCACGACCCGAGCCGAAGGCAGACGCTTAACTACTAAGCCACCCAGGCACCCCTCCACATTATATATTTTAAATGGAAAAAATTTACTACAGGGAACTGGTTACATGGGTACTAGAAGGCAGAAAGAGTAAAAACACTGATGCAGCTCCTACTGTAGGAAGATGCTACCACTCTCAAGGCTAAGTTTACAAAAGGTGAAGTTATCTGAACCTCATCTTAGAGAAGGAGCCTACAGAGCTGTTGTTCAGACCTCTGCAGGTAATCCCCATCCCACCCCTGCTGCTATTTCTGAGGGAGTATGATAACCCTGGTTCTGGGTATCCCCAAAGACCCTGGACTTCTGCAGCCGGGTGCCAACCACAGCTGTGGAGATGGCTACCATTTGCAGAAACAATGCCGAGAGATAAAAACCCAGATCCTTCACCCTGCCATCCTCCACTAAGGCAGAACCTAACAAGCCAGTAGCAAGAGTCTGAGGAATGAGGTTTGTAAAACCTGAGACCTAGCATTATAGAGCCAAAAGGGTAAATTTTGAGTTGAAAGAAATCAGCTAAGTAGTAGGTCCAGAAGACCCTTTTGGCTATTTAGTTTACACATTTGAACTTGCATAAAATGACATTAACTATTTTTCATGGTTCCATCCAATAAGGTGGAACTATCCTTTATACAAATGAAGGCACTTTTATCCTGTCCCCTAAAAGGGAGAAGCAAAATCCCAACAGTAACTGTGTCTATCTCTGGGTGATGATAAGACCTTTCCTAATGATATCACAAGGGGCGCCTGGGTGGCTCAGTCGTTAAGCGTCTGCCTTCAGCCCAGGTCATGATCCCAGAGTCCTGGGATTGAGCCCCGCATCGGGCTCTCTGCTCAGCAGGGAGCCTGCTTCTCCCGCTACCACTCCCTCTGCTTGTGTTCCCTCTCACTGTGTTTCTGTCAAATAAATCTTTAAAAAAACAAAAAGACCGGGGCGCCTGGGTGGCTCAGTCGTTAAGCGTCTGCCTTCGGCCCAGGTCAGATCACAGGGTCCTGGGATCGAGCCCCGCATCGGGCTCTCTGCTCTGCGGGAAGCCTGCTTCTCCCGCTACCATTCCCTCTGCTTGTGTTCCCTCTCTCGCTGTGTTTCTCTCTGTCAAATAAATAAAATCTTAAAAAAAAAAAAAAAA
>CM053607.1:105442471-105478050 GCA_028646535.1 Procyon lotor | reverse complement strand
CTGTGTTTCTCTCTGTCAAATAAATAAAATCTTTAAAAAAAAAAAAAAAAAAAAAAAGAATATGACAATGCCTAATCTACAGCCCAGACCAACTAAATGTAGGAATAGCTGCAGGTAGGGCTCTACGTCAGTACTAAGGGAAAAAAAAAAATTTCCCAGGTGATCTTAAAGTGAAACCAAGGCTACTTTTGAAAACAATATGAAGGTTGCTCAAAAAATTAAAAACAGAAATACCACATGATCCACTATTTCCACTACTGGATATTTACCCAAGGAAAACAGAAACATTAATTCGAAAAGATGTATGTACCCCTATGTTTACTGAATCATTACTTACAACAGCCAAGATATGGAAATAGCCCCAAGTGTCCATCAACAGATGAATGGATAAAGAAGATGTGGCATGTACACACACAAACACACAGAGGAGTATTACATGGCCATAAAAAAAAAAAAAAATGAAACCTTGCCATTGCTAACAAGGAGGAACCTAGAAGATATAATGCTAAATGATTTAAGCCAGAGTGAGAAGAGCAAATTCCCTATGATTTCACTTATATGTGGAATTCAGGAAACAAAACAAACAGTAACAGTTTCATTAATATAGGGAACACACTGGGAGGTTGGAGGTTAGGTCAAATAGGTGAAAAAGATTAGGAGGCACAAACTTCCAGTTATCAAATAAGTCACAGAGATGAAAAGTACAGCACAGGGAATACAGCCAATAATACTGCAGTAACTTTGTGTGTGACTACACTTTTTGTGGTGACCACTGAGTTATAGAACTGTTAAGTCAACAATGCTGTATACCTGAAACTAACATGGCATTTTATGTTAATTATACTTTGATTTAAAAAAAGTGAAGCCAAGGCTGAAGACCACTGTCATACACTGTTATCAGGGAAAGAAGCCGATAGAGAATAAAGGTAACTCTCAGCTGGTTCCATTTTACTATTATGAAACAAATGTCAGATATTAGTTTAATTTTTAAAACACACTATGTTTAAAAAAGAAAATGGGAATGATGCAGTTATAAATCACACCCTTTAAAAGAAAGGTATATCTCTTGAGTACACATTAATTCCCTCCAAGTGCCTGATCATTTAACACTGAATTTCTTGGCATATAAATTTCATTATACAAATAAATTTAAAAAAAAAACCCACAGACCGGCATACATACATAGAAGCTGCTCGAGCACTTGACAATCGGAGATCCAGAGCAAGTTTTTCTTGATTTTCTTCAACATCAGATTCAGAGTTTTCCAATGAAGATTGTGCCTGCACAGCAGTTTTCAAGAGATCAGTTAGCTCAGAGGACAGGGTAACACCATCTTCTTCTTCCTAAAAAGATATTGAACAGATAATCAGGCCACGACTCTCAACTTTTTCTTTCAGAAAGACATCAGAGAATGATTTAAGGAATACCTTGATATCTTCAAAAAAATGGGCAGTTTCTCCTTCTATGATTGGTTGTAACATCTGACCCCTTCGCTTGGAAGATGGAGATCCCTGTTAACAATCAACATGGTTTCCACTTTAAACATTTAAAGCATTCAAAGAAAGCTTCATTCATTATGGAGCAGATACTAAACTTTATATTCAAAATCTTAACAAAACATTTTATATTTTTTAGAAATTCCTTAGTAAATTCATTATTGTGATATTTTCTTGTTAGGTATGCACACAAATGCTAAATGATCATTAATGTCTGGATAGTCTAAAAGATCTCATTCAATAAATAAAAAATAGGAGAGTATTACATGTAATTTTATTCAGAACATTTTCCTTTTTAACGAGCTGTCAACTTTTTTGGTCTCAGGACACCTTCAAACTTCTTTTTAAAAAGGAACAGCTTCACTGAGATACAATCCACATACCATAAAATTCACTCCTTCAAAGTGTACAATTTAAGGGGCGCCTGAGTGGCTCAGTGAGTTAAGCCTCTGCCTTTGGCTCAGGTCATGATCTCAGGGTCCTGAGATCAAGCCCCACATGGGGCTCTCTGCTCAGCAGGGAGCCTGCTTCCCCCTCTCCCTCTGCCTGCCTCTCTGCCTACTTGTGATCTCTCTAATAAATAAAATCTTTTAAAAAATAAATTAAAAAATAAAGTGTATAATTTAGTGGTTTTTAGTATATTTACAAAGTTGTGCAACCTCTAATTCCAAAATAGCTCATCATCTCAAAATAACTCTGTACTTATTAGCTATTAACTCATTTGCTCTCTCCCCCTAGCCTTGGTCAACACTGATCTACTCTGTCTCAATGGGCTGGCCTATTCTAGGTATTTCACATAAACGGAATCATAAAATACATGGCCTTTTGTATTTTGCTTCTTTCGCTTAGCATAATGTTTTTAAAATTTACCCATGTTGTAGCAAGTATCGGTACTTTCATTCCTTTTTTTATAGCTAATAATCCATTATATGGATATACCACATTTTGTTTATTCATCAGTTGCTGCACATTTTGGCTTTTTTCTACATTTTAGCCATTATTAATGATGCTGCTATGAATATTTGTCTACAAGTTTTCATGTAGACATGTTTTCAATTTTCTCAGGCATATAACAAGGAGGAGAATTACTAGATCAGATGATAACCCTATGTTTAATCCTTTGAGGAAATGTCAAACTGTTTATCAAAGTGGCCACACTATTTTACATTCACCAGCAGAGCGTAATATAAGCATTCCAATTTCTCCACATCCTGTCAACACTGTTACCTTTTCTCATTAAAGCTATCCTAGTGGGTATAAAGTGGTATCCGAATGTGGATTTATTTGCATTTCCTAATAACTAATGATGTTGATCATCTTTTCATATATTTAATGGCCATTTATGTATCTTCTCTAGAGAAATGTGTATCAAATCCTTTGCCCAATTTTTTTAAAAAAGTTTTTTTTAGAGAGCACAAGTGAGCAAGTGGAGGTGAGGCAAAGGGGGAGAGAGAATCCTAAAGCTAAGTGCAAAGCCTGAAGTGGAGTTGAATCCCAGGACCCTGAGATCATGACGAGCTAAAATCAAGATTCTGCTGCTTAGGCAACTGAGCCACTCAGGCACCCCTCCCCCATTTTTAACTGGGTTATTAATCTTGTTATTATTGAACTAAAGTGTTCTTTATATATTCTAGATACCAGTCCCTTATCAGATACATGATATGCAAACATATTCTCCCATTCTGTAGGTTGTCTTTCCACTTTCTAAAATGTCCTTTGATGGACCAAACTTTTCAATTTTGAGGAAGTCTTATTTATTTATTTATTTATTTTTGCCAGTGTTTTTAGTGTCACATCCAAGAAAACGCTGCCTAATTCAAGGTCACAAAGATTTATTCTTCTATTTCCTATGAGTTTTATAGTTTCAGTTCTTACATTTAGGTCAGTGAGCCATTCTGAGTTAAATTTTGTGTCAGATAAGGGTCTACACTCATCTTTTTGCATATCAATACCTAATTGTCCCAACACCATTTGTTGAAAAAATTGTTCTTTCCTACCAAACTGTCTTGGCCTTAACTTTTATACCTCAAATTTCTCTGTATGATAGTCATATTTAGGCATCCATATGATCTAGTAATACTTGCTATAGTTTCAGTTTATTAAAAACAAATCTGTGGAATTCTAAAATTATTTTCATAAAATTCAAAGACTATTTGAATTTGAATTATGAATGTGTCAATGAGACACAAAAATGCCTTGTAATCAAAGGATAAAATCTATATTAAATAAACTGTCTTATGTGCAAAGACTATAACCTATATAGGATTCCTTATTCAAAAAAAATTGATTATATGTAAATCAAATAGTGCTGAGATGACCAACTTTAAAAAAGCCATTTTAAAAAGAAATCTGTTTGATGGTGAAATAAAAAATGTTCAGAAGGCCCATGCGAACCTTCTAATAATGAACAGTCAGGTAGTCAAAGCCTGAAAGAAACCCCCATATAAGTAGCTATTGATTTAAAAATGACCTTGCATGCCTAAGCAAAGCATAGTTCCAGTGAATTAATTCCTACAAAATGGTTCAAAATGGGCAACATGCGGTTTTCTATTTGAGCCTGAGAGAAATCTAGAGTCCTGCTACCTACTGGTTAATTTGGAGACAGCACTTAATTTGCACCTAGGTATTCTCTAAAAATGTACACAAATGTAAAAAAATATTATTTTGATACTTCTTTAAAAAAAGATGAACTAAAAAAATCATTTTATTACATTGTGCAATTAAATCATCATGACAGCCATCACAAAACTGATGTGTTTTCAAACGCAAGAACTTAAATTGAAACAAACTCTGCCAGTGTCTGAAATATGTTTGTTTTTTTTAATTCCACAAGGTAGATGACCCTGGGCATATCACTCCTCAGCCCCAGTTTCATCATCTGTGAAATGAGGCTATCATCTGCTACCTGTTGTGACTTGTCAGGATTTAATGACATCTTCTTCATTTAATGACACACATAAGATGCTTTTACAAGTGCCTGGGAGATGGTAGGGAGACACTGATTACTAATTGCCTATTCTTTTAAAAGCAGTAACCTCACCTTACAAATACAATCCTTGCTACCTTAGCTCTGTATTTCTCCAATATACCACCACAATAATATTTTTTAAAGGATAGGTCTTGGTAAAATGAACTAGATAAGTCTTCCTGTGTTTTACTCACAAGAACAGGAGTGATGCTAGCTCTTGTCAGCATCTGTTTTACAAGTCTGTATCTCTCATAAAGAGGTTTCACAATGTGCCTTTCTTCTCTGGTCACCTGAAGTAAGAAAAATGGAAATTACCTAGTCATCAAAATATTAAACATTAAGCAATATGACTTTCTCCCAATTTTAAGAAGTTATTTTAAATAAGTAGACCTTCTCCTAAACACAGGAAGCAATGCTCTATAAACCAGCTCTGAAGATATGGGCCACAAAATAAATTTGTGTTCTTTTTTAGGGCAGAAAATCATATCTCTTTAGCAAGAGAGACATTTACCGGCCTTCCATGTTGACTTTCATAGTAAAGAAGACTTTTTTGGAGAGAAGTTTTCTCTTCTATCAAATGATCTTTTGTCATTTTCTAGAATTTAAAAGAAAAAACAAAAGAAAACACTTTCATTGGCATCATCATTATGTTCTTCAATCCCACAATGTAAATAATTAGGGTGAAAGGGCAACCCACCACCACTCCAGCCTAGGCTAACAAGATTACAGCCTTTCCTTACAAATTTGCAGACAATAGTTTTTAGTCTCTTGTAAAATCTGGTCTCCCAGTAAGGAGATATCCACTCTCTCTGGTGGCTTACTTCTATTTTATCTGAATACTGAATACTGGCTAAGTAACCTTGGATAAGTTACTTAAATTCTTTTTGTCCTATAAACCAGTATTTCGGGATGCCTGGGTAACTCAGTTAAGCTGCTGCCTTAGGCTCAGGTCATGATCTCAGGGTCCTGGATCCCTGGAGTCCCACCCCACATCAGGCTCCTTGCTCAGCAGGGAGCCTGCTTCTTCCTCTACCTCTGCCTGCTGCTTCCCTGCTTGTTTTCTCTCTCTCTCTGACAAATAAAGTCTTCATAAAAATAAATAAATAAACCAGTATTTTTACTAAACAATTAAGAAAATCTGGCAGAAAGATGTGTAACAGAAAGATCCTGAAAAAGCACAACACCGCCAATGAGTGACCTAGATTTCTAATCTATGAGCTCAGTTTCCCGTCCTATGACACTTTCTTCACACTGCAATACTCACCTCCTACCTTTCAGTACTCTAAATTAAAGAAGAGGAAGGACATCCCAAATTTATTTGCCCAAAGAACCTTCTGTACATCCAATAGAGGATAGCTAGGGGTAAACTGTAAAACACTATGATTTCAACGTCAAGCTTGCACCTTAAACCTAGGACGATGAATTTGAATAAAGCTAATCCAATCAAAATCATTTCTAGAAAAAGGAGTGGAGAGAGGGGAAAGGAGGTTGGTTGATTTGACACAAAACTGAAAAACAAAAAAGCTGAGAAGGGAGTGATTAAAATTTCTAATCCAACCCTGTTCAAGGGAGACAAACACTCCAATATTTAAACCATGAAAGAAGTGTATTCTGTTGTCAAGACAGGAATAAGCATCAGGGTTCATCATTAGCTAGACAAAAGTTCACATGAGACCATCTCTGTATTCTCCCAGCAAACCTTACCTAATAAATAATTTGGGTTGCGAAGGACCAGGACTTCGTTGCTTTGACCAGGACTTCCCTAGGCATGGGCTTTGAGTAATGGTTGTTCAAAAATATTCATTTATTCAATCCTCACAACAATCATACTGTCTTAGTATGTTAACAGACATAATCATAGCCCTTTAAGTCATAAGACAGTTGAAGGAACTCGGGCAGAATGCAAATAATATGAGGCAGGGTCTGGCAAAAGCTAAGAGCTAAATACCTGTAACTATTAAGATACAAGGCCAAGATTCAAACTCAGTTATGTTTAGGCTCTTTACACACTCATCATACCAACTGTCTCAATACAAATAAACAGATCAGGATTCTAGTTTTTTTTGGTTTTACCTTTTTATATATTTTTTAAAGATTTTATTTCTTTTTTTTTTTTTTTTTTTTTAAAGATTTTATTTATTTGACAGAGAGAAACACAGCGAGAGAGGGAACACAAGCAGAGGGAATGGTAGCGGGAGAAGCAGGCTTCCTGCCGAGCAGGGAGCCCGATGCGGGGCTCGATCCCAGGACCCTGGGATCATGACCTGAGCCGAAGGCAGACGCTTAACGACAGAGCCACCCAGGTGCCCCTAAGATTTTATTTCTAAGTAATCTTTACACCCAATGTGGGGTTCAGAACTCACAACCCTGAGAGCAAGAGTCGCAAGCTCTACCAACTGAGCCAGCCAGGTGCTCCTTAGTTTTACTACTGTGACTCACTCCCAGAAAGACTGGCCATTTCTGGTGTGCAGATAAAAACATGTTGTTTACCTACAAACTTGGGGAGCAGACTTAGGCCAGCCCAATGCTACCCATACATTTCTATGCCACTGAGGTAATTACTTTTTTTCAAGGACTCTAAAGGCTATTTTCTGGGTAAAAAGCATAGCTCAAGATTACTTTGATATCTTCTGGAAGACACCGTTCAACACGTTTTTCTTTCAGTCTTTTCAGAATAAGTTCAAGTGTTGCTTCCTTAGATGGCTTCTTCTCCTTCTGAATGACCCTGGATTCATCTTCATTCTCTTCATCTTCATGGTACAGAGAAGAGCCAAAGCTTTTTGGAAGAGTGTTACTACGTGGGCGTGTCTGAGGTACAAATTCTCCATCAGAGCTTTTGTGTTTTGCATCTACATTTCAGAACCAAGAGGACACACAGATGAGTAATAATGATTTTTGCTAAAGATGCAAAAGAGTAATTAATAAGCAAGACATACAACAGAAAAGTAGACATTAACAGCACACAGGTTCAGATATTTCAAGGTTATATGAAATACTGTAATTCTAAATGTGACAAGCTATCCATTTGTTCTTTTAATGATAATTCATAGAAAGCCTTACCATAAGTGAGATTCTCTGGTAAGCATTGGTGATATAGTAGTCAACAAAGAGAAATGGTCCCTGTTCTCATAGAGCATATATTCAAGGAAGTAAAAACAAAACTCAAGTAACCAGATTCATAAAATAATTTCAAAGAATGCCAAGTGCTATAAAGAAGAAGAGAACATAGGATGGTGTCACAGTGCTAAAAGCAATGTCCTTTAGGGAACAGCAACTATATTTAATGGACTGAAAAGGACTTTTTGAGATGGGGACATCCTAGGTGAACACGGAAGAAACAGCAGCTACTGGAGCATGGAAGACTTAGGGGAAGAGCATTCCTCCCCAGTTTGAAACAATAGCCAGTGCACAGGCCCTGAAGCATGGCATGTTTAAGGAACAGAAAATAAGAGTGGAATGTGATAAAATGGACTAAGGGCACAGCAGGCAAAGAAATGAGGCAGCTAAGGATCTATATAATCTCAGATCTACATGATCAGTACTTCTCTCAATTGTAAGGATTTATCCTAAGTTAAAAGGGAAGCTCACTGAGGGCTTCGAAGTTTTTTAAAAAATAATCCTAGCTGCTACACAGAGAATGAACTGTGAGACAATGAAAGTGGAAGAAAATTGGAAAAACAATTAAGAGAGTAATGCCTGTCAATTTAATACACCCATCAATAACACATTCAAGGTAATGATTTTCACAGATGGTTGGAAATTGTCATTAAACAAGGAAATGCTGAATAGAATTGTAAGGGAAAATTCTAAAGAGGTCAGGAAACTTATTTTAACACAGGGAGGTAAACTCAATGACAACAAGGACAACTAACTGTCTTATCCAACGACATAGGCTCAAACGTCTACAAGTATTTGGTACTTAATGACAGTAAAAATTTTGTTGAATAAATTCAAATGAATATACCAAAATGTGATGCTCCACATTATAAACCCATAGTTAGTACAGATAACTTTTTAAGTATTAACAATTAATAAAAAACATGCTGATTAAACACCCACAAAGTAAATATAACTTAGCAGCTGCTGTACTGGGCCAATACCTAGTAACATAGACCTAGTTTTTATTTAAAGAAGACTTACAATTTTTAATCTCTGTAGTATAAACAGTTTATTATAATAGTCGTAAATACCCATCAAAAATTCCTAATGAAATACCTACCAAAAACCAAAACTGCTTAACATTTGAGCTGTTTTTCAGATAAACTTTTTAATATCACTTATGAATATACAATCTAGGGCATTTTTCAAAAGACTAATAGAAACACCAGAAAGACATATAGAAGAATACAGTACTACAACTCTGGCCATAAATAATAAAAGAATAAAAGGAAACTTTTACTTTTGCCAAATAGCGTCTCAGATTTAAAATCATCAAAAATTATAACCATAATTCTCATAGAATATAATTCTCACTATTAGTTCATGTCACAGAATTATTAATTCATACAGTTCTCATGTAATAATGAGAATACTATAATAATGACAATAAAAAATACTATTTAAGGCAATCATATTATAAAAATGATGTATTTTCTACCTTTAATTTGCTTCCGCAGTTTGGTAAGCTCTGTCATCCATTTTAATACCTTTGGATTGGCTGCAATATCACTGTAGGAGGGCTAAAAAATTAAGGAACATGAACACCACTGTGGTAAGTGACTACTGTTAACTGATGCCCAAATCATATTTTATAGTTCCCACAGCGGAGATTTCATTCAATCCTTATTTCACCTTTTCTTATATGGAATAGACAGAACAGATTATCAAGCAAAGCTCTCTCAGAGCAGAATCTAGCAACTGACGAAAGGCAGATATGGATGCAGGTCTGACTCAAAGTTAAAGATTCTTTCTACTTTACATTTTCAATTACAAATATCTTCCCCCCTCCCTCCCATGCCTGCCCCCCCCTTCCCCCTTTGCTATTTGTGGTTTTTGAGAAAGCAGAAATAGCATTAATGTGATTTGTTAATGTAAAGTATTTCCTTTAAAAATTACAACGAGCTTTTTTGCCAATTGAAACGTAGAGATGCACTGGCCTGGAAATGAAGGCAGCTAATGATCTATATAATTTCAGATCTACATGATCACTATTTCTCTGCACACCTCAACTTCATCATCTAAGGGAAGAGATGCACTAACACTCTCCAAAGAACCTCCTCCCAGTTCCAAAAGACCTACCAAATCCCAGACAATGCTACAAACTTACCTTGCTATTTCTTTCTCTTTCAAACTGTTCCTCAAATTGTCTAATTTTTTTCTGAAGTTTCTTGACCAACTGATACGGTGTTCTGTCTTCTCTTTTTTCATCTTTTGAACTGAAGGATGATCTTCGAATCCTGAATTAAAATAAGAGTTTTAGTTAAAATTGCAAGTTATTACAGACGGTAGCTAGATCTATGATGGGGTTCATTTCAATGTACAAAACTATCAAATTATTGCAATGTACACCTGAAACCAAAAGAATTTTTTAAAATTTTATTTTTAAGTTATATCTACACCCATAGTGGGGCTTATACCTACAACCCTAAGATCAAAAGTCACCCACTCTACCGACTGAGCTAGAAAGGCACCCTGAAAGTAAGAGAATATTGTTATGTCAATTATATTTAAAAAAAAAGTTACCTGGTCAAAAAAATTTTTTTCAAGTTATCAACACTATGACTTTTATCACCCTGATATAACATCATGCCATTTCCAAGAAGCAAATCTTTAAAGTAAAAATTAAGTCCCTAACACAAAAGGACAGACAGGTAGTGTAAAAAAACAAAAAAACCCAAACCCAAAACAAAACCTTACACTATAGTTTTAGAGACCACACCATTAGCTAACACAAGTACTGCTGAAAACAATATATAATCACTCAAAAGTTGTTTGAACAAAGGCAGAAAAGAAACAAAGATCCCCAGCTCAGAATTCGTTTTAGATTCAAAATGCAAAGGAAAGAGGCCCCTGGGTGGCTGTCTGCCTTTGGTTCAGGTCATGATCCCAGTGTCCTGGGATCGACCCCGACCCCCACGTCAGGCTCCCCTGCTCTGCAGGAAGCCTGCTTCTCCCTCTTCCGTTCCACCTGCTTGCGTTCTCTCTCTTGCTGTCTGTCAAATAAATAAAAATCTTAAAAAAAAAAAAAAAAAATTACAATGGAAAGGTTTTGACAGAATCAATTTAAAATCTTAACAACATAAACATGAGGAACTGGTGAGTTCCACTTGCTGCTTCCCTTCCAGAGTTCTGTATTTCAGTCAGAGGTGAAAAAATGAGTATATATGTACACTGTGAGGAAATGTCTAATAGAAAGCAAACCTCTACACCTCATGAACTCAGAGTTACAAAATTACAAAAACGTTTTTCATGATACAGGGGGAAAAGCTTCAAATTTTAAGTCTAGTGAATTAAATATTGCAAAGGATCTGGTGACATAATAAGAATAGCCTCTCATAAGTATATAAAAATAATGTACCTAGTAAAAGAAAGTGCCTTAGACGAGGAATCCAATGTTTCTGGATCATGCAGGAAACGCTGGCTTTGCCCAAAATCTAAACTACGATGTGATAATACTGGAGGACAGTCCTCTTCCAGGGGATGATGATTCATTCTTCCAGCTTGTGGAGAGAGCTGAGCTTCTCCAGACTCAGAGTCTTCCTGCCAAGACTTAAAAGCAGGAAACGGCTCTGTAAAATAAACACAAAGAATAGTACCATGGGTCTCTTGGTTCCACATGGAAAAAAAAAGTCACACATTTGTCACACAATTATCAGCTGTGTTTTCTTTAAATCATATCATTATGTAGTGGCTCATATAATGTTTATTATGTACTTTAAAAAGAAACAAGGGATACAGGATCTTCATAAAGCCTACTATAGTTTCTAATTTTCTATGCTTTTTTTTTTTAGCTCAGAGTTCCATTTTCCCATAGAGTTATACCTTAAATTTCTGAATCCAGTCACAAAGCAAGAAAGGACACTGTCAAGCTCTTAAAGTTATATTAGGTATTATTTTTCAAGTGCTGTTTTATAAACAGTAAATACAAAACAGTCAAGAGCTGCCAGGTGAATAAGCTATCACTCAAGTGACTTGACTGTCTTAAAAGTAGAAGGAAGCTATTCCCCATGCTAATCACAACACTAACCAAGTGGAGCTCTCTAACCCCAAAAGATTTCTTAACATTTCCAAATGAGCAGCTAACTCACCTAACAGCACCTGGCCCCCAACATTAAATTGTCATTGTTATTTTCTATTACAGGATTTCTATGTTTACTATACATATCTTAGTAATCAAACACTCAACAGTATTATTAGGACAAAATTTAACAGCACTAGATTTTAAGCACGTTTATCTTATTGGAGCTATCCTGTATGTTCTCAAATGAACCCACGTCAATTTATTTGATATCTGTGCCCATGTTAAGATTTGATTACCTAAAGAACACATACAATCCACAAATATACTCCAAATACAAAAATACAAGTATCACTGGAATCCAAAAAGGGGAAAAATTTTTCCATCTACACATTAACTTTATTTATAATATAACTACAACTTAAAACTTTGATGTATGACTATTAACAATAGCAAAAGTGAGTTTTTTTAAGTATTTTTGGATGCAAAGATGGCTTGACAGTGTCAAAAATCATGGGTGATGTTTTCATTTTCTTCACACAATAGCTAAGGATTGCTACTTTAGTAATTTAACTCTATATATTAACAATTTAAGGCATTACAAAATTTTTCCAGGGTAATAACATAATTTAATTAGTTTTTAAAGCCCAGATCAATCTGATAACTAAAAATTGGGTACAAAGCGTGCAATCCCATAGTAAACCCAGCAATAAAGTGATTTTCAAAGCAACCCTTGTACCTGCTTCCCAGCAAATAAATGGTAATAAACATTTTGTTAGAAATCACCTGTTTTAAGAGGGAAGTAACAAAAACAATTATTTCTGGGTATCATTTTTAACCCAGAAGAGTTTTCCTAATATATGGGGACAGCAGGAGAAGGGCTCATAAAAAGGCAAACAAAGTGAACCATCAAAAGGCAAAAAAAAAACTAAACTATGGTGAACCATACTTACCCTCCCCATCTCTCTGCAGATGCATTGTTTTGAAATCAATGAGGGGAAAAGTGATAGGGCATGACGCTAATAAAATGGAAAAAATGGCAAAAAATACTAAAGTGAACACACAGCACAGTCAGAACAAACCATACACATAACTAACACAAAGCCAAAGATACCAAAACATTTCCCTAAAACCAGTTAGGCATTCTGCTCAAAGACTTTGTTCAAAGAAATTACTACTAACCAAACTTTAAAAACAAACACAAACATATATTTCCATTTCAGCAAGCAAGGCAAAAAAAATCAAAATAGTGCTGTTTTATTAAAACTCAAACATAAAAATGAAGAAATGGAAACTCTTAACCAAGTACTGTTTGAAGTGTTTCGATTTAATTGATTTGACAGAAAAATATCTCCCTTAGTTTGCTCTTTGGAAAGATCCTACTTGTATTTCTTTCAAGAGTTTTAGCAGGAGAAAATCTGAAGGAAAGATATTGTTCACTTGTATTAAAAGCCAAAACCTTTTGACCAGCTGCTACAAACTCATACCACTGGTGGCCATGTGCTACCTGCTTGACTGCATCCTGCTGACTGTCCTTTGAGCACTACAAAACACAAAACCCACACACTAAGGAAGAGGGAGGTGGGCTTCCATTTGAAGTGACCCCACTTCTCTTTTAAGAGTCACATCAAACAAGGTAGCTCTCTGATTCCAAGGTATCTAGGGTCTAAAATAATTTAGCCTCTTAAGGAAGACTTTCATTAGAACATTCTAATTCCTAGATATAGAAAATCAATCATTGTATATTGGTGGCTAACTGGAAGGAACAACTCTTCCAAGCACATGCAGGGTTCATGGCTGAGAAGTTCAAATGTCTACTACCATCGGCTCTCTGAAAGTCACTGACCCCTATATTCCTGTAAAAGACAGCGGAGGTCTACATGAATCTGTCACAGCTGTTGAGCCAGGTTTATAACAGGTGAACTAAGGCACTGAAAATTAGAGGTCTAGTTACTTTCTTTCCATACCACAAGCTGTAAGAGGAGGATTCTGACAGGGAAACAGTGAGCCCAGCATTAAATTCGCTTTAGGTAAGCCTCCACAAAGCTGCAGCTGAACACAGAAAGTTCTATCTCCTCAGAAAATGGAAAACAAGTGCTCTTCTATGCTTAAAACTTAAGATCAGAACGCCCAGGCCAAAGATTATGAAGGGCTATTTATCTGCATCCTCCAAAACAGAGAAGCATCAGCCCTCTGTCAGAATCCCAGCCCCATCTTTCAGAGACTCCTCTCCTACTATGGCTGGCTCCAGGGATGCTCTGTTGACCACCACTTCTTTTCAGTGACTATGTTAGGATAAATAAATGAAAGGGACAGTTGATCTTTACTGCCACCAGGATGCTAACATATCCCCTAATTCTGGGGAGCATCTTCATAAATTCCAAATATCCTAAATAACCCAGAACAAAGCAAAGGAAAGACAACTTTCTGATTTAGTCTAAGACACATAATATGCCACTAGGCATGCCAAACATCTAGAACCAAAAAAAAAAAAAAAAAAAAAAGGAGGGGGGTGGAGAGACAGCAATAAAGATTGGCACAGACAATGATTTGGTTGGGGCTTTAAAAAAAATTGGCTATACCTTAAAAAAATAAATAAATAAACTCCAGTTGTGATCAAATGAGTAGACTTGAGGTAGCAAAAGGAGCCTGTGGTATTAGCATTGCAATTCTTGTTACTACCACTGTCCATCGTTAGCTAACTTGCCAAGAGTGAGATAGATAACCAAGGGAACTTCATCCAAGTGAACAAGTAAGTAATTTGGAAGATTGCTGAGTTGTCCCAATGTCTCTTTACCTAGGAAGGTGTATGACACAGGACTCCTAAATTCAAATTTGTTGCTGACTTTCACTCCCCCACCCCCAACATTTGAAAGTTTATAAATATATAGTAAACTTAAAAAATTTTACAGTGAACATTGATTGATACACCAATCATCTAGATGCAACCATTAACATTTTACTATACTTACTATACTTGCTTTGTAACATTTATCCATCCCATTGACCATATTTTTTCATGGATTTCAAAGTAAACTGCAGGTAATAATATACTTTCCTATAAACACTTCAGCATGCAAATCACTCACTGGAGTTCAGTATTTATTTAGATTTCGTATCTTTTGATTAAAAAAAGAAAAACTTATATACAGTGAAATACAAGTCTTAAGTACACATTTGTGGAGTTTGGACAAATATATATATATATATTTTTGTCCGGAGTTCAGACAAATATATATACATACATACACATACAGGTGGCTGGCTTTTTGAATTTAAACTTTGTTCCTTTGTAAAAACTGTTAGAGGACTCTGTTCCCACGCTTATATAATCTAATACACAGATATGGAGATATGGTACAGTGTTTGCTTAGAAATGCCTTCAAAGACCACTCTGGGAGAAAAAAAAAAAGGCTTCCTGATGATCATATAGGCAATGTAGTTACATGTAAGCCCTCTATTTAAAGTGGTGAGATCCCCACGCTGTAACATATGAGATTTTCAAATACTGGTTTAAACCTGGTTTAACAATTTACAAAAGCCTATCCTGGGGGACTTTATTTTTTTAATCAGTTCTAACTTCATTTTCAAAGCTAATTAATCAGATAAGAACTTCTAGTTCATATGACATAGTTGCCCTACAATCTCATTAGAGCATCTGAGTAACAACGCTCACTCACTCCTCTTACATGAGAGAACAGAAAGCCAAAATGAATAAGGTTGTCCAGAAAAGAGCAGTAGTCTCATTATTGCTTTAGGTAATTTAAGTTATAAATAACAGTATCAGGAAAATAACGTGTGGCTAAAATTACCTTCCCATTTATCACCATCAGAAACATTCTTCAGATCTAAATGTGGAATTTGGGTTCCACATGCTGCTTCCCCTTGAACACCAACACTCTGACCTCCTGGCACTTCTGATTCAGTGTTGGCATTCAAATCACATATCTTGCTACTAGAATCCTGTATTTTAAAATAAAGAATACATTTCACAACCACAAACCTTTTCTCACTCAACTTAAAAACAAGTAGCATACATCCTTGTATGGTCTCCATCAGTGTACTATTGTGCCTATATACTCAGCTGTCCCATTCCCACCATCCAAATTATTTTCAAACACACATTGCAGTTTTATACTACTACTGGAAGACAAAGTTTGGATCCCAAATTCAGGAAAATGTTTTATACCCAAGTTACTGGTAACCAAAAGTACAAAACGGTGCTTAACTCTTAATATCTGGCAAGAGAGTTAAAGGCCAGATACCATAATTGGTAGGTTAAAGAACTGTAAGAAAAAAATCTTACCAGAATCAAGTGTGACAATGTATCACTGTCAAATGACACATATTCTTTCCTAAAAATACAAGTATAGTTATTAGTCTTTTAGGAATAAGTAGGTTACTATCACCACACATTTCTTACCTAGATTCTTCTCTTCCCCTTATAGTTAGCATTTATAATGTGAGAGAAGAAAATGACAACTGGACAAATGCCCATTCTTTGGAGCCCTATATCTGAAAATCACACACTACTGAAAAGATCCACAGAATTACTTCAGGTTTAGAAAATTTAAGTAACATTCTCCACCCTCCCACACAACCACCCCCCAAAAGAAAAACATTTTAAAAGTAAAACTAAAATCCACAATAAATAGAAACCAAAAGGGTTGAATGTATTTGAATGTATAATGGAAAAGATTTTGTAAAGTAAGTATTAGTTTTAACCAAATAGCTTTATTATCCCCCACTCTGGGACTTTTTTTTCTTTTAAAGATTTTTTAAAAGGTACAGTGACGGTCCTATATGTAATTTTCTTTTATGGCCTTATATTTTAAATCTGAATATGTTCTATCACAATCAGAGCAAGGTACTACTTCTAAACCTCTCTTTCCTCAAAACATAATGGTAACATATAAAGGAAATTTTTAAAAATTTCAATTCACCTCTTATACCCCCCATAAAAATGAATCCCTATTTAGAACAAATACTAGAGCAAGCTGTCACAAATGATCTCTCTCTATTTGATCAGTCAACAGAGCATCTGGTATTACAGTAGGTTAGCAATATGCCTACTGTGGAAAATTTCTTCTCCCCAAAGATACGGTGGCAATTTACAATGGTACACACATGCTGCTTCTACTCTGCCTTGACAGTGTGTACCCAGAAGACAGGTCTTGATCTAACTATGGCACTTCTTCTCCTCACATGCATAATTACCTTATTCTTGCTGAGCATAAGAAATGAACTAAATAACCTGTCAAGCTCAAAGACCTTCCCTTGCTTAGAGTGGAAGCAAATGGTGGAATGAGCTACATTCTACCTTGAGACTAAAGACCCAATCACCTAAATTTGAGAAACATGAGTGTTAAGCATGCAAAATGTAATCCATCTAACCAAGGAACTCTTTGGATCTAAAAACAAGTTTGCTAACCTATACACAAGTTGAAGAGGAAAGAGCTTTTCCAAAAAGATTGAGTCCTCACTAAATGGATCCTTATTGTTCTACCAAATCCAGATGTCATCATTCTGGGGATGCCTGTTTATGTTATATCTTCAGCCCATAGCTCCAATATTCCCTGGGCTGGAAGAGGATCATTCCTGCCTCCTGAAAGGAAGCACAAGGAACTGCTGTAAGCAGGAAATCTGTGGACCTTCAGAGTATGGAGACATTCCAGAGACATGGCTCCAAAGAATTTACTTACCCTCAGAGAACAGGTTTCCTACTCACAATTAAAAGAGACAATGGCATTAACACAAGTTCACCCTTGCCAACAAGCTATCACCAAATCAGTAATTTTGAGGATCCTCAGTATTTACCATCTAGACTGCATTCACTGTGAATCTGTTTCTGATATATCAAATCATCTTTCCTAAGGAAGTTATAATACACTGCTTGGCAATGTCTCAAAGAATCAGAAAAAGGGTAACAGGACCCAAAACCTACTCACATTCTAGAAAGTATCTGCTCAAAGGTACTGTATCTATCGAGTATGAAGACTACACATGGCTGAAATACTCATTGCCTCAGTATCTCCCTCCCATTTTGCTAGTCAAGGTGGTAAACAAGCAAAAAGTGAGTAAGACTATACTGGGATAAACCAAGGAGAAGCTGAAAAGGGAACAAAAATATCCTGTACAAATTTGGTAAAGTAAATATGCTATAATCTTTCAGGTAGTTATCCACAGTTCTAAGACTATGAATTAACTCACTGAAAGGTGTATTCGGAATATCAATAAAGTCTCAATTGTTCTACAAATCAACTGAAAGTTTGGAGTGTCTGCAAGAAGGCTCTGTTCTTCTCTCAGAATGTTTTCCAAGTTATAACTATGTCTGTCTGAACCTGTAGCCCCTTTGAATATTTATGAATATGCTTTTACACTTACCATTAAAACAAGAAATTGGTTTTTTAGATTACTAAAAATGTATAATAGATAAATTCATCTAAAACTCTCACCCCCAAATCTGTAAAGGGCTCCAATTCTCAAAATGATTGAGTAATGAGAGAAAAAATGCTTACCCCTCAAGACAGCCATCTTCACTATCACCGTGGTCACTGCATGGCTCTAACAGTATACCTACAGACTGACAAAAAAAAAATATAACTGCTGTATTAATGGAGCTCCTGACACTCATGTATAAGAAGTTTCCAACCTAAATCATGGTAATAGATTACAAGTTAATCAAATGCCCCCTTTTAATTCTTCATAACAGTCTACAGGTGTTGGCATCTCTTTTTAAAGACAGTCATTTATCTTTCTCAAAACCTGAGGCATATGCGTGTGGGCATATGCATGTGTATAAAATGGAGACCCTGCATTCTCACTACACTGATAGGTAAGAGGTACTGCTCTATCACATTCCTTTTCCATCCTTAGAATTCCTTCCTCCAAAAAGGACCGCCATATGGCCCCACCTGCCAACTACTTCTCCTTCTTCTCAGCCACAAACAGGTTAAGTTGGTAACTTCCTAGCAGATAACAGAGGAATCATTTGGTTCACCAGATCCCTTTATTATATACATTTGAAATAAAAACTGTAGGGGCACCTGGGTGGCTCAGTGGGTTAAAGCCTCTGCCTTCGGCTCAGGTCATGGTCTCAGGGTCCTGGGATCAAGCCCCGCATTGGGCTCTCTGCTCAGCAGGGAGCCTGCTTCCCCCCTCTCTCTGCCTGCCTCTCTGCCTACTTGTGATCTTTCTCTGTCAAATAAATGAATAAAATATTTAAAAAAAATAAAAACTGTAAACCTCAGAAACACAACACTCTCCCTATTTTCTTTTTCCCCCTTCCCCCCCCTTATTTGCTAATGAGTTTAGTGACACCATCCCATCCCTATTCCTTCCCCAAACAGATACTCACTAAGTCTAATACAAATATCCTGTGCATTACTACAAATTACATAAAATTCTCAATGTTTCTGATGATCACCTCTGAAATCAACAGATAGCTGGATTCTTTTTTTTTTTTTCCAGATAGCTGGATTCTTAAACTATCACTTTCCAGTTTTAATATGAAAGACAGTTCATAATTATCTGGGAAAAGCTATTAAATTACTTTTCTCTTTGCCAACTATCTATCTCTGTGAGGCTAAACTGTCTTCATGCACTTCAAACAAAGAACCTATAGCAATAGATTGAACGCAGACGCAGGTATGAGAATCCAATTTGACTTTTATTAAGACAGACAAGCAGTAATGATATTTGTAAATATGTAAAACAATACCATTCCTCAGAGCACAAAATGTTTTATATAGCTCTTAAGTTTAAAAAAACATATTTACAGTACCTTGAGTGAATTTAATAAACATTCTCTTAATTTTTAAATTTTAATTTCTAATGCTGTAAATACTGATAGATATACCTATGAAAATAAAACCCTTATGGGATACTTACTTATCTTTTAAGAGTATCAAGAGGTCTTGAGACTCAAACTGTAAGAACCATTGATCTACACATCAGACTTCAGCAACCTTTCTGTCTAGAATGTAACTTCACATTCTTAAATATGGGCCCATGAAATAATCGTTACTAGACCGAATATTTAAAATAAGCTTTGGTGTTTTATTCAAAGAACCACATTCAAGTCCCAGCTCTACCTTTCCTATCACAAATATGAGTATAACACTTACTTGCCTATCTTACAGTTACTATGAGAATCAAAGAAATAGCTTAGAAGAAAACTCAAAGCATAATATTACATCACCAACCCTAACCTACAAGTCATTATACTATGAAATAAATGAAACAAATCTAAAGACTGATTGGAATACCCATATACTTTCTGGCCAGATTTAAGCAATATAATCTTTTAAATTTTATTTACTTATTGGAGAGAGAGAGAGAGAGAGAGAGAGAGAGAGAGAGAACACGCATGTGAACAGCAGTGGAGGGGAGAAGCGGGAGAGGGAGAGATAGACGCCCCACTCAGCAGGGAGCCCAATGTAGGGTTTGATCCCACCATCCTGAGATCAAGACCTGAGCTGAAGGCAGACTGCTTAACCAACTGACCCACCCAGGTGCCTCTGGGCAACATAATTCTTAAAACGAATACTGAAAAGTAGTTAAAAACAAAAACAACAATTGGAGGCAACATAAAAGATGCAGTAACAGAAGACAAAAGCTGATACGCTGACACACCAGCAGTGAAGAAGGAGATGAAATTCAGAGTAAGGAACAGAGTTATCGTCTACATTATCCCCCAACAGAAAAAAAATAAGAAGTATTATAGGGTCAGGTTAAAGTACATCCAGACTGCAATTTAACAAAGAAATATACTTTTTTGAGAAACTAAAATATGTTTTACTTCCTCCAGAATTCACTCTACACAAAACATTCATTCCTTTGTACATGAGGAAAAGGAAAAAAAGTTCCTTTTTTCTAAATTATCAGCTGGAAAACAACCCATACTCTTCCCACTATCTCTTCCCCAAAACCATCACGGTCCTCATAAGAAAGTCTAAGGTACCCTGGTCCCCATTAAGGTAAGTTAGAGAGCTCTGGTGGTGGTGGTGGCGGCAATACTCGTGGAAGCAGCAGCAGCAGCATAATCATACTGCCGATGTTCAGGAGCTATCAGGGCTAAATGCCAGGAGCTAATTGAAGCCTAATGGGCATTTCCAGCAATTTCTGTGGCCTCACCCTATTCCTTATCCATCCATTATGGATGTTTCCACACTGTTTTTGGTTCTGCATCTCTCCCCATCTCCACCCACCTAGTATTCCTCAAGCATGCTAGTTACTTCTTCTAAGTAAGTTAAATATCCCCACTCCATTCCACATTTCATTCACTTAGTCAACTCTTAAGTTTATTAAGTATATTTCAGGGGTGCCTGGGTGACTCAGTCATCAAGTGTCTGCCTTCAGCTCAGGTCGTGATCCCAGAGTCCTGGGATGGAGCCTCCCATCAGCCTCCTTGCAGGTGAGAAGCCTGCTTCTCCCCCTCTCACTCCCTCGGCTTGTGTTCCCTCTCTTACTGTGTCTCTGTCAGATAAATAAAATCTTTAAGAAAATGTAAATATTATAAATAAGTATACTTCAGTGTAAGCCAATTTCTTCCATTGATTAATGTGTAAGTTAAGTCTCCACAGCAAAGGAAAGCATCAACAAAATGAAAAGGCAACCTAAATATTGGCAAACAATATATCTGATGGAGTGCTTGAGTAGCTCAGTCAGTCAGGTATCCAACTCTTGAGTTCAGCTCAGGTCACTGTTTCAGGATCATGAGACTGAGCCCCATGTCAGGCTCTGCACAGGGCAAAGAGCCTGTGTGGGATCCTCTCTCTCCGTCTACCTCTGCCCCGCCCCCAGATCTAATACATACACTCATTCTTTCTCAAAAAAAAAAGAAAGAAAGAAAACAGAAACAAAAACAAAAAAATCCACAATATATCTGACAATGAGTTAATACACAAAATATATAGAAGACCTCGTACAACTCAATAGGGAAAAAAAAAATCAGACTTAAAAATGGGCAGAGGGAAAGAAAACATCCAAAATGGCCAACAGACACATGAAAAAGTGCTCAACATCACTCAGCATCAGGGAAATACAAATCAAAACCACAGTAGTGAGATACCACCTCACACCAGTCAGAATGGCTAAAATTAACCAGTCAGGAAATGACAGGTGTTAGCGAGGATGCAGAGAAAGGGGAACCCTCCTACACCGTTGGTGGGAATGTAAAATGGTGCAGCCACTCTAGAAAACAGTATGAAGTTTCCTCAAAAAGTTGAAAACAGAGCTACCCAATGACCCAGCAATCGTACTACTGGGTATTTACCCTAAAGATACAAATGTAGTGATCTGAAGGGGCACGTGCACCTGAATGTCTATAGCAGCAATGTCCACAATAGCCAACCTATGGAAAGAGCCTACATGTCCATCAACAGAGAATGGATAAAGAAGATATGGTGTGTGTACACACACGCACGCGCGTGCACACACACACACACACACACACACACACTCTTCAGAAAAAAAATTGGGAAATAGGAAAAAAGCTTTTAAAACAAATGAAATTCAGGGCACCTGGGTGGCTCAGTGGGTTAAAGCCTCTGCCTTCGGCTCAAGTCATGATCTCAGGGTCCTCGGATCGAGCCCTGCATCGGGCTCTCTGCTCAGCAGGGAGTCCGCTTCCCCCTCTCTCTGCCTGCCTCTCTGCCTACTTGTGATCTCTCTCTGTCAAATAAATAAAATCTTTGAAAAAAATAAAAACAAAACAAATGAAATTCAACCATAATACCACCAACCACCTCAGCTAACTTCATAATTTGTTTCCTTCCAGGCAAATATTCTTAAATATTTTAGGGGCGCATGGGTGGCTCAGTGGGTTAAAGCCTCTGCCTTCGGCTCAGGTCATGATCTCAGAGTCCTGGGATCGAGCCCCGCATCGGGCTTTCTGCTCAGCGGGGAGCCTGCTTCCTCCTCTCTCTCTGCCTGCCTCTCTGCCTACTTATGATCTCTGTCAAATAAATAAATAAAATCTTAAAAAAAAAAAAATATTCTTAAATATTTTATATCTAATTCCCTACCATTCAATGATGGTTCCTGATCTTTACTGATAGGGTGTATGCTGTTGGATTTATAATCAAGACAAGTGTATTTCAGCTTCTGATATCAAAGGAACACATAAAGCAATCAGCATTATACGTCAAGCAAACCTAAAACAAAGATTTTAGTCTTAAAATTTCTTACCTGGTTATTTTCTTCATCCTCAAATACAAAATCTTGCTGCATAACTTCATTGTCTAAATTAGTACTAGCCACAGGTTCTGAAGAGTCTCTGTTACTTTCACTGGCATTAATAATATCATCAGCAATATCAACCCTAGTAATGAAGATTAAAAAACCAGATCAGGGCAAATGTTAAATATGTAATACCTTTAAAATAAATATCAATAATGATCTGAAACTTGCACTTGTTAAAGAAAATGTGTCCTTTTCATAAAACTTCACACTTTCTTTATTTTGCCAAATTAGATTATTAAAACACACTAAGTTTATCTTTGTCTCTCTAGGAATGTTATAAGAAAACTACCTTGTTTGTTATTCTCCGAAAATTCTCAAAACCAAATGAATGACTGAAAGAATAATCTATGTGTCAAAGTAATTTCCTTTACAAATGCATACTCTCAATTATAATGAACTCTTTCAATTAAAATGCAAGTCTAACACTAGACACGATAATGTCCAACACCTCATTAAGCATGACAGGAACAGCTTCCTACTGCAAATTTTTCATGCTACATAATTTAGAATATGCAAAATACTGCAGCAGGCTTTTGTTTACAAAGATAATACCACCATCAATGAAGGAACGTGAGTTACTTCTCCAGAGATAAAAATAAGAAGACTGAGCATGGGCATGGGTTTCAGGATCTCTAGCTAAGCTAAAGACAAACTCCAAGGAATCTATGTATATTAATTATATCCTTTGAAACAGTTCTCCACGATTTCCAACTTGCAGTTACTCTTTTTTTTTTTCCAGATATTGCTTTTTCCTTCATATTCAGCCCAAACGGTCCCTAGGTCAACCCAGTTTTATCAGTTCTAATCATGCCTTCGAAGCACAACAAATCAGGGCCATAGAGCTACATGGGCTGGTGATGCCATCTATTCGGATAGACAGCACACCTGCAGTTGTACACTATGGTATTCCGAAAATAAACATATTGCAACCACTGGTTTTCAGATCCATTAATTTTTTCAGTTTCAGTTCTTATTTAATAGCTAGAGTACTACACATAACTGGCCTTTTAAAAATCTAATTCTTCAAAAAAAAAAAAAAAAAAAGAAAAGAAAGGAAAAAAAACTTTACACATAATCTTTTTTTTTTTTTTTTAACCTCCTATGAATCCTCCAAATTTGGGTACATCTTTCTCATGTTCTCCGAGTAAAACCTGGTAAATAAATACAATAAAATCATTCTATTATGGTCTCAAAGAAAGGCACCCATATATCCCTCAAGTGCAGGGCTGAGGTAACAGGAAAGGAGATGAGGCCTTTCATCCACTTATAGGTAACAAGTCAGATAAAGAGTGGAATAAAATCACAAATCACACAGCACACAGAGGTACTTTTAATTGATAAAAAATTCAACTATTAATAGCTAAACTATTAAAAAAAAGTATGTAGGGAGGGCAGGAGGATAGTAGCTGGTGACAGAGGATAAAATTTAAAAGCAAAGGATGATTCTGCTCACCATTTCATTCCATGACAAAATGCAACACAAGTGATGCCAATCTGCTTTCCCTGCACCAGCTGTCTAGACCACCTCATATATCTCATGGCGTGACCATGTGTTACACATAATACGGTTCTCATTTTTTTAACATGATTCTTCATACAACATAGTGAAGTAAGCTCACGATTTCATCTGATGTTCATGGAGGAAAACCTGGCAGTACTAGACTTAATGTCTACTACCATAATGGATGATTTGGATTTTCAATGTTAAGTGAGTATATGCAACATATATACAAAGTCACTTTCCACACACACTCTCAGAAATCCCCAAGATCCCATTATTTAAGTAAACTACGGTTTTTAAAAGATAATTATAACAATTTTATAACTCTAAAAAATAACAGTGAAATGTTATAAAAGTTTCTTACTGGTTATTAGATCCTTCCCCATCACAATTAAAACTTTCTGCTTCATTATTACACACCAGACTTTGCTGTTGTAAATTCTTAAGATCATGATCTATGCTGCTCTGCAGATCAAAAAGGTGCTGTTCCACAGCTGCTCTAATTGTTCTTTCTAAAATGCTATAAAACAGAACACATTTTAGTGAGAGGTAATCACTGTAACTGGGCATTTGGCCACATAATTACAAACATTAAAACATGAGTAGTAAAACAAATTATCAGGGTATTTAAATGGGTAAACTAGAGTAAAAAAAGAAACACATAAAAGGAATACATGGTAATAGATTAAATCTTTTTAAGAAATTATTATACAGGGGCGCCTGGGTGGCTTAGTGGGTTAAAGCCTCTGCCTTTGGGTCAGGTCATGATCTCAGGGTCCTGGGATCAAGCCCCACATTGGGCTCTCTGCTCAGCAGGGAGCCTGCTTCCTCGTCTCTCTCTGCCTGCCGCTCTGCCTACTTGTGATCTCTCTCTCTGTCAAATAAATAAATAAAATCTTAAAAAAAAAAAAAGAAATTATTATACAAATCAATCATACCACTATTACTACTTAAGATGGGAAAGATCAGTTTTCCCAGTAATTCATTCCTTGCTCCCATATAGAAAAACCACTTAAATAGACTTTTTAAAACTACATTTATAAAGCAAAATAATCTGTCAACACTCAGCTAAATCAAAGAAACTATAAGGGTCCTGTACTTATTTTTTACATGAAGTTTACTTCTTAAAGAAAACTTAATAAAAAAAAGATCTACTGACATTTCTCAATCATTTCAGAAGATCAAAAAAATCATCTAAAGGAAGTTCAATCTTTATATATTAAGCAATGCATTCCTTCATTTGCTCCTATTGCAGTATGTAAAATATTAACTAGTTTCACTCCCTTATGTACAATCCTTCCCCTCAAGTACAATAAATATATATATTTTTTTTTTTAAAGATTTTTATTTATTTGACAGAGAGAAACACAGCGAGAGAGGGAACCCAAGCAGAGGGAATGGCAGTGGGAGAAGCAGGCTTCCTGCCGAGCAAGGAGCCCGATGCGGGGCTGGAGCCCGATGCGGGGCTCGATCCCAGGACCCCGGGATCATGACCTGGGCCGAAGGCAGACGCCTAACGACTGAGCCACCCAGGCGCCCCAATAAATATATTTTTTAAAACATGTTTTCATTTAATAAATACATGATTTTCATTTCTACAGTTAAGTAACATTTTTAAATTTAAAAAAAATGGTCTTCCACAAGTATATTACTTACTCCGCAGAGGCTGGTAAGATGCTGATGGGAGATAAATGGGCACTGTAATCAAAGAAAGACATTAGCTATAAAACTTTTCAGTACTAAGTTACTATAAAAAGTGTTGAAAACAGCCACAATTGCACTACCTTGACACAACCAGGAGAGCAAGCACCAAATTCTAGGTTCATTTCTGACAGAGCAGGATTCTAATTTTCTAAAAAATATATTTTTCACACAGAAAACTATATATATGTACGTGTGTGTGCGCGCGCACATGTGTGTCCAACTACTTCATTTGGTGCTCACTTGGAGAAACACTGACCTATATTCCAAGGCTCAAGGAGAAAAGTGGACTGCAACCCCAACAAATAACATTCTTACTTTTACCAAAGTTATAACTGAAACCCAAGGCTCAAGGAGAAAAGTGGACTGCAACCCCAACAAATAACATTCTTACTTTTACCAAAGTTATAACTGAAACCCACAACAAGATGTGGATACCACTAAAATGTTTAAAATTAAAATCAAAATGCTTGTAAGGTAAGGATGTGAAGCAACGAGAACTTTCCTATACTGATGCTAGAAATTTAAAACATCCCAATCACTTTGGAAACCAGTTTGGCACTTCCTTATAAAACTTATCAAATGAGCCAGCAACTGTACTCCTGGGTATTTACTCAAGAGAAGTGAAAGCATAATTCCATTGGAAGACTTGTACAAACATAGAGGCTTTATTAACAACAGCCAAACAAAGGTGTATCATCAACCCAAACAGGTGAAAACAGACACAAGGTGTGGGACAGCCCTTACAATGAAATATGCTCGGTATTTTTTTTTTTTCAAGATTTTATTTATTTGACAGAGAGAAACACAGTGAGAGAGGGAACACAAGCAGAGGGAATAGTAACAGGAAAAGCAGGCTTCCTGTCGATCAGGGAGCCCGATGCGGGGCTCGATCCCAGGACTGGGATCATGGCCTGAGCCGAAGGCAGACGCTTAACGACTGAGCCACCCAGGCGTCCCTATGCTCGGTATTTTTTAAAATAAAAGGCACAAAGAGGTGCCTGGGTGGCTCAGCCGCTTAAGCGACTGCCTTTGGCTCAGGTCATGATCTCAGACTCCTGGGATCATGCCTCACATCGGGCCCTGCTCAGCCAAAAGCCTGCTTCTCCCTCTCACTCTGCTGTTCCCCCTGCTTGCGCTCTCTCTTGTCAAATAAATGAACAAAATCTTTAAATAAATTTTTTTAAATAAAAAATGGCACCAACATCTGAAACATGCAACAACATGAATCTCAACATTATGTCAAGCAGAGATGCCAGAAACAAAACAGTACCTACTGTCGGAGATTCCATTTACATGAATTTCTAAAACAGGCTAAACTTATCTGTACAATGACAGAAAGCAGATCAGTGGCAGTCTGGGGCACAACTGTTGGGTGATGGAAATAGTCTGTCTTGATTGTGGTGCTTCTTAACAGGTATATGTATGTGTATGTGTGCATTTATCAAATGAGAGCATGTTACTGAGTGGAAGTTATAAACTCAAAGTTGATTTTTAAAGGAAAAAATAATTAACAGGAAAAAAAAACTACAAAAAGCATATAGCAGCTACTTTTGGCAAACAGGGACACAGAGCATTTGAGAAGGAGCAAGTAATCCAAGTGGTGCTTATATAATTTTAGTGTTTGATAATTTAATGACTTTATGATTTCTGAACTTTTCTGTATGTGACTTCAATAAAGAGTTTTTTTAAAAAGTGAATGTAATTAGTTTAAAAAAAAAAGTGAGGGGCGCCTGGGTGGCTCAGTCGTTAAGCGTCTGCCTTCGGCTCAGGTCATGATCCCAGGGTCCTGGAATCGAGCCCCGCATTGGGCTCCTTGCTCCGCAGGAAGCCTGCTTCTCCCCCTACCATTCCCTCTGCTTGTGTTCGCTCTCTCGCTGTGTTTCTCGCTGTCAAATAAATAAAATCTTTAAAAAAAAAGTGAATGTAATTAGTTTTATGAAGATCCCCTATAAATGTGCCAACACAAACACTAACCAACATAAGGAACAGAGTCTATGAGATTAACATTCTCAGGATTCACAACCCAGCAAGTGTACTACTAGGGATTTCCCCAAAGATACAAATGTTTGATCCAAAGGGGCACCTGCACCCCAATGTTTATAGCAGTAAATCCACAAGAGCCAAACTACAGAAAGAGCCCAGATGTCCACTGGTGGAAGAATGGATAAAGATGATATGGTTTGGGGTGACTAGGTGGCTCAGTGGGTTAAAGCCTCTGCCTTTGGCTCAGGTCATGATCTCAGGGTCCTGGGATGGAGCCCCGCATCGGGCTCTCTGCTCAGCGGGGAGCCTGCTTCCTCCGCCACTCTGCCTGTCTCTCTACCTACTTGTGATCTCTGTCAAATTAATAAATAAAATCTAAAAAAAAAAAAAAAAAAAGATGTGAGATAGATAGACAGATAGACATAGATAATATAATGGAATATTACCCAGCCATCAAAAAAGGATATCTTGGGGCACCTGGGTGGCTCAGTGGGTTAAGCATGTGCCTTCAAACTGGGTCATGATCCTAGAATTGAGCCTCACATTAGACTCCCTGCTCAATGGAGAGCCTGCTTCTCCCTCTCCCTCTGCCCCTCCCCTCAACTCATGCTCTCTCAACTCTATATCTCAAATAAAATCTTTTAAAAATTTATTTAATTATTAATTATTTAATTTTTAAAAAGGAAATCTTATCATTTACAACAATGCAAATGGAACTAGAGGTTATTACACCAAGCAAAATAAGTCAACCACAGAAAGACAATTATATGATTTCATTCATATGTGGAATTTAAAAAACAAAACACAGGAGCATATGGAAAGAGGGGGGAAAATAAAACAAGATGAAATCAGAGGGAGACAAACCATAAGAGACTCTTAATCATTGGAAACAAACTGTGGGATGCTTGAAGTGAGGGGGTTTGGGGGATGGGGCAACTGGGTGATGGACATTAAGGAGGGCAAGTGATGTAATGAACACTGGGTGTTAAATACAACCGATGAATCGCTGAACTCTTACCTCTGAACTAATAATATACTATAGGTCAACTGAATTTAAATAGCAAGAAAAAAATGTTTTAAGAGGCTATGTGTTGACCAAAAAAAAGTCAACATAGTGGTTTCCTTTAGTTGGGGGTGGGTGGAGATCAGGACTGTGAGACTTACTGGGGTGCTATCAGTGTTTATTTCTAGATCTAGGTGGTGGTTATACAGGTAGGCAGATCCTCTGACTAACTTGGTTTTGCTATACATTTGTTTTATGCCTATTTCTGTATACATGACTTATTTTCCATTTTTTAAAAAAAGCTTTTAAAAAATAGATTTCTGGGGCCCTCCCTAAACCTCTGAGGCAGGGCCTTAAAGTCTACCAGTTTTTATCAGCACCATTGATAATTCTTACCCATATTAATAAGTTAGAGAAGTTAAAAGTTACTAGATCTATTTCCACCCTTCAAAATGACTAAATTTTAGGGGCGCCTGGGTGGCTCAGTGGGTTAAAGCCTCTGCCTTCGGCTCAGGTCATGATTCCAGGGTCCTGGGATCGAGCCCCGCATCGGGCTCTCTGCTCAGTGGGGAGCTTGCTTCCCCCTCTCTCTGCCTGCCTCTCTGCCTATGTGATCTCTCTCTCTCTGTCAAATGAATAAATAAAATCTTAAAAAAAAGACTAAATTTTAATAAAATATTCCAGTTATCCAAAAGAGCCAAAATGAGGAAAAGTTCTAATGATCTTATATTGGATGGATAGGCAGAGGAATTAATCTTTTTGGTTTCTACCCCTTTTTAATAATATTCTAACAGTAAAAGTCCTTTAGTCCCCAAAAATATGCAGCGACAATCAAATAAACAGCTCCTTTCTTTTTTTTTTTTTTTTAAAGATTTTATTTATTTATTTGACAGAGAGCATTGAGATCACAAGTAGGCAGAGAGGCAGGCAGAGAGAGCAGGGGAAGGAGGATCCCTGTAAACAGCTCCTTTCAATAAATGCTCTTCCCACCCCAAAAAAAGCCATAGTAAATAAATCAAATAAATGGATTTTGTACTTTTAAGTCAGATGGTCATTCATGCTATGAAGCTGACTGTACAACTTCATTCTCTGAGCTTATAAAAGGACAAAGGATTGATCTGGTTTTCAGAGAATTTAATTATTCTATATTTTCAGACTGCAGTCAATTTCTCTGGGTAGAAAAACACTTATGCACAAACCATGGCTAACACTTATCGATGGCTGTAAAAACTACTTATCAATACAGTTATGCCATCTGTATCAGCAACAAAATAGCCTAGGTATCACAAGGATGTGAGTTCTGATTAATAAAGACATAAGAAAAATAACTGCTGACAAATTTAAGGTCAAATTACTTACATACTATACAGACAGATGCCATAAAGACCTTGTTTATGCTAATTGTTTTCACTAAACCCCACCAAAGATGACAGACTAAAAGAACCAACAATAAATTACAAGAGTCATGCATATTTTAAAGTCCTGTCAAGTATAATGACATAATGTTAAAAGATTATAGTCATTCTCTGACCTTTTTCTCCCTTCTGTTAACTCTTATTTTTAAATCTGCCTACCATCACATAATCTTCTTGAGAACATTACATAAAATCAATCTTGCAGCCATTTATTCCAATTACAAGATTTGAAATTCAAATATAGTAATCATAGGGAAATACCATCATTTCAATTTCCCAGTGACAAATATTTAATGTTACAAATAACACTTCAATAAAAGTACTGCAACTCTGCTTCAATTAAATCTGATACAGATTATTTTACCTGTGCAACAGAGCTCTGCAAGCCATTCTGAATCCAAGGCATCTCCCAACAAAAACATCAGATAAAGAGACTTCAAACACCAAGAAGAATGGTGATGGGCTCATAAAAACTGCTGAGCAATCATTAGAGCTGTAGTCTAAATGGAAGCAGGCTGCAACATGAGGTCACTACTGACAAGGAGAGACCTAATCAAGACTCCACAAATTTCTTCCCAAGTCTGTGCAATTTTGCAGGACATAGGAAAAGGGCACAAAAATTTTTAATATGGGTAGAATTTCTATAAGAATATTTCAGCCTAATCCAATGTAAAGCAGAAAAACCAATCTCCTTGTTTTCATTAGTCATACTATACTTTTCAAGGATATATTATGACAAATATTTAATTGATAAAATAGATGTACAGTAGGTACAGTACTACTACTGTTAATTTATTATCCATATTCGGAAAAGCATTAGTGTTAAATTTTTCTATCTAAAATTAGGATGATTTCCATATATTTTATGCCAAAACCACACCAAATTTATCACTTAAAAAAATGGTGATTTCAAAAAGCAAATTTATGGGCGCCTGAGTGGCTCAGTGGGTTAAAGCCTCTGCCTTCAGCTCAGCTCATGGTCTCAGGGTTCTGGAGATCGATCCCCGCATAGGGCTCTCTGCTCAGCAGGGAGCCTGCTTCCCCCTCGCTCTGTGCCTGCCTCTCTGCCTACTTGTGATATCTCTCTGTCAAGTAAAAACAAAAAACAAAAAAAAAGAAAGAAAATTTATGTAAGAAACAAATAAACAAATATCATATGTCCCTTTCAAGTCGAAAGCAAAAGCCCTTTCTTTACTCTTCCAACAACCTGGGAATATCCTATACCAATGACAAAAATAAAAAGAAAGATTCCTTACTATTAGAAAAAGTCAGTTAAGGTATAATAACCACAGGTCTAAAATATTAAAGGCAGGCAACCATCTTGGGGCCCCTCCCTCTTTGGGAGCTTTCTATTCTATCAATAAATTTTACTATCACTTAATAAACTTAACAGGAACTATCAATATCTATTATGCTCTGGTACTTTAAAGGAACTTTCACTTTAATAAACCTTTCTTATGAACCAGAGCAAAATTTCTACTTTTTTCCACCCAACATTTCTGATACTTCTCCAAAATACATTCTCTACCTCTTAAGTGCAATCCAACTAGTGAAAACACAGTGAATTGATAAAAATCTGCCAAATGAATTTTCTGCAAACTATCTGATTCAATGGATGAAAGAAAAGGAAAAAATTTATGACTACTTTTTTCACCCATCTGTGGTCAGGTGAACGCCCATTTCCTCAGCAATAAGGCATCCCCAGAATGAAGCTGGAGAGACTAATCTCAAAACTCTAAAGTCAGAGCTCTTCCTCAATCACTATATCTTCTTTCCTGTATTGTATCAAAAAGCACAAACCATCAATAACCAATGAACTCACAAAAATGAAGCCCTATTGGGGCACTTGGGTGGCTCAGTTCGTTAAGCATCTGCCTTCCACTCAGGTTATGATCTCTGGGTCTTGGGATGGCACCCCACATAAGGATTTTACTCAGTGGAGAGTCTGCTTCTCTCTCTCTCCCTCTGCCCTACCCAACTGCATGCGCTCACGCTCTCTCTCTCTCTCAAATAAAGTTAAAAAAAAAAAAAAAAATGAAGCCCACCAACAGCCCATAAAAAGAATACTGAAATTTTCATTTCTAAATTCCAAGTTTTACCAAGGCATTAAAAGCACAACTGTACGGAAACCTGGATGACTCGATCAGTTAACCATCTCACTTTTGATTTCAGCTCAGGTCATGATCTCAGGGTCATGGAATTGAGCCCCATGTCAGGCTCCTCTGGGTGTAGAGCCTTCTTGGGTTTCTCTCTCCACCTCTACTCCCCAGTCCACAACTCACACATGCACATATGTGCCCGCTTTCTCAAAAAAAAAAAAAAAAAGGAGGGGGGGGACACAACTATAAATGAGGTTTATAATAATGACAATAAATTTTTTGATGTGTACTTCTGTCAACATGAGCATAAATTAAAAATCTGCCTAAACCTGAAGCCTACATTAAAGATTATGAGGCACAAATTTAAAAAAAAAAAAAAAAAAAGTTAAGAACTTGTTCAGAAGTCTCCCACCTATCTTTAAATATTTTAAAGGTAGGGGTGCCTGAGTGGCTGAGTCAGTGAATTTTCTGCCTTCGGCTCAGGTCATGATCCAGGGTCCTGGGATCAAGTTCCACATTGGGCTCCTTGCTCAGCAGAGTCTGCTTGTCACTCTCTCTCTATCCCTCCCCCTACCTCATGCTTTCTCTAATAATAACAAATAATAAAATAAAATCTTTAAAAAGTTTTTAAAGGTAATCATTCTCCTAAAATCTGTATATTTAAATAGCAAAGCTAAATAACAGATAAATATGTGGATAGAAAGCACATTTTATGCTTTCCAAAAGCACTTTGAAATTGATCTTGCGATTTCCATGGACCTCATGGATAAGACTGATGCTTTTTGTGTAACCTAAGCTACTGATACCAATCCCCACCATTTTTTCCTCTCTACCGTCAGGTCAACTGTCACAAAATATGACTAACAGCAAACAATACAAAGAAATAACAGATGCTGGGGCACCTGGGTGGCTCAGTCGGTTAAGTGTCTGCCTTTGGCTCAGATCAGGATCCCAGGATCCTGGGATCAAGTCCTGCGTTGGGGTTCCCTGCTCATTGGGAAGCCTCCTTCTCCCTCTTCCTCTGCCCCTCCCCTCACTTGTGCACAGGCACATGCGCTCTTTCTCACTCAAATAAATAAAATCTTGAGAAAGAAAGAGAGTGAGAGAGAGAAAGAAATGAAAGAAAGAAAAAAAGGGGGGAGGGAAGAAGGAAGGGAGGGAGAAAGAATGAATAAACAAACCAATCAATACCATTGCTACACAAATATTTAAACCACTGGTTGTCAAAGGGTGGTCTGTGAACCAAAAGACCAAAGCTATTTTCATAGTATTTGCCTTTTTCACTGTGCTTACATTTGCATGATGATACAAAAGCAATGGCAGGAAAAAATGCTGAGCTCTTAGCATAAATCCAGGCAAGTGGTACCAGACTGTACCATGGCCACTGCATTCTTTACCACCACCCACTTGTAATCTTTTTAATAGACGACCAGTCCTTGATGAAGAAGCGGTAAAAATTATTAGTTTTATCTTAGCCCAGAGTACACTTCATTTAGTATTTGTTGTCACAAAATGGGAAGCACACATAAAACACTTCTGCTACATAACATAGTACAATGCTTGTCTTGTTTGAATTGTGAGCTGAAGTTTTATCACGGAACACCGTTTTCAGTCAAGAGATAGGCTGACAAACTATGGTTATTCCAACGTGAATACCTGGCAGATATCTTCTCAAAAATGAGTAAGACAGACTTCAAAGAAAAGCAAGTGACAGTACTGATAAAAATCTGAGTTTTCAAGCAAATATTTGAATTCCAGAAAACCTTTATTTTTACCATTAACTCATTAATGTCCCAGTACTTAAAAGATGTTTTTTATATAATCAATGGTGATATTAAAGAATGTGAACTGTTGATATTATGTAACAGAATGTATCATCATTTGGAAGAGCTGATTAACTCCCTAAAGCCACATTTTCTAAATACCCAATATAGCATGTTACAATATCAAGCATAAATAAAATAATCACAGCACAAGACAGACCAAAAGATCAGAGCTGAAAAAAATCAGGTATGGTTTCAAGTTTCATAATACAAATGACTTTGAAGAAGCTACTACTCACAATGTTTTGGCCTATCATCAAAGAAGAATGGATACACAATTACCTGAAAAGGCTATGAATATTCTATTTCCAACTACATACTGGTGTGATGGCAAATTTTCTTCACATACTTTAACCAAAATAACATGTAGCAAGGAATGCAATGCAGAGGAAAATGCAAGAATTCAGCTGTCATCTACTAAGCCAGACATTAAAGACATTTATATCTGTAAAATCATAAAACAAGCTACTAAAAAATTTTTCACTAAAAAGTTTTTTGGAAATTTTGGAAAACATGGTTAAATTAAAAAATTTTACATTAACAGGGCATCTGGGTGCCTCACAGAGTTAAGTGTCTGCCTTCAGCTCAGGTCACGATCTCTAGGTCCTGGGATTGAACCCCATATCCAGCTCCCGACTCAGCCAGGAATCTCCTTCTCCCTCTCTGCTTCTACCCTTGCTTGTGCTCTCTCTGTCTCTATCTCAAATTAATAAATAAAATCTTTAAGAAAAATAAAAATTTTACATTAATATGTAATGGGCTTATCGCTACTTTATAAGTATATATAAATTTCTCAGTTTTAATTCCTAATATAGTAAATACCAATAGTTACAATCCACAGAAAGAAAAGTTCTTTGGGTCCTAAATAAATTTTAAGTGTGTAAGGGGCTTATAAGATCAAGTCTGAGGGGCGCCTGGGTGGCTCACTCGTTAAGTGTCTGCCTTCGGCCCAGGTCAGATCCCAGGGGCCTGGGATCGAGCCCCGCATCCGGCTCTCTGCTCTGCAGGAAGCCTGCTTCTCCCGCTACCATTCCCTCTGCTTGTGTTCCTTCTCTCGCTGTGTTTCTCTCTGTCAAATAAATAAAATCTTTAAAAAAAAAAAAAAAAAAAGATCAAGTCTGAGAACTGCTGACCTAAAACTAATAAAGAAAGAGGAATTTATCAGT
>CM053607.1:105424331-105442371 GCA_028646535.1 Procyon lotor | reverse complement strand
ACCACATAGAAAAAAAACTTCTTAGGTCATAAACAACTGTATATAAGTATCTTCCCAACTACAACTCTACAAAGAAACACTTCCAATGGCTTAAACATGCTGTTTTAATTTACAACATGGTAAATGCCCATAGGTATAATCAACATTAACAAAAGTCTTTGGAGTCAGTAATTTTTAAGAATGTAACATCTGAAGACAAGTTTGAGAATGGCTATTTTAAACCATCACTAAAGGTTTACTTCCCCTAGGTTTCTAACATATTTTCCCACAGCTACTCGTGAAAAGAAATACAGTAGCTACCTAATACTATGTTCATGAACTACCTCTCAGAAAAACTCACAAAGATGGAACATTAAAAGTTACCAAAAGTTCAATCTCCAATATCCACTAATTCCCTAAAATAAATTTATACACAGCTCCCTATATGCTAGGGCTTGTGCATTCTAGGGCTATTTTTCTCCTATTTTTCTTTCATCCATGGTGGACAATCAAAGAATATATGTTTTTTACATTCATGCAATCAATCAGCCAAAACCTGTGCCTGCTGCAGAGGGAGAGGGAGAAGCAGACTTCCCACTGAGCAGGAAGCACAATGTGGGGCTCCATCCCAGGAATCATGACCCGAGCCGAAGGCAGATGCTTAACTAAGTGAGCCACCAATATGCCCCTACACACAAATCTATCTTTCACACATTGTTACAATTTGCATAATTTAGTGCTCCAGTGAATGTACATCTAGAGTAAAATGTTCAAAAGTTAAAGTTCTTTCAACTGAAATACTACCTTGTTGATGCTGTAACACTATTTGGTTCCAGGATGTTCTCAGTCATCCTTAATTGTACCACCTCTGCCATATCACTTGATTTTTCTGCACCCTCTTCTGGAAGTTCTTCTATATGTTCCAGCTTTTCATCTTCCTCTTCTTCCTCAGAAAGTTCATTAACCTATATAAATAAGAGGAAACTGAAAATTAAAATTTAATACAACTATTGACATTACCTAAGATATACTAGTCTAAAAAACTTTTTAACACAAACAACTCATTTTTTACTTCATTTCATAGGACCAATTTTCCTAACAGAATAAGTAATTGCAACTCTCCTGTATTAGAAGAAAACCACAAACCAAACTTAACATTTTAAAGCACAAACTTATGATTACCTTAGTATATTACTAGGAATATGAGTAAGAATGTAAACAATGAAAAGCCTGCACACTGCAGTTAGTTAACATCAAAAAAATCTTCATTTCCTAACCAATCAGTTTTACAGACTGAATAGTTATGAAGACTCCCAACTAACCTCTCCAACTTCCAGGTACATTTAACAAGTGATTTTAATATAGGATACATGCTGGAAAAGAGCAGAGAAATTCTGCCTTAAGGTGTTAACTATGTTTTAGAAAATGTCAGCTAACTTCTAAATGATTCAGGTGGAATTTTTCATGCAAAGACTGGACCTTACAAGGAGGAACTCATTGTTTTGGCCAGTCAACACAACTCAAGGCTATAATTCTCTTTCTGGCAGGGGCTCTAAAATGTCTTCCATTATCAAACTGGCTACATAAGTAAACAATCACTCTAATAAAAGACAATGAATAATATCAAAGAAGGAAAATCAACAAAATATTTCCAAATGAGATATAACTTGTCAAGCTATCCCAAAGTAGAAACAACCCATAAAATGTCTTAACATCTTTTACAATTCAATAGTAGGCATTGAAAACACTGAGCAGTAAAAATATACCTTTATCCATTCTAGCCAAATGCACTAGAAATACCTAAAATAAATTTACTACCACATGTAAGAGTGGTACTCTTTCCCGACAGTCAAATACAATTGCTAGAATACCCTCAGAAAGTGAACTTTAACCAGAAGATAGGTAATTTCTCTGTGGCATTCTACCACACTTGTAATCAACAAGTACAGACTGTCTGCTTTCAAGTATTAACACAGTAAGTACTTAAAAGCCAGACTCTGAAGGCAGAAAGATATATTTCAAATTCCCACTGTGCCCTTAACTATTCCTCAACTTAACTTCTCCAGGACTACGAATAAAATGGAGAAGCTATACATACTACCTACATCATAAGGCTAGCTGAAAGGATTAAATATATGCAAACTCTTCTACAGTATCTATACACAGTAAGCAACAAATAATAGCTATCATTATAACTGGAATTGTTATTTCTATATAGCATAGAGCCTAGTTTCTACATGTAACATCACTTCTTTTTTTGAGAAAGACAGAATTTGCCACCAAACTAAAGCAGGAGCTCTCAACCATTGATGTATCAAGGTCACTAGTCATCTGGGTCACTAAAAATTCATTATTAACAATAATACTTAAAGACCTCAATTTGTGAACCATTTACTTCATATATATAAAGCATATGCGCAGATTCAGCTAAATTTGCTGTGCTTCTAAATGCTAACCCTTGTCTATCCCCATGATGTTGAACAATGATGAAAATACTAAAAATCAGTAAATGAACTGAATCTTTAACTGAAAGGTAAGATTTATACACAAAAGTGAAAATTTTATATGATAAATCAGTTTTTAACCTGAATCAAACGGAAAAGAACCCTCATTTTCCCCATATGTATTTAATAAATTAATGAAATTCAAAAATATACTTAACATCTGGTAATTCAAGCAAGAAAAAAAAAATGGCAAGAAAACTACTGTTTTCAGAGGTATTAAATGGGAATTACTGTGGATGATCAATAAAGGTTTGGGCATCACAGTAGCATATTAAAAAAAAAATTTTATTTAAGATGGCTATTTAAACTGAGAATAAATATTTATTCACTCCACAAATTTTCAGTACAGAGGTACTGCTATTTTAACATGCTACAGCATATGTTTCAAAAACAAGTTTATGCCTACAGTCAATAGCTCTTAGGAATTTACAAATACCGTGCTCGCTTCAGCAGCACATATACTAAAATTGGAATGATACAGAGAAGATTAGCATGGCCCCTGCGCGAGGATGACACGCAAATTCGTGAAGCGTTCCATATTATTTAAAAAAAAAAAAAGGAATTTACAAATACCTTATACTTAATTACTTTGAATATATTATATTCAATTCAGTAAGCTTTATGTAAACCAAATGACACTGTCCAGTATTTTCACCAATCATCATCAAAAAAGTAGCCTAATGGGATTTTCTTCCCTCCCCCTCCCATCTCCCAGGCCTCCCAATAAAACTTCCTACAGTAAGAAATGACTAGTTTGGGTAAGAATAAAAATTAAAAACTTAAAAATGCCCTCTCTCACCTCACACTTCAAAAGTTCTCAATCCTCTCCTTGTCAGCCTGACCTTCTGCTTATCAATGCTTTATATGTTCCTAAGTTATTCCGAACCTGCCCTATATATGCAACTGCCTCAACTCTACTCATGGAAAACCACTCACTCCACTTATGGAAAATCCTCATCCATACTTACATCTCTTCTTTCTTTGACTGCTGTAATTCCCTTCTCTAGGGCCTCGTGAAATGCCTGCTCTCCAGACTCCAGCTTGTGGAGAACGCTGCTACCTGCCTTCTCAAATGTATAAAGAAACATAATTATCACCTACATCTTCAAACCACTCTACTGAATTTGCATTCATGTAGGGATCCCATACAAAGAACCTGTCCACCAACTCTGGGTCATTTCTCAAACACTCCCTATTCATTATCGCCACTCATCTCTCTCACACTATTAATAGAAATATCTACCACCTTGAAAAGGCTCTAGCAGCCAAATACTTGCATCAATGGGATGAAACTCCGAGAACACTAGATTAACTTTGCTTCCTTTAAATATCAAAATCAGAAGAAAAATAATCAAGGATGGGCCAGATCTACCCATATCTTTAAATACGGGGATAAGAAATTAGCAGCATTTAAATTAGGTCAATTTGAAAATACAACCAAAATGTGCTAAGTTTGAGGAAATTTTACTGTCACTCAATACCTTATCACTTCAGCCTCACAAGCCAAAATGAAGTTATCAGATCTACTTTAAAGAAAGCAAGCTTTCAGGTATCTGTTCTACTACTGTAACCTACTTATAGTTCAGAAATGTGTAAAATAGGTAAGAAACCAGATTTGGGTAATTAGCAATATGGGCCAAAATAATTAAATACACATCCCTGTCTCCTACAACTCATAGCACTACTCCATTTTTTAAGTGCATTCTACTCAATATGCTAACATCCTCTTTTATTTTTTAAAGATTTTATTTGAGAAAGAGAGGGCAAAAGCAGGGGGAGGGGCAGAGGAAGAAGTACACGCAAACTGAAATGAGCACAGAACCCAACATGGGGCTCAATCTCATGACCCCAAGATCCAGACCTGAGCCAAAATCAAGAATTGGACACTCAACTGACTGAGCCACCCAGGGACCCCCTAATATCCTCTTTTCTATCCATGAGCAAATCCACAAAATTCAACACTATGTCCTGGTATTAATTAACTACTATTCTACTTAATGTAAAGCACAACATATGTTAAGTTTTCTTAATATTTTCTATTGCTTAAAGAAATATAAAAACACAAATGCATTTCATGTGAGTTATTCCATTGTACATAAGGGAGCTACAGGATAGGAGAAATATCACAGAATTACACCACAACATAAAACATAGTCAAGGCATACCGTGAAGACTTAAAGAGTCATCAAGATATAAGTATTAGGGCAAACTGGCATCATTTTCTTAAAAGTCAAATCATCTTAGAAATGCAGAAAATGAGTATCAATGTATGCATATTATTTCATTTTGAGCAGCCATTAATTTTAACTAAATAAATCACTAAACTAAAACATAATTTATTTTTTTTAAGAGTTTATTTTTTTTAAGTAATCTCTACACCCAACTTAGGGCTTGAACTTACAACCCCAAGATCTAGACTTATATGCTCTACCAAATGAGCTAGCCAGGCACTTCTCAATTAAAACTTAAAGAAAAGAAGTGGCACACAATTCTCCAAATAAGGGATTTCTTATGGGCATCAAAAGGCATTAATGGTTTAAGGAAAATCTATCTCCTTGCCCTCTTCTTGTCATTTTCTTTAAAGTAAGAATAATTTTGAAGGGATGTGTCAGTTCTTTATTCTAATCAAATTTTTAAGTCAAGAACTGTATATGATAGTTAGAAGTTCAAAAAATATGGATCACTGATTCTGGCTATAAATTCTACCCACTTAGGTATACATATGCACACTGTTTTCACCCTCAGTTTACACATTACAAACTGCAATTTGTCTTGTTATTGTTTCCTTAAAAGTTACTGATACTTGAAAGAGGGAAGAGGGTGGGAAGGAAAAGAAACAGGGAAGAAGGGAAAGAGGGAGCAAAAATCAGACGATATAAATGCTTACGTGAAGAAAACATGGAAAACTAAAGAAGGTGTCAACTCCAAGTATTAAAAAGACTTATCCATAAAAAAAGTTCACAGCAGTACAGAAACACATAAAAAAAAAAAAAAAAAAAGGATGGACTACCCAGAAAATAAAACTAAATTCACATTATCAGAACCAAGACCTACAGAACTAATGAAAATCTGTATGATAAAGTACCTTTCAAGAGTTGCTGCTTCCTAATCTAAAAGCAAATCAAGAGAATCCACCCAATGTGCATCAATAAATAATTACCATATAATCAATCATGAAAACCTGGATACATACGAGAGTGATAAAGGGAGCTACTAATAATTACATGAGGAGATATAAACCAGGACTGTTCTGAAAAAATAGGGCATACTATCACCTTTTCAAGTGGAGATCAGTAAAATACATCAAATAAATCATAATGTCGCATCCATACAATAGGGATCTATGCAGTAAAAACAAAGAATATGCTCTCTATATTCCAGTAAAAAAAGATTTCCCAATACACTGTTAACTGACTTTAAAAAAAAAAAAAAATGGTGCAAAAAAGTGTGTGCAGTATGCTACTTTCTCGTTTAAAAACCTAAGTAAATATTTACTTACATTTGCATAACAAAACTCTGGAAAAAACACATAGAAAACCAACGTGGGGGGAAAGGAGTGGATGTGGGTAAAACCAAGAAATTTTACTGAATATTTTATTTTAACGAGGTGAATGATTTACTCATTAAAAAACAGCAACCACATCCCAAAACAGAAGTAACTTCACAGGTTTTAACCTAATAAAAAGTTTGACAAATTATTTCACCTAAGTGCAAAAGAAAAACCTCCATGTAGACCTAAATTATAAATTCTAAACATGAAAAGTCTGAATTAATGTGGCTTTACAATAAATTTATCAAATAAATAAATTTTTTACAATAAAAAATTTACTGTGCATCAATATTCTCATTTCAAGAAGGAGAAAGTAACCAGGTTCTTGTACTATCTCAACCATCAAGGCATAGCACAACAACAAAATATAATGTAGCCAGAGAAATGGATGTTAATTTTCCAAAGTCACAAACGTTAAACTACCATGAAGCTTCCCAATAATGACAATGACTGCACTGCTCTATTGACCTATGATTTTCATCAAGAAAAACTTCCTAGTTTTAAAAGTTTGTGTGAACTTTGTCTTGAATCTATCCCTCTACCTTCTATTTCTTATCCTTTGCCTACATTCTTATATGCAGTTTCTTTGCAAAAGCAAAAAAAAACAAAAAACCACCCTATTATTATAAAATAAACCACGCTTATGTTAGAAGAAAAACACACAAACCCCACAAAACATCTAACATATATTCTGCTTTCAATACTTTTTCCTTACTACTCAAATTGAGAACTTAAGAGAAAATACCACATTCATACGTTACATGGATATGTCACCCATGATTGCATATAATAACCCAAGAGAACTGCTTTGTTCAGTACTTAAAAATTCCACCTGAGTTTGTGCCAACCCCTAAGGAGCGTATTCTTTAAAAATTCTCCCTCCAAGTAGAGTATTTAAAATATTCTCACCTGTTCAGTAATTGAACTCAAATCATTAGATGAGAAATCTTCCTCTTCATTCTCAAAAAACTCATAGTAATTTTCCAGAAGTCCAGCCATTATCCTGCTCACTATTTCTTGCTCTTTCAGATCTTCCACATCTGTGTAAATGCTAAGAATAAAAGTCTAAATTGAACTGAGTCCTTAAATCAAATACAGGCAAAATGAGAAGACAACCAATGAGTCACTTTATAAACCTGAGCAATTTATGTCATCATTCTGTGCCTCAGTTTTCCCATCTGTGTAAAGCCTACCTAATTTGTACCCTCTTCACAGAAATGCTCAGAGGATTAATCAGATCTACTATAAAAAATAATGGTTCACCAAGTAACCTATTCCCTGGCAGATAGTATAATGACTCTATTTCACAAATTCAATTTTTTTTGATTACATAAAAATTTGTGGAAAAACTTACTGGAAGACATCTGGACCAAAGACAGCAGCCAAAGAGTTTGCAGACCAAATTTCTTCATGATGTGATGCTACATTGGCTAAAAATCTACACAGAAACTTTAACAAACTGTAATTAACAGGTGGAAGCTGCTGTAAAAGGAACCTCAACTTTCTTCCGAATTCATCTTCATTATTATAATCTATAAAACATAATGACAGGTTTTTTTTAATGAAGTAAAAGAAAAGCTCAGATATTTTGCCAGGTTCACATTACTCCACCCACATCACCTTTTTACTATTAACAATTCAAAACCTCTTCACTTCCTCTACCAGAGGCCAAATGCCTTAGAGCTTCACATTTCACTTATAAAGGGGAAGAGAAGAGTTGGAGAGAAGGAATTCAACCCCCCAATTGCTGAAGGATGTTTTCCTCATCTATTACTCATCGGTCCAAATTCTCCATTTTTTTTTAATTCTCATGATACTGTCTCTTGCATGATAGTACCTGTATTTCCAAAGCAGTGCCAACCCTAAGAAGTCAAAATGCACTGGCCAATGCTAGTCAACAACTATGAGTGAACAAAGATTTAACCCACACCACCGAAAACCTAACCGAACAAATACAAATCAGTCTTTTTTTTTTCTTTCCTTGGCTTAAAGTCTGATGTCCAAATTGTTATTTCATTTCCTTTAGGCAGGAGTCTAAGAACAAGCTTCAAGTATATTCTGAACTTGGAATCAAAGTTGTCTTCTGGTTTCTGCTAGGACGTTCTATCAAACCAGGGATAAATAATATCCTACAGCAACACCACCACTAAGGAACAGCACTATTATTGGATATTATGCCACACATACCACTTTATATGTATTTCTCTTCTTTCCCAACCTATTTCTTGTTCTTGTGTCCTGCCTTTCCTTCTTCTCCTCCTCCTCACCCTGTAGCTTAGGCTTTCTAAGACCAATCATAAAAAGTAAATAGGACTACAGGGATCTAAGAAGTTGCCATCCCCTTAACTAGATCATATAGACTCAAAGAGCATACATCTCCAAAGGGAAACATAAGAAATGAATCTCAGAAATACTGTAATTACTGTTTACATGTCAAAATTTCTACAAAATAAAAAGACTTTGAAATTAACAGTAAATGACTGGTAAGAATCAAATTATACTACCTTGAGAAAGCTGCATCAAGTGAATATGCAAACTGCCAGGGATAACAGGTTCAGGAAGTTCTTGAAGGAAAAACCTAAGAAGACTAATAGCTGAGGGAACATCTGCTTCCTTAACCAAGTCCACCTCTTCTCCGCTGTCGTATCTCTGCCGAAGCCACTCCACTGTCTCAGCATTTCCATTGACTTGAAAAAGTCCTTGTTGCTCCAGACCCCCTACATTAGTTCAAAGTAAAAATTTAAAAAGCTTCAACTTCGACTACTTGGCCATATATATTAATTTTCCAACCAACTTAAAATACTCACTCTTGAAAAGACCTTCTTGGCTCTCCTTACTGGACTAAACACCTTCAAATCAGACATTTCAGGAAGATACTATCTCTGTCCTGAAGGATAAACTATTTTATCCACCCCACCTCCATTAAAAATATTCCTATTACCACCCCACTAAAAAATGCTATATGCTGGGCATTTCAAAGTACATAACTTTACATAAGAAATTTCTATTATTTTTCCTTACTATATTTTGGACTTTCCATAGTGGAAAAAAAAGAAAAGAAAAAAAAATCTAAGGTAAAAAGGGATAAGCTGTGTTATTAAAACAAAGGCTAGTCCTCAAGGTAAGGAAATGTATACCATGTTCCTCAATATAGTCCACAACGTGGCGGACTATGAACGGAACCTCATTGTCTGGATGTCCTCCCTGCTGCAGCTCATCAAGTGGAATTCCAAATATTTTGTTAGCAAGAACGGAGTTGCAGTTACTCAAGGAAGGGGAGGAGCTCTTCCTCATATCTTTTTTGCAGCCAGAAATCAAAGCTGTCTTTTCTGCCAAATGAAAGACAAAAAAAAAAAAAAGAGAGAGAGAGAGAGAGAGAGAGAGGAGAGAGACTAATAATCAACAGGTATAAAGTAACGGGCTAATAATCACTTTTTATCAACGATGGGCTAATAACCAGCTCTTACTCGACATGACAGAGCAGCCACAATATGTTTTTATAAATGAAGGATATTTTTCAATTCTAGACATCAACTTTCAAATGAGAATGTTCTTTCATCAACTCTGCTGTTTTGTTAATTATTTCAAAGAAAAATTTCCACAGCCAGTCTCGCTCAGAAGAAATAAGTTATTTGTCTTAACTTTGTAGGAACAGTGATCAGTAAAGCACTGAGAGAAAACAATGTTTCAAATATCTGAAGCATAAGAGAACAAGTAATCCCAAGAAAAATTTGTTTCCTAAAATATTTATTACTTTATGTGGGAAATGAATATTTTCAAAAGAATAACTTTTTTTTTTTTTTGGAAAAAGAATAACTTTTTTCAAAAGACATTAATGAACAAAATGTCACCAACTGGGTGTTTTTTTCATCATACCAGAGAAACAATTCCTTTCTCACTACGAGAGAGAACAGAGCAAAACAATAAATCTACTCACTATTGTACAATTTTGTGCAATAAGTCTGCAAAAATAACTTCTATATAAATTACATAATAGTTGTACCCAGTTGATCAAGAGTGTCACAATGTGACTAGGAAACAATTCACTCAACTTACAGAAATTAACTTAGGGGAAGCAAAATGCCATACATTTTTATAGCTTTTGACAAGCAAGATCCATTCTTCAACATATATGGCACCAGCTAGTAACTACAAAACCTCAAGTTAATATTCAAATAGAAGCAACAGTAGATCAACTCCAAAATTTCTGTGGATTTTTCATGGGAAAAAAGCATGGGAGTTATGGGAGTTATGAGTTAACAGCATGGGAGTTACCATTTTAAAAACTTACCTTTGAGTACTTAAACACCTAAGTTTAAAAAATGGCTTCTGCACCAGCTACCCTCACTGAGCAAGCATTCTTTTGTCATTTATGGCTGTTTGAGATTATGGCAGAAGATCAGCCTGTAGTTCCTCATTGAAGAAACGCAGAACTCGATCAGTACTTCAGCAGTTAATCTAGAAGAAAAAAACAATTCTTTTCATTTCCTATACCATCTCTTACTATGAAAAGCAACTAGAATAACCAGTGAAGTCCATTTATTTAGGAGGGTAAATATAATGAACACCATTCTTCAGCCTGAAAATTTGTGTGACCTAGTAAGAGTCAAAATCTTACACAAGGTTTCAAATTATGATGGCCAAACTGGACAAGAATCTTTCTGGTAAAAACAAAAGAATAGCAAAGAAGAATCTTTAATAGTACAGATCTTTAGAGATTACACCACTCAAATAATCCATTTTCCTCAATGGATCCTTCATTTGAACACACACACACCTCACCCACCTCCATCAGGTCCTCATATACTCAAAAACAAAACACAAAAACCTTTTCAGATCAAAGAACTGAAGAAATGATTTTAAGCGTGGAAAAGCACTTATGTACTTTATTCTTTTCTTTGTATATAGCAATTTTTTTTTTTTTTTTAAGCAAGAATGTAGTTGTTTGAGCTTTCTGGTTTGGAGAGACAATAGCACATGCTGGAAAAGAGCACCTAACAGAACCAGAAAAGCTAACATTCAAATATTAACTCCACCATACTATGCATGTGACCATGAGCAAATTCCACATCTTCACGTTTCTAATCTTAGATTTCCTTTATATAAGAGTAATACCTATACAGCTGTTTAGCTGAGATAATACATGAAGGTAGTAAACAGAGAACTAGTTTCACTCTTCTTTGTATTAAACGTTAAAAGACCAGCAAACGGGCGCCTGGTGGTTCAGTTGTTAGGTGTCTGATTTTGGCTCAGGTCATGATCCTGGGGTCCTGGGATCGAGCCCCCACGTCGGGCTCCCTGCTGGGTGCGGAGCCTGCTTCTCCCTCTCCCACTCCCCCACTTGTGTTCCCTCTTTTGTTGTCTCTCTCTGTCAAATAAATAAAATCTTAAAAAAAAAAAAAAAAAAAATCAGCAAACAGACTGGGGAGAGAGGAGATTTGTTCAGCAATGTGTGGTTTTTTTTTTTTTTTTAAAGATTTTATTTATTTGACAGAGAGAAACACAGTGAGAGAGGGAACACGAGCAGAGGGAGTGGTAGCAGGAGAAGCAGGTTTCCTGCTGAGCAGGGAGCCCGATGAGGGGCTTGATCCCAGGACTCTGGGATCATGGCCTGAGCCAAAGGCAGCCGCCTAACGACTGAGCCACCCAGGCGCCCCTTGTTCAGCAATGTGTTTAATATTTGGTCTCAATTGTGAATTGTTGTTGCATCATCCTCTGTGAATTCCAGTAATCTACTTAAAAAATCTTCTAATATGCTCAGGAAACTACACTATAGCACTTTATTCAAAAGAGTCCAGGTAAGCAGAAGAGTATTATCATTCAGTGTGGTTTTCAAAAATGTCTTATTAGTAACATATACCTCCAGGAGGAACATGAAAAATGGAGGGGGAAGGAAAACCACATTCCCACAACAAATCTTCGGTAGATGATTACTTCTCAAACAACCTGAAATGCCTGCTAAAACATGTAGCCTATTCATCTGAAAAACAACATCAACATCAAAGTTAAGTTACAGAAGATCTATTAGGTTAACTTCAGGGATAAAATGTTTAATGAACTTACATTAAGTCAGACTGATACCTTCATGACATAAAGAAAAAAGGCATTTGCTTGATGTACAATAAATGAACACTCATAAGAAGAGTTCTGTCAGAGTCAAGTTCCATGTATCATTAAAATGGGCACTCAATGTTTCTGTGCCTTGTTAATGAAACTAGGAATCAGCAGAATGCAAAAGCATTTAGACTGGAGAGTGGCCCAAAATAACATTCCTGCAAAATGCGAAGTAGTTTTTGACATTATTTAATCTTGTTCCCCACTCCTCATCAGAACTTAAATCATGTAAATATTCCCTTCCTATTGTAGGATAAAAACCCATGTTCACCCAGGACTTCTAAATGTGAACTTGCTTGGAAATAGGGTCTTTGCATATGCAATTAGTTAAGGATCTCAAGATGAAATCATCCTGGGGCACCTGGGTGGCTCAGACGGTTAGGCCTCTGCCTTTGGCTCAGGTCATGATCCCAGAGTCCTGGGATCAAGCCCCATGTTGGGCTCCCTGCACAGTGGGGAGCCTGCTTCTCCCTCTCCCTCTAATGCTCTGCCCATGCTTGTGCTCTCTGGCTCTTGCTCTCAAATAAATAAATAAAATCTTAAAAAAAAAAAAAAAATCCTGGCTTTAGGGTGAGTCCTAAATCCAATGACTAGTGTCCTTATTAGCAGAAGATAGGACACACAAAGACATAAAGAGGGGAAGAAGGCCACGTGAAGATCGAGGGAGAAACTGCAAGTTATAGTGTCACAAGAAACACCAGAAGCCATCAAAAAGCTGGAAGAGGCAAAGGAAGATTCCTCCCAGAAATTTCGGAGGGAATATGGCCCTGACTACACCTTGATTTTAGCCTTCTGGCCTCCAGATCCGTGAGAAAAAAATTTCTATTGTTTTAGAGTTATCCTGTTTGTAGTAATTTGTCATGGAACCCCTAGAAAATTCATGTGACATCTAAACTACAAAATCCAATTCTCAAAGAAAATATATGGGGTACCACAGAAAAATGTCCCAAAGAGATCTGATGAATGTCTTAACAAACAGAATCAATAAGTGCAAAGAAAGCAGTTAATCAATAAAAGACTCGACACAAGAGAATTCACTGTTTAGACTTTCAAAATAACCAAGGATTTCCAAAAGCATAATTTTATTATAAATCAGAACAGCAAAATCATTTAATATTTTTAAAAATGGGGGCGCCTGGGTGGCTCAGTGGGTTAAAGCCTCTGCCTTCAGCTCAGGTCATGATCTCAGGGTCCTTGGATCAAGCCCTGCATCGGGCTCTCTGCTGAGCAGTGAGCCTGCTTCCCCATCTCTCTGCCTGCCTCTCTGCCTACCTGTGATCTCTCTGTATATATCAAATAAATAAATAATCTTAAAAAAAAAAAAAAGATTTTGGGGCGCCTGGGTGGCTCAGTCGTTAAGCGTCTGCCTTCAGCTCAGGTCAGATCCCAGCGTCCTGGGATCGAGCCCCGCATCGGGCTCCCTGCTCCGCGGGAAGCCTGCTTCTCCCGCTACCATTCCCTCTGCTTGTGTCCCCTCTCTCGCTGTGTTTCTCGCTGTCAAATAAATAAAATCTTTAAAAAAAAAAAAAAAAAAAAAAAAGATTTTTAAAAATGTTAGTAAAATATACCCCCCAACATGGGACTCAAATTCACAACCCCAAGATCAAGAATTGCATGCTTTACTGACTGAGCCAGCCAGGCACCCCTAAAATAACAAAATCATTTTATATACAAATGACTTGCTTCCTATAGTGGTATTGACAACAGAATCTTTTAACATACACTTTATTATTTGTTTCAGGGGTACAGATCTATAATTCATCAGTCTTAATGCAATATCCAGTGCTCATTACAACACATACCCTTCCCCAGTGTCCATCATCCAGTCACCCCATCCTCCCATCCACCTCCCCTCCAGCAGCCCTCTTTGTTCCTAAGATTAAGGGTCTCTTATAGTTTGTCTCCCTCTCTGGTTTCATCTTGTTTCATTTTTTCCTCTCTTCCCCCATGACCCTCTGCCTTGTTTCTTCAATCCCACATATCAGGAAGATCATATGATAATTGTCTTTCTATGACTGACTTATTTTGCTTAGTCTAATACCCTTTAGTTCCATCCACATGGTTGCAAATGGCAAGATTTCATTTTTTTTGATGGCTTAGCACAGAATCTTCTAAATTTTAAATACCTAATAAAATTAATAGAGAGAGGCTTTTAAAAAAAGGTAGAACACCAACATCAATACAATGGACAAATAACTGAGCCCTTACAGTATGTCAGGAACTGGGCACCTGCATGGTTCAGTTGGTTAAGCAACTGCCTTTAGCTTGGGTCATGATCCTAGAGTCCCCAGGATTGATCAAGTCCTGCAAACGGCTCCCTGATCAGTGGGGAGTCTGCTTCTCCATCTGACCGGCCCCCCTCTCATGCGCACTCTCACACTCTCAAATAAATAAAATCTTAAAAAAAAAAAAAAAAAATGCCAGGAACTATTTTACGGGTTTTATTATTTTTCTTAAAGTTTTTTTTTAATTTGAGACACAGTGAGAGAGAGCACAGGGGGAAGGGAGAAGCAACTCCCCACTGAGTGAAGAGCCAGATGTGGGGCTCACCAATCTCAGGACCCCTCATAGTATGATTTGAGCTGAAGGCAGATACTTAACCAAACGAGCCACCCAGGTGCCCCTAAAGGCCTTTAAATGCATTAATTCATTTATCCTTACAACAATTCTATGGATGCAGATACTTTCATTATATCCATTTCACTGACAAGAAAACCAAAAAACACTGAGACCTTCCTGGGGAAGATAGAAATGTTCTATCTCATGACTACGGCAGTGGTGGTTATGTGCTTAATATACGTGTCAATTGCACTACTGGGTATTCATCCCAAAGATACAGATGTAGAGAAAAGAACGGCCACACGCATCCCAATGTTCATAGCAGCAATGTGGAATTGCCACAATAGCCAAACTGTGGTAAGGGCCAAGATGCCCTTCAACAGACAAATGGATAAAGAATATGTGGTCCATATATACAATGGAAAATTACTCAGCCATCAGAAAGAATGAATACTCAGCTTTTGCATCAACATGGATAGGACTGGAGATTGTGATGAGTGAAATAAGTCAAGCAGAGAATGTCAATTATCATACGGTTTCACTTATTCTGGAATATAAGGAATAGCATGGAGGACATTAGGAAAAGGAAGGGAAAAATGAAGGGGTGGAAATCAAGTGGGAGAATGAACCAGGAGAGACCATGAACTTTGGGAAATAAAGTGAAGGTTTTAGAAGAGAGTGGGGAGGGAGATAGGTGAGCCTGGTGATGGGTATTAAGGAGGGCACAGATTGCATGGACCACTAGGTGTTACACACAAACAATAAATCGTGGAACACTACATCAAAAATTAATGATGTACTGTATGGTGACTAACATAACATAATAAAAAATGCAAATTCTATTTAATAAATATTTATAGTTCTTATATAAGCCAGGTTCTAGGAAGTGAATAAAACCAAGTTGAACCAACAGGTAAAAATACTTACCATCATAATGCTTCCAGTCTGATGAGTTTTTGTTGTTGTTTTTTTAATTAAAAACTCAAGCAATCCCTGTCCCCTGAGTTTCTCTGACTTTTATCTAAACTGCCTCCTTTGGAACAAAACAAATGAACATAGGGTTTAAAAAAGAAAGGCAGGGGCTCGTGGGTGGCTCAGTGGGTTAAAGCCTCTGCCTTTGGCTCGAGTCATGATCTCAGGGTCCTGGGATCAGGCCCCGCATCGGGCTCTCTGCTTGGCGGGGAGCCTGCTTCCTTCTCTCTCTGCCTGCTTCTCTGCCTACTTGTGATCTCTCTCTCTCTATGTCAAATAAATAAATAAATAAAATTTTTTTAAAAAATTAAAAAAAGAAAAAAAAGCAAACCAAGAAACAGATTCTTAACCATAGAGAACAAACTACCGGTTACTGGAGGGATGTGGGCAGGGGGATGGGCTAAAATAAAACGGTGATGGGAATCAAGGAATGCACTTGTGATGAGCACTGGGTGTTGTATATAAGTGATGAGTCATTAAATTCTACACCAGAAACCAGTATTACACTGCATATAAACTAGCTGTAATTTAAAGAAAAATATGAAGAAAAAAATACACGTCAAACTTATTGAACTAGACATTTAAATTGGTAAATGCTATTGTATATAAATTATTGCATATATACTTCAAAAAACTGAAAAAATTTAAAAGAAACCATACAAAGACATAATATAAAGACATATAAAGACACTATATAAAGACATATCACCTTAATAGATTATCTAATACCAAACTACCACACTACTTTCATAAAATGACGTATACTCTTCTCTCCAAAAAAAGAAAATAAAAGATCTCTTTCAACCACATTTCAAGAACCTAACCTATTCGACCCTAGGTATGTTATCTAGTACATTTAGAAACTACTACATTTTCTATATAGCATTAAAAAAAAATTCAAGTTGGACTGAAGATTAAGTCTTTTCAAAGCAAACAATTTAACAAAACAATGTAATTGTGTTAAGATTTGATCTGTGATAAACTAACAAAGTTTTATTGTTTTGCAAATAAACAACTGTGGTAAGAGGAGCATCTGCCAAGATAAACTGTTATTTTCACGTGAAAGAGTTCTACATTCAAAATGAACAGAAAAGAACAAGAAAATTCACTTATGCCTTAAATGCTTTTGACAAAATAGGATACAATTCACACAGAAAAATTTAAAAGAGCTACCTTAATAATTTCTAAAGCCAAAAAAAAAAAAAAAGGAAAGAAAAAAATCCCTATCACTAGTTTACTATGAGGAAAAAACCAACAGGGAGCTGGGCCTCAATAAAGGCGGTAAACTTTGGGAAAAGAGATTTAAGTTTTTAGACAATTACACTGTCTGACTCTGAATCAGTGAACCAAATCTTAAGGCAAATAAATTTACCCCTGCTCCACATACTCAGGTTTTCATTAGCAAGCTCTAAACTTTGCATCAACGCAAAGGAAAAGGCACCTCTTCATTCAGAAGGTACCACCTTCATTCAAACTGAACAAAGACAGCTCTATGAAGGTTCCCAAAATGCTAAATCAGTGGTTTCTTCATCTGAAAAACTGACAAGACATTAATTTGTCTGGAACCCTTAACACTGTATCAAACAAACAGAAAGGCTGAACAAATGTCTCGAGAGCACATAAAGTAATCTGTTGTATGTTCATGGATGCTATTTTGACCCGGGAAAACACCAAGTCAATTAAATCTATTATTAAATTAATACTGCCTATGCCATTAAGTATTATAGGAGAAATCAGAATTCATTTTAGATTAGAAGTATTTTAAATTAAAGAGCTATAACACTCAAAAGTTGAGGAACTTTTTTACCTTAAAAAAACAGAAAAAAAGAGAATACAGTAAATCTTGTGACAATTTTTACCCCTATGCCTGAGAACTTGTTCATCTCAGTGCACTTTAACGTACTACTCGAGGGTACAATCTTCCTTCATGGTCATTCCACAAAATTACAATGAACAATGGAATCAAGCCTGTTTTGTAAGACTACAGTTGCCAAACTAAGATACAAGATATAGCACTTATATTTTAAAGACTAAAACACACTAAATGTAAACCATTTTACCTTGAGACAGTTTATTATTCCTCTATTTAACACATTGAGGCAAAAATTGGTTGCCCCTGGAGATAAGCTACTGGTAAATAGCCTGGTTCATTTTGAAAAACTCTCAAAAGGGTTTCATGACCACAGTCATTATTTTATAACCTCCAACCATGATTTCAAGCTATTCCAATCAAAACAAAGTAATAAAGCCAGAGGGAGATAAAATCCCCTATAACTAAGTCCCCTTACCTATTCTCCTCACTAATCTCTTCAAAACTAAAATCTAGGGGTGCCTGGGTGGCTGAGTGGGTTAAAGCCTCTGC
>CM053607.1:105379331-105421831 GCA_028646535.1 Procyon lotor | reverse complement strand
AAAGAAGATGTGGTATATATAGACAATATTACTCATCCTTAAGAAAGAATGAGATCTTGCCATTTGTGACGACATGTATGGACCTGGAGAATATTACACTAACTGAAATAAATCAGATAGAAAGACAAATACCACATAATTTCACTTGGATGTGGAATCTAAAAAACAAAACAAAAACCAGAAACAGACTCAAACACAGAGAATAAAATGGTAGTTACCAGAGGAAAGGGGAGTAGGGAGAGAGGCGAAATAGGTAAAGGGTATTAAGAGGTACAAAATTCCAGTTATAAAATAAGTAAGTCACAGAGACGAAAGTATACCACAGGGAATACAGTCAATAATCATCTGGTAACTCTGTATGGTAACAGATGGTAACTGTACTTATTGCAATGAGCATTTCTTAATGTATATAAATGTCAAATCATTATGTTGTACACCTGGAACTAATACAGTATTATGTCAACTATACTTACATTTAAAAATTTAAAAACACAAGTGCCAGTACCTCACTTCCGAGACCAATGGCCTAAAGCACTGTTTCTCTAACTTCGTCTAGGGATGGGGAGGGCCTTGTTCAATATACGGAGTACAAAGCCAGAACCCCAACGCAGCATCCATGAGAGCATGGCCTGGACCTCATGTTTGTTTATTTTTTTTAAGACGTTATTTATTTATTTGACAGAGAGAGAGAGATTACAAGCAGGCAGAGAGAGATGGGGAAGCAGGCTCCCCGCCAAGTAGAGAGCCCGGGACCCTGAGATCATGATCTGAGCCGAAAGCAGAGGCTTTAACCCACTGAGCCATCTAGGCACCCCAGGACCTTATGTTTAATAAGCTCTTCAGGTGATTACAATGCACAGAAACATCTGAGAACCTCCAGTAGGCAAACTAAACCGTAAACTCCATTGCATGACCTACAAGTACTTCATCTACCAATAAAATCTCCTTCCTGCCACTCTTCCACCTCACTCTACTCTCCAGCAATACTTAAGTTACTTGAAGTTCACAATCCACACCTCTCAGGCTCTACACACACCATTTTCCGTGCTTAGACTGGTAACTCAACACCATAACCAACCACTACCCTAACCAATCCCATCCAGTTCACCAAACTTCTATTGATATTTGAGTCCAATTCTAACTTCCTATCAAACCTTGCCTAATTTTCCCAAGCATACAGTTCTCCTTCTCCTTTGCTCCTAATATATCCTGATCATTTTAGCAATGATGACACAGAAATTAAAGTATGTCTGTCTCTCAAAAGAAAGGATCCGTGAAGGTAGGAACCCTGTTGTTTCATCTAACACTAAAGGCCTTACCCAATGCCTTACACATAACTGAATTTTTTAAAAATTATGTTGAATAAAGACATAAACAAGAAACAATACTGTCTGTTCGAAGTTAAGATTAACAAGAAGGGGCATCTCCTTAAGTGATGAAAACTAAATTATCAAAAATGGCTGCCACATCTACTTTCCACAATTAATAACTGAAGATAATCAAATCATGAAGGAAAAGCAACTATTACTTATGAAAATACCTAAAGCACTTTACAGGTTATTTCACATACCTAGAATAATGCTGTGAATCAGACACTTTCATATATATATAAACTGAAATTGGGGCACCTACGTGGCACAATCAGTTGGACTCTTGGTTTCAAGTCAGGTGGTGATCTTAGGATCCGAGGATTATGAGATGCAGCCCTGAGTGGAGCTCCACTGTGGGTGTAGAGTCTGCTTAAGATTCTCTCTCCCTTGGGGTGCCTGGGGTGGCTCAGTTGGTTAAGTGACTGCCTTAAGCTCAGGTCACGATCCTGGAGTCCCTGGATGAGTCCTGACTCTGGCTCCCTGCTCAGCAGGGAGTCTGCTTCTCCCTCTAATCTCCCCCTTCTTATGCTCTCTCTCTCTCATTCTCTCTCAAATAAGTAAAATCTTAAAAAAAAAAAAAAAAAAAACCACAACTCTAAAAAATACTCTGTCCCCCTCCCTGTCCCTCCCTGCCCACCGTGCTCACTCACTCACTCTGTCAAATAAATAAATAAAAAGTATTTTGAGTCTCAAGTTACTCAGCTTAACTTTAAAATTTGTAAATGATGATGCTAAAATATCCTGGTGGATCTAACTGCAAATCCTTCTAACCTAAGTGATGTAAGTCTTAAGAAACCAGAACATTAAAATAAGTACTACTGGGGGCACGTGGCTGGCCCAATCAGTAGAGAATGTGACTTTTTTTTTTAAATATTTTATTTATTTGACGAAGAGAGAGATCCCAGGACTCTGGGGATCACGTCCTGAGCTGAAGCCAGAGGCTTTAACCCACTGAGCCACCCAGGTGCCAGAGAATGCGACTCTTGATTTCGGGCTTATAAGTTTGAGCCCTACACCAGGAGAAGAGGTTACTAATAAATAAACAAGATTAAAAAACGAACAAGCAGGGTGCCTGGCTCAGTTGGCTAAGTGTCTGACTCTTGATCTCGGCTCAGGTCTCAATCTCACAGTCCTGAGTTCAAGGCACAGAGCCTACTTAATAAATAAATTAACAAAGAAAGAAAGAAGTAAAATAAGCACTATTAAAAAGACAAAAGACTACTTTCACATTTACTTGGAAAGCAGCCTCAATTCTGATTCAAAAAGCCAAGGAAACCAAAGGTACATGCACATTTGCTCTCTCTCAAATAAATAAATCTTACTTTTTTTCAGATTTTATTTATTTATTTGACAGAGAGAGACAGCCAGAGAGGAAACACAAGCAAGGCAAGTGGGAGAGGGAGAAGCAGGCTTCCCACCAAGCAGAGAATCCGATGCGGGGCTCAATCCCAGGACCCTGACTGAGATCATGACCTGAGCCGAAGGCAGATGTCTAACAACTGAGCCACCCAGGTGCCCCTATATAAACAAATCTTAAATATATGTATATATATTTTTTATTTATTTATAATAAATAAAATAAATATATAAAAATCGTTTATTTATTTATAACAAATTTTATATATTTGAGATTTGTATATATAATTATAAATATAATTATAATTTTATTTATAATATATTTATATTTATTTTATATTTTTATCAATTTATATTTATTTTATATATTTTCTATACTATATATTATATATTTATTTATATATTTTATCAGTTTATAATAGTTATATGTATATTTATACTTTATTTATAGTATAATTATATAATAATTATTATAATTATATATACATATATATACACATATACATACATCCCACATATATATACATATATATACATTCCACATATATATATACACACATGAGGAAAGATAACACTTTAAATGCCTGTCTCCTGATTAAAAGGTAAGCCTATGGGGCGCCTGGGTGGCTCAGTCGTTAAGCGTCTGCCTTCAGCCCAGGTCAGATCCCAGGGGCCTGGGATTGAGCCCCGCATCGGGCTCCCTGCTCAGCGGGAAGCCTGCTTCTACCATTCCCTCTGCTTGTGTTCCCTCTCTCGCTGTGTTTCTCTCTGTCAAATAAATAAAATCTTTAAAAAAAAAAAAAAAAATTAAAAAACAAAAAAAAGGTAAGCCTATGTTGTGCTAGAAGATGCTTCCCAACAGTTCCCTTTTTCCACAAGCACTCCAGTGTCACTGGTCCACTAATATAGCATGATTTTCCATTAAGTCAAAGTGACTATCAGCTAAATTAGCTTTTCACACTAAGTACTAGCAGAATGAGCGACCCTTTTTTTAAATAGCACTACAATTTAGGTGACAAAAAATATCTGAGAAGGCATATATGCATTATAGAGAACACACACTGTAGACAGTTAAATGTGGAGATGTAATCTCAATTTTGACAAATTTTGACTCTTCCAGACTCCTCTATTCTAGTAACCTTTCAACTCTTTTCCACCGAAAACATGCACACCCAGAACCTACCACAAACTAATGAGCAAGGTTTTAAGACTAGTTTATCACTTCTTATTGCACACTATAATACAAAAGTATAATTCTTCCTTTTTTCATGTAAGGGGTACTGTGGGTAATTCTACAACTTGTTCTTGGGTCTCTTGAAATGAGGACATTTCTCTTTTTGCACAAACTTGTACCAAAACTGCTCTAGGGGAAAAGAAAGAGAGAGAGAGAAAGAGAGAGAAAGAAAAGAAGCACTTAATACACTTATTTTTATGAGTCTTCCCCATTAAATTATGAAATCTGAGAGCAAAAATGACTTCCCCTTTGTTTCCTCAGTTGTGAACACTAAACAAAAGGAGAACCCCAATATATGAACTGATGCTATTATTTCTGGTATACCTTCCAGTTCACTATCCAAATGAATCCTCACAGCCATCACCAGGTAAGCAGGACAGATCACCATTCCGTATCTCAGAATAGGAACAAAATAAAATCTCAGAAAGCTGAGAAACTGGTTCAAAGTCACTAAACATAGTGGCAACAATGACTGCAATCATCATTGAAAACTTTGTTTAAAATTTCACTGAAACAGGGGTGCCTGGATAGCTCAGTGGGTTAAGCTTCTGCCTTCGGCTCAGGTCATGATTTCAGAGCCCTGCATCGGGCTCTCTGCTCAGCGAGGACCCTGCTTTCTCCTCTCCCTCTGCCTGCCTCTCTGCCTACTTTCGATCTCTTTCTCTCTTTCAAATAAATAAATAAAATCTTTTAAAAAATTAAAATAGGGGCACCTGGGTGGCTCAGTGGGTTAAAGCCTCTGCCTTTGGCTCAGGTCATGATCTCAGGGTCCTGGGATCAAGCCCCACATCGGGCTCTCTGCTCAGTGGGGAGCCTGCTTCCCCCTCTCTCTCTGCCTGCCTCTCTGCCTGTGATTTCTCTCTGTCGAATAATAAAATCTTAAAAAAAAATTAAAATAGAATAAAATTTCAGTGAAATATATGAAGACATACAGGAGGTAATTTATAAAACACTTAAAACATTCTGTACCTGCTACTCAAAAATCAATATTCAAACACTGCCATATTTCTTAGTAGAAAAAAGTTTATCTTTTGAAATTATACGTTTCAAAAGTGATTCTATAATCAAACATAATATGGTCTGCTTTTCCTATAAAAATTCTCATCTTATATGATTCTGACTTCCTTTGCCTTTCCAAACTTTTACTTTTACTCTCCAAGTATGGAAGAGCAGCCTGATAAAGAAAAGCAAAAATAAAGATCTTAAGAATAAGTAAACAGGGGCACCTAGGTGGCTCAGTGGGTTAAAGCCTCTGCCTTTGGCTCAGGTCATAATCTCTGGGTCCTGAGATCAAGCCCCACATCAGGCTCTCTATTCAGCAGGGAGCCTGCTTCCCCATCTCCTCCTCCCTGCCTCTCTGCCTACCTGTGACCTCTTTCTGTCAAATAAATAAATAAAATCTTTAAAAATAATAATAATAATAATAAGTAAACAGGGGCGACTGGGTGGCTCAGTCATTAGGTGCCTGCCTTTGGCTGAGGTCATGATCCCAGAGTCCTGGGATTGAGTCCCCCCATCAGGCTCCCTGCTCAGCAGGAAGCCTGCTTATTCCTCTCCCACTCCCCCTGCTTCTACTCCCTCTCTGGCTGTCTCTCTGTCAAATAAATAAATAAAATCTTTTTTAAAAAATGAATAAGTAGGGGCGCCTGGGTGGCTCAGTCGTTAAGCGTCTGCCTTCGGCTCAGGTCGTGATCCCAGTGTCCTGGGATCGAGCCCCGCATCAGGCTCCCTGCTCGGCAGGAAGCCTGCTTCTCCCGCTACCATTCCCTCTGCTTGTGTCCCCTCTCTCGCCGTGTTTCTCTGTCAAATAAATAAAATCTTAAAAAAAAAAAATAAGTAAACGGCTCAACATTTTCTGTTTTTCTATTTCTAAAAAGGACAATAATAACTTGAAAGACATTCCTCCAAAAATTGTTTAAAATCAAAGAGATTCGAATGATAATGCACCATATACAAAAGGAAAAGAAAATAGACACTAGAGGGCGTCCGGGTGGCTGAGCTTCTGCCTTTGGTTCAGGTCATGATCCCTGGGTCCTGGGATAGATCTGGCATCAGGATCTGGGCTTGGCAAGGAGCCTACTTTTTCCTCAGCCTGCCACTCCCCTCGCTTGTGTGCTCCCTCTCTCTCTGACAAATAATAAAATCTTTTTTAAAAGAAAGTATACACTATAGCTAAGTAATAACTTAGCAGAAAAGATTGGAGTATTTCCCTCTAACAGAAATCCAGTATATTTCATTAAGTTATCCTATTAATCCACCTCATTTTCCTCAACCTAAGACTTTTACACATTCTGGTTCATCTACCTAAAACACCCTTCCCACTTCATCCTACTCATCTTCAGCTCTTACTCAAATACCATTCTTGGAGGGCTTTCTTCAACCTATTCAATCTAATGATATCTCCCTGTTAAATTCTCTCAAGGCACATCATTCCTTGGCTCCAAAGCATTCATCGTAAGTTTTAGTATATACTTCTTTCTGTGTTTAATGTTTATTTCTCCCAAGAGAGTATAACCTCCATGAAGTATGCTGGCGAGTTGTTTAAAAAAAAAAAAAAAGCTTTATTAAGGTATAATTTACATACCACAAAATAATTCACTCTTTTCAAGTGTACAATTCAAAGATGCCTAGTAAATTTGCAAAGTTATACAACTGTCACCAAGCAACTGCTTGTTAACTTTGGAATTTAGAAGGAGATAAATATTTGGTGAAAGAATAAATGAATCTGATAATGAGTTACTCTTGTAATCCCATAACTACTACTGTATATTTAGTATATCACATGATTTCACGGTAAAATTGCCTTTATTCCATTCCATTCCAAATATCCTTTCTTATTTCCATTTCCAAAGTCAGCTCTTCCATAAGGCCCCAAACTGAACCTACTCACAGATTGAACCTTCTGCCTCGCTTGGGCAATAGTGACTCACTCAGGTCAAGTTCATGTGTACATACTACAATCCCTTTTTCTCTACCAAGTAATCTCCTCCTCTGCCCCTAGCCATGGTAATAAAACACTCAATAAAACAAAGCAAAGTTTAGAAGCGGTAATGTTGCTCACTGGTGAAGACAGGGAGGGCCTTTATTTAATGGATGTACCTTTGTAATATTTAAGTGAAGGAACGCAGTTCTTGGTACTGACATATATCTAGCTGGGTTCTAAATAAAGAGTGATCTACCATATAAATGGAAACCTTTTTCAGGTATCATCAATCCCTTTGTTGTTTATCCATGTATAAAACAGATTTTCTAGTTCTATTTTTTAAATTTCAGTATTTCATTCACTTCTGGAACAGCTTTTCAGATAAAAGATTTAATTTATGTATAAAATAACTTTAAAAAACTACTTTCGGGGCACCTGGGTGGCTCAGTTGTTAACCATCTGCCTCTGGCTCAGGTCATGATCCCAGGGTCCTGCCTCGGGCTTCCTGCTTGGAGGGAAACCTGCTTCTCCCTCCACCCCCACCCCCACCGGCTTGTGTTCCCTCTCTCACTGTGTCTCTGTCAAATAATAAAATCTTTAAAAAAAAAAAAAAAAAAAAGCTATATTCAAAAAATCTTTTTTTAAGTAACAAAGAAACAAAAACAACCCAAAAATGAGCAAAGGACTTGAACAGACATTTCTCCAAAGATACACAAATGAAAAGATGTTCAACATCTTTGTCCTAAGGAAATGAAAATCAAAACCACATAAAATAGCAGCTCACCCCCATTAAGATAGCTATTATCAAACAAATTAACCAACCAGAAAGAAAGAAAGAAAGAAAGAAAGAAAGAAAGAAAGAAAGAAAGAAAGAAAGAAAGAAAAGAGGAAAGAAAAGAAAATAACTGTTGGGAGAGGATGTGGAGAAAATGGAACCCTTATGCTTTGCTAACAGGAATGCAAAATGGTACAACAGCCCTGGAAAACAGTTTGGACGTTACCCAAAAAGTTAAACATAGAATTACCATATGATGCAGCAATTCCACTGCAAGATAGATAACCAAACGAATGAAAAGCAGAGACTCAAACAGACATTTGTACACAAACATTCACAGCGACATTGTTCACAACAATCAAAACCTGTGTTAAAAAAGAGACAACAGGGGGCACCTGGCGGGCTCAGTCAGTAGAACATGTAACTCTTGACCTTGGGGGTGTGAGTTCAAGCCCCGCATTGAACATGGAGCCCACTTAAAAAGAGAGAGAGAGAAACAGGGGATGGATCCAAAATGGAGTCACCTAGGCTAAACCCACATCACCAAACTAAGACTTAGTATCTACCTAACTGCCTCCCCCAAGAATGTAATCTTAACCAGTCAGTCTGGAATTTCCTGGTCAGCACTAGTGAGGTAATCTGCCTGATAGACTCAGACTGTCCACCAAAGTATGGTGACCTGCCTGAAACAACCCACTCTTTGCTAATAACTTCCTTGTCCTGCCTCTCTCTGTCTATAAAAGCCTTCCATTTTGTACAGCTCCTCAGAGCTCCTTTTCGATCTGCTGGATGGGATGCCGCCTGATTCATGAATAGTTGAATAAAGCCAGTAAGACTGTTGAAATTTATTCAATTGAATTTCGTTTTTTTAACAGGGAAAAACAATCCAAATGTCTATCAACAGATGAATAAAAAAATGTTGCATACACATAGAATGGAATTCAGCCTTAAAAGGGAAGTAAATTCTGATACAGGCTGTAACATAGATGAACCATGAAAACATACTAAATGAAATAAGCCAAACACAAAAGGACAAACACATTCCATCTACTTGAGGTACCAAGAATAGGCAAATTGAGAGAAGATAGAATAAAGGTTACCAGGGGCTAGGGGTAAAAGGGAATAAGGAATTACTGTCTAGAGTCTCTGGGAAGATAAAAAAGTTCCGTAAATATTAAATAGTGGTAATGGCTACACAACATTGAAACTGTACTTAATGCCGTAACTTGTTCATTTAAAAATTGTTAAAATCACAAATGTTGTTATGTATTATTTGCCACAATTTTTTCCAAGCATAGCTACAGTAATTCCTATTATATTCTCCAATATTAAAGTTGGTGTACAATGAAGGAGAAGCCAAATAGAGGAGAGGTTATTCATAAACGATAAAAAAAAAAAAAGCTGTCATTTTACTGCCGAGCGAAAAGTCACAAGTCACAATGCATTCATTTCAGCCATTTTCTGTCCTAAAACAATGGCATTCTAATAAAAAACATACTGTAACATTCACTTGACTCAGTGAAGAATTTTATGACACTGCAATATGCCTTTCTACATCTTTCTAAGGACTTGTGTCAAAAATCCCTAATAGGCGACACCCTTAAATTGGAGAAAATGCTGCCCTAATTTTAAAAGCACAGAATAAAGGAAGAGCTCCCAATGGACACAAAAATAGTACCCGTCCAATTTCATCAACAAGTAATTAGTAAATGTACAGTACCTGTGAGAAACCCAGGCCAAGTATGGCTACTGTACTTGCAAAAAGGAAAAGTTGAAGACAGAGTCTCACATTAACTCAAAAACTCATTACTTCAAACTATCATTTAATGTCTGCCTTTAAAAGTGCATCCCAGTTATTTAACGTCCATAGTATGCATTACCGCGGTTCCTGCCATCATTTTTAGATTACCAGCTCCTTGAAACGAAGGTAAAATGCCAAACTCGAGGTACTTTTCTCGATGATCAGATGGCATAATGCGGAACCGAATGAAATTCTCCAACTGCCTTTCTAAAACTCGGTTTGATTTTTAATTGATTACAAACAGAAGTTTACCAATTTCTCACTTGTCAAGTGTACCAACCGATTCAATTTCCTCGTAGCCTTATCTCGGAAAGCAGTCGCCCCATGTGAAACTTAATGCTGTACCCCTCTGGCCTGCGTATTCAAAGTGCATTCTAGACAAGTCCCGAATGTACCAATTTTGGCTATATTCTGTGAGCGATTTAAGGAAGTCAGCAACCACTCATCTCACGTGATCTTAAAAAGGGGCGCAGTTGAGCCCAGATTAAACCACACTTTTTTTTTTTTTTTGCACCAACTTAACCGACTAGCATCAAGGAAGTGGGCAGGGAAGTGGCGCAGTCTGGTGTTCAGAGGAGACTAGCAAACGCGTGGGTTGCTGTGCCTTAGACTTTGGGGGAGCTAGGAGGTAAAAAGGCACACCCGCTCACGCGCATTGCAGCGACTGAAAAATCGAAGACTGCCACACCCCCCAACACCGCGGGTACGGTTTCACCTCCTAAAGCTCGAGCAGAAAAGGGGCCCGCTCTATGTACTAGCCCATATTCAGGGCACTGCCCCCAACCCGGGCACCCCAACGTGCAACGCCCTTGAGCACCGCGCGGGTGGGACTAGGCGCTGGGGGGCGCAGAGGGGGAGAGCCGCGGCGCCAGGCGACCCGCGCATGCGCAAATAAGGGCACCCGCCCGTTCACCTACCGTTGGAACCGCGACGCCCCGTTCCCCGGCCGCGGCCGCTTCTCCAGGACCTGCGGCGACGGCAATAGAGCGAGAACTGAGGCCCCAGGTGGCTCCGCGGCCGGCGAGCCTCCTTCTGTGGCGGCCGCTGACAGGACGCTGAAGCGACGGCTGCGGCGCAGGGCCAGCCCGGTAAGCTACCCCCGGATGCCCCCGGTGGTGGCGGCGGCAAAGACGCAGAAGAGGGGGCAGGAGCGGCGACTGAAGCAGTGGCTGAGGCGCAGACCCTCCCTAACGGCGAGCGGGAGGAGAGCGGAGGGCGGAGGGCGGGCGGAGGCTGGACCGGACGTGACGTGCGTGGGAGGGGGCGGGGCGGGCCCGCGGGCGGAGGCGGGGCATGCGCGCCCCCATAGCGGGGGCCGGCGAGGGGTTCCTCGAAACCCCTGGCCGCAGCCCAGCATTCTGTGGGCTTTAGAGCCCACCCTGCTTTTCCCGCCCCAAACGTGGGTCCCTGAGTTAGGGTGCGAGAAGCCGGCGTGGGCCAAAAGGAGATGTTGAGGGTCCAGAGGAGGTTGGAAAGGAAATAGAGAAAACTCAGGAGGAATCGTAGGAGGGATAAAGAGTAAATCTGGAGGACCTAGGTCTCCTGGTCTCCGCAGAGTGGGCCGTGCCCTCCTGCAGGCGGCCAGGAAAACCCAGGTGCCGTTATGCAGGTGAGGAGTAGAGAGACCAAGAGCCTCCAGACAGGCCGAAGCGAGGACACCTTCTCATTCCCAGCGTTGGGGGTCAGATCGGGGACCCTCCCCGCCCTCCACCCTTCCTCTTCATCTAAGGACAAGACCTACACTCGGGAGAGAACATATATGCCTCTAGTGCGGAAACCGTCAGGGAATATGAAAGTCGATAGGCTACATGTGCAGAGGGAGTTTCCTATACTAAACCAGAGATTCAAAAGCAGAGCTGAAAGGAGGCATGAAGAATAAAGGAGCCCTCTGAGCCTAGGGAGTCGGTACTTGCTTGCGTAGCCACCCAGACCGACCCTCCAGCTCCCACGCGCTCACAAAGGTGTGAATACTCAGCCCATCTCTTCTTTCCTTTAGAGTATTAAGGGCTTTGAGATCTTCCATTGACTAAAACGCAGTGTTCTGTTTTTGGACTCCTTGATGGCTGGTAAATCCACACCTGCACAAAGAACTCTGGGTGTCTGTAAAAATATAATTGATAGCAGTTCTGTTGTCTCCTGCCTTCCTGAGGTGCAAGTCAGTAAACCAGATAATGCCAAACAAGAACCCTCATAGAACTTGGGAAAAGATTTTTTTAAAAAAAGAAAAGAAAAAGTCACCCTGTGAGATGATCTGTAAATGTGTTACAGAGGCCAGGGTAGCTCCCAAATTTCATCAGAGAGTAAAATAAATCATCTGTAACTTCAGTGTCACATGGCCAGTTGATGCTGTCATAAAAGAAGGGTGGGGTCCATCAAGAGCCTAGAACCAGCAGAATCTGAATAAGAATGTATTGTGGGCTCCCACTCTGTCCAGCAGAGAGGCTATTGATTGCAATGACCAGGATCCCTAGGTATTATCAAGACAGGTAAAAACTGAATTCAAGCTCACTCTCTCGCTCAACAAATACTCACTGAATACTTACTGTGTTCTATCCTCTCTGCACTCATCAGCAAATAAGATCTCTGCCTTTACTGAGTTTATATACTAGCAAATGTGAATTCTGGATATCCTTTAAGAACATGCAAGGACCCATGCTGTGATTCCACACCCATGAGGTAGTCTTCCCATCACTTGAGGGGTCTCAAGTAAATAAACCCACTAAGAAACAATTGTCCAAGACACACGTCTGGTACTAAACTAGCTACAGACTCTTTCTTAATTAATAAATTCACATCAGTGTTATACTTCTGTTCACTGGGTTGAATTATCAAGGTGTTCTATAAAAAAAAAAAGTTGTTTTATCTGTCTTAATTTCACAGAGCCTGATTAAGCTTAAGTGAGGTAAAATGTAAGTTTCTGAATCTTGCCAAATGAAGGACCAGACAGGCCCCGGTTTCATAGAAGCCCAGTCAAGATGCAGCCTGGCATTTAGCCTTGCATCTTTCTTTAAACATCTTAAATGGAAGCTTTACCTGTGGCTCCATACTTGAAGAACGGGGGGAGGGGGAGACACGATTGCTTCTAAAGCTTAATCATAAACCAGTAAAACTTAGAATAAATCATTAGAGTAAAAAACCTTCCTGTACCTGCCCCATCTATGCAACACAGGCTCTTGTTGACATAACTGACTGTAATAGATACATTGCTCTGGATGAAACCCAAGACTGTAAGCTCCCAGAGGACAGAGATCGCCTTGTCTTCATGGCCTTACTCCCAAAATATGGGCTCCCAAAAACAAATGAATCAATTTAATAACCATTTTCCCCCGTAAAACTCAAGAACATGTCCTTGGAAGATACCTTTTCCAGATCCTACTTTATAATATGTAACTAGTGTGATATGTGACCAATATGAATCCATACAAGATTCAGGACTGTCATTTAAAAAAAACAAAACAAAAGCTCTTTTTTTTTTTTTTTAAATCTTTCACTATCCCTTTAAACCTGGGCAATGGGAGTACATCTGTTATACACTTGATTCAGACAGGTTTCATGAGTTCCATGGTTGCCCTTAGGAATAGAAAATTCCTAGGGTGTTTGAGGGGTGCCTGGCTGGCTCAGTCAATAGAACGTATGACTCCTGATTTCAACATCGAGTTTAGGTCCCATGTTGGTTGTAGAGCTTACGTTAAAAACAAATAAATAATAATAATAATAGTCCTATGGTGTTTGAGTCACAAAGCGTGACCCTCTCCCCTTTTCCCCACCTGAGGAGATAGCTACCTCACTGCTTGTCCTAGAGAGGCATCATGCCTGATCTTTCTTGCACTCTTGCAGCTTCCCAACTAGAGGCAAAGGGAGGAAGAGAGAGGAAAAGAAAGGCGAGTGGGAAAGTTCTCAACTTTTACTTCTATGTGATGGTGAGCATGGTAAAGGTTTAAAGGCACTCCGTTTTTTACGTGATGGATATTTGTATGGTTACTTTTGAAACCACCCCCTCCTCATTCTCTGGTAGTTTCCCACCCATAGTTGCCTTGATCTCAGCAAAAGCACTGTGTTTTGTCAGTTCTTTTACTCCCTCTTTAAGCCCCTTGGAATCTGGAGGCCGACCTCCAACTTCTTATCTCTTAAAACTTGTTTTTCTCTGTAAGGACCTTGTCAGATAGGAGCTAAGATGGCTCTCACACTGGCCTTTTTGCAAGTGACCCTGGGACCACCCTGTCTAGTTGTTGGTGGTGATGCACTCCACACCCTAGGGAGTGCCATTCCCATCATCCTTGTTGTAGATTTGCATCTTTAACAGTTTGCCAGCAGGTGGCAGTAAAGTGTTTTGTCCAAAGTAAATTAGCGTCCCTGTTTTCCAAAAGATGTGGATGGATGAAAGAAAACTACTTTCTCATGGTGCAGTTTAGGTTAGTGGTAGTGCTCTATGGTTCACACCTGGTTTACGTGAGTCTCTTGTGCACTTCTTGCCCAAAAAAAACTGGGAGAACAGGCCAACCCAATGCGGTTTCAGCATTTATTCCTCTGCTCTTTTGCCAAAACAGCTGCCAGCCCTTCTCTTGCCCTCTATATTTTCCAGGCAGGAATCAGACACAGGTCCACCGTGCCTCTCTTAACTACAACAGGCACATCTGAAGGACTCTGAGTGGTTTAATGAGGGTTCCTCTCCCTCAGCTAGAGGTAAAAATAAGGTGGGCATCTGGTAAGAATTCACACCATTGTAGCAACAGTCTCCAAAGAAATAATATTCTCACTTGACCTTTTATAACTTGTAAGCATTTAGAGTTATCTGCCTGAATCTGTCTAATTTTCTAGGGGGAGTCCATTTCAGAACTCACTTTAGTGAGTTTTTTGGAGGGTGGGAGCATTTGTTGGATATGTGTGTGTCAGAGAGAGAGAGAGAGAGAGAGAGAGAGAGAGATCCTGGTGCTTCAATTAAAAACAGTAGTTCTCAAAAAAAAAAAACAGTAGTTCTCAACCAAGGATAATCTTTATGGCCATGTCTAGAGACACTTCTATGAGCTATTGGTGCTATTGGCACCCAGTGGGGGAAGCGCTATTGGCATTTAGCAGGTAGAGGTCAAGGACACTGCTAAATGGCCTATGATGCATAGGGCAGCCCTCCCCACAAGAATTATCTGGCTGAAAATGTAACATCTTATGACAAATACAATTTCTACACTTTACAGTCACTGTAAGTAAAAAAAAAAAAAAAAAAAAATTTCTTCCTTTTGCCTCCAACTATTTCTCCTATAGATGTAGAAGTTACATTTTCACATATACTTAGTGTCAAAAACAGCATTTCAGATAGCTGTTTGGCCAGGATGAGAAGTGACTAGTGTGTTGCTAAGACTTCCTCTGAAGGTGAGGCCTGCCAGGAAAATTACTATTTCAGGTGAAATTTTTTAGGTATTTCTTTGCAAGGTGACTTTTATAGCCTGGGAAAACAAAGACCTTACCCAGCTTCTCTGAGCAGAGGCTTTTGGCCCCTGCTCAGAAGTAAAGTCATAAGTTAAATCACTATAGAAGAAATATTTGCTGCGACCCCAAAACACATTCTAGATGCCAGGGAAGACTTCAGCATGTCTGCCTGCCCAGGGTCACCAGGGTCACCCATGTCACTAGGATGAGACTAAAGTTAGGGAGCAGCTCTCTGTCTCTTTAGTGCTTCACAGCTGACACCCTCATTATTCAAGGACGATGCAAATGGACCTCCCCCTAACCCCACCCATGGAATATTTTGATTGAATTCAGCTCTTCTAGATGTAGCAGTATGTTGAGCCCTTCTCGTGTGCCTTCAGTAAGGAAACTTTATTTACGTGTCCCCTTCAGCCTCACTGATCTCATATCTGACCAAGGCTATTAGAAGACTACCACAGAGATTAACTTTTGTTCACTCGAGGCTGCTATTATCTTTTTTAATACAGCGTTCATAAGAAACTGGAGGCATAGTATCTCGCAGGAGCCATAAGATATAGCCCATCCCCACCCGTCCTACCACTTAAAAGGTAAAACAGCCACAACAAACATTCAATACTTAGGAATGTCGGACCTGGAATAAGAACACTGAACTTATAATAAGAAAACCTGTATTCGAGTTCTAGCTCTTTCATTTAGTAGCCATGTGACTCTGATCAAGGTACTTAACCTAAATGCTACCTTAGAGTCCCTATTGGTAAAAGAGGAGAAATCATACTGAAATGAATTGGTATGCATAAAACTGGTTCATAAGCTGGATACTACATTTTTTTTTCACTCTTATCTCCCGTGCTGTTTTCAGAAGCCTAAAGAAGTCTCTGGAGATGTTTGCCACCATCTGTTTTTTTATTGTTAGCAGTGAGTCCCATGTGAAAGTTTCCCTTGGCAGAAGTTGCTAAATACTTATAAACTTATTTTTAAGTGAAAACCAACAACCACTAAGAACCCCCAAACTCTTGGTGCTATTTTTAAGATATTCTGAACCTTATGAATTGTAGTACATAGGAGCATACCTCCTCCCTGATTAGGAAGCATATTTATACTGCCCACTTATAGAAGTCATACATAGAGATAAGGACAGGAAACATACGCAGTTTTGTGTGCAAGAAAAACTACTGCACAGGACACGATGTTGTAACTCCCTGCATTCCCACAAAGCCCTTAAATGCTATCAAAACCAATCAGACTCGACTAATTTTTTTTCCCGAAGTATTCATGTACACTGGGAAAAAGGAAAGGACTGAAAACGCCACAAAATTAAAATTTTCTCATAAAAAGGAACTCACCATGAGAGAGTTCTTCTGAGGCACTACAGAGGCTGGCTCTTCTGAGGAAGGCAGTGGAATCTGCCTGGGCCACTTTCCCCAGGACCATTGTACCAGCATGCAAGAATGCATGTTCTTCATAAACAAAAAAAAAAAAAAAAAAAAATTACTCACTGTAAAGAGAAGAAACTGTTCCAGGGTGTACAAATCCCACGCCAACATCCAAAATAATGGGAAATACTGTTCTGATCTTACCAAACCCCAGTAACCTTTGAGCCATTTATTTATTCAATACAGATTTCTCGAGCACCTATTACGGGTCCGGCACTGTGTTAGGGGATATAATCATGATCTCTGCCCTGAAAAAGCTTCATCTTACATATCTCTGGAATAGAACCAAAGCTAACATAATGTTTATTTCAGCTTCCATATTCACTCACACAGCTACTGGTCCCATCCAGTTTGGGGAGCTAGAACAATTGACAGTAACGCTCATCTTTGCCAAGTCCACATTTTTGGCCTGATCGCTCAGAATTCAGTATATGACAATAATATAAGCCAATGAGATCATTGGCTATAACACTAAGTTGTTTTGAGGGCCCTTAGGGGACTCAGTTGATTAAGCTCTGTCTTTGACTCAGGTCATGATTTCAGGGTCCAGGGATCAAGCCCCACATCGGGCTCTCTGCTCAACGGGGAGCCTGCTTCTCCCTCTGCTCCTCCTCCCTGCTCTCTCTCAGATAAATGAATAAAATCTTTATTTAAAAAAAAAACACTAAGTGGGTGCCTGGGTGCTCAGTGGGTTAAAGCCTCTGCCTTCAACTCAGGTCGTGGACTCGGGGTCCTGGGATGGAGCCCCACATCGGGCTCTCTGCTTGGCGGGGAACCTGCTTCCCCTTTCTTTCTGCCTGCCTCTCTGCCTACTTGTGATCTCTCTCTGTCAAATAAATGAATAAAATCTTTATAAAAAAAAACACTAAGTTGTTTTTGCTTCTTGATTGAATTCCTATAGTCGACTAGGTATTTTTCCACAATCAGAACGTTTATTGTTTAAAAAAGGGAGGTGTTTCCTGGCTGGCTCATACGGTAGAGCAAATAACTCTAGATCTCAAGGTTTGGGGTTCGAGTCCCACATTGGAAGTAGAGTTTACCAAAAAAAAAAAGATACCCCTTTCTCTTCTCTTCTCCCTTCTTCCTATATCCATGTAAGGGAAATTTATGAAGTGCTCAGAGATTCAGGGAGAGTATGACCCTCACATGGGCATTCTGCTAACCAGATAGGAAAAAGAAATCCAGAAACCCAGGCAGGAGTATCTCGCCATTCTGCATACCCTTCCTCTTCCTCAGAAACCTTAGGCTTTTGGATCTTCCTACCATTGGACCAGCCAGACTCCTCACACTCCTTTCATTAGGGCCACACTTTCTCTGGCAAACTAACAATTGAAATGCAACCATATTTTTGCCAAATATTTACCCCTGACTGCTCTTTTCCACTAAAGACAAGGGCATATGATTTACAGAAGCATCTATTGTTTTTCCAGTCCCCAAGCTCATCAGCAGAGAAACTCTGAAGTATGAAGACTTACACTCTTATTTCAGTCTCTTGTAGCGACAGAAACCAAACTGTACACAGGGGAGAAGTATTACAGTTATTTTGCATGGGTCTCATCACCCTTTTAGAGCATGGCATTGCCTGTATCCTAAATGAGTGTCTTACCAAAAACAAGTACCATAAAAACACTTGTTGAAAAAGTAAATGGCCCTTAGCATGACCAAATTTGTTCTTTTTTTTTTTTTTTTTTTTTAAGATTCTATGTATTTATTTGACAGAGAGATAGCAAGAGCAGGAACACAAGCAGGGGGAGTGAGAGAGGGAGAGGCAGGCTCCCTGCAGAGCAGGGGAAGCCCAATGTGGGACTCAATCCCAGGACTCCGGGATCATGACCTGAGCGGAAGGCAGTGGCTTAACCAACTAGCCACCCATGTACCCCAAATTTGTTGTCTTTTACAAGGTTTTGCTAGTGGTTTCTTCCTGTTTGCTTTATGCGTATTGTCTTCCTCCACGTGGAATACTTGGATACATCTCACTCATTGGTGCACTTAAAAATATTTATTGAGCACCTAGTATGTACCAAGCAGTGTGCCAAGTGCTGGAGACATAGCAGTGAACACACTAGACATGATTCCTGCCTTGTGGGAAACACAGTGTAATTATGTCAATAGGCCTCAGTCCAATTTAAGTGTCCTAGGTATCACTTTATCTGGGCAGCTGCTGTGACCTCACGTAGGACAGTTAAAGAATTCGTTTTCTCTGGGCTTCAGACATCTTGCCCATATATCACACTGGAAACTCACATTTCTAAAGGGCTACATCCTCAACAGAAGAATAGGGAAAAAAGCCTGACCTACCTAAGAAAAGGGTAAGGAAACCTGAATGTCTCCACCGTAACTGAAGAGGGAGTCTAGAAAAAGAAAACTCTCCTCTGAGATTTTCTAAAGTTTTACAAGCATATTGAGGGGAATTTCACACTGCCTGTGGGAACCAGAGCTGAAAATTATAAAGGTGATCCCTTTAGTGCCCCCCAGGCACCCTGCTTAACCAAAAGTAAAAATCCTCTCTGGAGAGGCACCTGGGTGGCTCAGTAGGTGAAGCGTCTGCTTTGGGCTCAGGTTATGATCCCAGGGAGTCTCCTCAACCCCTCTCTGCCCCTCCCCGCTGCTCAGTGCTCACTTGCTCTCTATCTTTCTCTCTCAAATAAATAAATCTTAAAAAAAAAAAAAAAAGGAAATAATGAGCTTCAGAATAATACCAGCAATGACTTCAAGTATTCTAATTATCAGATATGGAATATAAGTAAAGTATATGTGTGACATTGTGATCTAACATGAAATACATATTTGGTCTTCCTAGTTCTTAGCACAGAGCTTCTAAAACCCTTGTCATTTCCTGAGTAACAGGGGTAAAAGGAGTATATTTCGTTATTCCTAACAAGTCCCTTTTTCCATCATTCCTGAGCTTATGCTAATAGGTTGACTTAGAGTGGGGCCCCTAGACAGCCTCAGCTGGGGCTGATGCCAGAAATGATTAGACAGTTAGAACTTGGCAGCCCCAACTCTGACGTACTGGGAAGGAAAGAGGAAGCTGGCAATTATAAGCTCTATAAAAACTTGAACAATAAGATTTGATGAGCTTCTGGGTTGGTGAATGCATCCATGAGCTGTGGTATATCCCAAATGCCTCAGAGATAGAGTTTCTTGAGCTTAGGACCCTTCTGCACCTTGCCCTAAATACCTCTTCACCTGCCTATTCATTTGTATCCATTATAATATCCTTTATAGGGGCGCCCTGGTGGCTCAGTTGTTGGGAGTCTGCCTTCAGCTCAGGTCATGATCTCAGGGTCCTGCGATTGAGCCCTGTATCGGGCTCCCTGTTTGGCAAGAAGCCTCCTTCTCCCTCTCCCAATCCCTCTGCTGTGATCCCTCTCTTGCTCTCTTTCTCTCTGTCAAATAAATAAATAATCTTTAAAAAATAAACAAAGTCTTTAATTAAAAAAATAAGTTGCAGGAGTACCTGGGTGGCTCAGTTGGTTAGGCATCTGCCTTCAGCTTGGGTCATGATCCGGGGGTCTCAGGATGGAGCCCAGCAGTGGGATCCCCACTCATCGGGGAGCCTGCCTCTCCCTCTGGCCCTCCCCCTGCTTGTGCTCTCTCTCTCTCTCTCTCTCTCAAATAAATAAATGAAAACTTAAAAAAAAAAAGTTTCAGAGATCACACAGAGTTCCCAGTTTCTCTTTATGCTAATACCTAATGCCTTTTTCTAAAACACGAGGACATTAGAGCAGTTTTAGATTTACCACAAAATGGAGCAGAAGGTAGAGACTTTGTAGATACTCTCTGCCCCCACATATGAATCAGTATTTTTAAGCCACTAAGTTTGTGGCAGTTAGGTAGACCAATAGTAAAAATAAATACAAAGGCAAGTGGCATGGTGAGAAGGAAAAAAAGAGAGACGTAGGGATATATACATATACTGTAAAATGCTGTTAAAAAAAATTGGCGGGGCGCCTGGGTGGCTCAGTCATTAAGTGTCTGCCTTCGGCTTAGGTCATGATACCAGGATTCTGGAATTGAGCCCCATATTGGGCTTCCTGCTCAGGAGGAAGCCTGCTTCTCTCTCTGCCTGCTGCTCCCCCACTTGTGTTCTCTCTCTCTCTCTCTCTCAAATAAATAAATAAAATCTTTTTTAAAAATTGGCTCTACTGGGGCGCCTGGGTGGCTCAGTGGGTTAAAGCCTCTGCCTTCGGCTCGGGCTCGGGTCATGGTCCTAGGATCCTAGGATCAAGCCTCACACAAGGCTCTCTGCTCAGCGGGGAGCCTGCTTCCCCCTCCCTGCCTGCCTTTCTGCCTACTTGTGACCTCTCTCTGTGTCAAATAAAATTTTAAAAATAAAATAAAAATTAAAAAATTAAAATTGGCTTTACTGAACAGTTCATGAATCGGGCAGCATCCCATCTAGCAAATAGAGGGGAACTCTGAGTTCAAAATGGAAGGCTTTTTTTTTTAAGGTTTTATTTATTTATTTGACAGAGAGGAGAGAGATCACAAGCAGGCAGAGAACCAGGCAGAGAGAGGGGGAAGCAGGCTCCCTGCTGAGCAGAGAGCCCACCGGGCTTGATCCCAGGACCCTGTGGGGGGGCTCAATCCCAGGACCCTGTGGGGGGGCTCAATCCCAGGACCCTGTGGGAGGGTTCGATCCCAGGACCCTGTGGGAGGGTTCGATCCCAGGACCCTGTGGGGGGGTTTGATCCCAGGACCCTGAAATCACAACCTAAGCCAAAGGCAGAGGCTTTAACCCACTGAGCCACCCAGGCGCTCCAAAATGGAAGACTTTTATAGGCAGAAGCAGGATGGGACAAGGAAGTTAAAAGTGCGGATTATTTCAGGCAAAATTATCTTCCCCTAGGAAAAGGCCGAGGGTTTTATCAGACAGATTACCTCACTACTGCTGACTAGGAAATTCCACATTGACCATTTTAAAATTCCACTCCTGGGAGAGGCTGAAATTGCAGTTATGCTAGGTATTAAATCTTGGTGACTCCATGGGCCTGTTGCTTCTTTTTAATAATGTTAAAGAAAAATGAGAGAATACTTAATCTAAAATTCAGTATAATTGTTACTTCTAGTAGAGGATATGGAGCATAGAAATTGGACCCCCTCTCCCAAGAACAGGGCTGCACTAGCCTGTAAGTGACCTCTTTGGAAACTAGAAAAACGACTGTTCTTTGGGCAGATGAATTAGAAAATGATAGCCAAGAGGGCCCACAGCCTGGCTGCAAGTGCAGCCTTTGTACCCAAGGACAAGGCCCCATCATCCAGGAGATGTCTCGCCCCTTGGCTAGGACCTTCGTGGAGTACCCAACTTATACCATGGTGCTGATAGTCCCACCAAGGGACTACAGGGTTTCTATAATATTCTTTTTTTTTTTTTAAGATTTTATCTATTTATTTGACAGAGAGAGAGACACAGCAGGAGAGGGAACACAAGCAGGGATAGGGGAAGAGGAAGAAGCAAGCTTCCCGCTGAGCAGGGAGCCCGATGTGGGGCTCAATCCCAGGACCCTGGGATCATGACCCAAGCCAAAGGCAGACATTTAATGACTGAGAGCCACCCAGGTGCCCCTCTAATATTCTTGAAAAAGCTGGGTAGAAGGTACATGGGGTTTGTTTTCATAATTATTCTTCTAACTATATATACATACATTCATGTTTTTATATACTCTTCTATTGGTATTGATCACAGTTTTTAAAATATTAAAGTATTCAGCTATGTGATGAAATGTGTACCATTTCATCCCATTGCCAGTACATGGGCACCATTCTTGCTCTGTGTACAATCTAAAAATCAGGGAGATTTGAAGGATATCAGAGTGATGCTTTTTTTTAATACATCTTTTTTAAAATTTTCAGGAACATTTTATTATTATTTTTTTAAGCCATCTCTACACTCAACGTGGGGTTTGAATTCACCACCCTGAGATCGAGAGTTGTATGCTCTACTGACGGAGCCAGCCAGGCGCCCCTAGAGTGATGCTTTTCTTAACTCCATATAAGCTCTTTTCAGAGTTGGGGCAAATTATCCATAAGCAGGAAAACAGGATTCCCCTTCTTTCAGCCCCTATCCCTATCTTAAATAAGAGGTATTGTCTGTGTTCTCACCCAAATACTGTACACAGTGGTAGGAGCTAAATGTGCAAACCATAGAGAAGTTAGTGGGCACCTATAATCCAAGAACACTCCCTGAAGAGAAATTTCATTATTAGAGATCTTGTATGTCTGATAAAATCTGACATTGTGACCTGAGAGGAAGCAAACAGACAGTTAAACTCAGAAGGTTCTATCCCAGCCCAGGAGTCTTGGATTCTGAGGTACTACAACTCTAGGATCCCTTCACTCTTTCAAAGAAGCCCATCCCTTTCCTTTCCTTTTTCCTTTCCTTTTTCCCTTTTTTTTTATACTTTTTTTTTTAAGATTTTATTTATTTATTTGACAGAGAGAGAGAGATCACAAGTAGGCAGAGAGGCAGGCAGAGAGAGAGGTAGAAGCAGGCTCCCCGCTGAGCAGAGAGCCCGATGTGGGGCTCGATCCCAGGACCCTGAGATCATGACCTGAGCTGAAGACAGAGGCTTTAACCCACTGAGCCACCCAGGTGCCCCTCCTTTTTCCTTTTTCCTTTCCTTTTTCCTTTCCTTTCCAACAGAGCACCTTGGAAAGGAAAGCCGGCTACTGAAACATCTCTTCTTTATTCCCATGCAGTCCTGCTATTTTCAGAAGGGGTCACTTGGGTTCACGGGTCCATCAGTCCAAGCCTCAAACCATGGAGAGGAAGTTTTGTTACTTAAATACAAGCTTTTCCCACCCTTCCGGACCTAAGAGGTGCATGGCTCTACTCAACTGTGATGTTGGATCTAGACAAATACTAAACTTACATGGTGGCTGAGAGATTTTCTAGTTCACACTGCCACCTTTTGTTTTGTTTTGTTTTTGTTTTTGTTTTTTCTGGGCACCTGCGTGGTGGCTCAGTTAAGCATCGCCTTTGGCTCAGGTCATAATCCCAGGGATCAAGCCCTACATTGGGCTCCCTGCTCAGCTGGGAGTCTATTCCTCCCTCTCCCTCTGCCTCCCCCTGACACACACACTCGTGCTCTCTCAAATAAATAAAATCTTCAAAAATAAAAAATAAAAATTGGGGCGCCTGGGTGGCTGAGTCGTTGAGTGTCTGCCTTCAGCTCAGGTCATGATCCCAGAGTCCTGGTATCAAGCCCCACATCAGGTTCTCTGCTCAGCAGGAAGCCTGCTTCTCCCTCTCTCACTCATCCTACTTGTGTTCCCTCTCTTGCTGGGTGTCTCTCTCTGTCAAATAATAAATAAAATCTTAATAAATAAATAAACAAATAAATATATAATAAAAATAAATGAAATTGTTTTTTCAAATGTAAAAATAACACATAATTACTGGAAACATTCAAAAAATTTAGAAGAATGAAGAATAAAAAGCAAAATTCTCTCTTTATCCTCTAATCTTACTCCCCTCCCCACGAGTAAATTTTATGAAGTATATCCTCCCAGACCTCTTTCCATACATTTATATGATGCATACACTCACACAATTGCTTTTCTTGACATAAATGGGATCATACTATTCTATAGTATGCTTTTTACATACAATATTGCATAGAAATGTGTCCATTGTAGTAAAATTAAGTTGTTTCCAGTTTTCTCCATTAAAAACAGTAGTGAAAAAATTCTTTTACAAAAAAAAAAAAAGAAACATAGAATGCAAAGACCTACATAAGCCACACAATAAAATTCTTTTACAAAGGAAAAAAAAAGCAATGGAATAAATGTATACTCATGTATACATTTGTATATTTGCGTATTCCTGGAAACAAAATTGCTGATTTGAAGAGTCACAGATTTAAATTTGGTAGATACAACCAACCTCCCTCAGAAGATTTCTAGGAGATTCTTATTTGCTTAAACTTTCCCCAACAAAGGATATTATGTGTATTTTTATTTTTTTGCCAATTTGATAAGCAAAAACAATGGTACACATTATTTAACTTGCATTTCCCTAACTACAAGTAAAGTTATATATATGCTTCCTTGCCTGTTGTATTTCTTATTCAGTGAAATATCTTTCCAACTCCATGGCCTATTTTTCTGCTTGCAACTTCCTCATTTTGATCACAAGCATAGCTAATATATTTCAAGCGCTTGGCTGTGCTTGAAAATAAAGTTTGTCTTAAAACAACCCATGCTGCAGAGAGGAAATACGAGAAATGTACAGAGATGCAATTCATAGCCTGATCTTTTTCAGTTTTGAGGGTGTCCTTTCTCTACTATGTCACTTTATCAAGAAGCCTCATTTTAGGGGCACCTGGCTGGTTCATTCAGTAGAGCATGCAACTCTCGATCTCAGTGTTCTCACAAGAGTTCAAGCCCCACATCAGAAATCCTACTTGAAAGAAAGAAAAGCTTCATTTTACCCAAGTGTGGAAACCCAAAGGGAAGTGACTCACCCAAACGGCCTCACAGCCAGATGCCCATCTCAATGTAGACCACAAGTGGGCTTCTCACCATCCTGGTCTTCCCAGAAAACAATGTTGAAAAATGCCAAAGGCTGTTTAGGCGAACATTTCAGATTTGCCTGCCTGTTATCTGTGTTCTTAGAAATAAAGAACCAAGATGAAGTACAAGGGTCAAAGATAAATAGAAACACAGGGACCTTGGCCCCATTCCATCCATATCACAGTCGAAGAAAAGGACTGATGACCCTTAAAGTCAGATTTAGGGAGTAAAATGGTTTCTAGTTACTTCCCAACACCTACCTGCCAAACTACAAATTTATTTATTTACTTACTTACTTAAGACTTTATTTAGGGGCGCCTGGGGGGCTCAGTGGGTTAAAGCCTCTGCCTTTGGCTCGGGTCATGATCTCAGGGTCCTGGGATCGAGCCCTGCATCAGGCTCTCTGCTCAGCGGGGAGCCTGCTTCCCCCTCTCTCTGCCTGCCTCTCTGCCTACTTGTGACCTCTCTCTCTCTCTCAAATAAATTTTATTTATTTATTTGAGAGAGAGAGGTGAGAGAGCCAGAGGGAGAGAGAGTCACAAGCACATACCATGCTGAGCATGGAGCCTGGCATGGGGCTTGATCCCTCGACCCTGAGATCATGACCTGAGCGGAAACGAAGAGAGCTCAACCAACAGTGCCACCCAGGCTTCAGAGTTTTAAAAAAAACTTGGGGGTGTCTGGGTGGTGCAGTGGGTTAAGTGTCCAACTCTTAACTTTGACTCAGGGCCTGATCTCAGGGTCCTGATCTCAGGGTTGTGAGATGGAGTCCTGCATTGGGCTCCAGGCTCAGTGTGGAGTCTGCTAAAGTTTCTCTCTACCTCTCCCTCTCCCCCTATCCAACCCCCATGCTTTCTCTCGCTCTCTCGCTCTCTCTCTCTCTCTCTCGCTCTCTCTCTCTGTCTAAAATAAATAAATAAATCTTTAAAAAAAAAAACACACAAAAACTCTGAAACTGAATGAACTATTAATCATAGGCATGAGTAGCAAATAGTTTGAGGCTCTGCTCTTTATAAAATCAAGATGTTTATTTTACAGTTCTTTATTTAACAACCCAGAATTCCAAGAATTCCACCTCTTTTTTTTTTTTTTCTCAAATGTGATTAACTCAATGAGAAATATAGGAGGGGGATCTGGGTGGCTCAGTCAGTTAAGCGTCTGCTTTTGATCTTGGCTCAGGTCTTGATCTTAGGGTTGTTCATATATATATATATATGTATGCATATATATACATACATATGTATATGTGTGTATATTCGATGTATATTAAATGTGATTTTCTGTATTATTGCTCATATTGATCATAATCTTTTTTTAAAGATTTTATTTATTTATTTGACAGGGAGAGAAAGCACAAGTAGGCAGAGAGGCAGACAGAGGGAGAGGGAGAAGCAGGCTTCCCACTGAGCAGAGCGTGATGCGGGGCTCGATCCCAGGACCCCAGGAACATGACCTGAGCTGAAGGCAGATGCTTAATCGACTGAGCCACTCAGGGACCCCTGATTATAATCTTCTAAAGAAAAAGAGAATGGGATAAATTATTTCTAAGAAATTGCTAAACCGGGGCGCCTGGGTGGCTCAGTCGTTAAGCGTCTGCCTTTGGCTCAGGTCATGATCCCAGGGTCCTGGGATCGAGCCCCGCATCGGGCTCCTTGCTCGGCAGGAAGCCTGCTTCTCCCGCTACCACTCCCTCTGCTTGTGTTCCCTCTCTCGCTGTGTTTCTCACTGTCAAATAAATAAATCTTTAAAAAAAAAAAAAAAGAAATTGCTAAACCCCTTCCAAAAGCATTAATTAAATGCCTACAGAATGAGTTAATTACAGTTTGAAGCTGAGTTCATGGAGGTGCATTGAAGTATTTTTTCCACCTTTGTATAATTAAAATTTTCCATTGATAGAACTTTCCAATAATAAATAGTTAAAAAAAAAAAGAACGTCCTACATGCCAGACACTGGATTGGACATTGGAGGTACAGCGACAATTAGAACAGAGTTCCTACTCTTTTGAGGAGCAATAATCCTATCCCCTTTGTTATCACATTAACATGTTACAAAGTTACAAAGTTACGAAGCACTTTCATATGTATTTTGAACGCATATTATGACTACAAATTCAACCTGGAAGCTACCTACTTTTTATTTTTCCCAGTCTTTTTTTTTTTTTTTTCTGTGATAAATCAAGATCTCTAATAGCCTGGATCATGGTTTCAGGTTGGAGGAATGGCCCAGACCAAGATGGAGAGTTCTTTCTTTCATCTACGAGCGGGACCCTGGTAGGAATTAGTTTCAGGACACTTCAGATGGTATTATCAGAATCTTAAAAGACATCTCCACCCTTTTAAGTACTTAGAGTGAGCCTTTCACTCACAAAATCCTTCTTTGAATTCAAAGTAATTCTCCTGTTTCAAGACAGTTAAACTGGGTCACAAAAAGAGCCACTTTCCCAGGATTAGATAGCAAAATGGAGTAAAATTTCATTACCTTCAGCTCCCAGAATCTCATTCTGTGAAGCCCAACCATGAAGGGCAGAGGACTGATGCTTACAACTAAATTATGTTTCAAATCAGATCCCTGCCCACAGAACTGCCAGATTAACCCATTAACCTTTGGAATGAGTATTGTCACGCTCAGATCTCAGAGTCCACAAAAATATGTTCTGCTGCAATTCTCTTTTAGAAGTTTCTACCTACTGGGGCGCCTGGGTGGCTCAGTGGGTTAAAGCCTCTGCCTTCAGCTCAGATCATGATCTCAGGGTCCTGGGATCGAGCCCCGCATCAGGCTCTCTGCTCGTTGGGGAGCCTGCTTTTTCCTATCTCTCTGCCTACTTGTGATCTCTCTGTCAAATAAATAAATAAAATCTTAAAAAAAAAAAAAAAGATTTATATTCCTACCTGATCCACAATTACTTCAGGCTTCCTGCCTCAGTTTCCCTATTTGCAACCTAGAATCAGATGCTTCCTCCCTCCTTCCCAGGAAGTTTAGATAAGATTTTTGATGTAAAAGCAAGGCCAAGAGCTCTCCAAGTTCGCTAAACAATTGTTTCCTTGTCAAAAGATCTGCACCAGCCACTGTGGTGCAGGCAACACAATTTCCCAGAACAGGTAGACAAAGTAAAAGACAACGCACAGAGTGAGATGACTGATAAGAAGCTCCAGTTCTCCTAATCATGACCCCTCCAGTTTTGTTGGGGGACTATCAGGACCACCAGCCTGACTCACAGCCAGTGCTATACTGCTCCCGGATCATAGAGGGTTAAGAATTGAGACTGCTGGGCCCCCAGGTCCACTGGATGACAAGCGTTATGGGAGATATCCGTTCCAGGACTGCCTGGCTCCTTTCTCACCTCCTCAGAGTTTAGCATCAGCCTCATCTCCCTCGTGTTCTCATTGCTAAGAATCCCAGTCGCTGACAAAAAAATGGAAATAAAGGTCCAAACTAGAAGACACCCAGGTAGAAGAGCTGGCTCAAGTTGAGGACATCTGAGTGCTCCAGAAGGGGAACCAGATTCTCTCCAGTGGCTTAAGCAATGTCAGTTTCCAGCAACTCCCTGCACCAACCATGGTACCGAAGACTGAAGACTGAGTAGAGCCTCGAGAGTGGCCAGAGGGAAAAAAAAGCTCCTATTATCCGTAAAACAAGCCCACTTCACTTCCCAGCCTCTGGGAGAAAAGCCCACCTTATCATGGTGAGCCCCCATTGGCTGAAATTACTCTGGGCAAGGCTTTTCAGAGTAAACTAACCCTTGTCTGGAACACGAGTCCCGGGGGGGACCCCTTTGCTCCCCTACTGCTCCTTATTTTCAAATTAAGGAAAGAGGTGGATGGAGATTAATAGACCTTTCCCTAATACTTTTCTTAAGCATACATATTTATGAGAAACTATGAGAGAAAAATGAGTGGTTATGAGAAAGTTCAGATCTCCTCTCCCCAAAATTTATTTTTCGGTAACTTTTGGACAGAAAAGGAGTCACCGGCCACAGGCTGATAATGGAAAGTTGGAGAGAAGGAGGCAGAGAGACTGAATTATGTCTTGTTCTAAACCTGCAGTGGACTGGTCAGAGGGACAAAGACCAAAGGAATAATAAAATTCAAAATACCTTGAGGCAGATTGATAAGAAACTGACCTTGTTTTTTGCAATTTTTTTTAAGTAAAATCTACCAATGTGGGGCAGGAACTCACAACCCCAACATCAGGATTTGCATGTTCTTCCAGATGAGCCAGCCAGGTGCCCTGCAAGTCACTTTAAGTTACTTTTTAAAGTTATCTCTGTAGCTGCACCCTTCATTTTTAGTGAAAACTGCCAAAATATATGTCCTATTTTTTAGAAAAGCATCAGCAAACATTCTATTAGACTTAAATCCCATATGGAATAAAGCTCTCAGTAAACCTGTCTTCCTGCTGTCAAAACCCAATTATTTGACAGACCCAAGAACAAAAGATTGTTTTATGCTCCAAAATGCTTGCATTTAGTGATTAAAGTGAAGGGAAAGGAAGTCACAACCCCCAAGACAGACTTGTTTCCATCAGGTAGAAGTTTGTTCTCTCCTAAAAGCTGATTTGCAAACAAGGCACGAAAACCACTCTGATTTCAAATATTGAGAGCTGAATATTTGAGAAGGGAGCCCTGTTTCCACACTACAGGCAGAGGCTACTTGGGAACAAAATTATACCTTTTATTCTAAATGGATTTAAACTTAAAACTGACAATATAGAGGGTTGGACTGTTGTATGTTGTTGTTTTCCTAAGAGCTTAAAAACAGCTGTTCTCAAGGGAAGGAGGCTAAACCAAGGACTGGCTCACTCTGGTACAGTGTAACTCCCCAACAAGACTCTCTCTGCTCTGTGGCCAATCCTATTTTGAACCCAGCCCAGACGACACCCAAAAGTACCAAATGTCTCAGAATCTGTGACAAACTCTTCAAAATGGAATTCTACAAAAGATCAATTTTACCACATTGAAACAGGACTAAAGACCAAAATCCTCTGGAGAGAATGGATCGTATTGGGGGATGTTCTTGGGAAATACACTGTGCAAACTACAGGATGTGAGGAAGAGACAAAGGGACCCCCCAAAAATTATTTAGCTTGGTGGTTGTGTCACGGGCACCTTATAAAACCTTTTCTCTGTGACCCCTTCACTCATTCAGGTGGCCTTTATGCAGCACCTTTATGTGCCTGGTGCTATTATTATAAAGATGTGTCAAACTTCTCTTGATTCATGGTGGCTCCCACTACTATAAGAAATAAGCTGTAAGAGATAGCTCTCTGTTCCCTTTTGCAAGCTTTGTTAATAATTTTTACCATTTGGAGCACCTGCGTGGTTCCGTCTGACTTCAGCTCAGGTCATGATCTCCAGGTCCTGGGATTGAGCCCCAGTATGGGCTCCCTGGTCATCAGGAGTCTGAGTCTCTCTCTCCTTCTGCCCCTCTCCCAGACATGTGTGTGCTCTCTCACTCTCTCTCTCAAATAAATAAATAAAATCTCAAAAAAAATTTTTTAGCATTCTTTAAGCACCTACTGTGTGCCAAGTACTTTCTGCCTATCAGAGGTTCCCAGACTTTCTCTGTTCATAGGACCCACAGGAAAAGTCAGTAAGTTTGCCGCCATTCCCTTGGGCCATTTATTAAATAATTAGATCCAAACACATTAAGATGCGTCAATATAGTAAGACCTTAGTAGTTGTTTGTGAGGGAAAAAATGGTGCATATAAACTGAGAGGAAAAATATTTTTATTCTATTCTTAAATAACCACAAGTACTTGCTAATGGGATGTGCACCACTATTGCACACTGTTCAACTTCTTAACCAGATTGGAGATCACCACTCTCCTTTTGTGTTCCATGTTGATTTTCCTTTTTTTTTTTTAAGATTTATTTATTTATTTATTTATTTGACAGAGAGATAAAGAGTACTAGTAGGCAGAGGGGCAGGTAGAAGGAGAGGGAGAAGCAGGCTCCCCGTGAGCAGGGAGTCTGACGCAGGGCTCGATCCCAGGACCCCGAGATCGTGACCTGAGCTGAAGGCAGACGCTTAACCAACTGAGCCACCCAGGCCCTCCCCACGTTGATCTTCATATGGTGCTTGCCTTTTATCACACTGAAAACCCCACTTCATGAAGATACAAGAACACAGGCATCAAGGAATGGAGCCCAATCTAATATTGAAACTATGAACTACCTCTGTATTCTTGTATTTCCCTCAGAAATTTAAAAAAATCCCGTGGTGGTCCCCTGTGACTTCACTGCAGAGCCTTAGGGTGCCTCAACATGCAGTTTGAGAACCATTGATATACGTGGTTTCACTTCCAGCTTCAAAAGAGACCTGCCTTGTAGGTACAACTATACATTTTATAGATCTGGGAACCGAGGCTGAGGACAGTTAGATAATTTGCAAGGTTCACATCGCTTGTAAGTGGTGGTGCTGGGATCTCACCCAAGTCAGCTGGACTCAGCACCCACAGGCTCTTGCTGTTGACCATGCTACCTCCAACCAGCTTTGCAGGATATTAGAATCTCAGGCTCTCTGGTCTCAAAGGCATGTCAGGGATGATGTAGTCCCAGCACTCGGAAAACTTATGCCCAAAAAGTGAAATGATCCAAACAAGGTGCACACTGCTTAAACCCAGAGCCAGAGCCCCGGCTTCCAGGCTCCTAGTCTAGAGCTCTTGCCCTTCCAACGGCCTACCTCCCCCTTAGGTGAGTTTAAGAGGATGGGGAAAGTGTCCCCAAGAAAGAGCTGCCCCATAAGAACCCAAATGGGGGCTCATGTGGTCCTCAGAGGCAAAGAAGGACTGCCCCCCAAAGATCAGAGGCTGCTGTTGGGGAATAGACCTTAACTCTACTTTCCTCCGTCTAGCATCTCCATTTGGAACTAACCCTTAAGCTAACCACTGCTCTCAATGCTCTTTTCAGGCATCTTGTCACCCCCAGGGAAAAGCCCTGCCTCCTGAGTCCTTGACCTTAATCTAGCAGTTCAAGGCAGGGCGCCTGAAATGCCTAGAAGAATGATGGTTCTTCTTCTCATTGATGGTGTTTGCAATTCTGTTGCAACAAGGAACGCTTTGTGCAAGAAATGTATCTGCAGTTTTAGAATCACTAAAACAAGCAAACAGCAAACAAGTTAGGTCATGCAAAGGTACATCTGAAATTTCCGAAGGAATTTTCGTGTTACAAGTTTTTCATGAGAACAATAGCTCCCAGAAAACATCTTCCTGAGTTCCAGGCTCCCACTGAGCTATTCATAAATATCAGCTGCAGGTGAAAAAAGGGGCCATGAGATAGCAGATCTTCCCATCCTACTGTCCGTGTGACAGCTATACAAGAAATAGGAAAAATAGAAAATCCCTTCATTTTCTCTCTGCAGTAATGTGTTTTCCAAACAGGAAGCTCTGGATTCAATTTTTGGTCTGTGCAAACATAAAACTATTTCCTGACTGAGTATGAATCCTCGCCTGCTTTTGCACACTCCTCTGGAAGACATCCCACACCCTTCTTCTATAGAAGCCCAGAGCTGAAAGCGCTTGTTCAGGACGGCAGGGACAGGCGGATGATGGTGATGATGATGGTATTCAACAAACTCTGGACACGTCTGGGTGCCCGGCGCCCCCACCCCTGGGATCTTTATGCAGGGTCTGGAGTTGGGGAGCCATGCTGTGCTACACAACCCAGATCCCCCTTCAGGAATACAGGGCTTATCTCCCCAGCTTCTGGGAATGCTGCCATGAGCCTCGGCTGCCAGTCCTCCCTGGGGATTACTTTGGCTGAAGAAAACCTCTGGGACAGCCTATACTGAGTAAATGACAACACGGGAGTGTGAGAGGCCCAGCTCACTCACCTCAGTTGGCAGTGCTCTGAAGGCTCTTCCCAGCTCCAGGGCTCCCTGCAGGAGAGCAGCTGAGGTCTTCCCTGGGCTTCCAGCACAACCCACTTCTTCCTCCGTCCAGTCTTGGTTCCTTCTCCTTCCATCCACAAGTGTTGACCCCAAGAGCACTCTCTCATAAACACTCTGCCTCCTACTCTCCATCTCAGAGTTTGCTTCCCGGACAACCCAACTCGAAACTATCACTTGCCTTGCTTTGGGTCTTTTTGCATTCATCATGTTGGACAATCAATTGGCCCCATGTTATTAGCTAATGTTTACATTTACTGGGAGTACGATGGCACTGTGCCCATCTTACAGATGCACAAACTCAAGGTGTAGCAGCGCAAAAACTGGTACACCAAGGTCACACAGGTAGTAAGTAGCAGAAGTGGGATTTGAAACCAGGTCTGCCTCCGTGCAAAATCAGTGCAGTGTTCATTTCTGGAGTGGCTATGGGAGTTGTGGCTATGCACACAGGGTCCCAGGCTTTCTGGGGAAGGAAAGAGGAGCAGGCCTCAGAATAAATGGAAACAGAGGAGTCAAGGACACAGCATGAACACTGTTATCCATCTTCTTTCAGGGCAAGGCATTTTGTGCCTGTGGGCGAACACCGACTCTGCCTGCTATGGTGGGTGTTGTGCCATCAGAGAGATTGGCATCCATTCAAATGAAAGCTGAATGTTTCCATGTGAGAAGTTCCAATAAATATTGGACAGGGAAAAAAGAAACGTAAAGTTGGGAAGCAGAGGTTCCATCTAGTGCCTTTCCCATCTGACAAAGATTTAATATTTAATTTTGTTGCCAGGCAAGTTCATGTGACATTGGAAAGATTCTTTCCGGACCTCAATTTGTCTTCTGTAAAAATTAAAAGGTGAAGGGGCGCCTGAGTGGTTCAGTCAGTTAAGCGTCTGCCTTCAGCTCAGGTCATGATCCCAGGGTCCTGGAATCTAGTTCCACATCGGGCTCCCTGATCAGTGGGAGGCTACTTCTCCCTCTCCCTTTCTCTCTGCCCCTCCCCCCTGCTTGTGCACTCTCTCTCTGTCAAATAAATATATAGAATCCTTTTTAAAAATTAAAATTAAAAGGTGAAAATATTTAAGTCCCATGGGCTTTAAAAATCTCAAGAATAACCACATTATTAGGGTGCGTGGGTGGCTTAGCAGGTTAAAGCCTCTGCCTTTGGCTCAGGTCATGATCTCAGGGTCCTAGGATTGAGCCCCGCATTGGGTTCTCTGCTTGGTGGGGAGCCTGCTTCCTCCTCTCTCTCTGCCTACCTGTGATCTTTCTCTTTCTCTGTCAAATAAATAAATAAAATCTTAAAAAAAAAAAAAAGAATAACCACATACTGCACTGAACATCTATTCCCAAATCTTAGACCTTCATTCAACAAATATTTACTGAATGCCTGCTATGGGCTGGCAAAATTCTAGGCACTGGAAATATGTAAGTGAACAAAATAAATGAAAATCCCCATGCTGAAAAGCAAGCAGAGGTCTGAGCACTTTAGACATGACAACTTTGGGGTGCCTGGCTGGCTCAGTCAGTAAAGCATGAGACTCTTAATCTCAGGGTCATGAGGTCAAGCCCCACATAGGGTATGGAGCCTATAAAAAAAAATTAATCTTCAGGATATCTCTATGAGGTAGGCACTGTTATCATCATCATCCCCATTTTACAGATAAAAACAGAAGTACAGAAAGATCAAGCGATACTTACCAGTTAGAGAGCTGAGATGTGAACCCAGGCAGGAGGGTTTCAGGGTCTAGGCTCTTAGGTTATATGACTCCTAACTCTGGAAAAGTGCAATGGAAAGACTTTAAAAATTCATTGGTTTTCAAAATCTTGCCAAAAAATGGTGACCTGGTAAAGCTGGCGTAAAAGGCCTCTTTGGGAACAGTAAATACTTAAAAGATTTATAAGAAAAAGAAAAATTTTCTACTCGACGTTAATAGAAATTGATAGACAGAAATCATTCTTTTACTAGCCAAGTAAAATTCTAAATAGAAATGATAACCACACATCATTACAAAATAATTATATAGGTTATAATTTAAATGAATATAGTGTCAGCGGGGAGCTCTTGCTAAATTTCTTCTTTCTGGTTTTTATATTCCTTTAAACAATCTGACAACTGAAAATAACCATCCTCACTTCATTTTGTAGGTGACAACTAATAATTATAATACACTCCTCACTCACGGAAGAGGGTCTTTTTAACAACTTCCTGGTCCTCTAGCCCTTGGGTGCGCCCTCTGGTGGTGACATTGGTTTTGCCCACGCTCAGGGCAAGCTCCAAGAGAAAGTGAGTATCAGGCCAATGTGGGCAAATTTCCAGACTGTTCCATTAGTTGTGGGAAAGGCTCTTTGCTATCACCTTGTCCAGGTACCATACTTTACCAAATGAGGGGGAAACTCAGGCTCAAGGGAAGGGAGGTAATGGCAGATGCAGAGGTAGAGCCCAGGCCTCCTAATGGGATGATCAACTGTCTTCGTTTTCCCAAAATGTGGAACTTTAGGTGTGGAACTTGAGCAAGTTCCGGGAAAAATAGGATGAGCTGGTCACTCTGCCTCTTGGTTCTGCTTATCCAGTGCTTTTTTTTTTTTTTTTTTTATATCCAGTGCTTTTTATAAATATCTTCAGGAAGCCGCTTCATTCGCTGCTGATCCAAGGTCATGAAAAAATTTTGTCTGTTTCCTTTGACTTCCCTATCAAGATTTACACAGAATTTACACCGAATTTTTGAGACTCCTACCTATTGCCCATTTCTCTTCATTTCCTTTCCCTTGATTTCTCTAGGGAAGTTGAGTCTGCAAGGCAAGCAGGGTGACAAGTCACTTAGGAATTAGAAGGGAATGATTTCATTTCTAGAAAACCAAGAAGTCCTACATCTGCTTCTCAATGGTCAAAATGATGTGCAGAGGGAGGGAAAAAATGACATCCAGAGAGTGAAGCAGTACCCGTCACCTGGAAGACAAGAGCTGGCCTCTGAGTGAGTGGACAGCTCCCGAAAAGGTGTTATTTCAGAGTCAGGGAGGGTTCTGGACTGCCCTCTCTCCAACAACTACCTCTTCTTCCTACTGGCTCAAGCCAATAATTCCATCATCAGAGTTTAATTCCTGCAGTTTAAGCCAAACAAAGGCTTTACTCTTATTAAATGCAAATTTCCCTTGCAAAGGTTAATGAATCAGCCATCAATCTCTCCAAAAAAATAAAAGACTTTCTCAGAAATTCCAACCACTTCCCTGCCTTTCCAGTGCACCCGACCTAGTCTATGTGCACACAGTGAGGCTCACTTGTTCACACAGACTCCCTTCCATGTCCTCTACAGGCTGGGGACATCCCTCCACCCAACTCCCATTTTTTAAATTAATTTATTTATTTAACAGAGAGAGATCACAAGTAGGCAGAGAGGCAGGCAGAGAGAGAAGGGGAAGCAGGCTCCCCGGCAAGCAGAAAGCCCGATGCGGGGCTCGATCCCAGGACCCTGAGATCATGACCTGAGCTGAAGGCAGAGGCTTTAACCCACTGAGCCACCCAGGCATCCACACCCAACTCCCGTTATAGGGTCACAGGAGAGAAGGATTTCATAAAGTCTAAACTCCTCTGCTTGCTTATGAAGACCTGTCTGATTTGCTAATGGGTATGCTTTGAAGTACAAGGCCTCCGTCTCTTGGTTCACAGATATATTCCCAGAACCAAACCTGGTGCATAGTACACAGGGGTGCTAAAAGAACCGTACATGTTGATCAACTAACTGATTCAGCTCTTTTCTGACACATTTATCGCCCAAGATGTCCTGACTAAAGCCTCCTCTCACAAACTCCCTGACCTTGCACACACAGGCAATGGGCAGAATTTTCTGGTATACCTTGTACTTGGGGTTTTTGGTCCGAAAATCTCAGCTTTCATCTCCACCAACCAAGTCTACCTGTCCTTCAAGGTCTACTTAGGTCTTGTTTCTGCTACAAGCCTTCCTGGGTTCTCCAACCTGCCGTAACTCCTCCTTTGCCATCTAGCTGCTGTGTTTACCACTCAGCTAGGACTCCAGCTTAAATTGTCCTGGGTTTCTACACGGCACTGGTGCAGCAACCTTCCACTATTTGTGCCCCTGCTTCCTTTGCTGGTGTTGCCTCACTGAGGATCTGTCTTTGGCCCTCTGCTCTTTTCTCTGAATTCCCTCTTCCAGATGCCTCATACAGTCTCACAGCTTCAACTCTTTCTTCTCCATAGTAGATCTGAAATCTAGGCATTCAAAATTCTGTCCTTTCTCCCCAACTCCTGAGCCAAATGTCCAACTACCAACCAAAAATTTCCACTGGACTTTGCTGTCATCACCTTTCCCACCCACTGAAGCCCTGATTGCTCAGGTAATACCGTCACCCTTCTTCCCATTCACACAGGCTGGAAAAATGCTAGGACCGAAGAGGGATCAGTGATGAAGGAGAAAGGTTAATTAAGTACCAAGACCGGGCCAGTTCTTCTTGAGAGAGATCTGTCAATGTCTTTAGTACTCCCCACCCCTCCCCACCAATTCATTGTCCACCCAGTAGCCAAAGTGATCTTTTAAAAAATGCGAGGGTGCCTGGGTGGCTCAGGTGGTTGAATGTCTGCTTTTGGCTCAGGTCATGATCCTGGAGTCCCAGGATCGAGTCCCTCATCAGGCTCCCTGCTCAGTGGGGCGTCTGCTTCTCTCTCTGACCCTCCCCCTTCTCATGCTCTCCCTCTCATTCTCTCTCTCTCTCAAATTAATTAATTATTTATTAATTAATTAATTATTTATTTAATGGAGTGGAAATCAACAGTGATCCCATTTACCAGCTGAGCTACCCAGCCACGCTAGAATACTGATTTTTTAAAGGATTATTCAGAGAATAAGAAAAAACTCTTAGGTATGAAAGACTTGATGCAGAAACGAGAAGAATGTAATCTAAAAGTTGGAAGATAAGGGTGCCTGGGGGGCTTAGTCAGTTAAACATCCGACTCTTGATTTTGGCTCAAGTCATGATCTCAAGGTAGTGAGATCGAGCCCCATGTCAGGCTCTATATTGGTCATGGAGTCTGTTTAGGATTCTCTCTCTCTCCCTCTCCTTCTGCTCCTCCCCCCACCTCTACCCCCAGCACACACTCTCTCTCTCTCTCTAAAAACATATATAAATAAACCAAAATCAGAATAAATAAAGGTTGGAAGATAAAGTTGAGGAGTTCTAGATAATAAAATAATAAAACAAAAGATGGAAACCAGGAAAGAAGAGATAAAATGAAAAACACAGAGAATCAGTCAAGGAGGTCCGATATCCTCACCCAAACACGCAAAAATAATTGTAGAAAAAGAGAACACAGAAAATGAAGACAAAGAAACTATCGAAGAATAATACAAGAAAGTTCACCAAAACGAAAAGACATATATTTATAGACTGAAAGAATTAATGAGTATTAAGTACAAGAAATGAAAAAGCTGTAAACCAAAGCCACATCATTGTGGAATTTCAGTATGCTGAGGATAAAGGAAAGCTTCTACAAGCTTCCAAGGGGAGTAGCGGGAAGAAGCTCAAGTAACCTACAAAAGACTAGCATTCAAAATGGCCTAAGTTTCTCAAGAGCAACACTGGAAACCAGAAGATATTGGAACAATGACCTTAACATTCTGTGGAAAATTATTTCCAACCTATAATTCTATACCCTACCAAAACATTAATCTAAGAAAAATTTTAAATATCAACCAAGTGTGGGGCGCCTGGGTGGCTCAGTGGGTTAAAGCCTCTGCCTTCGGCTCGTGTCATGACCTCAGGGTCCTGGAATCAAGCCCCGCATCGGGCTCTCTGCTCGGCGGGGAGCCTGCTTCCCCCTCTCTCTGCCTGCCTCTCGGCCTACTTGTGATCTCTCTCTCTGTCAAATATATATATATATATATATATGTATATATATATATACACACACACACACACACACACATATATATATGTATTTAAAAAGAAAAGAAAACTTAATACATAGGATTCAAATGTGTTTAAAAAAAAAATTAAGCATCTGCCTTCAGCTCAGGTCATGATCCCAGGGTCTTAGGGTCGAGTCCTGCATCAAGCAACCTGCTTGGCAGGAGGTCTGCTTCTTCCTCTCCATCTGCCCCTGCTTGTGTTCCCTCTCTCGCTGTGTTTCTCTCTGTCAAATAAATAAAATCTTAAAAAAAAAAAAATTACATATGTATAAGGGCACCTAGTTGGCTCAGTTGGTAGAGCATGTGAGTCTTGGTCTGCGGGTTGTGAGTTCAAGCCCCACATTGGGCGTGGATACTACTTTAAAACATTAAATTAAATTAAATTAAATTAAATTAAATTAAATTAAATTAAATTAACATGTATAGGGGCCCCTGGGTTGCTCAGTCAGTTAAGCATCTGCTTTCGGCTCAGGTCATGATCCTGGGGTCCTCGGATCGAGCCCCACACTGGGCTCCCTACTCAGCAGGAAGTCTGCTTCTCCCTCTGCACCTCACCCAGCTCACGCTCTCTCTCAACTAAATAAATAAAATCTTTAAAAATATATATAATTATATAATAGGGGCGCCTGGGTGGCTCAGTCGTTAAGCGTCTGCCTTTGGCTCAGGTCATGATCCCAGGGTCCTCGGATCAAGCCCCGCATCAGGCTCCCCGCTCCGCGGGAAGCCTGCTTCTCCCGCTACCAATCCCTGCTACCAATCCGTCTGCTTGTGTTCCCTCTCTCGCTGTGTTTCTCTCTGTCACATAAATAAAATCTTAAAAAAAAAAATATATATATATATATATATATGTGTGTGTGTATATATATATATAAAATAAAAGAAATTAAGTCCACTAACTCTTTAAAAAAAAAAGAAGACTTATATGCACCCCATTGCCAATCAATGGGCTGGCAGGCTGGCTGGCTACCCATTAGGCAGGTGCTCATACAGGCTGGAATTGCAATTAGTGAAGCTTCCATCAGAGCAACAAGGAGCCTGTTGTACCATCTACTGCCACCAGATGGCAGCTCTCTATCAGAAGTCCCATTTCTACAGGTCTTTGTTTTTGTTTTTGTTTTTTTCCCCTTTGGTTACTCTCATTTTTGGCTCCAACAGAGTATCTCACTGTATTATTATAAATTTAATTTCTCTCTCAGACTAGACTGAGAGAGCTTGTCCAGGATAAAAATATCAACTAAGGATAATTTTTTTTTTAAGATTTTATTTATTTGACAGAGAGAAACAGCGAGAGAGGGAACACAAGCAGAGGGGATGGTAGCGGGAGAAGCAGGCTTCCTGCTAAGCAGGCAGCCCGATGCGGGGCTTGATCCCAGGACCCTGGGATCATGACCTGAGCTGAAGGCAGACACTTAACAACCGAGCCACCCAGGTGCCCCCAACTAAGAATAATTTTTATTAGACTCGTAAGTGTTGAGTACTGGCCTGAATCAGTAGATAAATATTTTTTAGAATGAATAAATGGAGAGTTGGATGAATATTTCTCTGAAAACTAATAAATCCCACAATCATGTCCATACTTTCTTCCCCAACAATCTTCTGTGTCCTATCTGGGGCCTAGAGATGGGAGTTTAGAACATTGAGAGAATAAAAAACAGAATAAAGGGGTTTTAACCATCTGAAATCTCTCCTCGGAGGAGCCCCTCCAACTCCAAACCTTCCTAGGCTAATAGTGAAGATGTAGCTTCTGCCATCTGGGCATCTCAATCCAGTGAGAGAAAGATGCTGCTATCCTATGAGAGGTCCCCGTGTGGTTGGGATTGAGAGGGCCTAGCCCTAAGGAGCTTCCAGAACGATGCAGGAAGCATCTTCAAACAGGAAACAGATCTAGTCATGGCTTGCAGATTCATCCCCTCTAAAATACACCAGCCCTCACAGGCCCACGTGTTTAACAGATGGCCAACTGCTCCCATTTTCCACACTGGAGGGCCTCTTTTTTTCTTCCCCACACCTGGAACTCTGGATCTGAAAGGGAGAACTTGAAAGTACTCTCCTCTTCCTTCCTTGGACATATTGTTGAGGAGTTTTTGCAAGTCACTGAAGCTAAACTGGGGGGCCAAAGGGAGGGCCAGGACCTCAAGCAGCTGTGGCATTTGGACTGGGAGTCAAGGATCCCCAGGGGGTGAGAAGAGACCAGTTTCCAAGGAGAAGGGGTGGAGACCAGAGACTGAAAAATCCCTGAGATTTGCTTAGTGTTACATTTTAGAAGAAGATGCATGGAGGCTCATTCTCTCAGCCTCCCTCCCCAACCCCCACCCTCTACTCTCCGCCTCCCACCCCCCACCACCACCCCACGCCCCCTTATCTAATTAGCAGAGAAGTGTAAAAAGTCAGAAATCCTATCTCTTTCTCTTCTGGCATTTTCAGCTACCTCCACTCCATTGCCCCCACCCCAACCTGCTCCACAGTCTAAGAAGTGCTAGTGGGGTCAGAGCCCTGGAAGAAGCCAGGGAAAAGATATGTAGGGGAACCAGGGAATTGGGAGTTTAGTGAGAGTGCACAGGTGGAAAGAAATTGGCCTAAGATGCACACCATCAGCACTGTAGGGTGACCAACAACCTGGTTTACCCAACACTGTCCCGGTTCAAGCACTGGAAGTCCCACTTCATGGGAAATCCCTCAATCCAGAGCAAACCTGGATGGTAGGATCCAAGTGTGCTTGGTCTCAACTCGATGTGTGACCCTGAGTAAGTCCCCTGTCTCTGGGCCTCATGTATCTCATAAAATGGGACCCTCTAGCTCACACACTCTTGGTTCCATAAATGTCTTCTAGATTTTCTGAAGCTGCCTTATTCTTCATTGATTATAGTCCCCAGAGCTTCCCCTAGGACTCTTGAAACCTCAACATCCCTGAACAATAAAGGTAGAAGGAGCCTTCAGGATTATCAGATCCTACCTCCTTTCTAGCTCTATGAATACCTTTTCAGAGGTACGTGTATTTATTCATTGTATTCCACTTTCTGCCCTATGTTATAGTTAAATATACACCTTATCCTCTATTTACTAGATACTAAGCCCCTTGAGGGCAGGTAGCAAGACTATGGCTCAGCAAGGGTTAAAGCCTTGCACATAACTGGAATTGATGAACAGTGGGGTTCAATTCCACATAGAAATCTTTTGCACTGTATCCCCCAGGAGCCTACAGGGAAGACACAGAGCTCCAATGGTATGCTGGGGGGCAGTCTGTCCCAGCTCAGAAAGCTGATAGGCAAATTTTCAGGAATCTTGCATACCAGTTGTTAAACACAACCATTACTAAAAATTAAATTACATAGGGGCCCCTGGCTGGCTCATTTGGTAAAGCTGCTGACTCTTCCCTAAGCGGCCGGAGGTGGGTGACCTCTGAAAATGGTTCGCTATTCGCTTGACCCAGAAAACCCTACGAAATCATGCAAATCAAGAGGTTCAAATCTTCGTGTTCACTTTAAGAACACACGTGAAACTGCCCAGGCCATCAAGGGTATGCACATCCAAAAGGCCACCAAGTACCTGAAAGATGTCACTTTGCAAAAGCAGTGTGTGCCATTCCGTCGCTACAATGGCGGAGTTGGTAGGTGTGCCCAGGCCCAACAGTGGGGCTGGACACAGGGTCGGTGGCCCAAGAAGAGTGCTGAATGTTTACTGCACATGCTTAAAAATGCAGAGAGTAATGCTGAACTTAAGGGTTTAGATGTCGATTCTCTGGTCATTGAACACATCCAAGTGAACAAAGCCCCCAAGATGCGGCGTAGAACTTACAGGGCTCATGGTCGGATTAACCCATACATGAGCTCTCCCTGCCACATCGAGATGATCCTTACTGAAAAAGAGCAGATT
>CM053607.1:105362259-105379231 GCA_028646535.1 Procyon lotor | reverse complement strand
AGCTGCTGACTCTTGATCTTAGGGTCACGAGTTTGAGTCCCATGCTAGGGGTAGAGATTACTTAAAAATAAAATCTTTAAAAAATTAAATTATAGCGGCGCCTGGGTGGCTCAGTCGTTAAGCGTCTGCCTTCGGCTCAGGTCATGATCCCAGGGTTCTGGGATCGGGCCCCACATCGGGCTCCCTGCTCAGCAGGAAGCCTGCTTCTCCCGCTACCATTTTCTCTGCTTGTGTTCCCTCTCTCGCTGTGTTTCTCTCTGTCAAATAAATAAAATCTTAAAAAAAAAAAATTATATAACCAATTAAATTACATTAAAAACAAAGGTAACGGGACGCCTGGGTGGCTAGGTCATTAGGCGTCTGCCTTCGGCTCGGGTCATCATCCCAGAGTCCTGGGATCGAGCCCCACATCGGGCTCCCTGCTCGGCGGGAAGCCTGCTTCTCCCACTACCAATCCCTCTGCCTGTGTTCCCTCTCTCACTGTGTTTCTCTCTGTCAAATAAATAAATAAAATCTTTAAAAAAAAAAAAAAAAAACAAAAGTAACAAGTACTCAAAATTCATCTTTTCCTAATTGTTTTTCTGACATTTTACTATTATCTATACTCTTTAGATTATTTATATCTATTACATCTATATGATAGAATATTATATAATAATCAGCAAACACTACTAATCGCGCCAGAGCTGATTGTTAAATACCCATTTACCAGCACACTCCTGGTTCAGAGACACTATTGCCTTGTGATACGAGCACTCTACCTCTCTGTCACCATCTGCTCTGGTCTTCAGATCAAGATTTTCCTCCCTGGAAAAGAAAAACCAAGAGTTGGATCACACCCTCAATAGCTAAAGAGATAGGGGTACATGTCTGGCTTAGTCTGTAGAGCACACAGCTCTTAATCTCAGGGTTGTAACTTCAGACTCCATGTTGGGTGTGGAGCCTATTTTAAAAACAGGAGGAGAGCCTCTGAGTGGCTCAGTCAGTTAAGCATTCGACTGTTGAGTTCTGCTCAGGTCACGATCTCGGAGGTGTGAGATCAAGCCCCACATCCGGCTCTTCGCTGGGCATGGAGTCTGCTTAAGATTCTCCCTCTCTGGGGCACCTGGGTGGCTCAGTGGGTGAAAGCCTCTGCGGCTCAGGCCATGATCTCAGGGTCCTGGGACTGACCCCCACATCGGGTTCTCTGCTCGGTGGGGAGCCTGCTTCCCCCTCTCTCTGCCTGCCTTTCTGCCTGCTTGTGATCTCTCTCTCTCTCTCTCTCTCTCTGTGTCAAATAAATAAATAAAATCTTAAAAAAAAAAAAATTCTCCCTCTCCGTTTGCCCCTTCCCCTTCTCTAAAAAAAATTTAATGAGATAATGGGGCTGGGCTTATGGAAATGGATGTATAATGACTGCAGTTGATTTGTAGACTCCAACATGGACTGCCTATGTCTGGTTCGTCTCTCCTTCCAGGGGCCCCTGTATGTACATGAAGGGCTTTGGTCAGTCCAGCACAGGGGTCTTGGGTAGACATAGCCCCAAAGCACTCTGAGGAAAGCACTGGTGGTCCTCCGGGTACCTATCTTACAGGTCTATCCTGACAGGCAACTGAAGGATTTAAAGATAAAAAAAAAGACGATTCCATTCGAGCAGCTGGGAAAAACAAGACTTCCTCATTTCTGGCTTGTAATTACCTGAGGTATTAGTAAATTCTATAAACCCTAAAAGTAGGATTACAGCATGTAGAAAACTGGGAAAGTCTTTAGAGGTCATTCAGTGTTCAGCATTTCCCCCATTCCTTCATTTTACAGATGAAAAAACTGAGTCCATGCAGTAGTAAACAGCTTACCCAAGGTCACATAACAAGTTAGTGACCAAAACCCAGGTCTCCTAATACCTGGGAGTAAAGTCCTTTCCTCAACATCCTAAATTCTTTTTTTTTTTTTTTAAAGATTTTATTTATTTGACAGAGAGGAGAGCGATCACAAGTAGGCAGAGAGGCAGGCAGAGGGAGAGGGGGAAGCAGGCTCCCTGCTGAGCAGAGAGCCCAATGTGGGGCTCGATCTCAGGACCCTGGGATCATGATCTGAGCCGAAGGCAGAGGCCTTAACCCACTGAGCCACCCAGGTGCCCCAAAATCTTTTTTTTTTTAAATTGTATTTATTTATTAGAGAGAAAGAGAGCGATCACAAGTAGGCAGAGGGGCAGGCAGAGAGAGGGGGGAAGCAGGTTCCCTGCTGAGCAGAGAGCCTGACGTGGGGCTCTATCCCAGGACCCTGAGATCATGACCTGAGCCCAAGGCAGAGGCTTTAATCCACTGAGCCACCCAGGGACCCCCTAAATTTTTTAAAGATTTTATTTATGGGGCTCCTCGGTGGCTTAGTCATTAGGCATCCACCTTCAGCTCAGGTCATGATCCTGTGGTCTTGGGATCAGACCCCACATCGGGCCCTCTGCTCAGCGGGAAGGCTGCTTCTCCCTCTCTGCCTGCTTGTGTTCCCTCTCTTCCTATGTCTCTCTCTGTCAAATGAAAAAATAAAAATTTTCAAAAAATAAAAATAAAAGATTTTATTGATTTATCTGACAGAGAGAGAGAGAGCACAAGCAGGGGAGCAGCAGAGGGGAGAAGCAGCTCTCCGCTGAGCAGGGAGTGAGATGCAGGACTCCATCCCAGGACCCTGGGATCATGACCTGAGCTGAACACAGCTGTTTAACCAACTGAGCCACCCAGGCGCCCCATCATAAATTCTTTTTAGAGAAATTATGAGAACTTTATGGAATCTGAGCAGAAACATATACAAAGTTTGCACACAAAAAGCATACTACCGGGGCACCTGGGTGGCTCAGTGGGTTAAAGCCTCTGCTTTCGGCTCAGGTCATGATCTCAGGGTCCTGGGATGGAGCCTCCCATGGTGCTCTCTGCTCAGCGGGGAGCCTGCTTCCCCCTCTCTCTGCCTGCCTCTCTGCCTACTTGTGATCTGCCTCTCTCTGTGAAATAAATAAATAAAATCTTAAAAAAAAAAAAAAAAAGCGTACTGCCTTTCCTTCTGCTTCCTAGGAAAAAAAAAGAATATTTTTATAGAGTACCAACTTAAATGCCAGGTGCTATGGGGGTACATAGGATAGTAAGACCCAGTTGCTCATACACAGGAAGCAAATGTGGGGCCATTCCTAAAACTCTTTCAAGGGGCACAGGGGACTACCTCAGAGTTAATGCTAACCCTGTTCTCTCTTTCTCTCATTCTCTCTCTTTCTTCCTATTTGACAGAGAGAGAGCACAAGTAGGCAGAGCAGCAGGCAGAAGGAGAGGGAGAAGAAGGCTCCTCGCTGAGCAGGGAGCCTGATGCGGGGCTCGATCCCAGGACCCTGAGATCATGACCTGAGCCGAGGCAGACGCTTAACTGATTGAGCCACCCAGGCGCCCTAAATGCTAACCCTGTTCTGACCAGACAGCGAGTGGCATAGAAATGAACCCTGCGGTCTTAAGAAGGAAAGGTTAAACATTAGATTCTTGACTAGGGAAAATAGGAAGCAAACTCAGTGGGCTCTTCCTAAGTGACTCAAGTCTCAGATACTTCTTTTTGCCAAGGAGAGAAGCCCACAAGCAAGCAGGGGAAGACAGTGTCTCAGGGGGCTGAGAGGCAGAGCTGTAGTCCATTAAAGACATTTTGTGGGGCGCCTGGGTGGCTCAGTCATTGGGCGTCTGCCTTCGGCTCGGGTCATGATCCCAGGGTCCTGGGATAGAGCCCCGCATAGGGCTCCCTGCTCGGCGGGAAGCCTGCTTCTCCCTCTCCCACTCCCCCTGTTTATGTTCCCTCTCTCGCTGTGTTTCTGACAAATAAATAAAAATCTTTCAAAAAAAAAAAAAGACATTTTGTATTTGTGACACTCACACCAATCCTCTTAGAAAAATGAAGCAGAAATAATATATACGAAATAGGAGTCCCCTGGGACAGCTGGGTGGCTCAGTCAGTTAAGCATCTGTGTTTGGCTCAGGTCATGATCCCAGGGGCCTGGGATCAAGTCCCACATTGGGCTCCCTGCTCAGTGAGGACACTGCCTCTCCCTCTGCCTGTCACTCCCCCTACTTGTGCTCTCTCTGACAAATAAATAAATAAAATCTTAAAAACAAAAAAACAAACAACAACAACAACAAAATAGCAGTCCAATGTCGTATTATTAGATCCAACATATCTAAAATTAGTACATCAGGGCGCCTGGGTGGCTCTGTTGGTTAAACATCCAATTCTTGATCTCTGCTCAGGTCTTGATCTCAGGGTTGAGTTCAAGCCTTGTGTTGGGCTCCATGCTGGGTGTGGAGCCTACTTAAACAAACGAACAACAACAACAATAAAACCAAAACAACAACAACAACAAAAACCCCTGCATTTTAAAAATTAATAAAATTAAAAAATTTTCTACATCAAATTGTTATAAATTTCTAAACCCTTTCATTTCTGTTCTTAGGTAACAGGTAACAGTTTACAGACCGACACCAATCCTAGTCCAAACTTTGAGGGCACTGCTCTAAAAAGTAAAAAGGCCTGAGGACTCCTTGCGCTGGAAGTCCTTTGGTGCGGGATGTCTAAGCTCCCTTTCTCACCCAAATCAGGCCCTGGGGAGCTGGGATGTGCTCAGGATATCCGAGGTCATGGGGTAATGAGTCAGGATGGTGATCTCCTGTTGGTACTTTCCTCTGAGTCTCTCAGGGCTGCCTTCCCCAGGCCAGGAAAAGAGCTCCACCAACCAAGGAGGATCTCCACTCCTTCACTGCAGTCCCGAGAAACCCAACTAAATGGTGTCTCGGGTCTCTCCTAGGGGTCACAATTTCTTTTATTCATTTGTTCATTCATCCAGGCATCTTCTCAAGCACTTAAGTGAACCTAAAACGAGATCCCTGGGGTTCCTGTCTGGTTCAGTTGGTAGAACATGAGACTCTTGATCTTGAGGTCATGAATTCGAGCCCCAAGTCAGGTGCAGAGATTACTTAAAATAATAATAATAACAACAACAACAACAACAAAAATGAAGGAAAAGAAAGATTCCTGCCTGGGGCGCTTGGGTGGCTCAATGGGTTTAAGCCTCTGCCTTTGGCTCAGGTCATGATCTCAGGGTCCTGGGATCAAGCCCCGCATTGGGCTCTCTGCTCAGCAGGGAGCCTGCTTCCCCAGTCTCTGCCTGCCTCTCTGCCTACTTGTGATCTCTCTCTGTCAAATAAATAAATAAAATCTTAAAAAAAAATAAGAAAGATTCCTGCCTAAGGAGCAGATGTCCTGACAACAAAGCAGGGCCAGAAAGGCATTAGCTTTTTCAAATACAGTCCTGGGTGGCCCAAATGTTGATTCTCACATATGAAATAAATGATAGACCTACTAAGAATGAAGGAAATATACCAGAACTTACTTTGATAGAATGTGGTAGAAGGGCCTATCACAGAGAGGGCCTCCCAAGGGTTTCTGTTCCACAGTCCCATAATTCCATGACTTTACAGTCACCAAGGAAGGAGGTAGGGAAGGTGTATTCACTCACTTTGGTAAAATGAGTAGGAGAGCGCCCCAAACAGAGTTCCTCTATAATTACTAACACCTTGGGGAAGAAGGCAGGACAAAGAATGAGGTCTCTGTGACAGATGAGGACACTGTAGCTCTGAGGAATTGTTGACCTACCCTCAGTGTTGGGAACTTCATCTGCTCCAGGCTACAAGATTCTGAGAAATGAACCTTGGAGCTGGAAGAGACAAGTCTGATTTATAGAGGAAAGAAACCTCAAGGGTAGAGAAAGGCTTCAGCCCCTCTGTCAGCCTGGGAGGGAAGAAGAGCTGGTGGGGCGGGGTGGGGCGGGGCTTTCCTTAGAGGCTTTGGGCTGAGTCCTTCCTTCCTGGTCCCCCATTGGGTCAGGGGCTCCTGCAGCCCTGCCAGTGAGGGACAAATGAGAAGAGCTGTTGATTTTTTCCCCCTTGGTCATTCAGAATTTCCCCCACATAAATACTGAGAAAGACCCTGCCCTCTCCTCACTTTTCTGGAGTTGGCCGTGGGCTGGACCTCGTCCCCTGGGGGGTGAGCAAGGCCATGGGGGACCTGTTTATGCTCAGGGTAGCTGTGGGCCTATGCTATGCCACCTTCACTGCCTCTGCCTGGTAAGTCCTTCCCCCGCCCCAACTTCCCGACTCCCCACTGAGGAAACCCCCATTATCTCATCCCCATTCACCACTGCCTCACTTTTTCTCTTTTTTGATAGGTCAGTGAACAATTTCCTGATAACAGGTCCCAAGGTAGGATGGTCTCTGGCTCCTGTTTTTCCCATCCAGGTTCCTAAGGGAACTCTTTTGGGGAAAGAAAAGAGGGGATGGGAGACAGCGTCAGAAGTCCCCCACCCGGAGGAACCCGTAATTGTTCCTTCCTAGAGAGCTAACCCATTTGAGTCCTGCCTGCTCCCCCCGCCCGACCCCAGACGACCTGAGAGGAGCCAGGGCTGACCTTCATAGCCCTTTTCCCTTTGCCAGGCCTATCTGACCTACACGACCAGCGTGGCCCTGGGTGCCCAGAGTGGCATTGAGGAGTGTAAGTTCCAGTTCGCTTGGGAACGCTGGAACTGCCCAGAAAATGCTCTCCAACTCTCCACTCACAACAGGCTGAGGAGTGGTAAGTTTGTGCACCTGCACGAAGGGGTGTATGTGCATGGAGGTGGACTTGCAGTATGTGTGTGTGTTGTACGTATGACATCTCTATGCGCAGTGAACCAAACAAGGTATCGGTGACCTGCTGATCTGCCACTTCTTGCTGTGAAACCCTGAGTGAGTCACATCCTCTCTCAACCCCAGTTTTGTCATGGGGTCAAGGCCAGCTCTGTTTAGCTCACCAGAAGTACCGTAAGGGTCGAATGAGGCGAATACAAAAGTATTTCCATAGAAATGTAATCATGTCTCTATTTTTGAAATGCATGCCTATATTTGTGTGTTTGTATACACGTACCTTGCACTGGGTTGCATGAAATAAAAACAGGGAAAGGGCTTTGTGTTTGCATCCCCTGAGGAGTTTCCCATCTGCCCAGCTGTCATAAAATCCCAAAGACAGAGAAGCTGAAAGATCACATTGAGGGGCACCTGGGTGGCTCAGTGGGTTAAAGCCTCTGCCTTCGACTCAGGTCATGATCTCAGGGCCCTGGGATCGAGACCCGCTCTCTGCACAGCAGGGAGCCTGCTTCCTCCCCCTCTCCCTGCCTGCCTCTCTGCCTACTTATGATCTCTCTCTGTCAAATAAATAAAATCTTTAAAAAAAAGATCACATTGAGCAGTGTTGTGTGTGTGTGTGTGTGTGTGTGTGTGTGTGTGTGTGTGCTCCTGTGCAGCTCTTTATTACTGTACGTAGTTCACATAAAGGTCGTTAATATACAAACAATAGAGAGATTCCTGAGAAGGGGTAGAGGAAAGAGAGTAAAGAAGATGCGGACAAAGAAAAATATCTTCCCATGGGATATACAGGCAGAAGTGGGAGTGTGTGGAAATGAACAGGACAAGTTTTTAAAGAATTTAAGTAAGATATGAGCTCAGTAAATGGTAGTCACGATCATTATGATTATTACATAGCTCCTGATTCATGTCAGAAGAAAAGGCCCTTCTCTCTTTCCTGAGCCAACTCCACAGCCCTGGGTCGCCATTGCCCAGGGACCAGTAGCAGTGGCTAACGAACAGAAGGCCAGTTGGATTTCAAGAGAGCAGGGTCTTGGTCCCAAAACAAATGGTGAGGAGAGTGGCCTTGGTCCCATCACTCTCTGTGTGGGTTTTACTATCCCCACCCCCATGAGGATACCCATATCTGCCTGAAAGACATAAGGGTGCTGGAAAGACATACACTCTTCTCTCAAAGAGAAGATCCTCCTCTTAAACCCAAAGGGGCAGGGGCCAGGGAAAAGAAACAATTGTTTTTCCAAAGCCTTTGCTTTGGGTTATCAGGGTCCAAGTTTCCAGTCCCCTCTTTCTCTCCAAAGCCACCAGGGAGACTTCCTTCATTCATGCCATCAGCTCTGCGGGAGTCATGTACACCATCACCAAGAACTGTAGCATGGGTGACTTTGAAAACTGTGGCTGTGATGAGTCGAAAAATGGAAAAACAGGTAAGTTGTATACTCTCTGATGTGGGTGGGAAGAAGTGAGGGAGGCAAAGCTACATGCAGTCTAAGTTCTTCCAGGAAAAGGCCAAGGGACACAGGTCCCTCAAATCCTTAGATGCTAGCAGCAACTTCTTGGTGGGAGCTCCTGGACCAATACACTTCCAAAAGCTGAGCTGGGTCCATGATTCTAGGATCACCAAGTAGCACTGAGCTCTAAAAGCAACAAGACCTCTAGGAAGACGAAGGCCAGAGAGCTTAAAGCTAACCCTCATATTTCAGGCTGAGAACAGTTTGGCCATAATCCAGAGCTACTCTGTTATTTGTAGACCATCTAGGAGACTCAGTTTTTAAATCAAAGAGGGAGGAGAGGGGCATCTGCGTGGCTCAGTGGATTAAAGCCTCTGCCTTCGGCTCCAGTCATGATCTCAGGGTCCTGGGATGGAGCCCCGCGTTGGACTCTCTGCTCAGCAGGGAACCTGCTTCCCCCTCTCTCTCTGCCTGCCTCTCTGCCTGCTTGTGATCTCTCTCTCTGCCAAATAAATAAAATCTTTGGGGAAAAAAAAAAAAAAGAGGGAGGAGAAGACTCTAACGAGACTACTGTAGGGTAATGGTGCAGAATTCCAGAATGTTTGAGCTACAATCAACTTCTAAGATCATCTAGGCCAGGCTCATTATGCCTACATTTACTGAGGGTGTACAGACTAATTGCCTGGAGATGGAAAGTACCTGAACGGTGGGCAGTTGGCTTTGTGAAAAGGACCTCACTCACCTACCCTGAGCACCTCTACTTCCCAGTCTCACCTGCAGCTTTAGATGCTTCCAGAGCTCTTGGGGGGTGGTTTGGCTAAGTGAGCCAAAGTGATGTTGGCTCTTCTCCTGACACTTTGCAGGGAAATATGTGCAGAACTTATTCTTTCCTTATGTGCAGGAGGTCATGGCTGGATCTGGGGAGGCTGCAGTGACAATGTGGAATTTGGGGAAAGGATCTCCAAACTCTTTGTGGACAGCCTGGAAAAGGGAAAGGATGCTAGAGCCCTGATGAACCTTCACAACAACAGGGCAGGCAGACTGGTAGGTATAGGAGTCCATGAGTGAACTATCAGGGTCAGTACTGGCAAGAGCCTCACATCTCCACAGCACTTACAACTTCCCAAGAGCTGTCTCATACCCATGTGTCATCCTCACAGCACCTATCAGGACTGGGATGGCTACCCCTATTCTCTGGACGACAAAGCCAGTTCAGGCTGAGCCAAGTGGCGTGGCCGAGGAAATACAACTAAAAAGCCTCAGAACAAGGCAATAAACTCAGATCTTCTACTTCAGTCTTATTACTAATCATTGTGTTTCTGAGAATGCAGAAAAATATAGTACCAAGGCCTTGCTCTCATGACTTAAAATTTTAACCATTTCAACTGTGTGTTCTAGGAAATTAATGGGGAGGTGGTTTTCGTCCAACCTGTATCTTAAGATCTGTCTGGACTTTGAGGGATTGGGACTGATCTAGGCTTCTCTGGAGGGTCTCTTCTCCCCTAAGACTTCTGGAGTGTTCTGAACTCAAATATGGAAGCAAGTTAGATTTAAAGCTAAGAGTATAAAAATTTCCCTTTGACCCTATACCTGGATGACCTGGCTGCCCAGAGCAAGAGGAAGAGGTTTTCAAGTCAATTACACACATGAGTAATTGCTTTGGGGGTAAGAGTTCAGACTGCATAAACTCCCTTCCCTCTGAGAGAGGACAAATCCAAACCCTCTGACCAATATTCCAGCCCCTACCTTGAAGACAATAATAGTGCCAATGATCATATTTTCTTCTTTAATTTCCACAGTACTCTCTTGATCATTCTTATTCCAATGAGAGAAACAAGTTACACAAGTGATGGAGTTGGGCCTAGAGCTTAGGTTTCCTGATTCCTGTAACTTCCTCAACATTTGCCTGATTTTCCCAAAGAATACCCAAGGGTGATTTAAAATGACCCTAACCAAGGCCTTTACACACACACACACACATACACACACACACACACACACACACACCTGAAAACTCCAACTGGGAGGATCTGAGGTGGGGCCCAGGAATAGCGTTTTTCACAGGCCTCCTCCGGAATTCTGATGCTCCTCCACAGCTCTAAAATATCCCATTTAATTGCTAATCTTCCATCGTCCTTAGTCAGTTAGTCTCTCTCTCTCTCTCTTTCTCTCTCTCTGAAGGCAGTGCGCGCCATCATGAAAAGGACCTGCAAATGTCACGGCATCTCAGGGAGCTGCAGTATCCAGACCTGCTGGCTGCAGCTGGCTGACTTCCGGGAGATGGGGGACTACCTGAAGGCCAAGTATGACCGGGCCCTGAAAATGGAGATGGACAAGCGGCAGCTGAGGGCTGGCAACAGTGCTGAGGGCCACTGGGCACCCGCTGAGGCCTTCCTTCCCAGTGCAGAGACGGAGCTGATCTTTCTAGAGGAGTCGCCAGATTACTGCACCCGCAATTCGAGCCTGGGCGTCTCGGGCACAGAAGGTCGTGAGTGTCTTCAGAACGACCGCAACGCATCCCGGTGGGAGCAGCGTAGCTGCGGGCGCTTGTGCACGGAGTGCGGCCTGCAGGTGGAAGAGAGAAGGACTGAGGCCATCAGCAGCTGTAACTGCAAATTCCAGTGGTGCTGTACAGTCAGGTGTGACCAGTGCAGGCATGTGGTGAACAAGTACTACTGCTCCAGATCCCCGGGCCGCACGTGGTCCGGTCGCAAGGCCAGCGCCTGACAGCAACCCACACAGATTCCCTCGCTCCGCGGCATGACAATGGTGGGGGACACGGTTTCTTTCTCAGAGAAAGTGAATTTAAGAACAACTGGAAAATCACAGGGTTGGTCTGTAGCCCCCTTCATATCTGCAATTCCGGGGAAATGAAGGCCCAAGGTTATACAGCATATTCTCAGCAGAGTCGAAATCGGAGCCTGGCCTTCTAACGTGGGCAGACCCATCTCCTCCCTCCTGCAGATTATTTCCCGGTCTTTGCCCCTGTCCTTTTGCAGCTTGCTAGAGGGGAGTTTGGTTTGGGGGTCTTATCCAGAGGGACCCTTAAAGTACTTGTCACTGTAAGTTTCGGAGGGAATGAAAGCAAAAAACTGAGAGTTCTGTCCGGACTTCTGAAGGAGCAACCTTCCCGGATGCTAGCTAGCTCCACAAAGACCAACTACATGTTCACACAGATAAGTGGGGCAGAGAACATATACCTGCCTAGTGGGAGGTTTTTAGAGCATTGGGTTTTTAATCTGAGTATGCACTTTTAAAAAGTTCTCAGGGCGCCTGACTGGCTCTGTTGGTAGAGCATGTGACTCTTGATCTTGGGGTTGTGAGTTCAAGTCCCACATTGGGTGCAGAGCTTACTTAAAAAAAAAAAAGTTCTCCCCACAAAACCCTGGGGAAACCAGGACCCAACATAAGCTGAGGATTTTGCCAGATCAGAAACCACTGTTGTAACCATGGAAAAAGAATGGTCACAGTAAGTGGCAGATGATCCCAACTTATCTAGATAAGGTTCCCCTCCACCACCCCGCCCAAAGACGAATTTCCCCCCCCACCCCAAAGAGCTGTAAAATGACTCTGTTTTGTTATTTTCCCAGATTGGGAACTCAGCTTCATTTTGCAATAAATGCTAGCATATATATCCACCTGAGACCTTTTATTTCTCTCTTTGGAAACCTTAGTTTAAGAAAGGGAATGGGAAACCCTGCTTGTATATTCCAAATTATGCACAAGGCTAAGGGGAGAACTGGAAATATTCAACCCCCTTGATAATGTGTTTGAGAGGGAATATCATTGAGAACCAAGAACTGGCCAATAGGAAAACAATCCAGACTCCCAGATTTAGAAGGTTGTATTTTAATGCAACCTAAGAAACTGGAGGGACAAGGAAGCCCTTTGAACTTGAATCATATTCAAAGTGCGTTTGCTCTCTTAACTTGGCCTTCCTGGGATGTCTGTATGCCTGGGGAGGACCCGGGCAAGAGACTAGGAAAGTTGTGGATTCTACCTTCCTCATTTGCACTTCTATATCTTCCACTGCAATCTTGGGGTGGGGAGCCCCTAGGGGCTCAACAACTGGTCTCCTAAATCTGAGCATCCCAGCCTTGGGAGTCTCTCCTCAGTGCAAAGGCCAAGCACCCCTGCGGGGAGGAGGTATTTCAGATATGTTGAATAAACAAGTAAAATGACTGATCACCAAGAGTGGGGAAACACTCTCAGCCTAACGTTTTAAACTAGAAAACAATTTAAACGTTCAACAGTAGGGCAAACTACATCGTGGCCCCATAATGGAATATCAACCAGTAAAATAATATTCTGGAGAAACACTTAGCAACATGAAAAACATACATGATGTATTAAGTGAATAAAGTTAATTACAAAACAGTATGTTCAGGATAACTCAATTTTGTTTTTTAAAACAGGAAAATACTGGGGCTCCTGGCTGGCTTAGTTAAGTCATGCCACTCTTGATCTCAGGGTCATGAGCTCAAGCCCCACAGTGGGCATAGAGCTTACTTAAGAAAACATGAAAACAGAGGTGCCTGGGTGTCTCAGTGGGTTAAAGCCTCTGCCTTCGGCTCAGGTCATGATCTCAGGGTCCTGGGATCGAGCCCCACATCAGGCTCTCTGCTCAGCAGGGAGCCTGCTTCCCCCTCTCTCTCTGCCTGCCTCTCTGTCAAATAAATTAATAAAATCTTTAAAAAAAATAAAAAGAAAATATGAAAACATTTGCTATTATGTAATACCAAATAGAGTAATTTGTTTTCCTTTTTCTGTTTTTCCATATTTTTACATATCTCTACAATAAACAAATATTTTTCTTATCAAAAAGAAGGAGTTACTTGGGTACCTAGCTGGCTCAGTCAGTAGAGCATGTGACTCTTGATCTCAGGGTTGTGAGTTTGAGACCCCTTACAAATAAATAAATAGGGGCGCCTGGGTGGCTCAGTCATTAAGCATCTGCCTTCGGCTCAGGTCATGATCCCTGGGTCCTGGGATCAAGCCCCTCATCGCATCGTGATCCCTGTTCAGCAGGGAGTTTGCTTCTCCCTCTGCCTCTCCCCACCCCCTGCGTGTTCGCACACGCTCTCTCTCAAATAGATAAATAAAATCTTTTTTAAAATAAATATTAAAAAAAATACTTGTCATAAAATACTTTTAGAAAAAATAATGAGTTATTTTTTAAAATGCCAACAGGACGGCGCCTGGGTGGCTCAGTCGTTAAGCGTCTGCCTTCGGCTCCGGTCGTGATCCCGGGGTCCTGGGATCGAGCCCCACATCGGGCTCCCTGCTCGGCAGGAAGCTACCATTCCCTCTGCTTGTGTTCCCTCTCTCGCTGTGTTTCTCTCTGGCAAATAAATAAAATCTTTAAAAAAAAAAAAATGCCAACAGAAAATAACCCTTCTTTTTTTTTAGTGAAAAGGAAGGTGAAATATTCACTAAGGAAGATGGCATTTCAAGAGAAACCAGAAGCAGGTATCTTGAAAGCTTCCTGTGGTCTCTATTCTTTCTGGTGCATTTACAACTCCCACAGATGCCAGAGACAAGGAGAAATCCATTAAAGTGCAGCTAATGTTAAGGAAGTGGAAGATTTCCTTTACTTCTCTCCTAAGGAATTTCACAGAAAGACACCACTGTCAGTGACAGAGAAGGTGTCTGTGTGCAGTGGTAATGGAAAGGGGAATAAGGCACTACCTAAACACAAGAATTATGGTGAAGAAATAGACAACATAAAGAAAAGATTATTAACCTGGATTCAGAGAGAAACAAAAATCTAAATTCTGTGGCCTTGAGGTCAATCCTCCGGTACACAAAGATCCCAAAGTGCCCATCAGGAAAACTGCGTTGTGACAGTGTGCTAGGAAAATGAACAAACTAGATTTTCTCCCTTCATTCCTAATTGAATCTACATCCAAAGGACCCAGGTACTTGATGCTTCGACATTCCCACCGAAACAAACCCCAGACCTTGCCAATATTCCCAGATAATCCTAGGGGGGATTTTCAGAAACAAAATTATCTCCACTGCCCTGTACAAACATGATCATTCAAGAAGAGCATGACTTGGGGCACCTGGGTGGCTCAGTGGGTTAAAGCCTCTGCCTTCGGCTCAGGTCATGATCTCAGGGTCCTGGGATCGAGCCCCACATCGGGCTCTCTGCTTGTTTCCCCCCTCTCTCTCTGCCTGCCTCTCTGCCTACTTGTGATCTCTCTCTCTCTGTGTCAAATAAATAAATAAATGATCTTAAAAAAAAAAAAAAGAGCACGACTTATGTCTTCTGTGGGTTTATATCTGAAGTTTTCAACTAATAAAACCCAGAGCAATTGAGAATTCCATGAAAAGCATTCCTACTTCCCCCAAAAAGCTCGTAGTCCCACTCCTTCCAAGTCTCTTCCGTCCTCATTCATTGTAACTTCATGGCAATCAATCACATCACCCAATCTTCCTACATAGGCCCTGAGCCAAAAGCTAAAGGAATTCAGATTTCCCTACATCCATCTCCTTCCTGTCAGGGATTCATTCCAAGGCGTTGCAGTGTTATTCAGATTCACTAGTTACAACCCCACCCTCCTTCCCTTTTGGCTCAGCCTTAACAAACTGGCTATCATTAAGGTGACAGAACAGTGAAAATTCCTATATGCAATAGGTTCAGGGCCCAAGACTGTCTGTGGCGGATCCTGAAAACCTGTTGAAAAAAGAACGAACTCAATGAGGGAAACCTGTCCATGAGCCTATCCATGTATTTCAAACGCAGGCACCGCTTCACGTGGCCTGAAGGATAGAAGCCTTTATTTTCTGTCTAGATTTAAGGGAAAATATGCTTCTGCTTGCCAGACCCCTCCAAAGCTTTTTCTCCTCTCCCTCCCACCTCCTTTTCCTCCTTCACCACCTCCTGCTCTTCCTCCTCCTCCTCCTTCCTATCTGACCTTTGTCATGCGTAGAATTAGGGACTCCCAAGAAAACTGTGAGGTCTGTTTCTAGAGCTCCGATGGGCCCTGCCAATCTCCTCTGGGTTTGCCAGTGGGCGGTTGTTACAGCAAGAGTGAAACGGAAGTAATGGAGCACCTACTAAGGGTCAAGTGTTCAAAATATATTATATGCTTCGGGGCACCTGGGTGGCTCAGTGGGTTAAAGCCTCTGCCTTCGGCTCAGGTCATGATCTCAGGGTCCTGGGATCGAGCCCCGCATCGGGCTCTCTGCTCAGCAGGGAGCCTGCTTTCCCCTCTCTCTCTGCCTGTCTCTCTGCCTACTTGTGATCTCTCTCTGTCAAATAAAGAAATAAAAAAAAAAAAATTAAAATATATTATACGCTTCAATCCTGGGAACAATCCAATTAAAGAGTTACAAATATTCCCCTCTTGTTGCTGAGGAAACTGTGGCTCAGATAAGTTAGGCACCCAACCTAAAATTAAACTCAGGGGGGCAGATTTGAATTCTGGTCACTATCACCCAAATCCATACTCTTTCTTGACAGCACTCAGGCTCTGGGAGCCCGGGGAATCTCTGGTGACATTCCTAACTGTCACGACAGCTTTGCAGAATGACTACCATTCATATGCAGTGAAAGGTGTCCTCTTCCTCTCTCTTGTGCAAGCAGGAGAGTTAAATTCTCAGCCCTTCTCTGGAATGGAGAAATCTAACTTTTGACTTGCAAAGGTCTTCCTTAGAATGATAAAGCAAGACAGCCTGACTCCTGCTGACTTGGGAGGGCAGAATCCTGGTTCGCTAGGGGGTACTCAAAGAAAAAGGCTAACAATTATGGTCTATATTAGAGGTCAAAGTTTCAAAGGAATGTCAGAGGAGGAGTGTTTATTTTAGAGGGTAGAGGAAGGAAAAACAGGATCCAGAGAAAGACAAATTTCTAGTCCCAGATCACAAACTACTTATAATAATTGATCACAAAAGCCAGAGAGAGATTCAGGGCCCAGACACAGATGTTTGGGTTGGGGGTGGGGGGTGGGGGGATGAAATGAAAGCAAGAACCAGAGCAAAGCCTTCAGGAGAAGTTAAAGACCCTTGAGTAGGACTACAGCTCTAAACCAGCTAATCCCCACTACACTCCCTAACAAAAGGGGGAAGAGCTGGTTTTAGAGGAACCAAGTGTCCTGCCCGGTGATGGGAGAGGACTGAAGGGTCACACTAGACTCCAAGACCCTAAACATTCTCCGTGGCTGGTGTTCTGCCCACCCTGCCAGACTGCCCTTTTCATCAGGAAAGTGATGTTGGATGACCAGTGCAAGTATTGAGGAAATTAGGCCAGGGTTCCAGGAAGCCTCAGACTGCACTTGGTCAGTGAGGCGGTAGGGAGAATAGGGTAAGGGAAAGAGGCACGTGGGTAAGGGAAAAGGCCTGCTGGTGCACCAGGAGCCCAGATTCATTCCCACATTCCTATCAGTTCCCTCGAAGACCTATGTTGAGGTACTGAGTTCCCTTGTCATTTTACCAGGACCTTCCTGCAGTCTGTAAGAGATAACTGATTCAGCCACGTGCTTCTTAACAGAAGAGCTCTTAATCAAAAGCCTAAGGAAGAGGAGAACACTGTACACTCTGTTTGAAAGACCATCAGGAGGGGCACCTGGGTGGCTCAGTCAGTTAAGCATCTGCCTTGGGTTCAGGTCATGGTCCTGGAGTGGAGCCCTGAGTCATTGGGCTCCCTGCTCAGTGGGGAGCCTGCTTCTCCTTCTTCCTCTGCCCCTTCACTCCTGCTCGTGCGCTTTCCCTCTTTCTCTCTCTCTCCCTCTCTCTCTGTTCTCTCTCTCAAATAAATAAACTCTGAGAAAGAAAAAGAAAGAAAGAAAGAAAGAAAGAAAGAAAGAAAGAAAGAAAGAAAGAAAGAAAAGAAAAGAAAAGAAAAGAAGG
>CM053607.1:105338602-105361759 GCA_028646535.1 Procyon lotor | reverse complement strand
GAGAATATTTTAAAATAAATACACTTTATTTTTTTTTAAAGATTTTATTTATTTATTTATTTATTTATTTATTTATTTATTTGACACAGAGAGAGAGAGAGAGCACAAACAAGGGGGGCAGCAGAGAAAGAGGGAGACTAGACTCTCTGCTGAGCAGGGAGTCTGACACAGGAGTCAATCTCAGGACCCTGGGATCTTGACCTGAGCCAAAGGCAGACAACCATCTGAGCCACCCAGGCGCCCCAATAAATAAACTTTTTTTTTTTAAAGATTTTTTTTAAAGGTTTTATTTATTTACTCGACAGAGAGAAAGAGGTCACAAGTAGGCAGAGAGGCAGGCAGAGGGAGAGGGAAGCAGGCTCTCCACTAAGCAGAGAGCCCAATGCGGGGCTCGATCCCAGAACCCCGAGATCAAGACCCGAGCCGAAAGCAGAGGCTTCAACCCACTGAGCCACCCAGGCGCCCCAATAAATAAACTTTTAAAAATTGTTGCAGGACACAAAGTTAGAGTCACCTTGGATTTCTGATATCTCTGGAAACCCAGTGCTCTTTCAGTTATTTCTTGGTTTATGTCTGTTGTCCGAAATATAATTATAAGTGTGTCTCCTTTCACAGCGAAAGTACCCTGGCTTGATGATAGTTATATGGTACTCCTATTTACGATCTATTTCTTTCATTCATTCATTCTTTCATTCATTCATTCACCTAAATAATATTCACTGAACACCTACTCTGTTACAGGCATAGCACAAATGCAGGGGATACAGATCATGGAACTGGCATTCTAGTGGAGGATACAAACAATGAGCAAAAAAAATTTTTTCTTACACATGGAGATAACTGTCATGATAGAAATAAGTACACTTGTCATAATAAGGCAGCAAATTTTTTTTAGAAAAAGTGGCCAGAGGGGCACCTGGGTGGCTAAGTCAGTTAAGCAAGTAATCTTGCTCAGGTTATGATCTTGTGGGATTGAGCCCCATGTTGGGCTTTGCGCTCAACCTCAAGTCTGCTTCAGATTCTCTCTCCCTGTCTCTCTCTCTCTAATAAATAAAATCTTCAAGTCAGAGAAGGTCAGAGAAGGCTCTCTATGAAGTTGACATGTGAGCTGATACCCAAAGGAGGTACAGAATCCAGTTATAAGAGTTTCAGGAAAGCATAATCCAGAAAGAAGCATCATAAGCAATCGAGCCCAAAGCAGAAAAGAGCTTGGAAAATTCCAGGAGCTGATGAAAGTTTGATGTGACTGGAGCATGGTTTGCATGTGGTGGCATGAGGTGAAATTAGAGAAGTAGGCAGAGGACAGATCATCTAAGATCCAAAGAGTCCCAGTAAAAAGTCTGAATTTTGCTCCAAAGGAATGGGAAGCCACTAAAAGATTTTGAGTGAAGTGATGATAGGGTCCTAATTTCTTTGTAAGAAAACTCATACAGGCTGCTCTATGGAAAATGGACTGGAGAGAGGCAAGCATGGAAGCCCGGAGACAAAAGGGGAATTATATAAGGCTAGGCGAGAGCTGAGAGTGGTGTGGATGAATATAGGGACAGAGTGAATAGAACAGGGAAGATGAGAAGTATGTATAAATGAAGTAGAACCAATAAAATTTGTTGATGGACTGAATGTGGTGTGTGGGGGAAGAGGAGAGATCTAGGGTAACACTGGTTTTCTAGCTTTGGTTAGTGAGTGGAAGAGGTAGGCTCTTGTACCTGGAGGTACAAGAGGTAGCACCTGGGTGGCTCAGTCAAAGGTTTGCCTTTGGCTCAGGTCAGGATCCCAGGACCCTGGGATAGAGCCTAGCATTGGGCTCCCTGCTCAGCAGGGAGCCTGCTTCTCCCTCTCCCTTTCCTGCTCCCCGCCCCCCGCCTGTACATGCTCTCTGTCAAATCAATCAATCAATCAATCAATCAATCAATCTTTTTTAAAAAATCGAGTAGGCTCCACACCCATTGTGGGGCTTGAACTCCAACCCCGAGATCAAGCGTGGCATGCTGTACCAACTGAGCCAGCCAAGCACCCCAAGAGTTCCATTTTAATTCAGTCAATACAGCATGGGACTCGTGATCTCAGAGTTGTGAGTTCAAGCCCCACTATGGGCATAGAGCTTATGTAAAGAAATAAAGATAAAAATTGCAAAGAGTTCCATTTTAAGCATGTTAATTTGAAATTTTTTGGAGACATTCAAGTGGAGACATCAAGCTGGCAGTTGACTATTAAATCTGGGAAAGCTGACTAAATAAATTAGAGAAGAAATTTAAGATGGAGACGCAAATTTAGGAGACATGAATATAGAGACAGTTTTTGAAGCCATAGGAGTAAAGGAGACTTCCTAAGAAGAGGAGGTAGCGAAGGGAAGAGGATACAGGTTCAAGTCCAAAGAAACACCACATCCTGCCACTAATGTCCAAAGTGCCCAGTGAGGAAGCTGAGCAACTGAATCTCTTTTGGAATCTGGGAATAGAGAAGTACAGACTTGCTGGCAGGTAGGGAAATAGATGAGCTGAACTTTGTGGGTAGCCTCTTTCAATCTCTTCATTCAGTGAATGCCTTCTGTGGGTCAGGGACATAAACAGGAGGGGACATAGCCCTTCCCAATCAGGAAGGAAAGCATACTTGTGCCCATAAAAATGTGTTGTGGTAAGCTTTCTAGAGGAGGTGTGCACAGGGGCAGCATGAACACAGGGAGGACAGCAAAAGACGTCTGCTTGTTCCAGAGCAGGGGCAAAGCTCATCCAAGTAGGGAGAGGAGCTGAACATTACAAGGGAGCTCAGAAGCCAGAATGGCTTTCCCCCCACTTCTGCTCGGTTGTTTGTTTCCGTTTTCAAGCAAATCTGGTGCTTCCTAGAATAAAGGTAAAATCCTGACAGGTTGGTGGGGGTAAAAAAAACAAGGCTTTGGTTCTCCGACCATCGACAATAGAGAACAGTCCTTTCAGAGGAGCCTTAATCAGGTATGGGGTAGGGGTGGGAGTTAGAGGAAAAAGTGGAAGATGAGAGTGGTTTATTGCTGTTCACAAAAAAAGCAATAAAATACTTTGCCCTGAGCTGCATAAGGGTCATAATCGGTTTGATAAGCTATCATTTAACATGAGGAGGAAATTGAAGTTTCATTTCCTTGCTTTTGTGGCACCCCTTGAATTGAGCTGATGACACCATTCAGTCAGCCAGCAGGAGGCCTGCCTTACCAATTTTGTTTTGCAAAACAAAGCCAGTCACGGTCAAACTCAGTTGGTCAATTCCATAGATTAACATGAGAGGCCCCAGGAAAGCAAGACAGCTGGGATAGCTCCGGCTGGGAAATGATGGGTTAATCCTAGGCCAGCTTGGCAGGAAACTTCATAAGATCTTTCAGGTCCCTGGTGCCCTCCCACTCCTCACCCGCCAAGAGCTTCCCACACTCACCAGTGTCCTGGGGTTGACTCTGAATAATCTCCAGGGTTTGAAGGACAGGGGTGGGCTGAGGGTATGGATGCAGTTCCCCACTGTGTCATAATCCTCCTTCTCAGGTCTGATTTCTTTAGACGCAGGCAGGGCAGTACCATAGGACAGAAGTCTGACCTATAGGAGCTACATGATCTATATGAGTGCAAACTGGGAAGAATGAAATTCTCTTGAAAAATGGACAATACAAAATTTCCCCCAAATCCTGGGCTCTCACAGGCATACCAACACAACCCACAACCTAAAGAACACAGTGAAGATAAAAATATTGTTACAGGGGCGCCTGGGTGGCTCAGTGGGTTAAAGCCTCTGCCTTCGGCTCAGGTCATGATCTCAGGGTCCTGGGATCGAGCCCCGCATCGGGCTCTCTGCTCAGCGGGGAGCCTGCTTCCCCCTCTCTCTCTGCCTGCCTGTCTGCCTACTTGTGATCTCTCTCTCTCTGTCAAATAAATAAATAAAATTTAAAAAAAAAAAAATAAAAAATAAAAAAATAAAAAAAAAATAAAATAAAGGCATCTTTAAAAAAAAAAAAAATATTGTTACAACTATACTAAAGAGTGAGATATTTTTGTTGCCTCTATGGCTAAAACGTTAGAATTGTTGATTTTCCTAGAGGATGACCCAAACCCATCCTGATTCCTCTCCATGCCCAGAAGTTGTTAAAAACTGAGGCCCCTTTAGAATAGATCACAGTCTGGAGCTTTTTCAAAGTTCCCATTTAGCTGAGATAATTCCATTTTTCTCTCGTTCTCAATTCTGGTGTTTCTGGTGAACAAACGGTTCTGCCAGTAACACATGAGGACTATCAAAAAGCCAGGAGAGTCTGTACATGCGGGGAAGTTGCCTGAATAATATGGGGGTTCATGTTCCGAGGGAGATTAAGGGAACGTTTGATTTTAGTTCCCTGGTCATCTTATATTTTTCTAAGAAGATTTATTCCTGCCATCTCTGTGACTATCAACACAATTTAATTTTAATTTTCAAGGAATCAAGGGAGGCATTTTGGTATTATGGGAAAGGCACTGCTGATTTTTTCACAGATTTTACTATAATGCCATGCAAATCACTTTCTGAAAGCTTCAAAATCGTTACTATAAAAAGAAGGGGATTGGATTCAAATGCATTAGATATGCGCAAAACTTTTTCGAAATTCTAAAATTCTATTCTGAGCCCCTCCATTTCTCTCTCCTGACAGTTCTGCCTTCATATGATGTCCCATGCCAATTGCGTACAGAATAAATTAGAACTAGTTTTGGTTTCTAAAAACTTACAGCTTATAAAACAGCAATGGTAAGATGTTCTTCAGATACATATCTTATAATTAGATTTCAGTGATTTGAATTTTGTGCTGCAGGAAGCTTATTTGTATATTATATTTTAAAAGGGGTTACTATTAAATTAACACCACAAAAAGGGCTGCAGGTGGAAGTTGTTAACAGCTTCTGATAACAATCTTTTCAAGGTCTTCTTCTCAAGGGGCTCCTTGCATAATAAATGGCACTCTGGATGTGAGCCAGGAATCTGAATCATCAGCCTTAGCTACATTTGTGACCTTGGGCATGTCTCTCAGCTACCTCAGGACTCATTTGCTTCCACTATAAATGAAGAAGTTGTATTAGGTAGTTTAATATTCATTGGCAAAGCTGAGCAAGAATGAGTAGTGGTTAAATGTAAATAAAAGCATTAATGCCTTTGGTAATATGGAAAATGAAAAAGGATTTAAAGACACTTTTTAGGTAATAAAGGAAAAAACCCCTTGTGATTGTAGGCCCCCCAAAGCAACACCGCAAACGTAGTATAGTTCCAAGATCCACTCACTGATTTATTCACGATAAATCCATTACATGGAAGAACTTGGTCTGCACACAACGCTTAGCTGGCCCTATGAGAAAAACAAGGTTTTCCATGCCTGTGAGAAAGCACCAGGAAGTAATGGAAAGTCTTTAGGGCCAAATATAGTTGAGTTCAAAACCCTGGCTCTAAAAATTCCTGTATATGGCCTCTATATCAAATCATTTTTTTTAAAGATTTTATTTATTTATTTGACACAGAGAGAGAGATCACAAGCAGGCAGAGAGGCAGGCAAAGAGGCAGGCAGAGACAGAGGAGGAAGCAGGCTCTCCAACGAGCAGAGAGCCCGATGTGGGGCTCAATCCCAGGACCCTGAGATCATGACCTGAGCTGAAGGCAGAGGCTTTAACCCACTGAGCCACCCAGGCGCCCCTAGATCAAATTATTTTAACCTCAAGATTGTTGTGAGAATTAAATAAGATAACAGATGGAAGTGCTTAGCTTAGTGCCTGGCACATAATAGGTCACAATAGATAGTTCTTTCATTAATGATGGGAACATAAGTGCTCCTGGCTGACTCAGGAGGCAGAGCATGTGACCCTTGATCTTGGGGTCCTGAGTTTGAGATCAACTATGGAGGTAGAGATTATTTTAAAAAAGTTTTTTAGGGGCGCCTGAGTGGCTCAGTGGGTTAAAGCCTCTGCCTTCGGCTCATGTCATGATCTCAGGGTCCTGGGATGGAGCCCTGCACAGGGGAGCTTGCTTTCCCCACTCACCACCCCCAACCTGCCTCTCTACCTACCTGTGATGTCTCTCTCTCTCTGTCAAATAAATAAATAAATAAATAAATAAATAAATAAATAAATAAATAAATAAATGAATAAATAAAATCTTTTAAAAAAGGTTTTTAAATTTTTTTATTTTATTTTTTTAAGTTTTTTAATTTTTAAAAAATACCTGAGGTAAGTAATGATTACCAACAGTGACTGAGTGCTTACTCTGTGCCTCCAAGGTACTGTTGGATGCTTTTACATACCACATTTAATCCTTACAACAACGCTATCTGGTCAGTACTATCATTTTCCCAGTTTACACATGAGGAAACAGACTCAGAGGTTAAGCAACTTCTCCCATGGTCACAGAACTAGGAAGTCAAGAAGTTATGATATAAAACTACTTTGTTGTTTCCAAAAGCCAAATGCTAAACCATTTCACCATATTATCCACTACATTATGTCAAAGGAGTATATTATTAAGTACCAGAAAAGTCAGAATTTAAGCATGAGTATTTCACAGGCACAAGAAACAAGCACGTTTTAGAGCAAAATTATAGGAACTGCCTCCTAGGCTAGGAATTGTTTAACCATAAAAGAGTAGGAGAGTCATCCAGTATTTGTGAGGTGGGGAAGCAGGAGTAAAGGAAGAGATTGACTTCAGCGAATGTAGAGAATGAAGAATGAACTAGTTAAGCCAATAGACCACACTAAATGGAGCAATGTCCATAAAGGCAGGTTCTGGAATAAGGTGGGAAAGATAAGCACTGGCCAGACTGAGAGAGCCCTGAATACCAGACTAACAAATAAGAAATATTTCTTTTTTTTACCATATTAGGTATACACGAGATACTCAAGAAATATATGTTATCACAAAATCGAGAAAATGAATTCCAAACCTAGTTCCCCAATGGAAGTAAGCAACCCATTTTCAGTATGGGCAGTGTCTATTCAACCTGAGTCCCCTGGCTAGCTAGAACACTAAGAAAGCATGTGAGCACACCATTTTTTTAAACTCCTTCGATCTGTGATGTGCTTCAAAATTTCAAACTCTTTGAGTTTTACTGAGATATAAGTGACACACCTAAATCTTTATAGCAGCTTGAGGTCAAGAACACCAAACTCACTGATAAAAATAAAGGGAAATGATGAAAATGAGGACGAGAAAAAGATACACAGACTTTGAAAACAATGGAGCTATGAGAGAAAGAAAAGTCTAAGAAGGTGCAAGGACACAGAATCCAGTGAAAAGGCCAGCCAGATGGCTTTGAAGAGCCCAGGGCCAAGCCCTCAGAGTCAGGTAACTCCTGAAGAGTGGGGAGGAGAGGGCAGGTAGGGACGCCCAGACCAGGTATGGAAGCTACACAAAATGTCTGGCTTTCCACATACAACAGTGGATTTAAGTTGGGACCTACCAAATAGCAATAGAGAAGGGGATGTAACAATGTGATTTTTACCAGTGATAAGATGGTATTTTTTTTTTTTTTTTTTTTTTTACTTATTTATTTGACAGAGAGAGAGACAGAGAGATCACAAGTAGGCAGAGAGGCAGGCAGAGAGAGAGAGCGGTAAGCAGGCTTCCTGCTGAGCAGAGAGCCCAATGTGGGGCTCGATACCAGGACCCTGGGACCATGACCTGAGCCGAAGGCAGAGGCTTTAACCCACTGAGCCACCAGGCGCCCTGATAAGATGGTATTTTTACTTAGTCTATATTGTGTTTCTCAGCACAAAGATAACGATGGTTTCAAATATTACATTTTCTTACATCCCTGAGAGGTATGAAGGACATTCGTAATGGTCTGCCGTTTGTGTATTGAACTTGCATCTCTGAAAGTTACAAACAAGTTAAACTACCCTAGAACTTGAGGGTTCTGTTGGATATAGGATTTTATTTTAATTGAACTTCGAATGGAAAGACTGAAACTTTAAAGCCTGAAAATTTTCAACTGGGGTGTTTAGTCTATAGCCAGTCATCGGATGGTTAGAAGTTTAGCATGACTAATTCTTCACAGTCCATTTGCTAAATGACACATTATAAAAGCAAGCACCACGGAAAAGGGTGTGCTTGTTTCCAAAGCTTCAGCTTCATTGCAGACTGACTGTTTTATATTGGTCCTCCTCTATTTTATGGTGCAAGAGGCTCTAACCACATATATATGTTTAAGACTCCTTAAAACATTCTCACATTGACAAGGACCAGAAACACTAGATAAAGTCCAGAGAGGTTGTCATTCAGGCCTCAACATAAAGGCCACCTATGAGGATCAGGACTTTATAAACCTGATATAAGAGATTAACCCCTGAGATGCTTATTCTTGTAAAACAGCTTAACCCTCTCTATCCCACAATTACAAAACTTGTCCTGAAAAGTAACCAGATCCTCATAGAAGTTGAGAATGCTGAGTAAGCTGTACATGGCTGCTTCATAATAAAAAGCTGAACACGGAGAGAGTAATAATAGAAAGTTTAAAGAAGGATCTAGAAATTGTAGTTCAGATTGACCCTTTGCTATCTGTGTCTTTCAAGGGCCTTATCTATTTCGTCTAGTTTGTTGAATTTATTAGCATAAATTATTCATAATATTCCCCTATTGCCCTCTTTTTTTTTTTTAAGATTTTATTTATTTGAGAGAGACAGCATGAGAGAGCATGAGCAGGGGGAGCAACTGAAAGAGAGGGAGAAGCAGACTCTCTGTTGAGCAAGGAGCCTGACATGGGACTTGACCCCAGGACCCAGAGATCATGACCTGAGCCTAAATCACTTAATCAACTGAGGCACCCAGGTGCCCCTGCCCTTTTAATATCTGTAAGGTCTATAGTGATCTGATGATATTGGGCCGGATAAGCAGAACTGGTTTAAGAAACAAAAAAGGATGGGGCGCCTGGGTAGCTCAGCTGCTAAGTGTCTGCCTTAGGCTCAGGTCATGATCCCAGGGTTCTGTGATCAAGCCCCACATTGGGCTCCCTGCACAGCAAGAAGCCTGCTTCTCCCTCTCCTCCTATTTGTGTTCCCTTTCTCACTGTCTCTCTGTCAAATAAATAAACGAAATCTTGAAAGAAAGAAAGAAAGAAAGAAAGAAAGAAAGAAAGAAAGAAAGAAAGAAAGAAAGAAAGAAAGAAAGAAAAAGAAAAAGAGAAAAAGAAAGAAAGACAAGAAAAGAAAAGGAAGAAAGAAGAGAAAAGGTTAAAAAAAAATTTGAGGCTGATTTGATAGACCATACTGAAGCCATAATTCTCCCAAGGAACATTCCACCCACCTCAGCTAAGAAATGCAGATGAGGCAAGTGTTGGGGGGGAAGGAAGTTTTTTATGGTTCTAGTGATGGGGCTGTTGGTCAGATTAGCTGCCCATTTGTCTGCAAGCTGCTTTCTCCTCCCATTCCCTACTCCTTGCCACCGCAATGCAGCTGCTGGCCAGGAAGCCTGAGGAAGGGGCTCCCTCTGGAGCTGATGGCAGTGGCACTTTGGAAAGTGCTGGCAGGGGGTGGGCTATAAAAAACAATTTGGTTTGGGAACAAAAGGCATCAATCAAAGCAGTGTCATCAACCCTTGATTTAGATGGGAGACAACTTTTTGGGTCACCTTGAAAGCAGGAAAGGAATAGACAATATCATTTTATTTAGTCATCTTAGTCCAATGGACTAAGATTAGACCCTTAGGGTCTAATTTAATAGGAAAGCTATGCATGACTGCTCCACAGAGATCTTTTCCTTTAGTTATGTCCTTTGGTGAGGTGGGAGAAAGCTATCTCCTCTGCACTTTCTGTCTGAAATTGCCAGAAATCACTGGATTCTACCTTTAGAAGTAAATTCTGTTAAAGGCTCTCTTAAGACCAAGAGTTTGAGGTTGTTTTTCTTTTTAAATTTTATTTATTTATTTGAGAGAGAGAGAGCAGGAGTGGGAGGGGTAAGATGGGGAGGGAAAAGGAGAAGCTGGATCTGCACTGAGCCGGGAGCCCAATGCAGGGCTCAATCCCAGAACCCCAAGATCATGACTGGAGCCCAAGGCAGTCACTTAATTGACCTGAGCCAGCCAGGTGCCCCAGTTTCTGAGATTTAATTACCTTTTGGAAAGCAATTAGGGATCTAAAATGAAAGGCATAAAGTTAGGATAGGGACTGTTCTTAGTGAACAGACTAACAAAAATAATCCAGGAAAAGCATCTGAAGTCAGAGAAAAGAGCAAACAAAGAACTGAGCCATCTCTGAATCAAAAGTCAAAGCTTAATGTAAACAGTTCTTATAAACAGTTAACTGCATAAAGAAGTGGCAGTATTTCTGAGCTAGTCAAGTGCTTGTCAAAAGTATCTGGGACACTTTCAGATCAAGCTAATCTGTGGCATCCTTCTGCCAGGACTGACACAGGACTGCCCTGGACTCTCTCTTTCAAGCAATATTCTGTGCTTCAGAATCCCCCAAACAGGGGCGCATGGGTGGCTCAGTCGTTAAGCCTCTGCCTTCGGCTCAGGTCATGATCCCACGATCCTGGGATCAAGCCCCGCATCAGGCTCCCTGCTTGGCAGGAAGCCTGCTTCTCCCGCTACCATCCCCTCTGCTTGTGTTCCCTCTCTCGCTGTTTTTCTCTCTGTCAAATAAATAAAATCTTAAAAAAAAAAAAAAGAATCCCCCAAACAGAAGCTGAGGTAGGTATGTCCAGGTGAGACACTGTGTACCATGTTTCCTGGCTAAGTATAAGAAGTACGGTAACAGGCACATGGAGCTTCTAGATGCCATCCCAGATTTACACTTGTATAGAAGTAAAGAAATAGCTGAACTGTTTACTTCCAAGTCATTACAGAATTGGGTGCTTGCTTGTTTTCTTCTTTGGTCTCTTCGAGTCCTGGAGAAAGGAAATAAACGAAGCAATCTATCTTGGTTAATAAGGATACCACACTATCATTCAGTGTGAGAGAAATGCATGAAATCACTAGCACCTGACAATGACAAATGTGTGCATAGTAGTACTTTGGTACTACCTAAAAGGTTGTTACGTCAGGAGGTGGTCTTCTGCCCTCTCCAGTTACCTAGAAACTAAACAAGAAGGCAGTCTTCCTGTTTTCCTTTGCAGGCGTGGGCCATGAAATAATTACCTCAATGTGTCTTAAAATTAAAGAATGCTATAGCTAACTATAAATCTTTCCATTTGCAGGTATTTTTTTTTAAAGATTTTATTTATTTATTTGACAGAGAAGAGAGAGATTACAAGTAGGCAGAGGCAGAGGGAGAAGCAGGCTCCCCGCTGAGCAGAGAGCCCGATGCGGGGCTCAATTCCAGGACCCTGAGATCATGACCTGAGCTGAAGGCAGAGGCTTTAACCCACTGAGCCACCCAGGAGCCCCCATTTGCAGGTATTTTTGTCTAGTCCATCTCCAAAATACATCTCGAATGAGTCTGTTTTCTCTTTCCCCGCCTCTTATTTGAGAGAGAGAACGCTTGTGTATACAAGCGTATACAGTTTTGTATACTGTATAGGGGGTAAGTACCCTCGTGTTCATCATCATACTGTTCTTTCAACTTTTCTGTGTTTTTTATTTTATTTATTTATTTATTTGACACAGAGAGAGAGAGATCACAAGTAGGCAGAGGCAGGTATTTTTTGCAGGTATAAATGCAAAAAATTGCATTTTTTTGCAAATTTGCAAAAAAATGATAAGCAATTGAGCTACCCAGGCACCATCCCCTCCTTACTCCATTTAAAAAACAAATGGCAAAAAAACAAAACAAACAAACAAACAAAAAAACAAATGGCAGGTTTGGAGACTGGCGCTGATTTCCAGTGTGGAATTATTCTGCCATATACAATGCTGCCTCTTTTTTAGGCAAGAGCACACCTCTTGGGGTGGAAAAGACCACCTGAGCCTGTCACACCAAAATCTCATTGTAAAAACTACTTGTTTTTATGTGCTCTTGGTCATTGCTCAAAATACAACAATCTATCACTTATCTTTGTTTTTAGAATTTTGGTTTGTCTTCCCAATACCAATGCCAAAGCTGTTTTGAAATACAAGCAGACATCAAATTCATATATATGCCAGAATTTGGCATATATATACAAGAAACTTGTAAAACATCTTGGCAATAGATCGCCTATTCATAAAGAAATGTTGCCAGCCCTTTTAAGTTCACATCCATTAAGATGCTTATCTTTTTAGGGCGCCTGGGTGGCTCAGTCGTTAAGCGTCTGCCTTCGGCTCAGGTGATGATCCCAGGGTCCTGGGATCGAGCCCCTCATCGGGCTCCCTGCTCAGCAGGAAGCCTGCTTCTCCCGCTACCATTCCCTCTGCTTGTGTTCCCTCTCTCACTGTGTTTCTCTCTGTCAAATAAATAAAATCTTTAAAAAAAAAAAAAGATGTTTATCTTTTTAGGGTGGCCTGAGTGGCTCAGTTGGTTAAGCGCTTCTTCTTCTTCTTTTTTTTTATTTTAGGTTTATTTATTTCAGAGAGAGGGAGAACAGGGGGAAGGGCCAAGGGAGCAGGAGAGAAATCCTCAAGCAGACTTGATCCCAAGACCCTAAGATCATGACCTGAGATGAAATCAAGAGTTGAAAGCTTGGTGGACCTTTTTAAACCTTAGGAAAAAATTTTAAAAGCAGTAACATGAACACTGTAGAAAAATTAAAAATATAGCTAAGTAAAAATTTATTTAAAAATTTTTTTTATCTATTATTTATTTATTTGAGAGAGAGCAAGTGCTAGCAAGAGAACACAAGCAGGGGGAGCAGCAGAGGGAGAGGGAGAAGCAGACTGCCCACTGGGCAGGGAGCCCGACTATGCGGGGCTTGATCCCAGGACCCTAGGATACTGACCTGAGCTAAAGGTAGACGCTTAACCCACTGAACCACCCAGGTGTCCTGCTAAGCAAAAATTTTAAAAAACAAAAGAGCATATTTCCACCTTCCAGAGATTATATAATAAGTATGTAACAGGTGGGTATCCTTCCACATCATATCCTACATATATACATGTATGTATTTTTTCATCAAAGAGATCACACTGTGCATATTGCTTCATGATGTCTTTTTTCCAGTTAACAATCTTTACTTTCCAAAACAATAGTTTCATCTCATCTAATACTCAACCTGGATTCAAGTCTTCCCAGTTGTCTCAAAAAGGTCCTTTGCAGGGGCGCCTGGGTGGCTCAGTGGGTTGGGGCTTCTGCCTTCAGCTCAGGTCATGATCTCAGGGTCCTGGGATTGAGCCCGGCATTGGGCTCTCTGCTCAGCGGGGAGCCTGCTTCCTCCTCTTTCTCTGCCTGCCTCTGCCTACTTGTGATCTCTCTCTGTGTCAAATAAATAAATAAAATCTTTAAAAAAAAAAAAAAAGGTCCTTTGCAGCTTCTCCATCTAAACCAGGGTCCAATCAAGAAACTAGTATTGATTATGATTATGTATCTTAAGTCTCTTTAAATTTAGAGTAGTCTCTTTTTTCAAGACACCAATATGTTGAGAAGACGGCGGGTGGGGAGGTGGGCATCTGTCCTGCAGATCATCCCATCTTCTAAATTTTTCTAGTTGCTTCTTAAACATTTTTTTGTTAAGATTTTATTTTTAAGCAATCTCTACACCCAGCTTGGGGCTCGAGCTCATAACTCTAAGATCAAGAGTTGCATGCTCCACCAAATGAGCCAGCCAGGAATCTCTCTAGTTGCTTCTTATGGTGTCCTTTAGATAATCATTTTATCTGTTTTACCATGTTTGGCTAGATGGCTACCATATTTCATTTTGTACAATCAAGAGGTATATAACATCTGAATGTCTCCCTATTAATCATGTGAAAAACTGGGTACTGGATTATGATGAGGACTGTGAGATCTTTTCTCTTTTCTTCCTCAACTTCATTTGTGAATAGTTTTAAAATACAGAAAAGTTGAGGGGCACCTGAGTGGCTCAGTGGGTTAAAGCCTCTCTGCCTTTGGCTCAGGTCATGATCTTGGGGTCCTGGAATTGAGCTCCACATCAGGCTCTCTGCTTAGCGGGGAGCCTGCTTCCCCTCTCTCTCTGTCTGCCTCTGCCTACTTGTGATCTCTCTCTCTCTGTGTCAAATAAATAAATAAATAAATAAAATAAAAAACACAGAAAAGTTGAAAGAACAGTATGATGATGAACACGAGGGTACTTACCCCCTAGACTGAATTATTGTTAATTATTTTAGTAATTTTGCTTTATCTATACCTGTATAAAAATATTTCTCTTGCCAAACAGTTTGAAAATAAGTTGCAAACATCAAAAATGTTACCCTAAATATTTCAGACTGCATCATCTAAAAATAATTATATTCTCCTCTTATGGTCATATCATTTTGACCCTATGATTTAGCAATTATTCCTTAATACCATCTAATATTTATTATTTTTTTATTTTTATTTTTATTTTTAAGATTTTATTTATTTGACAGAGAGAAACACAGCAAGAGAGGGAACGCAAGCAGAAGGAATGGTAGCGGGAGAAGCAGGCTTCCCGCTGAGCAGGGAGCCCGATGCGGGGCTCAGTCCCAGCATTCTGGGATCATGACCTGAGCCGAAGGCAGAGGCTTAATGACTGCGCCACCCAGGCGCCCCAAGATGCTTTAGTCTTAGACGTCGATTTAGTCTTTTTTAATCTAGAACAGTTTTTTTTAAAGATTTTCTTTATTTATTTGACAGAGAGATAGATCACAAGTAGGCAGAGAGGCAGGCAGAGAGAGAGGGAGAAGCAGGCTCCCTGCTGAGCAGACAGCCTGATGCGGGGCTCCATCCCAGGACCCTGAGATCATGACCTGAGCCGAAGGCAGAGGCTTTAACCCACTGAGCCACTCAGGCATCCCTAATCTAGAACAGTTTCTCTGCATTTCTACTTTTTGTTTTACAATGACACTGACTTTTCTTGAAGAGATTAAGCCAGTTTAAATATCTATTGTTAATAAAGTGCTTTACAACCTGGTTTTTTGTTTTTGAGTAAATTAAAATTTAAGAACTGAAGAGTGGCTGGCTGGCTCAGTCAGTAGAGGATGAGGCTCTTGATATTGGGGTTGAGTTTGAGCCCCACATTGGGTGTAGAGATTACTTAAATAAACTTAAAAATTTAAGAACTGAGAATTTCACATTGTCTTTTAGAACTAGTACCTTATGGGGTGCCTGGGTGGCTCAGTTGTTAAGTCTGCCTTTGGCTCAGATCATGATCCCAGGGTCCTGAGAAGGAGCCCCACATTGGGCTCCCTGCTCAGCGGGAAGCCTGCTTCTCACTCTCCCACTCCCTCTGCTTGTGTTCCCTCTCTCGCCATCTCTGTCCCTGTCAAATAAATAAAATCTTAAAAAAAAAAAAAAATTGAACTAGTACCTTATCCCAAAAACGTAATTGGGAAATGCTAACCTAAGTACTATTTGGTAGAGTGATCAAGCATTCTATTTTGCTCAGGACTAAAGAAACTCCAGGTTATGCATGATTTCCAGTTATACAACCAGGAAAGTCGTAGGCAAACCAGAATGAATTGTTACCTTACTGTCTGATCACACTTGGAGGGCACTTGTTAAGGAAAGAGTTATATATAAAGGATTAGTTAAAATCACAACCTGGTCCTGACCATTTTAATTATACAAAATAATTATTTATATACTTAAACTTTTTTTTTTTTTTTTTTTTTTTAATTTGACAGAGAGAAACACAGCAAGAGAGGGAACACAAGCAGAGGGAATGGTAGCGGGAGAAGCAGGCTTCCTGCCGAGCAGGGAGCCCGATGCGGGGCTCGATCCCAAACCCCTGGGATCTGACCTGGGCTGAAGGCAGACGCTTAACGACTGAGCCACCCAGGCGCCCCTATATACTTAAACTTTTTAAACTAAACTGTCGGAACTGTGTATTATTTATGCATCTAGATATAGGATATATGACTAGGAAAATATCATAACTAAAATTCTGTGTCTTGGGATGCCTGGACGGCTCAGTTGGCTAAGTGGCTTCCTTTGGCCGAAGTCATGATCCCAAGGTCCTGGGATCGAGTCCTACATCAGGCTCCTTGCTCAGTGGGGAGCCTGCTTCTCTCTCTGCATCTGTTTGACACTCTGCCTCTTTGTGCTCCCTCTCTCTGACAAACAAATAAATAAAATCTTAAAAAATTAAAAATAAAATAAAATTCTGTGTCTTGGAGTGCCTGGCCGGCTCATTTGGTAAAACATGTGACTTGGAGTCATGAGTTCAAGCCTCATGTAGAACTTACTAAAAAAAATAATAATAAGTTCCATGTTTTACTTCTCTAACTAAAATAATAATACATCTTATATCAGTCTTCTATTACTTCATGTTATTATTTTTTTTTAAGATTTTATTTATTTATTCGACAGAGAGGAGAGAGATCACAAGTAGGCAGAGAGGCAGGCAGAGAGGCAGGCAGAGAGAGGGGGGAAGCAGGCTCCCCGCTGAGCAGAGAGCCCAATGCGGGGCTCGATCCCAGGACCCTGAGATCATGACCTGAACCAAAGGCAGAGGCCTTAACCCACTGAGCCACCCAGGTGCCCCTACTTCATGTTAAATCATTGTTAAAATCATACCCTAAGCTGGAGCAGCTGGGTGAATCAGTGAAGATTCTGAGACCTAAGAAGTAAAATGTCATCATAGGCACTCTTTGTGCAAACTTTCCAGGAGGACCACAAGAAGCAACCAGCAACCAGATGCTTCAGTCACCTTCTTAGAGTTTTACAAAAAGAGCTCAGAGAGGTAAGAGCATATCTGCTGAAGAGAAGGGTAACTTTGAAGACATGGCAAATGCAGACAAGGGAACCTAAAGAGGCTAGCTTGAGTCTTTCTTGTTGAGTATTGCCCCCAGATATAAGGAGAACATCCTGGCCTATGCACTGGTGATGCTACAAAGAAATAGGGAGAGACATGGAGTAACACTGCTGCAGGTGACAAGCAGCCTTAGGAAAAGAACGCTGCTAAGCTGAGGAAAAATAGGTAAAATAGATAAATTGCTGAAATATCAAAATATGAAAATAAGCCTATGTGGCAAAAAAAAAAAAAAAAAGTCCTCAAAGCTGAAAACAAGAAAAAGATGGACGAGAAGATGGCAGAGGTAGAGGAGGATGATGAAGATAATGATGATAAAGAAGTGGGTTTTACTTTTTTTCTCTTCTCTAAGGTATTTATCCTACCTATACACAACTCATCCCCTTTGAAGAAAAAAACTACAATGGAATGCTGCATGAGATTTGTTTTTAAACTGTACAGTGCCTTGTTCTGTAGAGTTAACATATCATCAAATATGTCTTCAGCCTCCCCTGTCCTGGTGGCATTTTCAGCAGACACTATCCTTGCCTGTGTGTCAGGAGGCCCAGGAATTGAAAGCAGGTTCTTGCTGGCACATAGTCTTTTCATCTTTAGTTGTTTCTAACGTGTCTTATGTAAATTAATTGTTCTTCTAACTGGATACCCGTTTAAGATCACAAAAAAACGTACATCTGTTTCATTAACATTTTAAATACTTCTGGATAAAATCAATTTTCTTATTAGAAAACAAAAGTCATACCCTAAAGCTAAAATAGAGCTTTAGGGTATGATAATGCTATCTTATGCACAAAACACAGTCATTTGTTTAAAACTTGTATCTTTAAAAACAATTCATTTCGTAGTAGTTACTTAAACCCCTTAGGAAGGTTTGTTTTAAAGTCGGAGCTTGTCTTTCACAGTAAGATAATGATTTGTTCTCTGAGGAACTTCAAGGTTCTTCTGCAGACGGATTGTGACACAGCTTGGGCTTGTTGGGATTATTTTTCAGTAGCCAATCAGCTAGCCAAATCTATGGAAAACAGAGAAAAAAACTTGTAATAAACATTTAAATACATATACTATAAATTATAAATATATACTATAATATAAATATATACCATATATACAAACACATTATAAGTAGTATAAATATATATTGATTTAAAACTTAGTTTGCAAAATCACTCTGAGAATGGGAAAATGACCATTAAAAAACTGAAACACTAAGTTTTATATTATGCAAGATTGTTAAGTATAGATCCAAATTGGAAAAGAAGTCAAACTATCTCCTTTTACATATGACATGATCCTATATAAAGAAAATCCCAAAGAATCCACAAGAAAGTTATTATAACTAATAAATGAATTCGGCAAAGTTATAGGTTAAAAGATCAACATAAAAATCATTTGTGTTTCTATATAACAGCAATAAACAACTCAAAAGGAAAATAAGAAATCACTTTCATTCTAGTAGCATTAAAAAAAATTAGGAACACATTTAACTAACCTGTATACTGAAAGCTGTAAAGTGTTGCTGAAAGAAATTTAAAATCCTGATAACCTGTATTCATGGATACAAAGACTTAATACTATTTTTTTCTTTTTTTAAAGATTTTATTTTATTTTATTTTTTAAAGATTTTATTTATTTGACAGAGAGAAACACAGCGAGAGAGGGAACACAAGCAGGGGGAGTGGGAGAGAGAGAAGCAGGCCTCCTGCCAAGCAGGGAGCCTGATGCAGGGCTCGATCCCAAGACTCTGGGATCATGACCTGACACCTAACAACTGAGCCACCCAGGCGCCCCTAAAGATTTTATTTTTCAAGTAATCTCTACACCCAACATGGGGCTCAAACCCACAACCCTGAGATCAAACAACCTATGCTCCACTGACCTAGCACTAGCTAGGTGCCCTGAAAGACTTAATACTGTTAACATGTCATTACCACCTAAAGTGAGCTACAGATTCAATCCAATCCTTATGAAATTCCCAAAAATGCTTTTGCAGAAATGTTAAAGTCAATCCTCAAATTCATATGGACTATCAAGAGGCTCTAAATATATAAAACAATCATGAAAATGAAAAATAAATTTGGAGAATTTTCTAACTTTCTTTCTCCCCCCCCTTTTTTTTGTTAATCATTTATTTACATAATCTCTACACGCAAAGTGGGGCTCACACTCAGGACCACAAGATCAAGAGCCACATGCTTTTCTGACTGAGCCAGGTGCCCATGTTTTTTTTGTTTCTTGGGTTTTTGTTTTTTTGTTTTGTTTTTTTTTAAGTAAACTCTACACCCAATGTGGGGCTTGAAGTTGTCGACCTGGAGCTCAAGAGTCACATGTTCCACTGACTGAGCCATCCAGGAGTGCTCTCTCACCTACTTTTTTTTTTTTAAGATTTTATTTATTTATTTGACAGAAAGAGAGATCACAAGTAGGCAGAGAGGCAGGCAGAGAGAGTGAGGGAAGCAGACTCCCTGCTGAGCAGAGAGCCCTGGGACTCAATCCCAGGACCCTGAGATAAGGACCTGAGCTGAAGGCAGAGGTTTTAACCCACTGAGCCACCCAGTCTCTCTCATCTACTTTTAATCAGAGTATAAAATGGTATAACCAGGGGCGCCTGGGTGGCTCAGTCGTTAAGCGTCTGCCTTCGGCCCAGGTCAGATCCCAGGGTCCTGGGATCGAGCCCCGCATCGGGCTCTCTGCTCCGCGAGAAGCCTGCTTCTCCCACTACCATTCCCTCTGCTTGTGTTCCCTCTCTCGCTGTGTTTCTCTCTGTCAAATAAATAAAATCTTTAAAAAAAAAATAAATAAATAAAATGGTATAACCACTACAAAATTTGGCAATACTTATCCAAGTTAAAAATGCATATATCAGACACATCAAAACAATATTCTTTTAAAAAAATAACATTATTTTTTACTAGTATTTCCATTTGTAAGAATTTATTCATAGATACATGGTACACAGACATATGAATGAAGATATTCACTATTGGCAGTTCATAGCAATAAAAGGGTAGAAACAACCTTAACTTCCATCTATATGTGACTACTTAATAAACTGTACAACTCAATTCAAGAGAATGCCAGGAGCTGTTCTTTTAAAACAGGGCAATTTTGGTTGTGATGTTATTTAATACTTTATAATATATATTGTGTAAATAAGGTAAAAAGTATTAAATGGCGTATTTAGTAGCTAGCATTCGTAAATGTACATGTTTTTAAGTAAAAATATATATGGTTATATATATATATAGATTTTTTTCTGCTAAAAGGATATATAGAGACTGCTAAGAGTGAATGACTCCAGGAAGTGTAATTTAATGACTAAGGAACAGAAATGAGAATGAGAATTACTTTTTATGATAAATCTTTTTGTAATTTTTGAGTTTTATACCATATTCAAATATGGCTTACTAAAAAAAATGTTCTAAATATTACTTAAAAAAATTAAGTAGACGGGCGCCTGGGTGGTTCAGTGGGTTAAAACCTCTGCCTTCAGCTCAGATCATGATCTCAGGGTCCTGGGATCCAGCCCCGCATCAGGCTCTCTGCTCAGCGGGAAGCCTGCTTCCCCCTTTCTCTCTGCCTGCCTCTCTGCTTACTTGTGATCTCTCTCTCTCTGTCAAATAAATAAATAAAATCTTTGGAAAAAAAATTTATTTTTTATTTTATTAAGTAGGCTCCATGCCCAATATGAAGCTTCAACTCACAACCTTGTGATCAAGAGTCACGTGTGCTAGTAGTAAGCCAGTCAGGCACCTCTGTACTTTTTGATCTATTTCCAAATGATATAATCCCAATGTGTGAAAAGCCTTATACTCAAAGATGTTTACTGTTACACTATTTATAATAGCAAACAATCAAACAGCAAAAGAAGTATGGTAAGAGTGATATAAGAAATCACTATTAAAATAATCTCTATAAAATATATATTTAAATATAGTGATATTTATGGGATATATGTTTATATATAGTAATAGAAATTAAAAAATAGGGGCGCCAGCTGGCAAGCAAAAGTTGCTCAGTTGGTTAAGCAACTGCCTTTGGCTCGGGTCATGATCCTCGAGTCCTGGGATTGAGTCCTGCATCAGGCTCGGTGCTCAGCGGGGAGTCTGCATCTCCCTCTGACCCTCCTGTTCTCGTGCTCTCTCTCTAATTCTCTCTCTCTCAAATAAATAAATAAAATCTTAAAAAAAAAAAAGAAATTAAAAAAAACTGAGCAAAGAAAAAACAGGACTGGAAAAAACAAAATAATAGCAGTTAATATTTGAGCACATATGTACCAGACACTCTAAGAATTTTACATGCATTCATATTTCTTGGTGTGTGTGTTTATTTTAAGTTGGCTCCACATCCAGTGTGGAGCCCAATGAGGGATTTGAACTCACAACGCTGAGATGAAGAGCTGAGCCGATATCAAGAGTCAGATGCCTAACCAACTGAGGGTTGGTACCTCACATAACATTTATACATTTAATCCTAACAATATTCATACTATGTAGGCAGGTACTAATCTATTTGCATTTTACTGATGACAAGAGAAAAACTCAGAGGTTAAATGTCTGGAGTCAGAGTTGAATCTAGGCAAGATGACTTCAAAGACCATGTTTAGGAAATGGAAGCAGGGGTATCTTTTTCTTATCTTTACATTTTTCAGCAGTATCAGGTTTCCTACTAAGTAAACATAACGTTATTGTTACAATGAAATAGAGTTATTAAAGAAATAACCTGCCTAGAGGCACCTAGCTGGCTCAGTCAGTAGAGTGTGTGACTCTTTATCTCAGGGGTCATGAGTTTGAGCCCCACATTGGGTGTAGAGATTACTTAATATAAATAAAAAGAAAAAAGAGAAATAACCTGCCTAGCTTTTGTTTTTGGTAAAAGTGACAAAGTTAGTAGGAGAGATTAAATATTTCATCTTCCAAAGGGGATTTCCTTTCAGAATGGTAACACAGGCTGGAGATACTATTTTGTCAGGGTTAGTATTAAAATAACCTTCCCTGGGGCGCCTGGGGGGCTCAGTGGGTTAAAGCCTCTGCCTTCGGCTCAGGTCATGATCTCAGGGTCCTGGGATTGAGCCCCACATTGAACCCCGCATCGGGCTCTCAGCTCCGCGGAGGGCCTGCTTCCCCCTTTCTCTCTGCCTACCTCTTTGCCTGCTTGTGATCTCTCTCTCTGTCAAATAAATAAATAAAATCTTTAAAAAATAAATAAATAAAATAAAATAACCTTCCCTGAGGTGAATGGCTGGCTCAGTGGGAAGAACATGCCACTCTCCATCTTAGGGGTTGTGAGTTCAAGCCCCATGCTGAGCATAAAGCTTACTTAAAAAAAAAAAATGAATGAAATAAACTACCATGATTATCTCTGAGTCTTTAAATGAGTGGGAGTACCTATAAGGAAGGAGCAAGGAAGACATTTGGCCCTGGACACCATCCTGGTTCTTCCTAACCCAACTACCTGACTGAGTAATGTTGAAGTATCTAGGGATATGAATAAATATGTTTCCTATGAAAAAAAATTTAGGTATCATTAAAAATAAAAATATCAAGGGGCGCCTAGGTGGCTCAGTTGTTAAGCATCTGCTTTTGGTTTAGGTTGTGGTCCTGGGGTCCTGGGATCAAGCCCCACATGGGGCTCCCTCCCTCCCTGCTCGGCAGAAGGCCTGCTTCTCCCTCTCTCATTCCCTCTGCTTGTGTTCCCTCTCTCACTGTGTTTCTGTCAAATAAATAAAAAATCTTTTAAAAATAAAAATATCGAACAAAATTCAAATACCTACCTAATTTTTTCATTTGAATATATAAATTACACCCCAAAACAATGCTCTGTATTTGAAGGTCACAGTAACTGTAAATATATTTAGAAACAATGGGCTTTTTTGTTTTTGCTTTACAGGAACAGTGTTCTTTAAGAGTTAAAATACAGCAGGGCACCTGGGTGGCTCAGCTGGTTAAGTATCTGCTTTCAGCTCAGGGCATGATCTCAGGGTCCTCTCCCACTGCCTCTTTCCCAGCTCATGTGTGCTCTCTTTTAAATAAATAAAATCTTAAAAAAAAAAAAAAAAGTGGGGCGCCTGGGTGGCTCAGTGAGTTAAAGCCTCTGCCTTCGGCTCAGGTCATGATCCCAGTGTCCTGGGATCGAGCCCCGCATCGAGCCCCGCATCGGGCTCTCTGCTCAGTGGGGAGCCTGCTTCCTCCTCTCTCTCTGCCTGCCTCTCTGCCTACTTGTGATCTCTCTCTCAAATAAATAAATAAATAAAATCTTTTTTTTTTAAATAAATAAAATCTTAAAAAAAAAAAAGTTAAAATACAGCAAGAAAATAAGTAATCAAAATATATTAGTATCCAAAATGTATATGAAACAGTTTTTTAAATGCCCTCAATACTTTGTTTCAAAAAATATAATTTAAAAAAAA
>CM053607.1:105326970-105338502 GCA_028646535.1 Procyon lotor | reverse complement strand
ACAGTTTTTTAAATGCCCTCAATACTTTGTTTCAAAAAATATAATTTAAAAAAAATTTTTTTTTAAGATTTTTATTTATTTATTTGACAGAGAGAGACAGAGCGAGAGAGGGAATACAAGCAGGGGCAGTGGGAAAGGGAGAAGCAGGTTTCCTGACAAGCAGGGAGCTGGATGTGGAACTGATCCCAGGACCCTGGGATCATGACCTGAGCCAAAGGCAGATGCAAAACCACTGAGCCACCTAGGTGCCCCCCCAAATACAGTGTTTTAAATATGAAAACTATAGACAATTTCTTCAGTGTGAATAAAAAGATTTCTTACAAAAGGATCTGCTGGTTTCTCCTTACAAAGTGCTGTGAGTCCTTCAAGCAGAGTTGGTGTTACATATAAATTTATATAATCCTTAGCAGCTTGTCCAACTGGAATGGGTTCAATAATCACTGCAAATACAAATGTATTCCTATTAAAACTAACACAAATGATGAAATATTATATAATCATTACAAAGAAAGAAATTTTAGTGGCATGAAACTTATAAAGGTTTTTGTTTTTGTTTTGTTTTTACAAAAAGGAAACAGAACTAGATACATAGCATACATAGTCTGTTCAAAAACACACAAGCACACACAGAAATAATAAGACCACATAAGACTGGCAAAAAAATATATCAAAACGCTAAGACTGATCATGTATAAGATTCTGATTATACGGGCACCTGGGTGGTTCAGTGGGTTAAAGCCTCTGCCTTCAGCTCAGGTCGTGATCTCAGGGTCCTGGGACCAAACCTGCATCCGGCTTTCTGCTCAGCAGGAAGCCTGCTTCCCCCTCTCTCTGCCTGCCTCTCTGCCTACTTGTGATCTCTCTCTCTCTGTCAAATAAATAAATAAACAAACAAATAAATAAATAAAATCTTTAAAAAGAAAAAAAAGATTCTGATTATGTTTTCTACTATATCCTGTCTGCACTTCCATTTCCATATTTTTTTAATATTACAATGAATGGTGTCATGGAAAAAAATATGAATGAGGAATTTGAGAGGCAGGGTGAGGGGTCATGAGAGGTAGAGAGGGAAAAAGTGAAACAAGATGGGACTGGGGAGAGAGACAAACCCTAAGAGACTCATCTCAGGCAACAAACTGAGGGTTGCTGGAGGGGAGGGGGTAGGAGGGATGGGGTGGGGAGGGGATGGACATTGGGGAGAGTATGTGCTATGGTGAGTGCTGTGAATTGTGTAAGAGTGATGATTCACAGACCTATACCCCTGAAACAAATAATACATATGTTAATTTAAATCAATCAATTAATCAATCTTTTAGTGGATCTCTAATCCTTGCCACTAACAATATATATATATATATATGAAGAACATGTAAAATCTTAGGCAATTAATTCAACAATTAATTCCTGCCAACATAATAGCAGGCACTTTACAAAGTGGTATAGATACAACAGTGAATAACACATAGTTCCCGCTCCCTTATAAACTACTGAATATACACATAAAACCTATTTTTGTGTGCCACATTCCTGCTCTTATTTTTCAGGGTTTTTTTTTTTAATTATTATTTTTCAGGTTTTTAAATAAATTATTTAAGATCTAGGAAAATTTTAGTCTTTTTAGTCTTGTTTGAACACTATGTATGTCAACCAGACTTGCAGTACAACAAAGAATCTATTTATATGAGGAAGAATGTATTTTACAAATCTTACTAAGTCTTTTAAGGTTGACCTCATTCAATGGGCAACTTTTGATAAAGATGAGAATGTGAAGCTACTGGTCTAATGTGTTCAGTTTTAAATCATTATTGGCCCAAGGAAAAAGAGGGTGGGAAGACATTTCTGTGTGATTAAGCACATGGGCTCAGTCCCAATGAGACAACTAACAGTGACAGAGTCCTTCACCGGGATGCCAGGAAAAGCTAGGAGATGTCTCAAAGGACTTGAGTAAAAGGTTCCTTTCCTATTAGTCTCATTACAGCACTCTTTCTTATACTGATCACTGTAATAATTTTGTTTTATTTTGGTTACACAAATATTTGTCATCTGTCTCTTCTACTCTGTCAGTTCCATGAAAGTTAACACCACACTTAAACCATGTTTACTGTACCCTGGACCCAGGCCCTTTGTAATATTTAAAAATGAAAATTGAGGGGGGCCTGGGTAGCTCAGTCAGTTAAGCATCTGCCTTCAGCTCAGGTTATGATCCCAGGGTCTCAGAATAGAGCCCCCTGTCAAGCCCCCTGCTGGGCTCTCCACTTAGCAGGGAGTCTGCTTCTCTCTCTCCCTCTACCCCTCCCCTCATTTGTGCTCTCTCTCTCTCTCTCAAATAAATAACAATCTTTAAAAAAATAAAAATGAGGGGCGCCTGGGTGACTCAATCGTTAAGCATCTGCCTTCGGCTCAGGTCATGATCCCAGGGTCTTGGGATCGAGCCCCGCATGGGCTCCATCCTCAGCAGGAAGCCTGCTTCTCCCTCTCCTACTCCCCCTGCTTGTATTCCCTCTCTTGCTGTCTCTGTCACTGTCAAATAAATAAATAAAATCTTTTTAAAACATAAATAAATAAAAATGAAAATTGATTATTGCCATTCCCATCCTTAAGAAGCTTCATTGGTTTCTCATTGCATTTACAGTCCCACAGGACTCTATTCCATGTCATATCTACTTACCTCTCCAACCTCATATTTATCTTATTCCGATCTTTGTTTATACAATGTGTCATGTTCTTTCTTCCTCATGACTTGAGAGACATGCTGTTCCATCTGCTAGAATGTTCCTCCCTGGATCTCATGTCACTTCCTCAGTTGGGTCTTTCTTATCATAGTTTCTCATAATACCCTATAATTGCTTTGTATAGCACTTACCACACAGGAACAAACTACACACTCATTATAACTATGCAATTATTTGGGTAATTATTGTTTAAGGGCTATCTTCTGAACATTAGATGTGAACTCCAAGGGAGAAGGGACCTCATCTATTTTTTTTAATTTTACTAAAAAAATTTGAGGTATATTCACATATAATAAAATTCACCCACCAAAGTATACAATAAATTTTTAGTAAACTTATAGTTATGCAATCAGTACCACAATCCAGTTTTAGAACATTTCACTACCCCAAAAATGTTCCTTTGTGCCTATTTGCAATTTCCCACTCCCACCCCCAGCTCTTGGCAAGCACTGAACTTCTATTTCTAAAAATTTGTCTTTCCTGGATATTTCATATAACCAGATCATGTATGTGTCTTTTGTGCCTGGATTCTTTCAGCAGTATGTTTTGAGTTTCATCCATGTTGTAGCATGTATCAGTAGTTTGTTCTTTTAAATTGCTGAATAGTATTCTATTGTATGGCTATACAAAATTTTGTTTAACCATTAATAGTTGAATTGTTTCCAGTTTTTGGCTGTACTAAATAATGCTGCTATAAACATTCACACATGTCTTTATGTAGATTTATGTTTTCATTTCTCTTGGATGGGTGAATTCTAAGAGAAGTGGAATTGCAAGAGAGTTACATGGTAAGCATATGTTTAACATTCCAAGAAACCACAAAATGTTTTCCAAAGTGGCCGTATGTATGTATGAGGATCCCAGTATCTCTTTATCCTTGCCATTGATTAAAATCCATTGTAGTGGGTATGCAGTGGTATCCTACTGTGATTTTTAATTTGCATTTCCCCAGTGATTATGTTTTAACACCTTTTCATGTGCTTATTAACCATTCACGTATCTTTTGTGAAATGCTTATTCAAATCTTTTGCCTGTTTTGTTTTTTTTTTTAAGATTTTATCCATTTATTTGACTGAGAGAGAGAGAGATCACAAGTAGGCAGAGAGGCAGGCAGAGAAAGAGGGAGAAGCAGGGTCCCTGCTGAGCAGAGAGCCAATGCAGGGCTCCATCCCAGAACCCTGAGATCATGACCTGAGACGAAGGCAGAGGCTTTAACCCACTGAGCCACCCGGGTGCCCCTTTTGCCTGGTTTTTAATTGTTTGCCTTTTTTGTACTTAACTAATTATAAGAGTTCTTCATAAATTCTAGATAGAAGTCCTTTATTTCCTGTGATTTGCAAATATTTCCTACCAGTCTGTGGCTAATCGTTTCAGTATTTTTAATGATGGCTTTTGAAACATAAAAACTTCTACTTTGATATAGTCTAACTTATCAATATTTTCTTTTATGCATCATGCTTTTGATATCATATGCAAAAACCCTTTGTCCAACTCAAGATCATGAAGATTTTCCATGTTTTTTCTAGGTATGTTTAGCTCTGATGTTTAGGTCTATGATCCATTGTTGTTACTTTTGTATGGGATGTGAAACAAGGATCTGAGTTCTTTCTCTTTTTCTGCATGTGGATATTCAATTGTCCCAGCACCATTTGTTGACAAAACCACCCTTTCCCCATCAAATTGTCTAGGCACTTTTGTTGAATGTCAACTGACCATAAATGGAAGGATTTATTCCTAGATTCTCAATTCTGTTTCATTGATCTATGTCTAGTACAATACTGTCTTAATTACTGTGGTCTCATAGTAAGTTTTGAAATAAGATTAAGTGGAAGTTCTCCAACTTATTTCTTCGTTTTAAAAATTATTTTAGCTTGCCTAAATCTTTTGCAATTCCAGACAAATTTTAGAATCAGCTTGCCAATGTCTACATAAAAGAATATATGGATTTTGATAGGAAGTGCATTAAATTGATTAATTTGGAGAGAACTGCCATACTGCCAATACTGACTGTTCTGATCCATCAACATGGGATGTCTATTTATTTTAGATAGTCTTTCATTTCTCCCAGTAATATTTTATGCTTCTCAGTGTATAAGAATTGTACTTCTTTTGTTAAAATATTCATCTTTGTATTTCTGGCACATAGTAGGTAATTCAAAAAATTCATTGAAGGAATGGAATATAGCAAAGCTTTGAATTAGCCATCTCTTTAGAAAGGGAGAAGTAAGGGTATTATAGTTTTCAAGGGTCAGGAACATATCTGAATGTCTTTATGACTTGTTTGAGTGAATCATCCTATAGGGTTTTGCACACAGTTCTTGACTGACCTCTAAGCGAGAGAGCTCATATCCCAAACTCTGAGAATTTACTCCAAAGAACTTTTCATATACTCATAGCAGAAGATCTGCAGTGTGGTAGGTAATCAATCATTTATATTTATCCCACAACTTCTGCTTCTCAAATGTCTAATTATGTCTCTTAAATTCGTGTCTAGAAGACAAATTAATAGGTAAACCCAAAGGCAATCTAAAATAATAGCTTAGGTATACAACCCTATGAGTAAGAAGCACTTCTAAAAAAAAAAAAACAAAAACTAGAGAAAACAAAACAGCAATAGCAGTTAATATTTGAGCACATATGCACCAAACACTCTAAGAATTTCACATGCATTTATATATTCAAGCCTAACAATTTCTCTAGCTAGGTAGGCAATACTAATAATATTTGCATTTTACTGATGAGAAGAGAAAAAAACAGAGAGAGGTTAGATGTCTGGAGTCAGAGGAAAAATCTAATTCAGAAGACTAAATCTAAAGTACTATCACATAAAAAGACATTTCATGTTTGAGATGTACTGTAAAATAATATGGAAGCATTAGAAATAGAAGCAGAGGTTATAGATGATATAATAAGGCTGATCACAATTATTTAAGCTGGGTGATAGATTTATCAGGGGTTTATTATACTATTCTGTCTACTTTTGATAATATTTGAATAGGCCTAAATGACTTAAAAGAAAAATAACAGGCCAAAAAAAAAAAAAATATTCAAAGCTTCCCAATGCTTTACATCTTTTTCTTTACAACAGAAATCACCAAATTTTCTTCTGGATATAAAAATAATGATAACAGGGGCACCTGGGTGGCTCAGTAATTAAGCATCTGCTTTCGACTCAGTTCATGGTCTCAGAGTCCTGGGATGGAGCCCCACATAGGGCTCCCTGCTCAGCGGGGAGCCTGCTTCTCCCTCTCCCACTTTCCCTGCTTGTGTTCCCTCTCTCTCCCTGTCTAATAAATAAAATCATATATATATATATATATGATTATATATTATATTATATATTATACATATATATAATATATATTTAACAAACTAAAAACCTCAATGTTGTTCCTTACTACGCCCACTTCTAGAAGGTTTACGACTTCTATAACAGGATGGAAACAAAAAACCGATCTGAGACCTACTAATTTCACTACTGCATAACTATGTGTTTATTAGGCAAACAGTAAAGTATTAGAGAAAATGGAAACTCTATCAAGGGAGCTTCTTTTTTTCATGTGTAGCCAACTTCACTGATGCATTAGGGAGCACCTAAGGAATTGCAACAAAGGAGAAGAGAAACCCTGAACATGGCTTCTCTAAGAGAAAAGAAAGAAAAAAAGGAAACTCTTCTCAAAAGATTCCCTACAGGACACAATTTAGTACTAAGGGAAATAATGAATTTTCCATTCTTGGCCTCAAGTTTGTAAGTAAGTAACTATAATTTCGAAATATATTGGAGAAAAACCCTGTTATCTTCCTTCCCAGGTATATCACCCAAATAAAAGAAAAAGCAAACAACAGGGAGACGCACTTGACTAAATTACTAATTGGTAACCCACCTTCAGGAAACATGAATCGAATTTCTCTTTCTGCTGCAGCAAAATCATTGCTCCCGTGAAGTGCATTCCTTAGGTCATCTGTGCCATAAATTGCCCTTAGACTAAAAATAAGTTAGAGATGATGACCATCCAGTGTGATATCCTTTACTTACTCTTTACATATGCATTCTACTTAGGAATTTTACAGAAGCATTGCCACTTCTCACATATGGAAGTTTTAATCTATTTTGAATTTAAGCTTAAATCTACCTAGATGAGGGTCAAATATATTTAAATCTGCAGGAGGATACACTGGGAAATAGGAGTTCTCTAGGTAAAGAAGAGGTGTTGCTTTGTGAGAAGTGAAAAGGCAATGTATATTCAAAAATGCAAGAATTCAATGTCTTCACATTTCCAAACTTTAATGATAATGCTAAAAATCTGTTTTTCTGGCCTTCTATTAACACTGTTATTTTAAAAAGCCATGCCAATTTTCTTATGAAAAATCCTACTTCAGTGGCTGTTTAATTCAAGGATGAGAGAAGAATTAGCTAATCAAATACAAATCAGACATTCCCTGAGGCCTTTTGGGGTATTTATTATTAAAATGGACATTTAAATAGCTAAAATGTAAAACTGACCCCACCTCAGTCCCAACCAAAAAATATAAAAAGTTGACTTAGGAAAAATTTCAAATGAAAAGAAATTCCTATTACAATGAAATCAGTTTTGGTTTTGTTGTTGTTGTTGTTTACTTCTCATTTTCATACTTGGATTCCATTTTTCCCCCTAGGAAAGTTACCTGTCTGGGTGAGTCTCTTTAGCTACTAAGGCATTACTTGGTCCCAAAAGTTCTTTCCAGTAAGAGATGGCTTTATGTCTAGCTAATATCATGGCAACAAGTGGTCCAGAACTCATGTAAGCTGTTAAATTGGGGAAAAACATTTTCCCATACTGTTCCACATAAAAGTTACTACAGTGCTCAGGGCTGAGATGCAGTTTTCTTCTCTATAAGAGAAAAAAGTCAACAAAAGTAGTTAAAATGACAGTTCAATAAAAACTCATTAAGCAATAACTTGAAATTAATACAAATCTGATTACAAAGTTGAGATTTTTTATTACAAAGAAGGGGGAGATAAAGTTAAATGTAGGTTCTAAATAAACTTCTCGAAGTTATTTAAGCAACTCTCGTGCACTGTTGATGTGAATGTAAACACCAGCAGCCACCGTGGAAACCAGTATGGATGTTCATGAAAAATTTAAAAATAGGGCGCCTGGGTGGCTCAGCAGGTTAAAGTCTGCCTTTGACTCAGGTCATGATCTCAGGATCCTGGGATCACCCCGCATTGGGCTCTCTGTTCAGCAGGGAGCCTGCTTCCCCCTCTCTCTCTGCCTGCCTCTCTGCCTATTTGTGATCTTGCTCTCTGTCAAATAAATAAATAAAATCTTTCTTAAAAAAAATTTAAAAATAGAAATACCATATGATCTAGTAATTCCACTACTGGATATTTACCCAAAGAAACAAAACCACTAATTCAAAAAGATATATGCACCCCTACATTTATTGTACCATTATTAACAATAACTGAGGGGCACCTGGGTGGCTCAGTTGTTGGGCATCTGCCTTTGGCTCGGGTCATGATCCCAGGGTCCTGAGATGGAGCTCTGAGTCAGGTTCCCTGCTCAGCAGGAGGCCTGTGTCTCCCTCTCCCAGTACCCCTGCTTGTGTTCCCTATCTCACTCTCTCTTTTGTCAAACAAATACATAAACTCTTGGAAAAAAAACAGCTGAGACATGGAAGCAACCCAAGGATCAATCTACAGATAAGTGGATAAAGATGTGGTATATGTACACAATGAAATATTACCCAGCCATAGAAAGGAATGAGATCTTGCCATTTGTGACACTATGGACAGACCCAGAGGGTATTACGCTAAATGAAATAAGTCAGACAGAGAAAGACAATTACCATGATTTCACTGATACATGGAATCTAACAAAATGAATGAACAGACTCTTCAACACAGAGAACAAACCTGTAGTTGGCAGAGGGGATGCTAGTGGGGGGCAGGGGGGAAACAGATAAAGGGAATTAAGAGGTAGGAACTTATGGTTATAAAATAAAAAATAAGTCACAGAGATGAAAGTACAGCATAGAGAAAAGAGTTAATATTGCAATAATGTCATACGGTGATAGATGGTGACCACATTTACTGTGGTAAGTACTGACTAAAGTATAGAATTGTCAAATCAGTATGTTGTACACCTGAAACTAATATAACATTGCATGTTAATTACACTTAAGTTAAAAACAGCTATTTAACCAACTTAATAAAGACTATTCCTATCTGGCAGCCTACTTCAATATATGGTGTTTTTGTTTTGTTTTAAATTTTACTTATTTATTTGACAGAAAAAGTGAGAGAGGGAATACAAACAGAGGAAGTGGGAGAGAGAGAAGCAGGCTTCCTGCTGAGCAGGGAGCCTGATGCGGGGCTCTATTCCCAGACCCCATGAACTAAGCAGAAGGCAGATGGTTAATGACTGAGCCACCCAGGCGCCTCTATATATGGTTTGTTGATGAAAATTCAGCTTATCTCCTTCTTAAAGTAAAAAGACTATTATCCTCAACGTTTTTATACTTTGTATACATTGAAGTAACAAAATTGGACTTTAGAATATTCCAAATTCATCTTTATCTATTTGTGATATTTTCCTATTATGAAATTTTCCTATATTATTTTAGAGGGCTGGTCTCATTATGGTACTTAGAAATAATATATGGTATAGCGATGCAGTAAACAAGTTTTTCTGTTGAATGTAAAAGTTGTGTAATCTTTATTTTGGTTCTGTCATAAATATGTATGTTCACTATGATCTTAAAATACTTGGTATTAAGTTTCTCAATTTGAAAGAACATAAAATGTTGAGGGCAAATAAACGTTATTTTCTTCACAAATAAGATTATATGAATGAATCAGTAAAAAAAATTACAGAAATGAAGTCAGCCATTTTTCTGATTGGAGATCATCCTTTTCCAAAGGCAGCTATTTAAACACTTTTTAAAAATCATCCATTACTTAAAAAAAATCCATTACTATTGTTTGTCAATTCAGTATGGTGGATCGTGAAGAAGACTCAAGATACAACAGAGGGATTCAAATTAGTTACGAAGAAAAACTTCTAGCTAGAATAAGGATGATGACAATGGAGATAAATTGGTAGGTCAAGGCTAAAAATCTCCATGATTAAGGCAGAAAGCTATCTTTCTAAAGTAGGTTAGATTTTCCTGGCAGTACAGCATGAAATTTACCAAGTGACCTCTTAAAGCTCTTTCCAAAGCAATCATGTATCCTCAGGTTTCAGAAACTTGGCAAAATTGCTCGGTTTGTAGTGCAAAATCAAAACTACCCAAAGCAAGAAATGGGAAGATGCTTACCTAGGTGCGTCAAGACTGCTGTAAACAGGCTCCGCTGACAAACAACAGTCTCACCAGTCAAGGACTGGTGCTTGTATCTGTTCACATATTGAAATTTATAGGGTCAAGAAAAAGAACTTTGAGGGGCGCCTGGGTGGCTCAGTGGGTTAAAGCCTCTGCCTTCGGTTCAGGTCATGATCTCAGGGTCCTGGGATGGAGCCCCCCCTTCAGGCTCTCTGCTCAGCGGGGAGCCTGCTTCCCCCTCTGTCTCTGCCTGCCTCTCTGCCTACTTGTGATCTTTCTCTCTGTCAAAAAAATTATATAAAAAAAGAACTTTGAGAAGTTACAAAACCACCTGATTTAGTATAATCCTTGATTTTATTATTTAAAAACAAGATGTGTTGGGGCACCTGGGTGACTCGGTCATTAAGCGTCTGCCTTCAGCTCAGGTTCATTCCAGGGTCCTGGGATCAAGCTCCACATTGGGCTCTCTGCTCAAGGGGAAGCCTGTTTCTCCCTCTCCCACTCTCCCTGCTTGTGTTCCATCTCGCTGTTGCTGTCAAATAAATAAAATCTTAAAAAAAAAATATGATGCATCAGTATTTGTGATTCTTAGGCATACTGGTATGGTTTTTTTTTTGTGCTGCATTAAAAAATAAAAATTTCAAAAAAAATAAAAATAAAAATTTCATCTGTTATAATGTAAGCCCTTATCACATGCCCCTTAACAAGCAAGGGAAGCCACCTGCTACAGACGTACTGCCTAATGGAGCATAAAATTATAGAAATTCAGAGCTCCTCTTAAACTAAAATTGATGAGGGGCACCTGGATGGCTCCGTCCATTAAGTGTTTGACTTTGCCTGCGGTCATGATCTCAGGGTCCTGGTATCAAGCTCCCCCATCTGGCCGGGGTGGGGGTTGGCGCTTTCCAGGGAGTCTGCTCCCCCATTCTGTCTCCCTCTCTCTCTCTCAAATAAATAAAATCTTTTTTTTTTTTTTTTTAAGATTCCACTTATTTATTTGACAGAGAGAGAGAGATCACAAATAAGCAGAGAGGCAGGCGCGGGAGGGGGGGGTGGCAGCGGCAGGGGAGGGAAGCAGGCTCCCCGCTCAGCAGAGAGCCAGATGCGGGGTCAGGGGAGGGGGGGTGTCTTGATCCCAGGACCCTGAGATCATGACCCAAGCCAAAAGCAGAGGCTTTAACCCACTGAGCCACCCAGGCACCTCTCAAATAAATAAAATCTTTTAAAAATAATTGATAATGAGGGGTGCCTGGGTGTCTCAGTCATTAAGCATCTGCCTTCAGCTTGGGTCATGATCCCAGGGTCCTGGGATGGAGCCCTGCATCAGGCTCCCTGCTCAGTGGGAAGCTTGCTTCTCCCTCTCCTACTCGCCCTGCTTGTATTCCCTCTCTGTCTGTCAAATAAATAAATTTTTTTAATAAATAAATATTTTTAAAAATTGATAATGAATCAGTAATTCCAATGTTTACTTTAAAATTAGGTGGGCGTTCATGCC